>CM032882.1:19453580-20094295 GCA_019176425.1 Megalops atlanticus
ATCTTATCTCATCTTATTGAAGAAACCACATATTTCTTCTTATTGTTACAGTACGATTATTGTTAATGTTTATGCAGTTGTGTGTATACAACTGTACAATATTGTACAATTAGCAACTTTGTATTGATATTTTTCTGTTACATATACTTTAAACATACTGCCCTGCGTTACGCCAACAAAGCACCTCAAACTTAACAAAAAAAAAATTGAAAGCAGGAAAACGAGTTGGTGGGGGGTTGTCGGATTGACATCGTCACTGTCAGTGCTTTAAGGAGAGAACAAAGTTGGAGCAAAGCGAGGCATTGAAAGTGAAGGAAGCTGACAGAAGGGGAAGACTGGAAAAGAGCTGGGTGGAGGGGGCGCAGTCAGGAGGCACCACGGCAGACGGGAGTGGAGGAAAAGAGGCAGAAAAGATGGAGAGAGAGAAGGAGAGCAGGAGGCAGTGTATGTGTGTGTGTGTGTGTGTGTCTGGGCTGTTTTGCTTTAATGAGAAATGAGTCTGACTTCACAACACATCAGGGTGAATCTAAGAGAGGACAGGCAGACGGCAGGCATGTTGGAGACGCCACATATCGCCTACTGCCAGACTGCATTCGGCTAAGCTGATCAGCTGCTGG
Organism: Megalops atlanticus; assembly: GCA_019176425.1. Taxonomy (NCBI): domain Eukaryota; kingdom Metazoa; phylum Chordata; class Actinopteri; order Elopiformes; family Megalopidae; genus Megalops; species Megalops atlanticus. The sequence goes on from CM032882.1 coordinate 19,454,198, forward strand.
CAAGGCTTCCTGTGCTCACCATAGGGAAATCTTGACAGCAATATTTTAATTGATAAGTGAATGAGTAATGATAAACAATGCAGGTTGACACCAAGAAAAACAAACAAACAAACAAACTGAGGGTTTATGAAAAGTATATTCACAAATCATGCTTGTACATTCCTGCCTGTCCACTATAGTACAAAGCATAAAGAACACCAGCAAAATGGCTGTGTGACCTCAAATTATAGTATTACATGGTTTATATCCACTCTTCAGCCGAAGAAACTCCTATGCCTCAAAATGGAGCCCAGTGCCTTTTATTCCCAAGTATATAATCATTCTTTCAAACAACCGAGACACTGAAGGGAAAAAAGAAGCAGGCTGGCACAATGTACCCCAGACTGATTCAGGTAAAACTGCTGAAGCCACAGTAATGAATGTTTTTAGAGTGCTGACAAGACTGCGGAAGACTTGCGTGTTTGTACCTCTACCCAGACATTCGACTCGTTCTAAAAATGTCTTAACTCTGCTCACTGGGTCACTTCTGCCCCAAAACAAACACACACACACACACTCACACACACACACGTTGCCAGGCAACTGTAATGCTCACTCAGTCAGGTGTTTGTGAGAGAGAGAGGGATGTAGGGGGGGGTGTGGGGGCTTGGGGGATGAGCAGACATGTGTTCTGCCCCTGTGAGAGAGGCCAGCACGACAACTGCCAGTCAGCTTTGATGTACACTGTGGCTCCTCCAAGTCCAGGTTGGGCAAACCTTTCATCAAGCAGCTGCTCAATTGGCATTAGTGTTATTTTCATAACGTCTTTGCTCAGATAGTGCCTACGACGGGTCCTACCATTTTACTCTGTTACTACTACTTCTGCAGCACTACTTTAGTATTATTGTTGTTGTTTTGTTGTTGTTCTTCATATATTAGCTTTGGTGAATCAGCATCCAGAGATTCCGTACAGGATGTTTCAGTACAACTTAACTATGACTGTAACTACAGATTAAACCAAATGCTGCTGCTGCTTGAGGTATTTATATTTGACAACATCATAACCCTACATTTAAATAAAAAAGCATCAATGTTTGATGACCTATGCAAATGAAAAAAAACATATTCCTTCAAAAATCTTACTAAAGGCTAAAGGAAATGTTTCATTTTTCTTAAGATGATGAATCTTCAGGCACCTGGCCTTTTTCCATTTAAATATTTTATTAACATCTCTCAGTATAGATATACATATGGACCTGCAGAAGAAAATGAGCTACAAATAGAGAAGGAAAAGGCCCTACTTTAATATGACAATTATTTGGAACCATACATTATTTGTATGATTAACAAAACTTTCAAACTAAAATAAAATCACAGCTATTTCTTTGTGCACTTCACATGAAATAATATAAAGAAGAAAATTTAGGTTTTATTTTAAAGGCCTGATCTCTGTCTGAAGAGACAGTGAGAGACTATTTATCTCGAGGGAACAGCTTAATAGCTCGAGGGAACAAGATCTTTATCTGGATCCTTATCTGTAAAGAACAATTGAATATCTCAAGGGGATGATTTCATATCACGAGACAAGGACTTTCTATCTTGAGGGAAGGACTTAATATCTCAAGGGAATTACTTAATATCTCGAGGAAACAAGATCTTTATAACAAAAAGTAATTCTCTCCTGATAAGTAGGCACCCCCTCCAGAAATGACGTCATTCCTTTGTGATATTTAATTAATTCCCTGCAGATATGGATCCTCTACCCTGAAGATATTAAATTGTTCCCTTGAGATATCCACAGAGAGTAATATAATATCTCTCCTTGTCTTCTTAGGGGTTCTGGTAATGCTACCACATTAGAAGCAATTAAGTAAAAAAGTAACAGCTGCTGATGGGTGAACCTCAAATTAGCAAACTTATTCACCAATAAAATAGGCTTGGGATTGAAGTTTAAAGTGAAGTTATCTGCTTCCCCTATTTGTATTTCACCGGAGTGACCGGACAACACTGAAACTGTTGGTTCTCAAAGGTGACACAAGGTATCAAACCAATGAGGTGGAAAAGAATCTCCAGACAGACTTAAATGTTAACAATGATGTTTGAGAGACACAAAAGGAATTACAATGCAAATTCCAGAAACTGCTGCAGGCATATTAAAACTAACGAGCCGTATTACCAAAACATAGCTCATTTTAATCATCTCCAATGTAACACATTACCAGTGTAATATCCTTTTTTATCTCTGAAATTTGTTGTCACTATGGGCCAATTTATTTCCTCAGAATTAAAGCATTTCTCACAAATATGAAATAGGTCAGGCAGGGATTTGCATGTCTTTTGTAAATTACCCAGTCTGAGAAGTGCAAATCTGCCATCAAAAGGTACACACTCCCTCTTGCCTCACATGGATAACTGAAACAGTCTTGTCTGTAACTACAGGGTTTATGGTGACATCCACTTCACCCCATTCTGACCAATATCACTGCTCCTGCTAAAACTAACTGGGGATGCTAACCCAAATTAAACTTTCCTCACTAATTGAAACTTGTCTCCCACTCCCCCCCCTAATATCTTACACATAGTTTCAAAAGAAGAGTTCAAAATTAGTTGAAATCATCAGCATCAGTTGTGCTTTGCTCAAGTTCTTCTCCCCTTGAACACTGAAGGAAAATGGATGCAAATGTTAGCTTTCTTAATTTGAATCATGAAGTACAGCCCTGCAAACAGACTCATTAAGATTCCAAGTGAAAATCTTGAAGCCAGTTGAACTAATGACAGAATCATAGGAGTGAGTCTGTTTGCTTATACTGCAGAGCGCAGACAGTGCTGTTTTCAGTACAGAAGGTGCTGCTTTCCTGTGCTTTTTTGAGCAATATGTTCTACTTTTTAGACCCATTATTCAAAAATGTCTGCATCTGACCATTAAAGGTCATGTTAGAACAGCCTCGAGGACAGAACAGACAGCAGAAATGGCTAGGAATGTAAACAGACAACGATGTTACACTGTAGCTAAGAGATAAAATTAAACAACAGAACATTTCCTGTTTTCATCACACTCTGTACCATAAATATTCAAACCTAGCTAATCCACACAGTAGCTAACAGGGATCGTGTATGGACTATGCTGGTGTATGGGTGTCAATTCAGGACACCGCATTCTTACCTTTCTCCACAGAGGTGATTCCCATGGAGGGCTGTCCCAGGCTGGCTTTCCTTTCCCACTTGCCTTCGTCGGGGTTGTAGATCTCCACCGAGGACAGGGGGCTCTGCTGAGCATCCATGCCTCCGATCACCAGCAGCCGGTTCCCCAGTGTCACCGCAGCCGCCCCCGCTCGGGCTGTGGGCAGCGGCGGCAGCTGAGTCCAGGTCTGGGACGTGACGTCCAGAGCCTCAGCGGTGTCCAGCGGCAGGCCGGTCTCGCTGCAGCCCCCCAGCACGTACAGCAGCCCGTCCTGGAAGAGAGGGGTGCAGTAGACCCTCCGCGTGGGCATCGGGGGGAACACCTCCCAGTACAGGGACTTGACCGGGCTCACTGCCATCTCAGGCACAGGCATGGCTCCTGGGCTCGGTGGCTGAGGGGGATCATAACCTGGCGGGGCCCTGACGCAGGGGCGGAATCACAGGACACCGCGACACCTCCTACGGTCAGCGTCACCCGCTCCCCTCACCGAGAGCGAGAGCAGGACAGATTCCACCTCACCGCTCTCTGTCAGTTGTTCTGGCTCTCTCAGTATGTTTTATTCATCTGTTTGTTGCTTTTAGAAAGAGAGAGCCATAGGCTACTTTTCCCCAGCTCTGCAGCGCATACATCCAAGAGGAAAACACTGCCGTTGGTTCCTGTGGCTTGACAATGGGAGGAAAACAAATGAAAAGAGAAGTCGAAAATAACTTCCAGCAGATTAAAATCAGCCTGCTGCAATGACAACTGGAAGGGTGGAACACCAAAAAAGTACCAAAAAAGGAAATGGTGATGGAGATGGTGCTGAAGAAAAAAACGTTATTCAGAGCAAAGGAATCCAGAGATATGACTGAGCTATCTGCATTTAAATTCTACAAAGGAATTCCACAGCATTTATCTCAGTTTTAATTCAGATATCGATAAGGTGAGAGTAAGGACACGGTTCTCTAATGAACATTTGCACAAAAAGAAATCAGTTCAACTGCTGGCTGCAAGAGCCAAGGCTAAGTCACCCTAATTAGGCGAAACTCTCTGTCCCAAAAACGGCTAGCACATTGGAATCCAGCTCCAGCTCCAGCTCTTGCCAGGATGCGGCCTCCCCTTGGGCAGAATACACCTCCCACCAAGTCAGGAAAATCCCAGCACTGACCCAGAAGATTCAATGGCAGGAGCAGTGACATTTACTGCCAGGTTCCTAGTGTCCCTGCAGTGAGGCCGGGAGCCTCTCAGGAGCTGTTTCACAGCACAACGACAGGGAGTGGAGGACGTCCAAAGGTCACCACGTACAGCGAAGCTCACGCCACAGACAGCATGCAGATCCACCCTAATTGGGACTCGAACTGCCTGGCTAATTAGCGGTCTTTTCTGATGACAGGGCAGTCAGAGGGGCCTGGTTCTGTAACAGGCCCAGCTCTCTGAAATCAAGCAAGGCTTTAATGTCAAATCCTTGCAAACCTGACACTGAGTTACCTGCAGAGATCGATGGGCTCCAGCAGGTGTGAGGTGCTTCTCCCCGGTAACAGACAAACTGATGAATGCCAGCACTCCAAGGGGTGGGAAGCGGCGCCCCAAACCAATAATTTTCTCCCGCACCTCACACTCTGTTCAGGTGTGCTGCTCCTCCCCACATGCCAGATGGGATGCGCCCTCTTTCTCTTTCTTAATTGGGTTCTTTGTTTTAATAAGAGGCTTGCTGGTGCAAAGCCCTACGGCACGCTACGCGTTTCTTCCAGCAGAAATAAAAAGCACCGGATTGCGCGAGCAGCGTTTTTAGGCCATGTTTAGTTTGTAATGCAATATTAATGGGCGATTACGATTTACTGGGTGCTCGGAAAAGGAAAACTGGAGTAGAGTCAGCACTTGCAATGCCGTATGTTGACGCTGCAGGGTTTCCTCCCCTCATGTAAGTTGGGGGAAGCGAGCATGAGCACGCGGCTCATCTCAGAAAGCGGTGATCTGGGCTGGAGCAGGAACGAGCGGCTCCAGACAGTAGGCGTATGGCCGTCTTCTTTCAGCGTGTCGAAACTCTAAAGCTGCTTGAAGTGATGCATGAAAAAAAACAACTGGCCTTTTCCCGATGTCCACTGGTGAGGGAGGTAAAGCTATACTTGCGATGCAGAGACCGCAGGACCCGGAGACGTGCACAGGCCACGCACTGTGTGGCTGAATTTAAAAACAGACAGGATCAGTGATAAAAGGAGGTGCCACTCTGGTCTGTGTGAGGCCTAGGCTGGACCGTATCTCAGGAAAGCAGGATGGCGCAGAGCTGCCCAGGTGATTCAGATCCTATCCCTCCTCCTGCCAAAGCTCCATTCCTTGGTTCCTCTGTTTACTCACAGAGCTCACAGATGCAGGAGTCACTGTACTTTTCCAAATGCTTCTGGATGAGTCCGCCTGTTCACACAGAGCATAACAAGAGCTTAACAGTGGGGTACGTGGAAGCTCCAACCGCTGCTCCTGAAAAAAGAAGCACAACAGATGCAAATAAGTGACAGAATGGTATTGGAATCAGCAGTCCACAGTGCCCATCTCTTTAATTAGGAAAGCATGAAACAAAACATAAATATCCAGCAATGTCTTCAGAAAGTGAAATTAAGTTGGCTTGTGTTCTGAATCTCTTGAAATACAATCACAAATCCAATACTTGAATATGTCAGAAACATTATAAATAATGCTAATGAAATTGCACACCACCATGCTATAAAACTGGATGTCTCGTGTCCTACCCTCCCACTTGCAACAGGTCAAATAAATAATGTGTCTCCAGGTTCACAAATCAAACACCAAGATCGACAAAAAGGTGAACAATGTTTATTATTGAATGCTGTTAATTTCCATTAACTTTTCAACTCTGCTCTGTCTTCACACAAAAAATTTAATTATACAAAGTGAATCATGATGCTCAGACAGTCTGGAAAGGTAGAGACTGGAAATCAAAAAACCTAACATTTGTGATCTTGGCCATGGATATAAGGATCTGAAAAACAAGAAGGCTCTAGACAACAGTGTGAACAATGTATTTGAATGAACTTTCATAAAAAATGTATTTTTACAAAAAAGTACAGTAATGTTTTACAAAAGAACCTTCACTGGCTGGCTCCAACTGGCTGAGTTAGAGACTGGACATCAAAAACATATCAGGAGCCTCTGTGACCCTATAGCTTGATCTTGTTACATGAAAATCGATAGGCTTCTGGGAATCAGTGAGAAAAACTTTTCTGTGATGTTTCATCAAAATAATGCATAATTGGCTATGTTAGACACCAATAACCATTTTACAGAAGAAGACAAGTACAATGTGAGAACAGTACTCTTTTCAACTTCACCATCAGGGCACAAAAAATCCAATAAAATCATATAATACTTTAATAATTATACCAGCGACAAGGTCCCACAGGCCTCCGAATCCAGACTCTCCCAGTGCTGTTTCGCTTCATATAATGTAAATGTCACAGTAATCAGCTCTGATTTCTCCCATATGACAAGCCAACAGATGTGGAAGGTTCCCTGGGGCTCCTCTGTGGGACATGAAAGAGAACGCTGCTGAGTTTGTAGCTAATTCAGTCACACTTGTGGTGAGAAATAACCTTTGTCATAACTGTCTGCCTCCTCTGCCTCAATGTATGGAAGGCCTCAATTGGTCAGAGGGAAATACAGCTATGATTCAAAGCAGGAACAAGATGTTCTGCTAAGGAAGAACAGCAGCTCTACAATATACCAAACATCTTTAGTCCATTGTCTCTGACGGATCACCCTGATCCACCTTTTTAGCATCGGTTCAGTCTCTCAGGCAGATCACAGTAAATCAGAGGTCATTTAAGGGGTGATGCCCCCTGTTGATCACCATCAATAATGCAGTACTGTGTCCCAAATTGCACACTAGCATACTGCATACCAATGTGCTGTGTAGCATATACTCCATGTTAAATCTTTTAGTATGCATCTATAAATATGCACACAGTATGCATCAATTGTGAATGCCCTTCTCTGAATTCTAACAAATTTATCTGAAGACACTGGCTAGCTAGCTATGGTATTTTGCTCTCATAATAAATACTACAACGACCATGTTAAGTTACACTACAGTATGTCATGATGTATGTTAGCATAATACAGATAACATATGTGATATGTTAATGCTAACACTTGTACTCTATCCAGGTGCTTGTATACTGACTAACGACAACCTCTGACATTGCTCATTATGTTTTCCATTTTGAGCTCAGCCATAAGCCCCGCCCCTTTCAGTCTGCAATGAATTCTGGGATAGGAATGTGAAACACTCCCTAGATAGTGTGATTTCAATGCATCCTTCTTTTTGTGGCAATTGTAGCATAACATTCCATTCAAGCTTACCACTGTATCCATAGTATCAGGTATAAATGTACTGGACAGCTGGGCATACTTGATAGGCATACTACATAGTTATTGTGCGACTGAGACGAAGCCCTCGTCTCTGGTTTGAGAGAAGGTGACTGACGTGATGAATGCTCTGATTCATTTCGTTGCTACCATCTCCCGGTCCCTGAATAGCCATTGGTCTGAGGGTCACCCACAAACAGGTTGAACAGATGTTCCACAAAACCTTGGCTGGACATTACATGTATATATGCATGCCATCACTATAGTGTAGTAAGGATTGACTGCTTAACTTAAGTATGTCATCAGCTTATAGCGGTGGGTGTTCAAGGACTAAAGTTTGTCCTTGGTATTGATATTTAATGTGCGTTTACACTCATGCTGTTGGGGAGTTTTTTGTGAGGCAAATACACTCTCAGGCAATTATAGCTGCTTGTACCCTCCATCAATATTGGAGCAAATTCACAAAAGTGCCACTTCATTACCCTGGTGACACGTGGTGGTATTAAACACTGCTCTTAGTCCTTCATCACAATCTTCAGATTGCATCAAAATCCCACTTCACAAAGGGCACCAAAGTGCATTTGTCAGCATGTGCTTCTTTATTGCAAATTCGATCTGAAATTTTGATGCGGTCTGTCATCTATAATTCATCTCCCCTCTGTCCATCCATTCTTCCTTTTTCCTGCTCAATTTCGATCTCATCCTCCCCCTCCTTTCCCCTCCCCTCCCTCCCCGGCTGACAATCGTCTCATAGGCCAACACATTTCTAGCCATTTACCTCACTGTGCCCAAACAGGATTATTTCTGATTGAGAGGGTCCCAGGGAGGGACAGCAGAATCACTAAGAGGAAGTCAGAGGAAATGAGGTCTGGATAGCTTTCAAAGGCCATCAAAGAAATTGCCACAGGCACACAAGCCACCCACTGTCAGCAGTAAATGACTTAATGGCTGACACAATTTAAAAAAAATGACAGAGACCAGAGGATAACTTCTTCACTAATGCAGGCAGCAAAAGGCATATTTGTGTGATGCTCGATCTCACTGATAAACCTTGGTCTCGTTCAGAGATTTCCCCATGACCAAAATGAGGTGCAAAATGGGGTTGCTGACAGAATACTTGTCGTACTCCTTCTTACTTCACTGTACACAGCCATGTGTCATGAAAAATAAACATTTCTCTCAAAAAAAGTTCACCCCATCTCCCGCTGACCTTCATTTGATGTCAGGAAAGATTCAAGAGCTGAACCTCAGCATTGTCACCATCACATTTGCCTTCTGAGAAAAACAAGGTTTCAGACACCATTACTTTCACACTGTAACAGCTTTGTATCCATGGTCATGTTTTTCTGTTGGTAGCAAATTATACCAGGGTTACATATTGTTCTTTCAATAGGGTGAGATATTTAATATTGTAGGAATACATTTTAATAAATGGTTATGCCTGTTCCACTCTTGTGGAATGATAACATTTCTGTTCCAGGCCAACCCTGCGCGTCATAAAACTAACAGGGACGGGGACTTGGAAACAAACTGGATGATTCAGTAATGAACGTAATGCCACATACATCATTATTGTGGTGAAACAGTGTGGTGGATACAGAGGTGGAGACTAGAGCTGACAGCTGTGGGTTCAGTTCCCAGGAGGAATGCCACTGCTGCAATCACTCAGCTGATGTAACCTGCGAGTTTGGATCAGGACATCTACAAAGCAAGGAAACAGTGCTATCTAAAATGACTTCACAGGGTGATAAACATGCTTCAAAGCATTAACCTCCTGGTTCTCAAAGCTTGAATACAGTATTTTTATACCAGCCTAGACACTAACATAGGGACAGAACATTTTGTCTAATGCATGCATATGACCGATGTTGTCAAAATCAAAAACCAAGATTACAAATTAGTAATAGCATCATGGTCAGGGCCAAGTCCCTGATCCTCACCCCTAGGGAGGCACTGAGAACCAACGTCCTTCAACAGATACCCTAAAACACACCTACTTTCCTGCCCCTCATCACTGTACCTGTGTGTGAAGAAGCACTGGATATTATGCTTGATATGTTGACCAGATTACAACAGTGTTAGTCCACCGTGCAGCTCCCAGACTGGAAAAAGTGAAAATATTACTTTCGCTTTCCCTGTGGGTGCAGTAATAACCACCCTCCTTCTGCTGCCCATCCTAACTGAAGCCTGGAACCAAGCGCAATATTACCTTACTCATCCACTCAGGAGACATAAAAAGTAGGTCATTTAAAAAAAAGAGAAAGGAAGGAAGAGAGAAATAACTTTTTGAGCAAGAGTGCCCCGTAACCCATACTGTGATACACAGCCACCTAGACGCGCTCTCATGTAAGCAGTATTAAACCAGATCATTAAGCAAACACTGCTCCAGTTTGGGCGACTTATCTGAAATGAGATTGCTGCAGGAAACGAGGGGGATTTGGCATGATTGTTTTTTAAAAAAGAAAAAGGGGGAACTCTCTCTCTGAATGCCGGATTCACATTGTTATCAATTTCCAGCTCTGTCCTCTCACCGCGTGCCTTCCGAAACTTTCCGCCAATTTACCTGCAGCTCTGGCAGTTGGGACCGCGGGGCACGACGCACGAGCGGCCAGAGTAGAAATGAAATCTGTCATGTCAGTGCACTCGCTACTACTTACTCAATCTGGGTAGGACACTTCTGGTGAGAAAAAACCCTATTCAACTCCGAACCTTTTAACTATGAGGTGCATTTTCAACAGCTCCTCTGACAGCTTGTGGTGTGGGCTACTGTATCCCTGGAGTTTTTCTGACAGCTTGTGGTGTAGACTACACAATATCCCTACAGTCCTAGTTTTTTTGTCTGACAGCTTGCGGTGTAGGTTACAGGATGTCGCTACAGCTTCCCTGACAGCATCTATGCTGGAGTGGACGGCAAGGAATCACAGTTTAGTTTCCTGTGGACTTCTTCTTTGCAGTCGTTTAACATGAACTGAATACAAGACAGGGGCTTTGTTTTTTTTTCCAAGAGTGACGATACCAAACGACCTAAATTCCAGCTCCACTTGGCTCTAAACCATGCCTTCTGAGAGCAACTCAGCTATTTAACGAACACTTCAACCCTGTCACACTTACACATTTCACTCTGAACTTGCCCCTCTCCTCTTTCGTCTCCAGAGCCCTCTAATGGAATTCACGAGCTCCAAGGGCGGATGTTTCAGCTACAATAGCTGTCTAGCATTGGTCTACTTCTGTAGCCCTTAATTAAGCACCCAAGAGTTTGGAGGGAAAATAAATTTCAAACTGATGAAGCAAGCTTTTTTACAGTATTAATATTCTGGCAAGGGCTTTTTGAATATGTTCTAATACATATTTAAAGGCAGAAATGTGTTCAGATATAAATTGCCAATTTCTTTCACTTCCACAGACGGACCTCTTTGCAGAGTGTGCCTTCACCTTCCATTACAGTTAAACCTCTGCAGACTTCAGCCATTCAGAATGCGTTTTTTTCTTGTTTTACTGATCAAAGAATTGAAAACCAGTTTCTCTCATGTCACAGCGGTTCAATGGTTTTTCTGATCAGGGGGACACATTAAGCGAATATTCTCATTACTATTTCAACCAGCACCTCCTTATGAGAATTAGGGCAAAGATGGACTATGAAACTCCAGGGAGAACAATCGCAAGAGTCCATATGCACCACTTATTTTTGCTCCATGGTTCAGAATCCACGCTGCACTGCACATTTTGGAAGGATTTCATGCCATTACAAAATGTATTATTTGATACACGCAAATAAATAAATAAATAAATGTCCTATATAACCTTGTAGTTCTTCCTAGGATATCATAGTTCATAACAAGCATATCCCCCACAGTCTCCACAAAATGAATCCCCCTCAAAGAGTTTGCAGGAGCGGTGCTGCTATTGAACTCTCCAGGGCACAAGCAGCGGTAAACTGTAGCTCTCCAACTGTGCCGGTTTTTCTTTTGTACTTTAAAACTGAACTCCTTAACTCAGCAGCTTACACTAAAAGAACTTGGAGGGCAGACACTGCTGTGACCAAAGCGGTAACACTCTGCACCCCCACTGCGCCACCCCCCTCACACACCAACCCACCCACCCTCCACCTCTGCAATTTTGACATTGTATCGCACCTGAAAGTCATCTTGAACTTGAAATGTGACAGCCTGTACTCTGGATCCAGGTACATACTTTTGACCTAAATGTGATACCTAAATGTCTAATGGGTATGCATTCCATGTTTCCAGCCCATTCCCAACACTCTTCAGTTTGTCTCATATCCAAAAAACATCTCCAACATATCATTTGACCCACTGCTCCTGCGTGTGGGATACAGGCCTGCAATTAACACATATTTGCCAAGGAGGTATACTGACCAGCCAACCAGCCAAACTTTCAGAATTCTGCAGAATTTCCGGAAAACCGGGACACCCCGCCTTGGTGAAGTGCATGTCTCAGCATGTTATGGGTGGAAGGTGCACATGGCAGCGCTGTGATGAATGGCTGGCATTTATACCTCTGTGCTCCTGACAACTTCTAAATCGAATTCCGAGTACATGCATTTACTTCCAACAGCTTTTTAATTAATGCGCTGCACTTAGGGGACAGCGAGGCCAGCAGTGGGTGAAGTGAGGGTGGTGAATGGTCATTAATCACTTCACTCAAAGAGGAAGGGGTTTGCTGGACCACCATTGGTTCACAAACTGACTAATCCCATTAAGAATCAATTAAGGTTAAAAAAAATTCAAATTTGTTCTAAATCGTTATAAATAAAAAGACTTCCCTTTCAACTCTTTCTTTAAGATTCCTGCTGGCAGTTAACATATGGTAGAAACCTAACATTACAAAAACAAATCTTTGAGATACATTGTTACATAGCCATCAATCACTGTAAGAACAAAGTAGGAAACTAAAAGCATGAATGCATGCAAAAGCAGTTTCAAAAAAGGACAGAAATGGGAAATTTGTTAATCTTTTTTCCCGGTGTGATATTGGCACAAACCTTTTGGAGGAGTACTGTAGCCAGAGAGGCTTAAACCGAATTTAAATGAGACATATACACATAAAAAGAAAACACATCATGAAGGGCTCTCAGACAGTTTTTCTGCCTAGATCCCTGAAAATGAGAATAAAGACCAATTTCAGACAAGACAGGCTATTTATGTGTTAAATGTTACTGTTGTTCAAGTGTGGGAATAGGCTATGAGCTAGGTGTAGCAAAATATGGCTTGCAATTTTGTAAATGCAAGAGATACCTTTTCCAATTATACATGAGTCTGATATGAACATGATTGACAGGCTGGCTTTTTAAATTATTTTATTTAATTTGTGATATGTTTAACCATTTTATGATCGCATAAAAGACAGTCTTTACATCCTTCAAAGACCTCTGCCTGTAAAGAAAAGGACTGATGATGCGATACTATATAAGGTTTACAGAGAAGTGGCACCTCAGGTTGGCACAGCAGTGGTGTGTCATTAAGATGTGCTGCAAAACACCTCTCTCTCCCTTTCATCTCTCAGCTCTATGGCTTCAGAATGAGCAGGGGGACCTGCAAGCACCTCCTGCCTCTCTCCCTCTCCATTTCCTCTAGCCTCATGGCTTATTTTCTTGTGTTTCCTCACATGCAGCCCCTGCATAGTGACAGACAGAAAGGGTGCCCGCCACTCGTCTCTGCAGAGTGACTGGACTGTTAGCTCTCTCTGACAGAGGTCTGCCTGTGTTTGAACTGTGGATGACAGCTAAAGCACCAGGATAATCTAATTAAAGCTGCATAAAATGAGCCATTACAATTCACCAGTGGAATACGTACAGCCAGTATTAATTTAGCGTTTTTTTCCTCTTATGTTCTCTCTCCCCAACAAATAGACATATACTTCACAAATATTAGATTAGGGGTTGTGTACTGAAAATGTCCACGTGATGGCCGTGCATTTGCATTGAATTATTAGATGGGGAAGGTAATGAGATAAGACTGGAAGGGTGGAGGGATAGGAGATGATCTGCAAAGCCTTACACAGACTGCCACTTACTTATATACAACAGTTCTTTAATGGAGCAATTTTGGTCAAGGACCTTGCTGTATGTACTCCTTCAGAATCAAATCTACCACTCACATGTCCACAGTCCATTGTTCTAACCAATACACTACATTCTGCCTGCAGTCAAAAGTATAAATATACTGTAACAGCCCCATTTCAAGCACAAATTTAAAATTATATGAGTCTTTGAAGCATTGAAAGTTCTGACAAAAATACCCATGGCTGCCTGTAACCCCCCGCACTTCAGCAGCTCCATAAAATTAATTAAATCCAGGGGTTCGATACGTCAATGAAAAGTGCTTAGATATGGCCACAGGTCTTAAAAAAATAACAAAGCAATTAATGACTGTCTGCACAGCTTCTTTAAACATTAGACATAGATAAAACACCAAATTAAGTTGAACATTTTACAAATTAAAAATTGTAGATACGTAGTGAGTCCATTCATCCTTTCTGAATATGCCTGACTGCTCATCCTTGACGGCTGGTATTTTCAGATTAATACTGGACCTGACGCTAGCATTCTTATGCCATGTCTAAAGCATCACAAAGTTTCCAACAACCAAAGCCTTCCCTTTCACTTGTTACATGTCGCAGTCTTGGTGCAAATTCAAATTAATTTCAACAGCACAGTCACCGGACACAGAAACATCTTGTTGCGGATTAATCTGAGGTGGCATCTGATGAAATGTGCAGATAGTTAATGTGACGCTACACTGCTTCTGTTCCTCACTGTCTTGACATTAAGGGAAACTGATTGTCAGCATCTGTATGGAATGATTATGTAGGTGAACACCAAGCAGCAACAGATGATTGTTCAAATTACTGCCAACATATTAACATCAAGAATTCAATGCAAAATCTATGACACAAAATTACATCACAAACACTGCAGCAATTAAAATTTTCAGTCAAGCACAGTTAAGCAACAAAGAAAAAAGTACAAACAGCGCAAATGGGGACAAGTTACATATCAGTACTCAAAAACGAAAGAACTGGATGAATATGAACATTTTTTAAATGTGCATTGTATGGCAGGAAACTGCACAACTCCTACGTTGACAGGCAGACTGCCACTGAGGAGATGGAGAAAAGCAACATAGCTATGTGGAAATAGCAGTAATAATAATAATAATAAACAGTGAAAATAAACTGAAGCAGAACAATCAACACAGCAGTAAGCAGGAAGGAGTGTTTTAAAACTCCAATCAGTGGCTACCAACAGTGAGCTAACTCAGGCAGCTGAGCAATAGTGTCAGAATCAAAAAAGGAATATGAGAAAACCAGACGGAAAGAAAACAAGACAAGCAGCAGAGCTTTGCATTAGCTGTGGACAATGGACATCAGATAGAATTAGGCCCGCTGAAACAGAAATGGGGTAATGAAGGCCAGAAATGGCAACAGCCTCAACAACAAGGTGTGGTGAATATAAGAACAGAGGAAATCTTCTCATATTACAAGAGGCCACAGATGTGAAACACATAAAAGTCATCATTTAGCTGACTGAAATGAATTATTCATGGATAAAACCATATTAAAATACATACATAGAACATAACAGTTTGAAAGCTGTGTGGCATGGTTGTATTGTCTCTAAGCTTTTTTATATACTGTATACTGTCTCTCCATTTAGGTGGTCTTAGATTAAGGTTGGGGTAGGGCTGCTGTGGAGACAGATAAACAGGATAAAGTCACAAGTGGAACAGCCTTTCCTATACAGGGTACCAATGAACTAGCGAGGTAGATTGCAGTGTCGTTTTTCACGAATAAGAATGGAATTCGCGTTAGGTAAACCTACAAAGCTCTATTGGCGAAATGTATTAAATGCATTTACGCGTTTTAGAACTGTGCAATAAGTCTGAATGGACTCCATACAGTCATTAGAGTCCCACGAATATTCACAAAATCTCCAAAGCTGGAAAGGTGGCTTGGCTTTTACCTACAGGGCCCCTTCATGTCACCACGTGCGAAATCTGACTAAAGAACAATTTATTTAAACTCACACAATTACAACAGCAATTTCCCGTTTCACCGTGCTCGAGGCTCGTGTAGCCTAATCTTTACATAACTTTGCGTTTTACATCGTCATTCATTTTATCTCGGTTTCTGCTATCCAATTTTTTGCGTTCTGTGTGGCACTTGGGACAGCAAAAATACATGATAACCGCTCCAAAATAAAATGTATTCTTATTAGAATTTGCCGAACTCCTTAATGATACAAATGCAATAATGAAAAGGAATGGCCGTCTTCAAAGCACCGCAACACAAGAAATATCACAATATACATCAATTGCATTTCGCACATAGCATATATCAATCACAGATTTCAGTGTGTGGTTTCGTACGGTAAGTATGCCTGCGACTGTAACGTTGCACCGCTAAAACATCAAGATACATCACCTTGGATATGATATAACTTGCACTAGCAAGACTGTACAATTAACTATATTGACTGTACGCAAACTATGAGGAAAGTCGATTGGAAGACACTGGAAAAGGAAGAAATGCACAACAAAAAGTTTGGTTCATAATTACCTTTGTGTAATGTTCTACTTCAAGAAGTCTTCCCCGCACCAATAGCACGAGACGTCTTCGGACCTTATAATCAAACCAAGTTTTTAAAACCTCGCCCCTGGTCGGAAAACAGCGAGCCGTTAGATTATCCGTTGCTCCGTTTTCGATGGCTCGCACGGAGACAGCCGCTGTTCGGAAGCGTTCATTGGTTTTGTCTTCGCCTCTTTTCGCCTGCCCCCCCTCGGCTCGCCAGCCGCCTCGCTTCGCCCGCGACCGATCTGTCTCCCTGCGGCTTTCGTTCGCTTCTTGACAGTCAGTGTGACAGCATAGGTTTGTTTTTGTTTCCTCTCCCTTGTAGCGAACGTAGCTACGCTCCACCTCCCAAGTTGCTGGCCTAATATGGGTTTCTCATTTCAACAGGCTAGGGAGATATTACTGAATTTTCTCCGATTCCAGTCGACTAGAGGTGATAAAATCCCAGCTTCTTCTAATATATGAGATGGAAAATGAATGTATATATAGGATAAATAGATTGAGACCATGTAATTTTCGTTATTTATACACTTAAATAGCCTACAACATTTTGTAGTAATCTTTAAAAGTTTAATGAGGGATAACAAGAACTCATAATATGGGGGTTTTCGAGTATATTTTGAATGAATAATGGCCGAATAAATTCAACTTAATCTCCTCTGCAAGACACTAATCCAGAGCGACTGGCAATAGGCTACATTTGGCACTAATTACAACAATCACACAGCATCAACAAAAATACTACATTTAACAAAATTTCAATGACAAAATATTATAGCCTTATTCAATATTCACGTATTTAAGAGATGATGTCAACAAGGTGGCACGTACTTTCAGTCAAGCGAGTAAACCAGTGCACGGAGTTTTACAGAAGACGTGATTAAGTCTATATCTATAAATATCCACGTACCTACTTCATCAGAGATAGCCCTGCTGTACGATGACTACAGAGAACAGCTCTTGCAAAGCTCCAGCGCAAATTGCGTATAGAGGTATTTGGAACTAGAACACATACGAAAAGGACGTTGTGACAACAGGAGTTTTCAAGAACAAATATAAATGTGAGCATGATAAAGACAATAAAGTAAAATATGTGACGGAGAAAATACCATTAATCCGTCATGTCTTCCCTATACTTGCAGGCAATCATTGTCCTGTAACTGTAAATAGGAATTTGCTAAGAACCTGAAAGAAACGAGATCCTTTAGTAACTTCAGCACTGGCTAGCCATGCGCCATAATCAATTCAGAATCGCAAGTCTACTTTCACCTATGATGAAGTGTTCATACACCACGCAAAATATCGAGCAAACAGAATTTCATTAATCAAATCTTTGCGTTCAAGTTCACTTGAGTTGCAGATAGCACAATATTTCTTACGTAATGAGGATATGGATTTATGAGCCGCTTACTGCGGTTTCTCAGCAGGATGCCCTTGGTAAATTTACACAGTTTAGTTAAATATTACAGGCAGCTTTAATTTGGCTTCCTCCAATAATAAATTAGCGACTCTCTTCCACTCCTACAGTGGTTTCCCAGAGGGGAATATCTAGTCTGACACTTCTTTGGACAAATTATGAAAGCGCGCACTCTCCACGAAGTGTGGAACCAAACGGTCTTACACTGCCTTTTATTTTATGGAACAAGTCAATTCCACGTCATTACTATACTGCCCCCCTGCGGAAGTCAAAGGAACTCAGGGATAGTTGAGGGAGGTCTGCCCACAGCAAACAGACAACATGCGAATATATTAAATATTAAATATCAGTATGGGAGATTTTCCCAAGTGACACCAATTCTCATTCTCTGAATGTACAGAGCTGCTTTACAATTTCATACATTTCTGACTGAATTTCACTCGACAGTTTAAATGACAGCCGACGGCAAAGACAGATACCTAATGAGGGGCTGATTTATTGCCGCCAGACATCCATTCACTGATCCAAGGGAACATAAAGAGGGAAAAAAAACAGACACATTATCAACAGGCCATTAGCTGCCGACACACACACACACACACACACACACACACACACACACACACACACACACACACCAACGTGTCAGAGCGAGCGAATCCGCACAATACACACCGAGTAATTACACAGCGCCTCATTTGGCTTGTAATGAGAGAGCTGAACAGCTGCTGTGACAGTAAAACAACAGTACGGGAACTATCACGGCAGAGACTTGTACTGCCCATGATCGGTGGTGTTAGCAGGCCATATGCAAAACGTCACATTTCCACCTGGCTGTCTGCATCACCCTTCTGCTTATCTTTCTTGAAATAAACTGTGACTTATGCCAGAGGCAGTCTTTTTTGGCCGGGTGAGGGACAAAGGGCCATAAAAATATGACAGTTGGAGGGCAACTTGCAAAAGTATAAGACTATACAACACTCAAACCAGCACTGACAAGAAAGAAATACATACAGAAGTCTTATTTTAACCCCTTGAGTATCCCAAAAGTCTGTATAATTACAGTAGTATAATTATACTGCAGCAGTGGCCATAGGAACAGTTGCACTAATTGTTCTTGTTCCAGTGCTAAAACCATTAAATTGTTACAGTGTACAGGAACAAGAACATGTTCTGTATTTTCCCTGCTACATGTGCCTACACCCACCACTTGAGCAAAGCATGACAATGTGTACTTACACAGTCATTCCATGGTACTTTCTGCTTAATGCTAATACAGTAAAATTGCAGCGGTATTGAGGCCACATAACTAAATTGGGATACAGGAGCATTTTTACATGCACGTTACTTCACCAGAAGGTATATAGAACTGAAGATATAAAGAATACTAAATAAACTGATATATTACAGCCTGTTGTACTGTGGGGAATGCAACTCTTACTATTAGTCAATATATTTGATTTAACAATGGTCCACTTATCTATCATAAATAAAGATTAATTCTACCATAAAAGAGCATCAACAATTACAGTGAAATTATCCTTTGAAAGGCTGAGGAGTGTGTAAGGTGGAACTTTAAGAAAAGTACACATATTATAGAGTCTTACCTATCTGTCTCTTCCGAGTCTGTGTGGCCCAGGCTGCACACAGCTCATCTAATTTGTTTGCAATGAGGTCATTTCATGACCTGTATCCACGCATTTTCCCCCAGCGACTTCTCAAAGTCACATCTCCCCTGTGAAGGACTCCTTATTGATCAGACGTTTGTAAGCACTCATTCCCAAATGGGAGATTACTTGACGCAAGTCATAATCAATTGCTTGCACAAAGCATCAGCACAACTATGCCATCAAGACACTGGGGAAAATCAATTTCAGCTTTTGGCTCGATACATTGAGTGATGGTGAACACTACACAGCACTGTGTAGTGTTCACCATCACAGCACAGGTTGCCAGCACTTACCGTAATAACGCAGTAAACCCCACATCTGTAAAGGACTGTACATGTCTGCATCCTAATCACCCACAGCATGAACCGTTTTTCTGTCAATGCATATATAAATGACTGGACAGACTGGACTTGATAAATGGTGCTGTAAACAAATAGATTTTATTTTATATTTAAGCACTGCACAGATAAATATGGACATAGAGGCTTCAAATACAGTTGACTCCAAATTGATTCACACCTTTGATAAACTGTGACAAAAAGACTGTTTAAAGCAGTCAGTAAACAGCACCATGTTCTTTGATAGACATGCCACCATTTGTAAGATTTACGCTGTCGGCAGTACTACAATTTTATTATTTGTGCAAAAATACACCTTTCATACTTGCAATTCTTCTGTTCAACCATCTTTTTGTTGCAGAATATAAAGGGTGTGAATACACTAGGAGGCCACTCCAACTGCTCCCTCTTAAATCACAAATATATATTATGGAACACAAGGAACAGCTAAAGTCAAGGGGAGAAATCCTGCCAGTTTAATTTAGGGCAGTTGTAACTTAAGGTCCATTTACCACTTACTGGCAGGGATGTTGTTCATTTAGGATACAGAAAACAAGACCATATGTCAATGTCAGCAAAGGTGATTGTTAATTCTCTTCCTCCACTCTCAGAAAGAGAGATGCCTCCATCATTACAATGTTTTCTGCATCCTATAATGCCATAAGTGTGTTATATTGAGGATCTATCATGGTTCTGTCTGTAGTAGTCTTTTGAAGAACCCCCACCCCCACCCCACTCACTCCCTGAAAAAGGAAAAAAAATAATCAATACATACATTCTTCATTTAACAATGTGCAGTAAACCATTTTCTGGAGAAGTACCTTAAAACTAATAAACCACATGCAAGGGCTGCTAGGATCAGTGCTTACCTGTATGAGTAAACAATACATTTGCTTTGTTCCCTTTATCACCCAAATTCCCCAGAGTGGAAAATCTATTTTCTACCCAGAACTCACTCAATATAATAAAATCAATTTTCAGTACAAGTAGCCAACTCAATCAATATGCAGTAATTCTAGTAAAGATTAAATGAGTGTATTACCAGAACTACACTATGTTTACTTGTGAATGTATATCATTGCACCAGGAAAGCTCCTACTGGTAGCAATAATAATAATAATAATAATAATAATAATAATAATAATAATAATAAACATCATCATCATCACAAAGTAAAACCTGTGCCAGTAGGGATGCCATATATAATTGCAGCTCAGTTATTGCTCTGCGTCACAGTCACAATTCTCATGCAATGCCTCCAGCTGTTTACTCTCCACCGAACACAGCTGTCTGAGCTGCCAGACTGATCTTTACGAATGTGTGGCTGGACAAGAGGTTCCATGCACTTCACTGCGCAGCTAGACATAAGACCCTCTGTGGTGCCTGTAACAAGGGTTCAGAATCCTTACACACCTCTCTGAGTCCACTAGCAACGCAATCACAACATGCCTATGCAGTGTTGAGGGCAGAAGAACAGTCAGTCTACACTAAAATTCAGAACAGAGTTTCAACTGGTTTGAGTTTTTTGATCTTTTTTTTCTTTTTCAAAATGTCAAGAGTGATCACTCTGACAATGGCCCTAGGGCTGAGATATCTGCATGGCTGACTGCTGGATGAAAAGAACCTCAGTGCAAACTTTTTTGTTTCTATACTCAACTTTCTCTGCAAGTCAACACACACAATCTACCTAGTGAAAATACTCCTCTGACTAAATGTGTTACTTCGTCTCAAACTCAAAATTTCAATATCAGCTGGCTCTTCTATACTAACATGGACACTGTACTGTCATCCACTCCAAATGAACTATACAACTAAGCCATGTTGTTAACCAGCTGAGACCCAATGAAATAATCCTTGCAGTAAGATTAATTTCAAAGCCTTTCTTTGAAGCTGACAGGTACTTTTTTGTAGACACAAAACTGACTATTTCTTCTAGGACAGGCCCCTTCAATGTCCATAGACATCAGAGTGCATTGGTGTGTCCATTATGCACTTTACCATTACCATAAATGATAAAAATAACTGGTATATTCTGCACCCAGAAGGAAGAAGAAAAAAACCTACATTCAGTCAGGTCTGTTTGAAGGTATGTCTGACTTCTGCTTCCTGCTGGAACTATGAGATATTGTCACTGATGGTTAAAGCAAACTGAATTTAAATAAAAATCCCTAAAATCAATATTTCAATCACATTGAACATTTGCAACATCCGTCTGATGGAACATTTGCAAAACAAAACAGTATAACAAGATAAGAAATGAAACAAATATCTGGCATCTTATCTTCAAGTTTTAGAACACACATTCACAAACAACTGTGACCTCATCATCCTCAGTACATTCAGTATGTAAACCTATTCATATTAAATAATAAAATAAAAAATGACACACACCCTTCCCCTGTTAACAACAATACATGCCCTGAGAGGGACCATCATAGGAGCTGGCTTTGCTTCTACATTCAAGTGGAATAAGCCTGTGGCGTATGCAGTGACACCATCTCCCTATGGCAGGCAATAGTGACAATATTACCCTGACGACAGAGCCCAAAAGCCTGTACATAGACTGTATAGAGATTACTGTTTCATTTATGATGGGTAACAACATGGCCACCTTGTAACAAAATTTGAGATGCCTTTCATACATGACAGTCAAAACATTGCCACAGTTATCATGGTTTTCAAATCTGAAAGCATCACGTGAACACAGTAGCGAAACCAGATTTTTAACCTCACGTGATCAACTTTCTGCAACAAAGTGTCGGCTGACCCATTCTTTGAGCTGACATGTGACACTGGTACTAATTCATACTGACCTAAAGTTTGATGCTACAACAATAAAATGCAAGACGTCCCTGTTTCATGTCATTTGTGCCCGTGGCATTTATAAAAATACCACCATTAATTGTTCTGACACAAAACCCGGATTTACGACATGCAAAGTAATTGTGCGGGTTAGCTTGAACTTCACATTGCTGTCTTCCAGACTAATTCTCATGCGTGCCATTTCTTTTTTACCAAATAAACTAATATATTATGTTTGGTTGAGTTCTGGAGATAAGAGAGACACAGGGATTGAAAATGAGAACAAGGTAAAGAGCCAGTGAAAGCCGCAAAGTAAAAAAATATTATTCCCTGAAACAGTAATAAGAATTTTGCTCCCATTATGGGTATTACTGTTTTAATTGGTTGTGTCATCCTTCTCATTTTACCATATTGTTTTGATGAACCTGTGAAGGGGAGCTGAAGATGGGTTATGCTTTTCATTCCTAATGTGACTCTCCCTCCCTGTCTCCGTAACACTGCAAACAAATGCCAACCTGATGACCGTGACATGCATCCTGATCCTTGTGTCCTGCCATTGTGTCACAATACTGACTATTCATACTGTACTTTATATTCGTAACTGTATAAACATCATCCAGCATTAATATTTTAGGAATATTAGACTGATTCCATGTTTATCTAACCTGTGTTCAGGAAGGTAAGCTCTAATTATAATATTTTTATGCACGGAAAAACAGGAATCAGTTCACAATGATCTGTTTTCCAAAGGTGTTTGCATGTACGCATTATGTCGTGCATGCCTTTATGGCATGGTGCTGTTGTGGTGGTGTGCATAACTGCATCCATAGTTCACCAAACTACAGCTCTGCAGGGTTGGGCTCTAGCATGCCCCCTGCTGGAGGTTTCTTTCATAGTTCTCCTGGCAGATCTGCACGCGTTGAGTGAAGTAGCTCAGGTCTGAGATGGCCCTGAGGAGGTCATTCTGCACCAGGCAGATGTCATAGAGCTCTGAGGTAGAGGCTGTGCGAGTCTGTGTGCCGTTTGGGTCCAAGAACACCTGCAGAACACAGCCACAGGGGAGCAGAGACATGGTGATCACTCAAACTTGTTGGCAGAAACCATTTAATTATGGAAAATAATGTACAACGTACTATACCACCATATACATCATACACACTCCTTCCAGCAGACTGCTTTGATTCACGACACAATGATTTGGCCATTAAAGACAAAATTTTCCCTCTTCCCTCACGTATACACGTACCAGCCCACCCATATGTGTAAGAGGAAGACAGAGTACAATCCCATATGAGCTAAAACGAAACAGATGGACTCACTCTCTCTGATGTGACGTTAGAAGTGCAAATCTTTTGCAAACAACAGTGGATTGGTAAAAGCGTGCAAGGGGACGCACCTTAGGGTGGACGATGGTGTCCTCGTCATTTTGGCGGATGTTGTCATCGATGAAGATATGCTGCACATTGGGGTCAAAGGGGTCAATCCACAACGGCTTCCCTCCCATGATGGAGTAAGTGTTACGGGCCCACCTGCAGGACAATTTACAGTTTTAACAGCATGTGACAGTGACTCTGCGAAAATGCAGGCTTACATCTAGCACTGGCCTTATCAAAATGCAGGCTTAGATCTAACAGTGACCCCCATCAAAATGCAGGATTACATCCAACAGCGACCTTATCAAAATGCAGGAGCAGATCTTATAGTAGTACATCTTAAATTCAAGGGAAGCTCTTACAACACCATAATCACAAATCATTTCAGGACTAAATTTCAATGTTTGTTAAAAAATAACATTATCAAAATGGAAAATTATCAAGGGAACAATTTAAAGAATTGGTTCTATCGGGACTCCCAGCACATCATTTCTCAACCTTGAGAGAATTTAAAATACCTGTTATTCATTAATCTTTCTCGCCTCCTGACGCAAAACACAAACAGATGGTCTGCTTAGCTTAGCTGATATCCTGTATTTGTATTTTGTCTTCTGGGTGTTTTTTTCAAGTGCAGTATATGTTTAGAAACACTGGCAGACCTGTTCCAGTGAGCAGCTACAGCACAGCACATCTGTACATGCTCGGCGGAGTGAAGAACTGGCAGTCAAATTCAGAACCCATCTTTCAGCCTGTCAACATCCCTACCTTTTGCTCCGTTTGACTACTCTCCAAATAGGGTGACTAGAGTGTGTTCCCCTGTATACCCCCCCCCCCAGACAAATTAGCCTTCCCCTCACTAGATGAAATGGTTTGGAAGGGCCCCCCGCTCCCTCTCACCAGTCGAAATGGTCCTGGAATCCCCCCAGGCCCTGGACAGCGCTTAAAAACTGGTACAGACTCCGTTCCCCATCCCGGGTCGACACATGCTCGTCAGCCCGCGTCAGGACCGTTCCCTTCTTGCTGCAGCGAATCCGACCCGGGGTCAGGTTGACACTCAGCTACACAACATGAGCCGGACAAGTGACAGTCATCTTAGAGAGGTGTTTATATAGCCAATACAGAATTGCATTATCTGCATGTGAGTATTATTTATTATGCAAGTTAAGGGTGTTCCATACAGCTGGTCTTGTGCATCCATCTACACAGCTGAAGGTTCTGAGGAACAATCTGGTGAAGCACCCTGCAAGTGTGTCCTACCTGTCGTTTGATACTCGTGTCCAAGTGCAGCACTTCACAGAAAGAGTGTACGAATATTATTCTCTGTAAATGCATTCAGTGTCCTCCAGTGATCCTGGTTACACCCAAGAGACGCTACCTGCTCACTCTCACCTGTGAGTATCATCTATTTTTGTGTACAGAAAGGAGTTTTTGGTGGGAACACAAATCTTCCACAACTTGAAGCTCCCTTTTAAAACTTCTAATGATCTACAGTATGTCAAAAGCACTTGACAAGAGACAGCCTGAATAAGTCATCTTTACTGTCGGCTCTAAGGTTGTGTCGGTGCATCGCAACTTCACGGCTCCTTCTGTAACAAAAATCGATGCTTTCCGCTCCGGTGAGCTAACAGGACCAGACACATGCTTGCCTTGCAGGACAACGTACTCACAGCCACACTCCTCAGGGGTGCACCACCCACCACTGCTGGCCGGAGCCCCGGGCCACATGTCCCACCCACACCAACCGCAGGATAGGCAGACCGATGAAGGGAGGCACTCGACCACCTCAACAAGAAAGCACCCCCCCAAATGTGTGCTACTGTAAGTGGATGGAGTGGGTGCACTGTGTACTATGTGCAAGTGGGTACAGAGTTAAGCTTCCATGCCATTTTAATCAGGAAGGGCACAATACAGAGGAAACTGACTGATTTATCGATCGCCATATGAAGCCACAAATGAACAAGACTTCATTGGGATTCTGACAGCAACAGGCCACCGCAGGTTGGAAGGAAGCCGCTGTCCTGCGCTTTGACTGACCTTTAGCGCAGGGAGGTTGGGGAACAGCGGGTGCGAGCCCTGGCTGAGGGCGCGGTGCACGGTGCCCAGCACCCGGGGCAGGTCCGTCCCGAAGGTGCGGAAAAGGACGGCGAAGTCCCGCCCCTGCGACACCAGGTCCTGCAGCAGCTGGAAGAAGGAGGGCAGGATCCAGTGGTACAGCTTCCCGTCCTCCCCCCTCACCGCCAGCTCCCGGTCCTCCTGCTGACCGGCCGGCCATCGCAGCAGCGCCAGGTGCTCCTCCAGGACGCCCTTGAAACGCCGCCCCGCCGGGGAGCTAGTGAAGCCCGCCACCCGGCCAAACTGGGAGTAGTAACTCACAGCGCCCTCGCATGGCGGCTGAAGGGAGGGCGAGTCGCTCAGCCACTCCCATTTCCCTGTGGAGCAGACAGAATGGGAGGAAGGGCACCTGAGAGCTTAGCAACCCAACCACACAAATGTTACTTTGGCATAGACTTACATAGTGAAAAAACTTGTGGCCAGTTTCTTCCTTGCAGCCCTACTTTGTTGTTTACAGTGGAGCGTATTTGTACTCTTTATATGCTGTGCACAGTTGCACTGAATTTTTTACGTTTCTCTATTTGAAATAGGAGTCTGAAGCCTCAGTTGCACTGTTCCATGCAGTGTCTTCTCATAGTGACACAATACAGTCCAGTGGCCTATCAGGACTTACTCTTGAGCTATCCTCAAGTCTGGTAATCAGCTCGAAATGTTCTTCCACAGTTCGTAATGCAATGTGTATGTACTAAAATGACATTGATGACAGGCCAATTAAAACATACAAGGGATTCCAAAGATATCAGGCAGAAATGTTCTTTACTAAATGATCCTGGCTGTTCCTCCTCAAGGACGATAATTTAGAATTTTAATCGGTGTGACAGAAAGAACCAAAGGTCAACACTGGACATTGTCTTTTAGACACAGCCCACTATCTTTCATTTGTACTTTTATTTAATGAGGGAGATGGGCATTTTTGGAGAGATTTCACTCTTTGTATGAGGTTTGAAATCTTGTTCCAATGTTAACACACTGGTAACAGCTGTAAATGTAGACTTGTCGTTGAAAATCTTTTTTATAAATTATTTCAGTGAGTCTGTGTTTGAGTGTGATTATAGATGACATCAGTGAATGCTGTAAAGATATGAAATACAATACTGAAATATTGTTTTTTGTACAGTTTCTGATCTCATACAATCCTGGATATTGAGAATGCCTACGTCAAGTATTGCTGACAAAAATCACAGCGCAGCTAACACACGTTCCGCAGTGCAGAAAGGTAAACTCTGCCTCCTTGTGGTTATTTGGATGAACACATCCATCTTGTGTTTTACTATTAATACGTTGTGTGTAAATGGTAAATTCCACTCGCTAATGTGCCATTTTTTTTTTTTTGTAATCACTGAAAGTATCCAGTAAATACAGTCAAACAGGCACACTGCAAGTCGAGTAAATTTAGTATTATTTTACCAACACACCACAGTGTTTATGCCTTTGTATTATACATTTTAATACATAAGACAAATGTTTTCCATAATATAAACTTTCTTCCAATAGAATACAAGTCGAGCTGAGCAGAGTCACACGCTCAATTCTTAATATACACAGTAAAGACCAATCTTATTCAGGCTGCTCTGGGCAATACACCAGTATTATAACAGTATATGTAACTGAAACATGTATTTGAATTACTTTGTCAATCCTGTCATCTAGAAGTATTTTGCATTTGTTTTGAAAACAAAAGTATAAACATGTACATTCTAAATGTACCAAAAACACACGTGGGAAAGTTTCAAGGTTACATTTCAGCGATAAAGTTATTACTGTACCTTCCTTTGTCACTCGCCCCCAAGTTACAGTAGAGAGAAAGTAGTCCAAAGCAGCTATGGTTCCTTGATTTGTCACAGCGTCAGACACCAAAATAGTGCTGTTGAGATCGAGGTGAAGGATAAGTTTTCTTTGCTGGAATGACAGCTCCGTCGGAATAGACAGCCGCAGAGCTCCATCCTGTTGTGTGAGAGAATCCGCCTGAGCTCCAAGTCGGCCGTCCGGCGTGTCGTTTGAGTTTTCGGCGCTTTCAGAACAGCGTGCATTATCACTTCCCTTTTCGCTGCTTGACATGGCTTGCTGCCGATAGATTTATTTGAATATAATAATTTCAGCACAATTAACGCTCGCCTGAATCAAATTACCTGAATCAACAGGAGAGACTGTTTAGCTATCTTACCAGTTTACGGTTGGGTCTATTTTTGAAACTCGAGGAGAGACAACTTGTACTTAGCTTGCTAGTTATACAAATTGCTAGCTGGCTAGCTAGCTAACTGTATAAATCTTACCATGACAACCAGCTACCAAACAGATTAGTGATTTATTACAATAAAATCACAGTAAAAAGCTTGCATGAAATAGCGTATGATGGTGTCAATCTGACTATCATTAACTGACTTTGGCTAGCTACAACACAGCAGGTTACTTGATAATCTTTTCTCTCTTATCACATATTATCATAGCTAACTGTCTAACAATACACTTACTATGTACATCCTAAGTTTGAGTGCTAGCATACTAAGATATTTGAACATACAAGTAAGCTAGTTAGTATATTACCAACTACGGTGGTATCGTAACCTTTTGTCAGCGTCAGTACCTGGCCTCATTATACACCGACTTTGACGGTTTAAAACTTGTTCTCCAAATATTCAGAAAATTCGTGAATGTACAATGAATTAGTTACGATAACGTGCCTTGCTACCATACCGGCTTTCTCTATTCTCCCATGATGACGAATCGACCAATCTGTGTATTTACTTCCTTATTCCAAAGTAAAAGCGTCATATTAACTGAACAACAAAAAGTGTGCTCTTGACATTAAAGCTGCCCAATATTTTGAATAGCGCCCCCCAGAGGTCAGTTTAAGATTCGGCGACAAACCTTGCCAGTTATCAGAATCAGAATCAGAATTTTTTATTCGCCAAGTACAGATGCACTAAGAATTTCTCTTGGTTACGGTTCACCACTTCATTGCTTGAGCTATAGTGAATCAAAACACGTCGGAACATAATCGGGCTTAACTGACACGGCTGGACTGGGTTGTGACAAGTTTGTCTTGTAGTACCAAAGGTATGATAAGTCACGTGAAATCGTATGAAATTGTCTTAAGACTCAAACACTGAGTGATTGCTACAGCTATGTTGCACCAGTACCAGTTGTGAATTTTGATTCATGCATGAAAGATATGTAACATTAAAATTTTGGTAAAGCTATAGGGCTCTGTGGATGACAGATCAGGAGATATTACCACATAAATATGATGTGGCACATGTTCTATATTGGTCAAACAATGTTACCCAAGAATTTGAAATTCCTGAGTTACAATCCAGTGACATGATTAAGAAACCTGCTTAAATATCCAGGTTCTGCGTTTGATAATTCTGAAACCGCCAGAACATGAACGAAAGTCAGCCCAGTTACAACTGAAAGTACAAAAAGGGCATTTCATATTGTCCACTTCCTACATTATAATCAAACCTAAAAAGAATGACATTAAAAAATTCTTCTCTGCCAGGGAACTTTATTTAAAGTTACTACTGAATCATTGTTTGTGTATACAAACGTAACCTTTAGTATTTTAGTTTCTCAAAAAAGTTTTATTTATATTAACCATTTATACTTTATTCACAGCAGCATTCTTCGATTTCATAACCCCTGCCCCACCCTCTTTATATATGCAGTCCAATACAAAAAATGGGGATAACAAAAATAACAAGACAATCCACTCAGAACAGAAAAACACAGGGTTGAAACTAAAGAGATGGGAAAAACAACATTCCATTCTAGGGCTACTGTGTCAACATGCACATTTCAGTGTGTATCAAGCATTAGATTTTTTTTCTGTCACAGAACACATCCACAGGGGTTGATCAAATAACTTACCAGGTTAATATTTCCTCTTGTTGAATAAAAAGTATAATAGCAAAATCAAAACGCCACCTTGTTAGGTAGTAGGAATTTGAATACAGAGGGCAAGTCAACAGCAGATGGAAGGTAATTTTTGCCCCTTCCCTCCTCTTGTGAAACATGGCCTCCTCTCAACGGCCATGTCATTTTCATGGCGTTCGCTACATTAACAGCTCAGCTTGCAAAACCCCACAGAAATTTCCATAAACACACCAGACAAGGCTACTGAAAAAGCACACAAAAAATGCCCTCCCCCATCCCCAACCTTTCCCAACACCGAACTGAGTTTGAAGGATGCGTGAGAGTCACCTGATGACAACATGTGACTGTGCACAAGTATCTGGGAGGGGAGAAAGGTCAGGTGAAGAGTTTGAAGTGATGGTGAAATTAAACTGCAGGCAAGAGAGCTGATCACTACCTACTGTCGACATGAAGCCATTCCTCCACAGGGCTTCACTGGGCGGCAACAACTGGGCCAACAGTGCAAACAAGGGAAGTGGGCAACAAGTTGCTCGTGAGTGTGTGCATGTGTGTGTGTGTGGGGGGCATACACAGTGTGTGTGTGTGTGTGTGTGTGTCTGTGTGTGCATGTGCGTGTGTACATGGTTATATTCTAAGCATGTGCAATACTGCCACCCTGTCACCTGTCAAATGTCAAATTGTGACAGACAAATGCTCTTCCTTCCTTCAACACATTAATTAGTAAGCACTCAAGTGTCTTTAGCTGAAGAAAATATCTCCAGGGTATGCATTGTTGACTGGCCACCACTGATG
The DNA here is from genome assembly GCA_019176425.1 of Megalops atlanticus. Classification (NCBI taxonomy): domain Eukaryota; kingdom Metazoa; phylum Chordata; class Actinopteri; order Elopiformes; family Megalopidae; genus Megalops; species Megalops atlanticus. The sequence continues at coordinate 19,484,686 of CM032882.1, forward strand.
TCCAGTGTTAGGCAGGCCATTTTAATCCACTTCCTCCATGTTGCTGTAAGACGGGGCGGCACAGTCTCCAGAATGGGCAAACAGGTCAGAGGTCACTTCTGGGGTCAGTTGTGGGGGGCCTTCAGGGTCCAGGTCTGTCCCAAACAATGCCTGGTTAGAGGCCTGCAAAACAGATCAGTGTTACAAGACATGTTTTCCAAAACTGCTCTTACATTAACAGGACCAGGTCTCCCAAAAAATGAGTTTATACAAATCTGAAAAGCAGTGGATATCAGGTTGTTTTCACATTATGGTCATGCAATCTGGAGAACAAGGAAAAGAACTGCATAATAGAATGCTTCCAGCTGAAAATATGAAATGTCACTCTAAAGAGTAGGGGGGGAACAATTTAATATTTATAAAATAAAACATTTACACATGGTGAGATTGATATTTTATTAAAAATCAGTACAGGTAATTGTATATTGGAGCAGCATCCAGACTTTATGGAAGTACCTGTACAAATTATTGCTTGATCCATTTCCCAATTTCTCAGTCTGACAACATTTCCACTTGAAAAACAAATCTGAGATAACATTCTTCAGTTTAAAATACCATTTACTTTTTTAAATAAATCAGACATTTCTATTCTAACACACACACACACACACACACACACACATATATATACACATATAAGCCAGAATATTATTACAGATGTACTAAAATATCTTTCTAATGTTCAATTACATGAGTGGCCATTAATGGACATGCCAGTCTAAACAATACATATTGTTTGCAACTATGTTCTTTGTTAACATTAGTGCAGGCACATCCTTTAATCATTAAACAACACAACATTATTACATCCCCTGTATAATGCCACAATTGTCTTGAGGTTTGCATATAAATGAGTAGTGGGTACATACTAACACAATGCGAGTATGTCAAGCAGCATACACATTAGCATACTTATTACACAAAGCAACCTTGCTGTCTGTTGTATTTACTGGGTGACACCACTGCCAGAACAGTTTATAAGCTTGCTGTATCATTCTTGGTCGGTTAAACAGAGATAGCTCTCACTGTAGAACAGAGGAAAGGGGACAGTTACGATTTAACACTGCAACATCCCTGAGATTCACCATAATATTACTGTTGCACTGCTGTGAAAAATAACCCTTTCAGACTTTATCAATTTCTACAAGGATGGAATAACACACTACACACTATAAACAGAGAGGCCCAACCTCCTTCAATGCACAATGCAAAGGAATGCAAGCCATTCAAATAACATTTGTGAGTTCTTGTATTTTCCTGCTTTTTCTGGGAATCTGCTGCAATGAATGGCATGACTCAGAGCAGCAACAGACATTCAATGCAGCACTGGACGGTGTCTAGGCAGAGTTTTAGAAATAAATTCCATGTTTATCCCACGCACAAGCCTTTTGCACAGACATAATTGGAACGGTGCTTATGGGGAAAAGCTTCTGATCACAGATCTTACACTATCTGCAATGTCAGGTCATTATCTCACATGGTGGTAAATCCATCACAACAAACCAAAACAAATCCAACTACAGAGTATTGAGAGAAGTGGTATTTAGACCTTAATCAATGAAAGCAACTGCATGGCAAAAAGCACTTCTTGGACAGATTATGTAAATAATTACATACAGAGCTTGCAATAACAAAATTCACTAACTGACAAGAAGGATAAGAGGCCACAGTTGTTCATAGTAGTTAATACTGCAGTTATTACGGTTTATGTAGGTATTAAAGACCTAAATGTCTGGGCTAATTAAGACATGATACAGTAAAATATTAATAAACATACTGAAACACACCTTTAGTGTCAAATTATGAACAGCCATACACATGAGCTAAACAGGTGCAATTATCTATGCTTCACCCTGAATTTATGCCAGAACACATGGCTGTGTACCTGCACATGCAACCATAATTAACACAAAGTAAACCTATGAGTTTTCCATTTAAAAACATGTATCTTTGATATAGCCTGGTCATCAGTAATCACAATTCTAGCAAATGAAAGATTGAATTAACCACAACATCTCTAAATAAATATTTAGCTGCCTTCACGTTTGCATTTCGGAATATAATCAAAGCTGTGTTCTTGAATTGTGTTTTATGCAAGTGTGCTGGAACGGCTCAGAAAGAACACAAATAAGCACATCGGTTATTTGCACACCTGACTGATTACTACAATTGCTTGCGGAGTCGGCAGGACCATTTTAAAGATGGGCTGACAAACTACTACAGGCATCAGCCCATCCATACTATACATAATGGATAACTTTAAAAGAAAAGGACTTTTCTGGACAATACATTTTCTGTAACACTAAACTGCAATTTCTCTCCTAACCATTGAATATATAACACTTGCATGGCAGTAGTACCCAGAAACGGATGGAAGAAAGGCAGTGAAATGAGGTGACTGTTTCAGCCCATTAAGAGGAATTGCTGAATGGATGCAAGAAAGGGGCAGGCCGTATCGGATTGTTCCATTCCAAATGATTCAAAAGAAAGTCTGTATCTGAGATAGACTCTTGATTCTAGAAAGACTGCTGGCCATTCCCCCTGATTGCAAACATCCACTCAGGACATTGTTTTGGACAAATCAGTTTAAGTGAAACAGCTGGATCCAAGGATTCCCTAGCAATGGAGAAGCATTAGGTGTTCCTCCTCTGCCACCTCAGCTTCCCTCTAAACCTTTTGAAGTGAGGTTTTCCAAATGTGCAGGGGTGTCACTATCCGATCCATACAGCTTCCCTGATCCACAATGTTCTTTGAGTTTAATTATTGAGTATTTGTACACAAAGGAATACATTTTTGAAGAGGTTACATCCACTCCTTTAGTTCAACATTTATTACTTATATATTTTTCTTTGAATGACTAGTTGTTGCAGAGTACAACGGCAACAAACTCACGCCACTGTCATTAAACTCTTCAAGACAATCGGGGGATGATGTGAAGCCACAATTTGCTGTCCTACTGGAATCACGCCCATGGAAGATCAGAACACATCTATTCCTTCACGCGAAGTGTTACAATTAATTGGTTGTGTGTTTTGGTCAGTGAAACTGCCATTCAAGTGTCATTCATTGTGACTGTCTGAAGTCTTAGACCAGTAACACACGTGTTATTGACAGCTTCTACATAAAATGCCAAATGGACATTTTAGCATGCTTTCACACTTATCTTGTGCAGAAAACACTTGCCATAAAATACTGCTTTCACTAACAGTCGCCCAGTATAAATGACACACAGAAACCATTTTTGACCACGTGTCTAGTGATATCACTGTGATGAAATGGAAACCAGTGAAGGACCCAATGACTTGGAATGTGCGTCATTTAAATAATACATCATTTCACCTCTCCCACCCATTTCATTCACTGTAACCTTTAGAAAAGCGGAAAAATGACATTTAAAAAATAATTTCATTCACCCTTTCTTGCTATTTTTTCCACAGATAAAATACATATATCCTAATATGCAAATACACAATATCCTAAATTTTATTTATGTATTCAACATTTTCATTATGATTGAAAAATCAAGGCATGGGTTAAGTTTGAATCAAACACGTCATTCATCGGTATGTTCGTTCAGCCTAACCATTATTCCATTTAAGCAGATATCTACCGAAAAGGGGCCTTATTTACATATAGATAGAATATCATGTCCAAAAAACATATTTTTAGAGTCATTGTAGAGTCTTCTTAAAAGTTTATCTTCTTTGTGAAACTCAATTATGAAAATACAAATGTATGCTAGATTATAACCAGATGCAATTTTGTGTATTTAAAGAGATGCCAAGTTTTATATCTTTTAGTCATCCACCCATATAAATGATAAAAGAAAATGGATAAAGGATCGCAGAGGCTCGGACAGTGACTCTGCATGCTATAACGTGACACGCACATTTGATCCATAAAAATAATACACACTTATACATGACAAAAGGAAAACTAAAATCAAGTACATACTATCTGAGGAAATTACCCTTAAAAGGGCTGACTGACTTATACCAGACAAACCCCAAAAAACATTTCTTTTTTTGTTTCTTTGGTGGTGGTATTGCTGATTTTGTTTTTTATTTTATTTCTTTGGAGGGAACAACCCTCGATGCCCTTTTGAAAGTACACGTGAGGTCAAAATCCGAGATAGCAGAAATTATACGGCCCTTGTGAGGGTTTTAGTTACTGGGGGAGGAAGTGGCCCCGGTCTGCCTGTCTGATGCTGTGAGAATGGGGGGAGGACCCCTCTAGGCCCAGCTGCCTCGGGAGAGCAGAGGATAGAGCAGATTCAGAACCAATGCCAGCAGAGCCGCCAGGGTGCCCAGGATGAAATATCTGACGCGGTCGTCGTCAGAGCAATCCGAGACGCGGTCCTGCTGCTGGCGTGGCCACTGCCCCTCCTCTCTTCTCCTCTGGAGCCTGCTGCGCGACAGGCTCGCCGACACCCCTCCTTCCCTTTCGTCTTCCTCTTCCTCCAGTTCCTGCCATATTAGAGAGGCCTGCGATTGGCGGAAACCTATGTCAGCTTCTGGGAAAGTGTGTTAATTACAGTGCGCCACCACAGCCAGCCTTCCAGCTCTCATTCCCCTCTTCCTCCTTCTCCACTACATGTCATACAGGATCTTTGCTTCAATAAAGTGACTGGGAGCAAAGTGCAGGAGAGAGAGTATGCCATATAACGAAGAGCATTTTCTTTTAATCCTTCGTCTGGGGGAACATAATGACTGAACAACTGCCCTCCTCCTAAATCAAACATCATGGCTTCAGCTTTCCATTAAAACAGGTCAGAGGACACTTGCTTGACATTTCAACCTCTGAAGCACATAGACATTATTTAAAAACCTTTGTGTAAGAGAAACATTTTAAAAGACAAAAGTGGCTGCATGTATTTTTAGTTTTCTCTGACCACTGATGTCAAGGCCAAACATGCAATTTACCATCACAACAGGAGGAATCAATAAGAGAACTGAAAACTGTATGTACCTCTACCTCAACAGTTTCACCACTTTACTTTAACCATTTTTCCATATATTGACACAGAAATCTTTTCAAATAAAGCGCCCACAAGGACTTCATTACACTGTTTACAGATGGTTACACAGATATTTGTTTTTCAAAGAGATGCCTCTATAGTAGTGACTGGATTGAACATGGGACAGTGAAAAGTGGACTGCAGAGGATGCACTGAACACAATCAGACATTCTCACAGACTTTCACTTCATTCACACTGGCAGCAATGGCATCCTAGATTTATAAAAGACACAACCATTTTAATTCACCTGACAAGACAGCGCCACTATATTTAGCATTAGATTATTAAAAAGCAGTCGACTGTCCCCTAAGGGCTCAGAGCTCTTCACTCGTAACTAAAATAGCAAACAATGCATGGCTACAATGTATAAAAACAAGGTATGTCAATGGTGCAAGGAAAGCATTTCCTTTCTAAAGTAATCCTTTAATATGTACTACAAAAGCATCACATTCATAAATGGTGATAAGGGACACCAATAGTGTCACACGTGTGTGCACACTATATCATACACACATACACACCCTTTTAAAACCCTTCAGAGGAGCCAGTTAGTTTTTTTACCCTTAGATGTATAGTTTAAACATATCGTTACCACTACATAACTAGGATCAGCTATCATCTGCAAACCTACCACTGATATGCACGCTTGTCATTACTGCACCAACACTGTTCACGGGTCCATTCAAGTCAAAGCAGTCAACAATGCAACCAATACAGTCAAAACTCAGCTCATGTTCACAAGTGACTTTAAGACTTGTAAGAATGACTTCACAAAGGATCAGCAGTCTACCTCTGCAAAGTTATGAAATGCATTTGTTTAAGTTGCCTGTTTAATCTGACAATATTCTGCAGGCTGCAATCTTGAGAGCAATAAACTGCCATGTAATAGTGTAACTGTAGAACAGTGAGGCAATGTAACACATGCAAATGCTTAACCTTAAGAAGTATAAATAAGCACAGCTAAAATATTGTTCTTTGTTCTCTTGCATGGTGATGCCATGGGGTAATAATGGAAGTGTATATACATCTACGTTTCATACAGAATGGAGGAATCTGAACTCAAATCTTACAGCTGAAAAGCTACTGGAGTGCAAGATGTTGCCAGTAGAATGCAACAGGACCGCAACTGAATGAAGCTGGTGACATCCATCAGTGAGCAACGGTATGTTTTACACCCAAATTCACACACGTCTCTGTTGAGTGTAGTGTGAAAACACACCCCTGCTGTTACTTCAAGTTAGGGGACGACCTGGTAGGTATGGCAGTGCTGGGAAATTCAGCTCTCTGAGTATCACCAAAATGCACAGAAACCCCTCCCTTTTCCCTTCCCTCTCCCGACACGCTCCAGAGAAACCCAGAAGAGCCTGTCTTTGCTCCAGGCACCCAAAGGATTTCAAACACTGCACTTTCATGCTGTTATTCCACTTACACTGTGGCTTATGAAGCCTCTCTTGAGAACATTTCTCTTATAAAACTGAGCAAAGGAGCAAGGAGAAAACACTGCTTTTGTGACAGAGCACCATTTCTCTCTTCCCTCTCTTCTAACAGTAACAGTGACCCAATTTATACCCATCAGAATGGTGCAGAATACAGGGATAGTCCTGTTTGTTCAGGTGGATGAAATCACAGTGCTCTAATTTTTTCCCAACATGCCAAATTAATTCAAACAGAGATGACCTCAAAACTATAACCAATTTATAAATGTTAAATAAATAATGACAATACGATGTTAGTGCAAATTCCAGTAAATTAACTAAGGTCAATTTCAGTACCACATTTTCTCGCTCCACTGAAAAGACCAAGAATTTTTTCTTGTATGAAGCACCTGGCCAGATGCACATGACTACCTGCATCTGTTTCAACTTTTTTGCTCAAAGCAGTTTGAGACAAGACTAAGGATGAGGACAATGATCCTGGACAGAGCCTAGAGGTGTTATCTATGCAGGTGTGACAGCGTGGTGAACAGCGCCCTCACCTGGCTGGCGGTGGCTCCGGCAGCGGCAGGGGACTCGGCACCCATGGGTCCAGGTAGGCGTACAGGCCGCTCGACGGGAGAGTTGCGTCGACGGTAGAACAAAACGTAGGCATAGCGTGTGACCACCTGGCTCTCCTCCACTGTGGTCACGGTGCTGTCATCAAACAGACGCCAGCCTGGGAGGAAAAAGTATGAAGGGCGGCTCAGCCACGGAACATTAAATTATTCACTTACCACTCACACACACACGCATGCGCACACACATACATATATACACACTACCCACAAACCCACAGTCACATTTTTCACAAACCTAGCTCACAGCAGTAGCAGAGATGCTGAGTACATAGAACAGTCGAACAGCAGGCCATCTGACCCCTGCCTGGTCAACAGGTTTACTATTATTGATCCCAGGACTTCTGCGGGCTGGAGAGGTCTCCACCCATCGATGTGCACCTCAGCAACACTGAGCACAAGTCTGAAACTATTAGATGTTCCCTCCAAAAATAACAATGGATGAAAAAGTCCATTTCCATTTGTTTAATGAAATTACAGATTCAGTGCAGCCTGTTCCACCACTCAGCACACACTCGAAACGCGCGGGCGTACCCACCCACGTCACTGCGCTGGCTGTTCTTGTCGCTAGGCAGCCGAGCGTAGGCGGTGTAGTGCCCCCCAATCATGCCCCCATAGTGGTTGATGACAGCGTACAGGTCGTAGATGGGGGGCTGCTGCACGTCGTCCTTCTGACCGATGCAGAACTTGCTGAGGTCCAGGTTCCTGAGGCCATCAATGAAATGCTGTCAACTATGATGTTTCTAGAAATTCTGGAATTATGACATGTACGCAATGCGTGGGAAGAACACTGGTGATGGGCATGTTAGGCAAGAACAGTTAAATGCAGTCTGTAGTAGAACAGGGGTACATTTCTGGAACCCTCCTTTTCCTAAACGTAAAAGAGCTTAAACAGCACATTTAGAGGTTCCTGTCACTTTCTCTACCGGACATTGACAGGGCTCATGAGACCAGCAGCAAAGAGGCTGCCTGTGCCGGTCGGGGAGGCAGTACCTGACAGGAAACTCCACCATGTCATTGATCTTGTCCCTCCAGATGAAGCTGCGGAAGGAGAAGCGCTTGAGCTGTATGATGAGGACGTTGGGAAGACGCCACAGCATCAGCTGCTTGGACGCCTCTCTGTGCTGCTGGCACTTAGGACAGTACCTGGACAGTTGAAAAAGACACAAAGACATGGATTCAATCGACAGAATGATTCCAGCATGATCAAGCTGAACAGGACTGTATATGAATGTACATATACTGTGGGCGTGTGTGTGCACTTGTGTATGTTTATATGTGTGTGTGTGTGTGTGTGTGTGTGTGTGTTTGTGTGTGTGTGTGTGTGTGTGTGTGTGTGTGTGTGCGCGCACGTGGCCGCATGCCGTACCAGGCCTCCTCTGGGGCCAGCACTTCAGGCTTGGTGAAGAGGTTGAGGCACTGCTCCAGGGTGAAGTGGCCAGCCCTGGCCGTCTCGCTGGCAGAGCCAGGGTCCTCCACGAACTCCAGCTCCTTGGACCGGACCAGAACATACTCCTTCAGCCGCTCATTGTTCTTCCATACCAGCTCCAGAGTGGCATCCTCAGGCAAATCCAGCAGAGCATCACCTGCCAAAACACACACAACATTGGGTCAGACTCTCCCTGATACCTTAAATGCTTAAATAAATGCTTTATTCACACACAGTACTGTAACACAAGGACAAAGTGCAAAGTGAGGAAAGAACACTTTCACCAGTCCACCTCCACAATCCTATTAAAACATTCCCTTTTCTTTCCTGGGCAATAAATGCATTTAAAAAATTGCTGCATCTGTCTTGTTGTGTGTCGTCATGCCTCAGCACCACACACACATGCACACACTCACTCACACATTAACACATACATACACGGATGCTTGCATGTGGATGCAGTGCCAGTCTCACCTTTATCCTCCAGTTTTTGTTCCTTGTTGGCTGAGTCCAGAAGGCAGATGTAGAACTGGGAGGCAGGACCAGCAGCGGACTCAGTGGGCTGCTGGTACCCAGTTACTACAGCTGCAAAGCACCACCCAAAAACACAGACAGAAATGAGACACTGCTGGATACTACACAGTTCTTGCACAATAGGGCAATTCTCAGACTCTTTAAATGGATCTGGTACTCTTGTTTTACTCTATTACAGTCCAAGCTTGAATTGTAGAAAAATTGACCTCTGACAGGCCAACAGACTACATTGTTATCAAACATTTCAAACTAAGGCTGTGACTGAGATTGATTTGTGCAATGAAGAACAGAGATGGACAGGTTGAGGTATTTTTGTAACTACACCAATAAAACTGGCCAAGTATTATTGAATAAATTCATTGTCTCATCCTGGCCAGTACAGTACAGAGGTGTTAAGGGAAAAGTATCAGGCCATACCCTCCGGCTTCACAGCCTTCTCGTATGATGTCTCCTTCTCCCCAAGAGGATCATGGGTGTCTGAAGCTGGCTCTGAGAAGCCGGAGTCTGTGGTGTGAGTGGAGAGGTAGTCCTGATCCCCACTCGAGAGGCCAGAGGCCTGCCCAGCCACACCGGGACCCTCGGGGGGCTGGCTGGAGCCTTCCTGCCGGTCCTTGCTGTCCCCCACGCCACCAGCCTGAGGGTCGCCCTCCTGACAGGCACAGTCGGCGGTCTCTGCCATCACGGCGGGCGGGTCGGCTCGGCACTGGCTGGCCTCCGGGGACACCCTGCCTGACTGGAACGGGGGCTGGAAAACGTTCACAGAGTACCTGGGCAAAGAAGAGCATTCTAATTTAGAGGCTAGCGGGCTGAAACTATGCACTGCTAAATCTGCACAGTGGGCAACAATGGCACCGACTCTATCCAAACTACCCAAAAGAATGGCTTTGTGAACTGAGTGGTTTCCCTTACATTACACAGTTGTGAGCTTTATCCTCAACCATAGGTACAGACAAGCAAATGACTGGTGGACAAGTGGAATCTACTGCATGTTTTCGCACTCACTGCTGGATGCTCAGAATTAAAGATGGACATCTTGATGAACATATACTGGACAGACATGCTGTCCACAGAAGAAACTGACTCTCAGAAGCTCAGACTGTGAGCCATCACATCCAGACTGAATGACAGTGTTGCCTATCCAAGACACCCTTACCTGGAGTACCCCTCCAACAGCTGGGTGAGTCGGGCGTAGGTGAGGCGGGACTCCGGAATGCTGACCAGAAAGGGGAGACCGACATTTTCCACGTTCGGTCGGCACAGAGTCTTGTGATTGGGCCAGTGATTCTTCTGGCACATTCTGGGAAAAAGAAGCAAGAGAATTAAAGAGGAATGTCTATTTACAGCCACAGCTTTTCAGAACAATCATTAGATGCTGGATTAATCCTTCCTTACCCTCCTTAGACAAACTATCTATCTGGAGTTTTAAGCAGTCAATATGACCCCAGAGATCCAGACCAACAGCTGAATAAGCTTTTTGTTCCCTTTTCTAATGAAAAAAATTACCCTGAATTCATGATATTTCACCAGTCATTTCAGATGACTGAACCTGGATGAGAAAATAGAAAAAAATACCAGGAGAGGGGGTGACTCAGCCACAACCCCGGGTCCCTGCAATTTGTATAAATTCAGCAGCTGTTTTTTTTCTGCACAGTAGCAGGCCTGGATGTTGACTGCTGGCCTGTTGACTCACCCTGGCAGGCCTGACTGGCCCAGGACTCACTGGTTGCAGTATCCCACTCGGTAGCAGCGGGTGCAGCGCTTCAGCTTCTCGTCCTCGGACTGCGGGGGCTTCTGACAGGCCGCGCACTTCGCAATGGGGATGCTAGGCACCTGCGGCCTCTGGAAAACAGCATGAGGGACCGGAGATGGAGTTACTCATCCCAGTACATCCATCAAATTCATTTCCATAGGCCTTTGGAGCCTCAGGGTACACAGCAGAAATATCATTTTCTTTAATAGAAAATAGTTTTATTTGATTGTTTATATAAAAACCAATATGACCTTAAGTGTTTTTCTTATTAGAAGAAAAATGTTTTTGTGGCTATACGCAGACTCCCCCCCCCCAAACTTTTCTTATGAAGCCATTTCTTTTGAAAATGAGAGAAAAATGAAACACATGGGAAAACCTTTGTGAAATTAATTTTATAAGCCCTTATTTTAGGAAAGATAAATGAGGCAGAAGCCAGGGCCCTGTAATGTACCTGCTGGACCTGCAGCACCACCACCCTCTCTTTGGCCAGCTCCTTGGACAGCACCTCAAAACAGAACAGCATGTCTGAGGGAGACACGGTGTCCAGAGAATGGGAGGGGAGGAAGATTCTGTGGAACCGACTCTTCACGACCTGCAACACAGAGAATGTCAGTGGTGTGCCCTATGTAAAAGTCTGGCAACAAATCTGCAGATTAGACCCTGTGCGGAGAATACCAACATTATGCCTCTCCCTAGTAAGTAATACAGATAAAGACAAGGGATTTCAAATGTTTTGCTAGAATTTAGAACTATTCAGTTCATTTTTAACAATAATAGTTGAGTTCACTATTTCAAACATAATCCATTTAAATATAGTTCATACCATCTCATTTTTGCAAATATAGTGATCGTTTAAGAGTGTGAGACTGATATGAAAAAAGAGGCGTTCAGACTGGCAGTCCCACCTCGGCCAGCCGCAGGTTCTCTGGTTTTATCCGCACGCTTTTGGAGATGGACTCCAGTACTTCAGCCGTGCTGGAGTTCTCCTTGCTGACGCTCACTAGAAACTAAGAGACAAACAGACACATTTGAGTGAGCAATTAAAACTGCCAGGGTGAGTTATGAGACTAATAATTGATGATAATACTTCACTTACTCATTGACAAGAATGACCACCCTACTGTTCACATAAACACACACCCACATACGAGATCCATCAGTGGTGAAAAACAAAGAAATGGAATTCTGACACAATGGTCCAAATTCTATACCTTGATGGGTTTCTTGTGAGGTTCCTTTGCAAAGTAAAACACAGTCAAGACCTTCTGCTTCTGAGGCAAGGGGACTGGCAGGTATAGGAAAGGATCGAAGGTTATGGACACCTGGAATAAGGACAAGATTGGAAAAGGAGAAAATAAATGTCAAAACAAAACTGAAACCACTCCAGAGGCGAAACGGGCTCAGTGCCCAAAGATCAGCACATACTCATTTAATCACACACCATTTAATCGCTCAATCAAGTCGATATTTCATATATATTCTGCCCATCCATTACCCTAAAAGCACCAGACAAACTCCATAGTAATCTACTTATACTCCTCTTTCATGAATGAACTGACAAGTTATCTGCACCACACATTACCACACAACAGTGTGCTCAAACAGCACTGGCATTCATTTTAGGATGTCTACATTTAGAAGAGTGTGGGTCTTCATTATACATTCCCACAGACTGCACCATCAAAATCAATTACTCTCTCAGCACTGCTGTTACAAAGAAAATCTCCTCCATCTTTCTTATAACTCATACCTTCACCTGTCCATCCCTGTTGTCCCCATACAGAAAAAATAATAATGACAGCATATAAAGCACAATTATTAGCATAATACATGAAGTGGTAATAAGAACAAGCTAAATGCAATCAGTGACTTAAAGCTCCCTGGCTTGAAGAAAAGCGTAGTCACAACACATCACATCCGGTGACAGTCATGTTTTCATTCAGCCTCATGGCTTCTGTGGTTGTTGTAATTATGAGTAAGGAGCTTGTTTGCTTTGAAGGATTTGACATAACATAATTTGTAATAAAAAGAAGTGTTTTTTCTGACCTTGGAGCAAATGGGGCAGACCAGCTTGGATTTGTACTGGCCCTGGAACAGGTCCACAATGAAGGAGTCATTCCTCATCTTATGCCTCTGCCAAGCCTCCTCTGCTACAACCTGTAACCCAAGGCAAGAGCAAGCACAAACCCTGTGTCATACACCATCTCAATTACACAAGGTACAACTCTGAGGGAAACTGTTGAATGCGATGCGAATTCAAACATCTCAACTCACAGGTAAAACAGTAGTGTACCACCTGAGATTCTACTTCAGTTCTCTTTTGGTGAATTCAAGAAAGAAGCAAATGTTGCCTTAAATGGCAACAAACGTTTTTTGAACATTTGGAGTATAAATTCACATAAAGCCGCTTATCACTTCCTCAGCATGACTCTCATACTGCCAACAGCTCTGTAGCTCATAAAGTCATTATGACTGTAGCATTATAACTTAATGTGCTTGCATCTTTTCCACTGGACCTGATGCATGCCAGAGACTGCAAAATTTGCATGCAGATTTGGAACACTAAATGCACATGAAACCTCTGGCAAAGAAGTCACAGTTGATGAAACAAAATACAATAAATAACATAAAATCAAATCTGATGTTGATAAAGTCCATAGTTGGTCACATATGACTGTATGCTGAAAGTACTGTGTATCATTGGCAGTGTGAAACAGCTAAAGGTTGACAGTTGGGGTCGTTTGCTAATGGCCATTTTAAACATATTCAAAAAAGTTATTATCCATTTTCATTCTGTTAATGGCATGCAGCTCCACAGAAGACAATGCTCAATGCTGACAGCGCAGTATCATCTCTGAAGTGTGAAGGCGTGGCCCTCTGTTAATACCTCATCCTGCCGTCCATCCGAATCCACGGTTTCCGTGTAAGGTTTGTTCTGGATGCGGTTGAGGTCCTCATGGAGCCCGTCCAGCAGGAAGGCCATGAATTCCTGGGCATCGTGCTGGGCATACCCTGTGAACTGGCTGGCCTTGCTGGCTACTATTGCCTGGAGAGAAATACAGAGAGACTCTGAAACTAACTGAATCAAATGACCTAAACCGCTGAGCAGATTCTACAAGCTTCCACCATTGCAGTTTCAGGAGCTGGACCAGAAACCTCTTGTTGACTTATCTGAGTTTCTCAAAGACTTTAGAACAAAAACTGCAAAAACAAAAGAGCCCTAATTATGGAGTGCAAAAAAATGGTGCAATGATCAAACCAGAGACTTAAGCAATATTGCCATTTTTAGGGATGTGGCAATGGTGAAAAATAACACTTCTGCCAAAATTGTCATTTGTCTCCTTGTTTCTCTCTGTGGTTGCCCTCAGTGTGTGTGTGACCATAGGTCTAGGGTGTGGATTGGCATTAATGCAGGGCGGAGCAGTATTTAAATGCCCCTAAAATTGCTATACTGAGCCCGCATATAATAATGTACACCTCTGCTTCAGTTCTGTGCTGTCTCCTTCTCCCCTGTAAACAATAATCCAACATGGCACTGATACAAATGCTCATTAAAGATAATCAGGCAGGAATCCTGATGGGCCAGTGCACAGTCAGATTTTCATCTCATTAAAGAGTTATTACCAGCTCACTTGCCACTTGTGCTAGCTGCATTAAAATACCAAAGTTGATTGGGGCGCGTCTCTTTGGATCTGTGCCTGTATTTGATAACTGCACTACCGTTGCCAAAATAGAGCCTCTTGACAGTGTTTACACAAGCAATTTTATTTGTATTTACATAACAATTTGAAAATATTGAAAATTTGTATTTTTCTTATAGTATAAAGACATACAAATGGTTGTACAGCCATTTCATAAAACACCTTTGAACAAGACACTAGCTGCATTTATGAGATATGTACAAATGTAGCCAAACTGCCCCTCATTTTATAGTGGATTCATAAAAGGGACAGAAGTAGGAGTATATTCTACTGTTTAAATGTTCAGAGCAGCCTGCACAGAACTGCACAACTTAACAGAACTCAACTACGCATAGTTAACCTATGAGGAGGGTACCACCAATTGGCCATACCTATTAAGACAGAGGTAACATACCTCAGATTCTATTTAAGTAATTTTAGTAAAAATTCATCCAAAGTTGCTGAGCACAACAGTGACAAAACACTGCACATATTAGACAGGGTTTCATTAAATTCATTAAAAGATTCATTAAAAGAGGGCAGAAGAACCTCCAGCGGATACATGGATGGTCCACAGACACACTTTGTGAACTCCTGGATTTGAGGATGGAGGAGGGAAAGGGACAGTGTTTGCTCTATAGCTACCTTGAGCTTAGAGGGTTGGAAGGCATGGTGTGTTCCCTTCCACAGAGCCCGAAGCAGCACCGCGAAGCCAATCGCCAGCCGCCCACCGGTTCCCAGCGGGTTATTACAGTTGATCTCCGTCTCAAACGCTCGGTCTGGAGAACAGAGAACAGCCACACACAGAGAGGATGAGATACATATCCACACAATGTTACAACACCTCCTTCCCCCAGACAGTTCACATGCTACAGGGTGAAGAACTATGAGAAACTGGCTAATCATTCATAGTGGCTGTGACATTGATGAAACACAATAAAATTACTGTATTACCAGAGCACTGCAGTAAATAGACATGTTTTGTAATATGCTGTCAGCTGCAGGTGAGGGGTGAGTGAGGAATGTGAGAGGAGAGTCAACAGCGCCTCACCGTGGAAGTAGTCGCGTAGCTCACGTGTGTTGGACAAGGACTGGATGACGCTGTTCATGAAGCAGGTGTTGCCCAGGTTGACCAGGCCCGTGAAGCCCGGCAAGCACACCTTCTTCTCCTCCTCTTCCTCTGTGCGCTCACTGCCTGCAGGGGGCGCGTGCGTCATCGGTGGCACCATGCAGGTGGGCTTGGGCTAAAGGGAAGGACAGGGGAAAAAGAGGCGTTGACAGCATAATTCTACGTTACTTCCCGAAGCAGATGAAACTGACCTAATCACCAGAATGACAACTTAATGAGAGACTGCAGTGTTAATGCAGTCTCCATCACATCAGTTGGTAAGTCTTATGATTTTCTTACAGTAAGAAGCACTGGTAGCAAGGACCTGCTCCTGAGTTTGATCTGACTTCTTTAGCGATGTCATCTTCAAAACTAACGGAAATGTATGTGGCTGCATCAGAATGCTCTCAGGGCTATGATCTGATCCGTCTTAACCCGATGATGCCTAACCATTTACAGCACTTTTAGCCACGTATGATCTATACCTGGTCACACCCATCCCCCCTGCCCCCCCCAAGGTCTGTGCTGTGGCTATGCTCACCGCGGCGGCGACGAGCGGTTCCTGCTTGATGGGGACGTGCTCAGTGACCGTGCGGGCCGCCACGGCGTCCAGGCTGCTGTTGTCCTCGCTCCGGGGGGCCTTCTCTTTCTGCTCCCCCACCCGGGCCTCCTCCTTGGCGGGGAGGGTGTGCTGGCTACTCCCGGGCTGGCTTTTATCAAGAGAGGCAGGCCCTGAGGGCACAGCAACCTTGGCGCCACCCACTGCACCTTAAACAAAGGAGTGTAGAGCCTGTGGTTAGGAGCTAAAGGTCAGTTTGAGCGATTGGAGGTCATGCTGCTGCGAGGGGTGGAGGGCTGGTAGGACAGGGGACAGGAGGGGGAGGGGAGCACATGACCATTTGAAAAGTTAATGAGTGAAGTTAGGATCAAACAAACTTATGGCCCGGCCACGTATGATGGATCAAATGGTGGGGGTTCATGAACTAAAAAAACTGAGACAAGAGCACGAAGTTCTACTTAAAACCAAAAACTGAAAAATGTCTTTCAAATATTCTCCCCTTTGTAGCTACAAGCCAGTTTTGTCCTCTTTTTTTCCTGTCCATTTCTGTCACTGCTTTAACCTGCTTAAATTATGTTTTTCTCTGATTTCACTTACGCAAAAGAAGCAGATAGGGGCAGAATGGTAGGCATGAGGGCATCCAGGTAGTACTTCATGGTACACCATTTGCTGCGTCTCAACAAGCAGCTGTTAGACACTACATATATTGCTGTTGGTAAGTTTTTAAGAAATCTTCACAACAAACAAGGCTGTTTTCCCCCAGAACAGCCATGGCAAGCTGATGTTTGGTGGTCAAATCACATTCTGAAGTAGATTCCAAAATTACTTATTTATTGGAGCAACAATTAGAATCTAAACAGTCATATGTAGATTCTACTGATTCTACCATTATTCTCAATAAAAGCAAGTAACCTTGTGAATCTAAATCTATGGAATAATGTGTGGATGGGCAGGGAAGTGGGTGCTAAGATAGGGAGCGTGTGCGTGAAGCGGGTTACAGACGGGGAGTGTGGGTAAACAGTTAACCCACATACGTGAGGAGTATGTGGGTTAACAGTAAGATGAAATTGGTGATCAGATGAGAAGCGTGGGTTACAGTAGGATGAGGTGGGTGATTACATCGAGAGCGTGTGACTTCTGAGATTAGAGGTGGCCCGGAGAGAAGCCAGGCTACAGACCTTGTGTTGCCGGGGCCTCCAGCCCCCCCCAGCGCTGGCTGTGCCTCTTCTTTAGTGTGATGTCGATTCGGGACGGGGTGAAGGCATAGGTAGACTGGTCAGGGTGGATGAGGTTCCTGCCAAAGTCAAAACCGTTGTATATGAGTTTCCCCATCAGTTACAGATTACTGTAATGCATGCTTTCACATGGCACACGAAAAAAAGCCCACCTGAGTTTGACCTGCCACTTAAAGACAGTGTTTGGTCCACAGTCCGGGTGAAGCCGCAAAAAATTATTATCACTGCAAAACAAACAAAAACCACACACAGCTGTTCATTACTCTGCTCCGACATTCACCCCAACATTCAAAGAATTCTTATTTCACTCGAGTGCCTCATCTAACCCATTAAAGACTTGAATGTGTTGAGTATTTGCAGTTGGATACAGTTTCTAGTAATAAAGAGGTGATCACCTGGTCTGAAAGATGAGCGTGAAGTCCTGCTCACGGAATAGCACCTTTGCTGTCTCCCTGCATATCCCTTTCATGTAGACATTTACCACCATCAGGTCATTCCCCTTCTCGTACGAGTCATTCTTCACAAACTTCAGATTCACCATGGGTTCTGGAGCTGCAGCACAAAACGCAGGTCGGGTTAGAAAAGAAAAAAAAAATTTAGTTAATTTTCATTACACAGCAGTATCTTGGTTGTTGTTGTGCACACTATACACAAATCCCACATGCACCCAGGCAGTTGTTTGTGGACACATGCATCACTGTGCTACGTAACAGAATAAGCAGGAGCCTAAGTGGCCTATAGTTGCCCCAGCAACACGGACTCAGTGTACCTGGACAGGCTCTCTCTCAACCTTTCCACACATCACTGTTTATTCTGAGCCATTTACCCTGCTGTGAGATGATTTCACCAATATTCCAATGAATGTGAAGTAAATGATTTCACAAAACCTAGAAACTCTGAGGTACAAATACCTTGGGGTCTTTTGTAACTCTACATGTTCTGTAATACAGTAAACAGTCACCCACTTATATTTCTAAAATGACCTTTAACTGAACAGTTACACCAAACTTGTGCTGTAAAAACATGAATTATTTTTCCCTAGCGGAATCAAATTTAATGCTTAATTTTTGTTGGTGAGTGCATTATGGGGATGATTCCTAGTGTTCATGTTTCTGTGGTTCTGCTGTACATGACAAAGATGTATATTTCACTACATTGCAATAAAGAGTATTGCCCACCTTCCTGCTCCTTTTCCAAGGGCTCCTCTTTAGGCTTGTCGGTCTTCTCGTCCTCCATTCCTGTCTGGTTGGATGGGCACGCTTCCCTGTGTACGGGCAACTCTTGGGGAGCAGGAGAGGCCCACCCCGCAGACGACACGGCCGTCTCAGGCACCTCGGCACCCTTTTTGACCGCCTCAGAGTCCGTCTCTCCCTCCTGCCGCCTCTCTGCCCCAACGGCAGCCCCCGTGGGGGTATCAGCCACGGGCCCGACGCTCCCGCTGGCCGGGGCTGCTCCCACCCCAGCGTGCTCCTCCGGGCTCGGCCTGGCGTTGGGCACGGGAGCCTGGCCCCTCTCCTCCTCCAGCGCTTTCATCTGGAACAGACCAGCACAGGGTTACACACACCCTGCAATCCTGCCGTCACACCCCAGCGAATGTTACCCTCTCGCGAGCTGTGATGGGATAATGATACTAATAAAACACAGTGAAGACTGCTGAGACCTGAACCATCCAACCCCTCCTTCACTGCTCAAGGAACCCTGTGATTAATACACAACTAATGAGCAAATGCACTTCAGGATGAATAATCTCTCTGTTTTAAAGGACTGTAGAGCTCTTGATGCTAATCTTGACAATGCAATAACATGACATGCTAATCAAGTGTTTACCTGTTTTATTATTACTGTATTGGAGAACCCTCTACACCACTGTTTTGCAAAATGGCCTATAGGTCATAAGAAGTGTTTCTCCACTGCATACAGTTTTTCTCCCCTGCTGCCGTGCACATTCACAATGACGAATAAACAGATTTTTTTTTTTCATCTGAACATGGTTACTTGGTAATATTGTCCTAGTTACTGTACAGTTTAGTCCTACATGTCTTCTATGTCATGTTATGTTTTATTATTTGTTTTACTGCCTTGCTGTATGATCTGTGGGATGTAATGAGTGACTGTTTGCGAGTGTGGGCTCACCTGAGATTTTGCTCCCTGCTTACACTCCGCCGATCCCTCCGCCAGCGTAACCGGGGACTTCCTCTCGCTGCTCGCCTGTTTGGCTGCGCCGTTTTGGGTGACAGCAGCCCCCGGTTCCCGCTCGCTCTTCACCTTCCCATTAGCTGGACCCTTGGCCTGGCCGTCCCTCGCAGCCCCCAGCTCAGCACCGTTAAGGCCTCTCGCCGGGCGACTGGTGCGTTTGGCACTGGGCTCGGCCGGCAGGTCCCCTTTCCCCACGTGTTTGGTCGTCTCCGCACCCTTTGTCCCCGGCAACTCGGCCCTGTCAGACGGTTTGTTCTTTATGGAGCGCTTCACGCCACGGTCCGGTTTGCTGCGTTTCTGCTCAGCCGGTGGAGAGGGCTCTGCAGAGGGTTTGAGCGCCTCGGCTGTCTCTCCCGCTTTCTCCAGCTTCACCGGCTGCTGCTTGCTGTTCTCCGGCTGCACATCCACAGGTTCCCTCTCTTTCTTGTTTCGCTTCAATGTAGGAAACACACACACACGCACAGACACACACATATATATTAAAAACTCCTTTCATATACCCATTGCGGAGCAGACAAAACAGCTGTAGAAGAGGCAGAGTTCATAACATGCTAAGTCTGCCAAACAAAGAATACCAAGTAAGGACTATGATAAAAATAAAGCATACCAACATTTGACAATGGGGTTACAAATCAACAATAAAAATGCCGATTTACTGATGTGAAATTATCAAACAGTGAAGACAGACTGTACGAGTCCCGGTGGGGTCTTACCATGAGCGATGGCCAGGAGTTGAAGGGGATCTTCTTCTGCATGACCAGCTGCAGGAAGCTGCCCTTCTCCTTGTACTGCACCTTGCTGCAGGAGCTCTCGATTTCTGCATGCAGGTGACAGCTCCACTGGCGCCCATCTGAAAATAGCAGCCGTCACAGGCCATCAAACTCACACACAGGTAATGAAACCAACGCTGGAGGTAGACTCCAGGCAGAGGGGACTGAGTAAAGATGGAGGGACTGGAGACTACATGAAAGGAGGGGGTGGGGGTGGGGGTGCACTGGACACTGGGTAGAGTGAAAAGGTTTTGGGAATGGGGACTCGTAGAGGCAAGTCTCAGTGGCTCACACAGGGCAAAAAACTGAATTGTTCTGATAAGAGATTTGACATTTCATTGATCCAAATTTCTAGCAGACAGTGAAGTTACAAAAGACAAGACAGTCCATGTCAGACTAGATCATTGACTGAATGCTATCTGCAACAAACTCTAGTTAAGTGTGGACTTTCAACCATAGTGGTTTAGTAGACAATGTTCTGAGAACAGAGCTGGCAAGTACTTTTCCAAGATTAGCAAGACTTCTTTAACTTTTCTTGGGTAAATGAGGTCTAACAAAAACAAATCAATGTTGAAAACTGGGCTAATATATTATGAATGGTATTTTTAAGCAAATGGGAGTGTATTTTTCTAGTTCTGAAAAATATTAATGCAATATTAAATCTAAGTCTAAGGTTTGGTTCAAGTTACCAGGCAGACAACCCTGGTACCCACTACCCAAAGCTGAAAATAATCATAAATGATTTAAAAGCATAAGCAATCAGCAATTATTTGTTTATTTAGTAACGTTTATTGATGCTTTAAACAAGTGCCTCTTCATGAGAATGGTGAGAATGTGATAGGCGAGCACTTACCAGGGAACCCGACCTGACAGGCTGTGTCAGAGAAGCCAACGTTCACGTCTTCCACCTTAAACACGCTGTCACCAGAGCGCAGCTTCACGATCACCTCGTTAGCGTTCTGCTTCCAATCAATGAATGCATCTACAAAACACAGACAGACACACAACTCGTTAGCACAATCAACAGCACCCCTAAAACAAATGAACTGGATTCAGACTTCACACAATAGTTGGAATCAGGATTATGGTTGGGGCTGATATTGGACCAGTGTTTTTCAGTGAGAATAGATTTAACTCTGCTAAACAGTAAATCTAGAACAGGCTGTTGCACACAGAAAGTGTTCACACACAAACAGTGCAAGATGTTCACACAAATCCATTCACTCAGCTCTACAACACAACCACAACAAAACAACCATTTCAAATCATGAAAGACAGTTGCTGTACATGTCTGGGTACTCATTTACAGCTAGGGCTGATTTCAATGGCATCACACTTAGAAAAATCCAGGAATTAAAATCCACTTAAAATAGTAATCTTTTCCCCCACTATACAACATTTCTAACAGAATTCCACAAAATAAACAAACTGATCCTTGCAGTAAAATTAGATGATTTTACAGAAAACATCTTCATTTGATGTTTAAAGATTTTTCACTTTTTACTTTACATTATATTGGTAATAACATTTCATTTTTCCATTATCATCACTTAGCAGATTCCATATTATATAGTACAGTATAATTTAATAATGTCACAGGAACAATGGTACGTGCGCAACACAACAGATCACAGCAAAGTATGTGTCTATCCATCACACATAACTAGTGCCACCATGAAAACAGACCTGCTACAATAAATTAACCAGTAAAATAAACATACCCTACAGTGGATATAAATGCAACTAAAGGTGGAGGATGTGGTGAGACAATATCTTTCCTGCATTGATATGAGACAGGGATAGACAAATATATCTTTCCTGCAGTGATATCATTTACTAGCCTCACTTAGGTGAGAGTGTTGGGAGAACACACACAGTGATACTAATTTTCCTAATACTCATATAAGAAACAAACATGCTAGCCATTGAGAGTGTGACTTCATCCATCCATTAAGGTACATGTGAATCCAGCAACTTTGCCTATAAATGTTCTATTTCAGGCAGTAGGTACCTTTCAGGTACCTTTAACTGGACCATAATGAACTGATTCATTTTCATACCAATGTGAAACCAAAGAGGTCTGCATCCACAAACATTTTTGAATGGTAAATGAATGATATAAATGAACTATCTGACATTTATGCAGGTGTCTACTCTACCTAGATTTTGACTAAAGAATAAAACTAAACTCCAATATTGTTTACCTGTCTCACTTCTTACACAAATCCTAATCCTTGTTCTAAGACAAGAAATGTATGTTTAAAACAATATATTCAGTTCCAATGGAAACTACAAGTCTCTGAAAATGAAGTCCATCACAAGTAACTATATGCAGAAGATCCGTTCAGTGGAAGAAAAATACTGCATGCCCTGAGCACGCAAGAACAACATATGACCTACAAAACATTAATAACATAATGTGTTCTTTAAATGGAAGTCCCCACACAATAAAGACATTGGAGCTCAACTCACAACATATAAAAACAAGGATCACAGTCATCTTGGCTACTTTCAATAACCACTAATGACTGGAAACCTACAAAGTACCACTACAACAAAGAATAGTGTATTGAACTTAAAGGGAAAACAAGACACAAATGACACAACGCAGAAATAGTGGAAAATGTGACTGACACAACAGATGCAAAATATCAATAATGCAGATCTGTCATAATGCAGTACAATTCCAGTACCAAATATTCAAATAAACATTAGACTGCAATACCTTCTGTCATAGCTGCACTAGGAGTCTTCTGGCCCAGCTTAAGTTATCCAAACTTTCCCATTTCGTTTTTGTTTAGGCAAAATATTCCGATCAGACGTGTGCCGAGTTTGTGGTGTTTATACAGCTCTACAGAGCAGGCTCCCGTGGCTCTAAGTACGATCGCTTTCACCTCTAGTGCTACTCCACAACATGCACACACAACAACAAGAGCTCTTACGACCCTTCTAAAGGTCACAGGCAAAATCAGCTCCTGGACTGGCTCCCGCACTGAGCCTTGGGACTGTCCTATAATGACATAATGAAAGGATACGTGGCTTTCCCGTAACTGCAACTCTTTTTCCCCTAAACAGCTGCGGTATGTCAAGACAAGGAAAATGCACTCTTACACCGACATTGTACAGCACCAAGATACTCAAAGAAGGATGCAAACTCGATATTACAGTTCTCTAGGTCCACAATGTAAAATCGGACACAGGATTGATCAGTCTAATGCACTAGTGGTGCAAAGCAAGAGAAAAGCAGAACTGCTTGCATGACCTTGACAAAGCCACTTTCACTGCGGCCGAATTTACACCAGCTTGTATTTCAATACTTCAGCACTCAGCAAAACAGCAATGGCAGCATGGCAACACACACACACCACCACATTCAAACTTGAAAACACACACACACACACACACATACACACACACACACACACACTCATACAAGTACTCATACAATTGCTAACATGCAACCCACACACACCTACACAGCCATCCATTTGACGAAACAGTATTTAAACTGAGACTTGCTGTAAGCATTTAACAGCGCAGTCGTGTGCCTTTACCAGGAGCACTGGGAGGAAATATGAGCTGCCTGCAGTACATGAGTCACCTCATCGGTCATGCAGTCTTCAATATCAACACATCTCACAGATGACAGACCGAACCACACTGAGCCGTCCCAGACACGTGTCTCTGAAAGTCAACATGCACAATTCAACGCTTCGCTATTACACACGTACTTTCCCTCCCCAAACACTGCAGGTCTCCTTGATAAAGGGCTGATATAGCATGGGATACTCCAACGTTCAGCATTTTCAACTGACCGGCATGGCGTGTGTCCACTACCATTTCCCGTACAACATGGGATTTACTTTGTCTGGGGGAAAACATTCAAACCACCCTACTGCAGTTAAGAGATGTCAAGGCAAACAGTGACAGAGATCAAACTCTGAACTGCCTAAGGACATGTAGATCATTTTAATAGAAAAAAGCCAGGAAGTCAAAAAGATAATAACATGGCATTTGACCTTTGTTTGCTGTGTTTGACCATACTTATTATAATTATCAAATCTGTATGCAACTTTGAACCAAGGTGACAAAAAAATGCAACTTACTGACACACATCACCAACATATATCCAGACCTTCCTAACATGGAGTTAAAGAGAATGATGAAGCAGACAGAGCCTTGCCTTTCAGGCTGCAGCAACCAAGCAGATTCAGATTTGCACTGGGTTACCTCTATTATTTTGTCTTTTCTTTGCAGGCATTCTTCTGTAGGGCGATTGAGGATAGTGACATTGCTCTTTGTGAATGAGATGGTGTAAAGTACCTTGCTGAGGAGTACAACACCCTGCAGTGTTCCAGCCAGGATTCAAATGCACCTTACCGCACAGAACTGATTGGCCTGGCTACTACACCACCTACTGGCCTCTACAGCATACAATTTCCATTCCTCTTTAAGATGTATATGAAATGACTAGGAATGTACTGTGTGCCAGTGAGGCTTGCCCTACAGGTCCTGCTCCCTCAGTTTATAAATATAGTATTATATTTATACATTTGGAGTGGCATCAATGGCTGTTGTCTGGAAAAAGGGAATAAGGACATCTTCCTGACATATTCGCACACCAATTTCCCTGGATTTTCCCTGGAACTCCTCTTCCAAAATTATTATACAAGAAAGAATGCTGAAATCCTCACTTTATAAAATCTTATTTTAAGGAATTTTTTCCTGAATGGTCACGTATGGTCACACAATCTGTACGCTGTGATATAAGCTGTAAGGTTGTATGTTCTTCTGTGGCTGTCGTTCCCATGACAATAAGGTGATATTGTGTGAGAACAGTTGGTCGTTGTTTCCTCTTGCCTGAGGCAAGAACCTGCCTCTCTTGCATTTGCACACTACTGCATATCACCCCCGTAACCAAGACTCCCACCAACAAAGGGATACTATATAAGTATAATTGGTAAACCACATTCATAATCTCTGCATTTTTGACATGGGACAGAATGTTCTGGATTTCTTCTACTATACAAAAGTAGAGATATATGCAGTCATGAAAATGCTGCATTGAATGATTGCTTCCTTTTTTCTGATAGTGTGATGTAACTGATACATGTATTTTTAAATATATGGTGTAAGACACTATGAGGGGAAAAGATCAACATTGAATTGTTTAATAAAGCATTCTGCCTTATCTTTAAAGTCTCCCCACAAAAGGAAACTCCTCAAATATTTTTACTTGTAAGACACAAACCACTGGGTGACAGCTCCCAGGAAAACTGTAGCGCCCTCTGCAATTTGCCTTGTGGAAAAAATACACATATCTTCACAAAATCTTGACCTGAAAATTGAATGAGGCATTTCTAATCACTACCCACAATAACTTATAGATCTCTTAAATGAGAGATCAAATGTTTAAAGTACCAAATACAGTAGGTAAGAGCCTTAAATACAAGCAAATACACAGAGTGCATTTTTCCTTTTTCACAAACCATCTCTTTCCTCCTAGCCCCAAAGTCTGAGCACAAAAGTCTCCACTGGAGCGGCATGTTCCTTTATACCAAATGCACAACTGCACAAAATCAATGGGGAGGAAAGCACTGAGCCGCAGCCACATTAAGTAGACTGGCAGCCCTGCTACCCAACTGCTGTCATACCGATAGAGTATCTAAGGCCCAAAAAGCCACCTCCTCCATAAGGTGTCACTGGAAAAAATAAGCTTCTGTGATGAAAGTAAGCATCCAATCATACCATGCTACACTCTTTGTGAAAGACAATGGGAACAAGAACATATCCTTTGTTTTTTTAGGGTTTTTTTTGAGACCTTGATAATCATATGTTAAATGTCTAAGGTGCAAAGGCAAAACAAAAATGTAGTTCCTTCCCAGAGTCCAGTGCATTGCACTATAAAATAAGTATGTCAGCAGTGTGGCATAGTGATAAGGAGCAGGGCTCATAACTGAAAGGTTAGTGGTTCCATTCCCTGATGGGGCGCTGCTGTTGTATCCTCGGGCAAGGTACTTAACACACACTTTCCTCAGTACATATCCAGCTGCATAAATGAATAAAAAATTGTAAAAATGCAAGTTACTTTTACCCAGAGTATCTGCTAAATGACAATAATGTAAGGTAAAATAATATCAGTTATTCACATTTCATTGCAGTCTTCTGTTTTTGAAAACCTCAAGGTAGGTTTTCAAAGGTTGGTTAGCATAGCTGAATCACAGCTTAAAGGATGCAGAGAGCTGACTGTGACCCTGAAGGTATGTCACACAACTAGATAATATGGTCCGTGTTCAGTGTATCACTACTATCAATAATTTTCATGGTTGGTGTATTTTTAGCTGTTTCTATTGACCTTTAAAGAATAAGCACTTCATACTTGTAAATATTTTTGTGCATGCTTAAAGCGGCCCATTTATTTTTCTACTGTATTTAATACAATACTAAATTTAATACAATACTGTGTTGGAATGATACTGTGCATATGAACTGATTCAGTGTAAGAAGAGAATGATGAATCTTTGCATATCAGGACAGGTATAAAGTACATCTTTTTTACATTTTGCTTTCAAGTTAGCTAGCTAATTAATTTAGCTAGTCAGCTAGCTAAATAAGCTAGCCTGCTAATTACCCAGTAATCTTATAAGCCATCTGGGTAGCTATCTGGCAAGTAAATTCAGTCAATTTTAACCTTCTTTTACAGAAAAAAGGATGGTGACCATCTGTTTTTTTGCTGAGGGAAGAAAATATCTTGCAATTGCCTACAATGAACAGATGTGGCTATTGACTGAATATGAGAGGCCAATGGTGAGAAGTGTAACTGTGAGTACTGGATCATTTGCGATGATTAATTTGGTCAACACTCTGCTGTACCAGCTGCAATGAGCCCCGCTGACTGTTAACTATGCTGTTAGACAGCATAATTGCCATCCAATATGAATAAAGTATGTGCGAAGGAGAGCTTTTACCTCCATACACCTAATTGTTTTGTCAATTTGTTAAATGTTGTTTACAGGACCTTGTCTGTAAATTTTGAACCTTGTCAATAACTGAGCTCCTTTCATGTCAAATACACCTAATTGTTTCATTGTTATTTGTCAGTGTGTAAATGTCTTTGCGTAAACCAGCCATTGTTTAATTAGCCTCACCTGCTAATTAAGGCCTATTAAATACAGGCATTTGGCTGGCGCGCTGTTTGAGGTGGTTCCTTTCTGTTAGTGGATTTTTTAAATAACTTATTGCTTTTGTAAGTTTTGCTCCTTCTCTTTGTTTTTTGTCAGAAGTATTAGGCAGCTTCTCCACAGTATGCATCTTGTACACCTGCATGCACAAGATAAGTCAATTTTCTGTTTTCCTGAAAGTTGTATTTGACTTCATATGGTCAAATCAGTTTCAACTTTGCCAGGTCCTTGTATTCCCATTCTTACTCAAACTGGGCACTCTACTTGCAGGACTTTCAACAAGTCACTGAAACAGAGACAATTTGGAGTACGATTTGACGTTAAATGGTTCACTGATCAATATGGTGTGACTAGATCACCAGCCTAGTAAACTGATAATGTTAACACTAACACAAAAATACTGTTAAAATGTCATGCAAAACACCCTAATTAAACAAGTAATAAGCACAGTCAAGTAAGCTACTTTCCACAAGTCTGTTATAAGCTGCAACGCAACAATTTACTGAATGGAGAAAATCATATGGCTGTAAAGATAACACCATTTTCACAAATTGAATTAAATTTTAGATCTGAACTATGCTACTTGAACAGTGGACAAAATCATTGAAGACACAACATACACAATGCTGGTTGATCATTGCAGCCACACTGATAAATTACAAGCAGTATGTTATATCTAATAAAAAAAAAAACACCACTGTTTTCCCTTGAATCTAATGGTTGTTCCTAATTAGTTATCAGTCAGCCTTGTTAAATAGAAATTACATCCTTTTATTCAATAAATTCTGCTTACTATCACTACCCCTTTCAGAAAATGAGCTTATTTGTTAGTTCTCACCATCCTTCAAAAGACTGCACTGGAAATGTGTTCCCATCTGATGTGTGGATATGAAATTGCCTAAGCCATTCCCATATATTACCACTTTACTTGGGTTACAAAGTTAAAAAACCAGTTTTACTCTCATTTAAAAGGGGTAAAGTGTTAACCCTCCAATCATATTGAACCTTCTGCTCATATGAGGATGAAAATCAATATTGCTGTACTTTAGCAGATGACAGCAGGATAAGAAAAGAAGCAGATGACAGAACAGAAGAAGAAGCAATAAACAGAATTGAATGCAACAATCCTGGGTGACAAAAAGAGGCACCAAAACACATGGGGTAGGATGACAGTAATGACCATACTCTTTCCAAAAATCAATTCACCACATTTGGCCCAAAAGTCGATCCCTACAGGCATTCTGAACGAGTTCATTCAGTTGACGCTGTTTAAGATGGATAGAAGACAAGGTGTATCAAAAAATCACATGCTTTACAACAGAATCCAAGAAGGCCAGCAACTGATCACTGAACCATGGGAAGAACAATTACTTCATTCATGTCTTGCAGCAACAGTTTATGTAACAATTATTAGTTGAAAAGTTATGAAATTAATGTCTGATATTTTCAATGTTTATTATTTATTTTTGTTGTGTAATCATTACAATACCTCTGGGGTGTTAATTTTGGCCAACCTATGGATTATGATACAACACAGTAGCCCAATTGCAAATGATTAAACAACAGGGTTCAACAGCACATAATTTCATAGAATTTGCAAGTAATCAAATGCAGAACACATTCAACATGCACAACCTTGCAATCATAAACATTACACTAGTGATACTGTCATCAGGAAATAAGAATCAGATGAATATTGTTCATTTTGTTTTGACATTAGTAACTTCAAATTTATAAATACGCACCACCAAAATTCAAATCAATTAATCAGCTGTGTGTAAGAATATGTCTTGGTGGAGACAACATTCGTTTTTTATCTGACTCGTCTAGCTTTCATTAACTAACTCATACAAACCACATATGGAAAACGTGAAATGCTGTTACTTCTGCCCGCGCCCTGCATGTTTCTCTCTCCCAATCTGATAACGCTGGCAGACATCAATAAGATCAAGAGGACAACCTGTTCGGCAGCAAAGTTGCAGGGGGGAGAGAGAGCAGCGAGTAGGTGTCCTACCTTTCTTGGCCTCGGCGCTGGCCGTGCGCTTGGCCTCCCGGCTCTCCTGGTTGGCCCGGTCCTTCTGCTTCTTCTTGCTGGTGCTGCTGCCGGTGCCATCGTCGGTCCCGCGCGGGGCTCTGCGGCGGCCCGCGGCCTCGGCGCTGCTGCTGGCCATCTTCAGCCACTTGCTGCTCACGGGCCGTCCGGCGCCGCCGTCACTGCTGGGGTCTGGTTCTGGGGTGTGGCGCTTCCTGCCCGGCCCGGCTATCTTGGCGACTTTTCAGGACAGAATTCTCCCAGAACAGAAGGGGGCCTGGCGAGAACGGACCACGTTCCATTACACGTATGAACCCTGGACCCGCTCTTCGCTGGTTAAAACCCAAGGAGGAAAACTACTGCCGTACTCATTAGCAAGACAATTTACCTAAGTTTATTAAACAGAAATGAGTCAAAATCAACTACGTATGTTTCCGTAAAAAAAAAATTACATATAAGAATACAATTTATAATGCACCAAATACACACATGAAATCTACAATTGTTCATGCCACCTGTGTGGGCCCAGTCAGGGAAAGCAAGCAGAGCTGCACTTTTACTGCCACTTAAATATGGAGTTATCAAAGTGAGTATGCGAAACACACAACAAAACACTTCACATGCACAGCTCTGTACCAACAGCCAACTTTATGCCTTTTAATGGTGTATATTTACCTAAACTCGTTTTCTCACTAGTCTTGCTAGTATTGACATATCTTTTTACAAACTACAAATCACAAACTAGAAATAAACTCTAACAAAACAAAATTGTACAGGTTAGGTATATTAAAAAAAATACCAATTACACTCATGTAAACTTTTACATTAAAGAAACTCACTTATGTGGACCAATAAATATAAATTAAGTAACTACAGAGCGAAACGTTACAAGTAGTTTTATATATATATATATATATATATATATATATATATATATATAAAACTACTGTAGTTTATATACTATAGCGTTAGCTGTGCAGCAGCAAAACAAATGGCATATTAGCCAGCTGAGACTGCTAAACGCGATACAGCTCAAGCTAGACTCAAGCCACATATAATTTATCTTTGGATATGAAATTAAATGAGAACAAAGCAATACTAAGCAGTGCTGTATCTAATTAGCTTACAGTATAAATGAATAACCTCAACACGTAACGGAAGACACGGCTTGTAAATTCATGTAAGGGAGACACGTTGGGTCTGGAATGAAAAGCGTTTCTCATTGGAAACCGTAGTGGGTACTTATCTGCAGTTCTAGCGCTACGTCGGGTTCATTTATAGTTAGCTAGCAACCCGGCACTGTAAGCAGTACTTACAGGAAGGTAACTAGAAATTTCCTCAATGTTTTGCCATTCTGGTAAAAAACATCTTATTTTGTCGATAACTTGCCTTGATTTTGGTTTTTAAACCTCGCTACTTAGCGTAATCTTCCTGACTTAAATGATTTTATGCTGAATTGAAGTTGACAAAGCTTCGATCTTTTCCTCTTTTCAAAAAAGAAAAAAAAATAAAATTCATACAAATAAACCAGCTGGCTAGCTGCCAACACACCAGCCACACCAAATTACCTTAAGTAACCAGGCAGTTAGTTGGCTAACCACAGCTACATATTTCACATTCGCTACCTTCACGTGTAATCGTTTAGCTAACTAGCAATAGTGGTATTGCTAACTACTAGCTTGGTTGTGGGCAGTTATGTCACCGGCTTCACATCTAGTTAGTACCTTGACCTGAGCTAGCACGCTAAAATTAGCTAGCTAGCCATACCAGCTGACTGGCTGGTTAACACACAGCAACCTAGTTTATGACATCGAGTAATTCGCTAGCTCACTAACCTGATAACATTAACGAGTTGCTCAGCTAGTACGAGTGATCTGTTGATAGCAGTTACAGCTAACGTTAGAAATTCAGCCAACTCGTCTAATCTAACATTAGACGACTATTATCATAGCTGCTACTAGCTGGCGAACTGGCTATTTAGCTGACTAGCTAGGTAAGTAGCTAATTCTAGCTAGCCAAGTAAACTGGTTGCTAGTTAACGAAACGGGTGTAACTAGCAAGCTAACGTTGAACACCCAATATATGGGGGCGTGTGAGCTACATATTTAGATATGAAACTTAACGAAAAAGTATCGTTGGTCGTTCGTACTCACAGAGTTTATAAGATAATGTGGCGTTTCACCCACTCCTTCGACCACTGGCCGGCGACTCCGAATCACTACACCCCGAGGCTCCTGGATTCGGCAGCGGGCCGCTGTTCGCCCCTGTCCGAAAGACAGGAAACTCCGTTCTCCTGCGTTTCTAGAAGATTCTAACCAGGACCCATATTGTACAGTATTAACAACACATCAGAATAGATGTGAGGTGTGTGCGTACAAACGCAGAGGAGATCTCTTTACTGCAACTTTCTCCACTGGCCTTTACACAGTGACTCGCACTTTGTTTAGGAACAAAAACAGAGAGAAACGAAAGCGCGACTGCTTCCTGAAGTCAATACCGCAAGCACTCCTTGTCACGTGATAGAGGTTTACATATGCCATGCTCCCGGAAAACGTGCTAGCTCCGCAAGAAAGCGAAACCGTCGTGTGTGGGACTGTTTGCTCCTCAAAAAGAGCATTTTTGCCTTTTTCGGACATCAGCTTTATTTTTAAAACGTTAACCTTACGGATGTACAAATACAAATGAGTGACGTGCATAATCTCAACTAATAATCTAAGAACGTTCTTGAGAGGGGAAACATTCTCTTGAAGTGTATTTTAACTTAATTACATTAATCTACGCTTTAAATAGATAAAATGCTCTATCCAAATGAATATATAAAATGAGAACTAAAAGGTATACACAACGTAAATTGATCTAATTATGTTATGCATACGCAGTGTAGTCAGTTGTAGACCCTGCAGTCCCCACGTATCTGACGATTGTATTGCATATCATTATTATTTGTACTGTGTGTGTGTCATGTGTTGTTTTCCGGAGAATAAGTGAGTAATAAATTATACATTTTACCCATTTACACAAAAACTAGCCAGCCCAAGAAAGCCATGGTTACAATTTCAGGTCATCGATGACAATTTGCATTATTGGCACACTTCCAGGCTAGATTTTAGTCTGAATTACGATTATGCTATAAATTATTACATCATCATTATTCGGACTAATGTAAAATCTGAATTTAGGTAATGTTATGTTCACATAAGTGATTGATACATTGTATGAACGTGACTTCCATAAGTTTGGTCCTGTGAAAAGAGGGGACTTTTTGAGATCCAGCAAAATTGAGCCTGCTCCCATAAGCAATAATAAAAACATGAAACATATAAATAACGCACCCTTTTTCCTGTTCTGAAAAAAAAAGAATTTGACCCAAGCTTATTATGATGTGCAAATTAGGTGTACATCTCCGGGAAATTCAAGGAACTTCCTGATTTGTTTGCAGTGTACCCTTAGGTTGGGGAGAATTTCTCTTATTTACTTGCACAAGGAAAGTAATTGAACTAAAACCACATATGCAAATTTATTGTAATGGGTGTGAATTACTGAATGCAAAGTGGCAGCTGTCTAAAAGGGGTCTGGTGGACTGGGGTAACTTGAGGCAATAAGGGCTCCAGTTGAGCAAAGATTTGAATTAACAGAGCATTTAAATTGTATTTTGACAAAGACAGGAGTAGTTCAGCTCTGACCTGGGTACAAACTGGTAAATCAAGGGTTTGGAGTCATAATTTTTGGCTACAAACCAAAGGGGGATTTTATTTTCTCTTGTTTTGACCAGACTTCTCAGGGGCTCCAAATTAGAATAACCGTAAAGAAATAGTTCAGAATTGAATTATTAGGGCTGCAACGAGTAAACTGTGGTTTCATTTTAATGCTGTTATTAATCTCATAGTAGCCTAAAATAGTAATTTCATGGTACAAACATTTAATCTTGTAACACAAATTAGTTGTTTGAGGGTACCAATTAATTGCTTGAGAATTAATATTAAACAGAGGGATTGAAAAGATAGCTGAAGCATTTTTTTTTTTTTATCCATGTCCTCTTAAGGGCTTCATAGAATAGCTTTCAAAATCCCCTCTAATACGGGAACATACCATATCAAGCATTTATAAAATAGCTTTGGAAAGGCCATCAACAATTCTTAGTGGACACTTTACCTTTTTAACCCTCTGATACTTAATACATTTTCAAGTTAACTTTTAAAATAATTTCAAGCTCGTACTTTACATACAAAGTAATAAGTAAAATAATAACAGCGAGGTGAACAAATTCTAACAGTTCAAGAAAATACTGTTAGTGTAAAATAAGCATCATTTTAGTACGTGAAGTTTTGCCTCTTTTCAAGATTCAAATTCAAGACACAACAGAGTCTAAACACACCACAGAAGAGAACAAAATGATATAGGTAAAATACTTTCTATATTTTTATAAGATATAGTTTAAATGTTTCCTCATTTAAATATTCCATTTGCAGTGTGTTAAACCATAACAGGGTGTACAACTGAATGCCAGAAAAACTGCATACATAATGCAAAACAATGTGATCAGTTGACAGTGGTCATTTTGTTACCTCAAAAAACAACAACTTTGATTGCAAGTTTAGAACAAGCCTCTCCCCCCTTACAAACTCATTTGACACAGTCAAAAACATGTGACCTGTACTGGATTATGTACTGTTTGGTAAAATATAGACAAAATTTTATTTTTTGCAACACACTCAAACTTGTTCTAAAATAAAATAAGAAAGGCTTAGATTGTTATTTTCCACAGACCAAAACATGATATGACCAAACATTTATCACTCCAAAGGTGCACAGTTAGAATTACTATATAGTCAGTTTAAAGTCAACTTTAATTAATGACATGTTCAATATGTGACAGTTTTGACAATGTAATGTTTTAACACTTTTCTCCTTCAATTTTATGTCACACAGAAATTGGGGAGTTCATACAATGTACTTAAAGAAATACTTCACTGTGTACGTATTATATTAATTCCTTGTTGGCACAGTCATTGGGTATGCATGCATATTGAAAAGCCCTTCAGTTACTTCACTAACTAAGGGTACAAACAATCAAAACCAAATGAGCTGTCCAAGCCTCCCCAAAAGCCTTGAACATGTTGCTCTCTATCTTCTCTGGATCTCAAATAATCTAGGCTATATTTATTTCAATAAAAACAGAACAACTTAAATGTTTTATACTAAGCTCTTCAAGGTTCAGATGAAAGGAAACAACTGATCTATGGCAGGGAGCTAAAAATCAATGATAATTTACATGCCCTATAATGGGGGAATGTAGTCTGCTGACATTACATTGGGTAAAAACATTTTGAGGAAAAGTTTTCCACAGTGAAGTTAGTTCATCGCTTATCAATATGCACACCTACTTAACTGTAAGATGAGGATGACAATATAGATTTTCTACTTTTCAGTGAAGTGGCCCTTTAAGTTGTACATAATGTCACATACAAAGTCACAGTTACACTTCCTAGCTTGATTGTTCTTCACACTGCTGGTGTAGGAGGTGCAGTGCTCCTCTGACCACTAGAGGGGAGAGTTTTACAGGTTCAGTACAGTACAGTGGTACGTGTCATTCCAGTGCAGTGTCCGCAGTACAGTCCAGTCTATAGTGGGTGGGCTAAGACTAGCCTTTACTGGCAGGTGTTGTATATCTGGATCTGCTTGTTGATGTCATCGAGGATAGCCTTCATTTTGTCCTCCAGTCCATCCAGTTGCCTGGCTTTGCCCTCCAGCGTTTTCTGGTTGGCCTCGTAATCTTTCTCCAGCTCTGTGTACAGAATTTGATGAGCGTCAGTAGAAGCACACACGTCCTGTTGCATCTGATATTCCAATCAGGGCTTTGGTAACTACTGCAGCAAGCAAAGGGCTACTGTCAGCAAAGCATTACAGAGGAAAGTCAAACTGGCTTTAGGTCTTCTTGAATGTGAAACTGACAGAAAGCAAGTGACTGTCCATAGTGGGCTCATTGCCTCAGTAAGAAAGCCCTGTTTCCCCCCATGCTCACCTGCGAGCCTCTGCAGCTTGTTCTGAGCATCCTGCAGCAGCTGCTTGGCCTCGTTCCGCAGTCGCTCTGCTTTACGCTTGGCGTCCTGCACCGTTTTGGCCTTCCTGTCCACCAGGTCCTGCACTGTCCTGTACTTGTCCGTCAGGTCACCATCCAAAAGCTACCCATCACAAATGAACAGAGAGAACACTGCGTTGAACAGGGTGAGTTTATTGACTTCCTTCCTTCACACCTGTGAGCTGCATATTTGCTGTACGACCACTGCAGCATAGGTAGTGCTCCTTATTTGGTCATTTATTCTATTTGATGCAGGTTTGATTGTTTGACAGGGAACAGCTATTTGACATTGCAGAATCAAAGATGCTACTGTCCTTCATACAGAATTGCACTACAGTAGATCGGCCTACACAAGCACTTCAGGATTTGAACTGAGATTGCAATCTCTAATCTTGATCCATCTAATAGGACTGCATCCAATATTTATGCATTTATTCATTACTTTACGATGACTTGTAACAGGTATATCTAGGTATCACATGGTCCCTCTCATCTATACCTGCTTGGCTTCATTGGCTTTATCTCGTGCCATGGTGGCAGTCTCCTCAGCACGTGATGCCTCCAGGCTGTTGCTGGCACGCTTGGTCTTCAGGACATCAATCTGCCGGCTCAGACTTCCCAGGCGATCCCTGGCATCTTTCAGGTTCTTTTCGCTGGCAGAGGTTTCTGACTGGATCTGCAGGAGCAGACACAGGGTGTTAATGGGATAGTGGGAGGGGGGAATTCCAGGCAGACGTGGAACTATAATACTGCATCTATTCACCACATAACGTCTCTCTCTCTGTCTTAAAAGCTGAAATCAGTCTTAAATCACTAAAGACGGGAACATCTGGAGCACAAGGTTTCCTGTACAGGGAATTGCACTCTTCTTTTGAAATACAGTCTATGTAAGGGCCTTGTTTATCTCTCTACCAAATACCTGTGCCAGCTGGACTTCAGTCTGGCCAATATCATCCTTGGCACGTTGTATGGCCTTTTCAGCAGCAGCCTGTGCCTTGCGAGCATCCTCCAGCGCCTGCTTCACTGTCTCTGCCGTGTTTTTCACGCCCTCTGCCCGGTTCCTTTGGACAACAAAGACAGGAAGAAGGCAGAGCCTTATTATTTCGCATACAATTGTATTGATTTAGTGACTCATCTCTCCATGACATCCTCTGCGCTCACAGCAGCAAAGGCAAGGCAAATGCCATTTTCTCATGTCTCTTCATGCCTGCTCTACTCATGCTCTCCCTACTCTTACTGTCTCTGCTAGTGCCTTCCCCAACTCCTCCTCTCATCTCGCTGTCCCAATGTCTTGCCTTTCTCCTTGATCCACCTCCATTTCCTACCCATCCAGCTCACCCAATCCCTTTAACCTTTGAAAGCCTTCTATTCAGTCCATGGTTTCTCCCACCCTCCTCTGCCTCCTCCCTTCCCTGTTTCCCCGTTCCACCCCTCTCTCATCCCCTGCTCTGTTTGTCCCACCTGGCCTTCTTGGCATCCTGCAGCAACAGCTCGGCTTTACGGACGTCGTCGTGGGTCTGCTCCAGGATGGCATCCACATTGGACAGGCTGTTGACCCGGTCCTTGATCTCCTCTGCCAGGTGCCGGATCTGCTGGGGTGAGGCCGGAATGGACAGCTCCAGAACCCGGCTGGCCACCATCTCGATGCTGTCCGGGTCTGCACCTTCCTCTGTAGGGTCAAGATCAATGCTCCTTTGACACGTACTCTTTGTGATACAGTACTTCAATATAAAGAACAATAAATTTGGCCACAAACTATAATTATTTAAAAATATAAGTAGAAAAAGTAAGAACTAGGCACTCCCCAAGATATTATGTGCACACAGCGCTTTTGCATGAGAAATGCACAGTCTTGGAAATTATGCATAACAAGGATGGACAGATCTATTTTTTGTACCCATGCATGTGTGGGTGGGTGTGCATGTGCAGGTGGTTCTAAAGGCCACAGGACTCACGCATAAGGAAGTCTCGGATCTGCTTGATGAGGTCACGAAGATCATTGTTGGAGCGCTCCACCTTGTTTTTGGTGTCATTGGCCTTATCCAGGGCTGCCTGGGCCTTCCCCTTCGCCTCCTCTGCCTTTCTCTTAGCCTCAGCCACCTACAAAACCATACAAAAAAGGTTGTGAGTTTGCACAGCGTGGAGTAAGCCTAGAGATTTGCATTCAGGGTATGGTTATGCACTCCATGAAAAAAATACATGGTGGGCAATCAGGTGGAGCTGCATCCATGATTTAGAGAAGGGGCTGTTACATACATTTTCTTTAACGACATGTAACAATAACACCAAAATGTCTAATACAGCTATTCTAATATAATTGCATTTCAGTGTAGTAATTATTTTTAGTCATTTTAAACCACATACTTTTCTAACACATTCACTGCTCAATCAAGCACTCCTGTAAATACATGACTGTCTCTCTAAAGAACTGAATACCAGTGACCCTTGAATAGGGCCCCCAGCTCACCTTCTGGAAGAGCTCCTCCACTTCACCCATGGCCTTGTTGAGCTCCTTCTCTGCATCTTTCGCCCTCTTCAGGGCGTTGTCTGCTGTTGCCACAGCACCGTTGCAGTTCAGACCCCCGCAGTGCCTGTTCCCTTCATCGTCACGGCAACCGGCACCACCACATGAGCTCTCTCCACAGGGGGCATCCCCAGGAGCTCCACAGACCTGGTGGCAGGAGGGGCACAGGTAAGGGATATCAACTTTTCTGAGTTTTCTAACATAGTATCACGTTTGGCTCAATTATCGGTTGTTATTAATATTCAAGTGCAAAGGAAGAAAGAGAAAAAGAAAACAATGTAAACAACACATGCAGGTGGAGTAACTACCTGAATATAATGCTCTCAGGTATCTAGGTTTTGGTGTCTCTTTCCCTGTCTTTCTATGATATTTAAACTTGCTTCCCTGTCCCCTAATTTTACTTATGTGTATTATTCATTTTCTGCCTGAATTTTTTGCCTGAATTTCTTAAAAATTCAGGCAAAATGAAAACATAAAACAACTCCAGTTATGTGTGAGAGCTTAAAACACACCTATTCTTTTTTCATTCTTTAAAAATGTGTTTCAATTTTTAAATTTTTTTATGAGGACAAGAAATTTAACTGAAGTTGTCCTCAAAGGATTATAATGGTTCTTGTGATGACAAGTTGCCTACTTGTACCCGCTACTCACTTTCTCATTAATTTTCTTCATGTCCAGAGTCTGTGTCTTGGCATTCAGATCTGCAAGGGCACGCTTGTTGGCGGCATTCTTGCGGTTGAAGTCGTCCTTCCTCTCTGCAATGAGCCGCTCTGTCTTGCGGCGTGTGTCCGCTGATTGGCTGACGGTGCTGGGCACGTTGGTGGTGGATTGGTTGGCGCGTCGCTCCGCATCGCGGGACTTGTTGTAGGAGCTGCGGATGCTGTCGTAGGCACCTGGCAGGGGAGAGGGGCAGTGTAGGGGCAGTCAGAATGCATCACCCTCCCAGTAACAGGGGTAGAAGAACAGGTCCTTGAGCAATTGGAATAGTCAGAGAAACAACATTACATTACATTACATTCTCTTAGCAGATGCTCTTATCCAGAGTGATTTCCAGCACAAAAGAACAGAAATGTAGCCATTCGAGTTGAATGAGTAAGAGTATCAGACCAGGTTAACAACTAACCACATGACAAGATCATGTGGGTAGATTTTGAGCTGCCAAAACAAAATGTAAGGTGGCTCTTGTCTTTTAAAGCTTCAGTTTTAAGAGTAATTCAGAATGTGCTCTCCCCTCTGCTTACCCAGGAAGTTGGAGTTCTTCAGGATGTCCAGCTGG
Organism: Megalops atlanticus; assembly: GCA_019176425.1. NCBI lineage: Eukaryota > Metazoa > Chordata > Actinopteri > Elopiformes > Megalopidae > Megalops > Megalops atlanticus. The sequence continues at coordinate 19,524,146 of CM032882.1, forward strand.
CGGTTCAACTGGTCAGAAGTCAGGTTGAGTTCTTTGGCCGCTCTTTCCAGAGCACTCAGCTCATTGCTGGCCTCGTAATTCTTGTCCTGCACACTGGTCAGGTCTCCCTCCAGACGGTTCAGGGTGTCAGTGGTTTCACCAATTCGAGCCCTGCAAGGAAGAGGAACGTGACGACAAAGAGGAAGTGGGGGTGAAGAGAGGGATGAATGATCATCTCTCCAGTTTCTACTGTTCACTATGGTTATGCCTGTGTATGCCTCTCAGCATAAGTGTGTGCATTTTCACAGGAATGGATGAATGCTTATGTGTATGTGCGTTTGTGTGAGCCTATGTGCTTGACCATGTGTGGAGCGCCTGTCTGTGTAGCTGAATGTTGGCCTTTTATACCTCAGGTCTTCAATGAGCGCCATGAGACTGGTGATGCTCTCTGCGGTGGCGTTGCGGGCGTTGACGATGCCCTGGGCCTGCCCCAACTTCTCCTCCAGCTCCCGGAAACTCTTCTCATAAGCACCAGTCAGTCCGGTGAGCTGGATCTCGTGGGCTTGCTCAGCCAGGGCCTTGGTGCGGGCCGCCAAGTCCTGGACCACACGATCCCAGTCCCCAAAGCACTGGTGGCAGGGCTGGCAGTCAGGGAAGGTGCCGGAGAAGCCGCGGGCGCACTGGTCGCACCGCACGCCTGAAACGCCCTGCTGGCACACGCAGTGCCCCGTGACCCTGTTACACTGCGAGGTCTCGATGCCCCGCAGGTCACAGTCACATGCTGGAGAGAGCACAGTGGAGAGATAGAGTAAGGCATCAATGTTTCCAAAAGGTGTCTTATGGTTTTATTAATAGCAACGTGACCCATTAAACCAGTAACATCCAATACAGCAGTGATCCACTGCAGCATAGACAGGAAATTCTACTCCTAGATCACTGTTGGGTTTACTCTGAGTCATTTTAGTGCAGGATCTTAAATTAAGCTCCTATTTGAAGTCATCAGGGTTACCAGGTGTAACTGATTGCTAATTGAAATCAATTAAAAAATGCAAGACTTTGAAGTTCCCTTGAGGATTTTATTTCCCAGTCCTTAGTTAAACTATTCAATTTGTCCAATTCCAGTAACTAATTTCCATCACACAGAGACACTGACCTCTACACTGGACCCTGGGATCCCCCCAGAAGTTCTCCTGGCAGTCCCTACACGTCTTCCCTCCAAAGCCATTGCGACACTGGCACTGTCCTGTGAACTGGGAACAGAGAGGAAGCCCACACAGAGATTAAATAAACAGCAGCTGCTTAAAAATTGTACTCCTAAGTACTTTTCATGAAAACTTCTCAAGTATTCAGGTACTTTTCATGAAATGTTCTCCAGTGCTGGGGAATGCAATGTTCTTAAATCCCCATTTGTGTCTCCATTGTCATACCCCAATTGATCTAGAGTGTCTATGTCATTCTAGCCACACACTTATCTATCTGATTCAATGCACTATTGTTCTGAATGAATCAATGTAGCCTCCCTTCTCATTTCAGAGGGTGTTAGTGGTTTAGATAGAGCTGGAAAAATTGCTGGATTGTGGCAATCCTGGACCAAAGATGCATAGCCTTGAACAAGAGTCAGATCACACGTGTGTGAACCTACAAATTTGCAAACAAACGTATAGTATATTACTACACACAAAGTTTCAGATCAAAACTATTCTTATTCACTTGCCACATGCATTACACTCTCAGAATTCCCTCCTATTTAAACTAAATTTTGATCTCAGTTTATACCTCGCAGGTCACTAGGAAAAACATACCTCATTGCAGGAGGGGCTGAGAGCGTTGTTGGGGTCACAGCCACAGGGTTCACAGCCCCGCCCACTGGCCAAGTTCCAGTAGTTTGGGGCACAGTGGTCGCAGGTCAGTCCACCGACATTGGGCAGGCACTGGCACTGCCCCGTGCCACGGTTGCACACGCAGTCATCCCGCGAGGAACACTGGTTGCGCTCTGTGCCCAGGAAGTTGCAGGTGCATTCTGGGATTCAGTGACAACACACAACAGCTGACCTTTACTAGTATGGTAGACACAGCATCATAGCAACATCCCCAGTGCAGTACAGTACAGACGTGGATATTAACAGGTTAAACCAGCGGAAGGTCACATATAGTATGTTGGAATATTCAGCTAGTGGACATTGGCTGGTGGCAGTGGTGTTTAGTCACTCACTCCTGCAGTTGCGGCGTGTGGCATCTCCGTAGTACCCGCTCTTGCAGACGCCACAGTTGGGGCCCTCTGTGTTGTACTGGCATTTCCTGCACTCCCCCGTGCGTCGGTCACATGACTCCAGGTCTGTGAGGTCGATGTTGTTGTTGCACTGGCAGGGCTGGCAGCGCCCGCCAGGCTGCGACGGGTTGCCGTAGTAACCGGGGGCACACTCCTCGCAGCGAGAGCCTGGTGGGATCGAGAGGAGATGGTGAGAACTGGACGAGCGGAACAGGGGGAACCCAGGATCGAGTGGCTGGGAAAATGTTGCGGGGAATTTGAGTTTCCACCCGAGGCCCTGCCAGAGAAAATACCTTCAACTGGCTTTCCAACGGACTAAGTGAGAACCCTTAGCGCTACAGCGTGATGGCTTCTGCAGACATGGCCCAGTTTGTGAGCTGCATTCAGACTTTGAAAAGTGACTTACAGAAGAACTGCATCAAGAAAACAAGTTCATACAGTTGTGCAGCTCTGGAGCTGAAACAGCCAACAGCAATTTTTAGTCCTGAAAAGTCCTGAAAATAGCCTGTTGATACATTCCTAAAATGCAGTTATATTACAGTAATACTAGTGAGTGTTATTCAAAGTGTCACTCTTTATTAGAACGTTCACAGTTTTTTAAATTGTTTGTTTATTTACAACACTGCATGGCCAAAATACCTGGGCATGACAGTTTATTACACAGATACGAGCAGATTAAAAGAAAAGCATATCTGCTAGCTATTAGTGAAAGTCTCCAATACAGTCACACATGGTCGAGGTGAGCGTCACTGGGTGATTAAGTTGGAGTGCTCAGCAGACACTCTCCAAATAATTCTCTCCCCCACGGAGGACATCTTCCAAGAAGAAGGCAGCGCAAGGAAAACATTCCTGGCATTTTCCGTCCAGCTGATGGCAGCTGGAGGGCAGCGGGGGGGCTGAGCCTCGGCTGACAGAATCTTAACTGCTGCTGCTCGGCTGTGATTGTCTGCCAACGGCACTTCCCCCCTTGAGGGAGCAAGAGGTTTAACCGCTGGGACTGTGATGGACATACTGCTTGCAACTCAATGAAATGAACTTTTGTCCTCATGCTGTTTAGAACCAGACCTCTGAGAAAGGTTGAGTTCCCCTGCCTTGTAGGAAAAAAAAACATCCTGCAACCTGAGGAAGCCACAACACCTGTATTCAGGTACAAATACGGCAGCTGGCTGGGGAACTCATGAGAAATGAGGAATTCCATATGGAGGGTACATACATGAATTGAGAGAGGCAGCGGGTGTCTGACAGGTGGGGGACCCGCATGAGGTGCACCTGCTTCCCAAACAATAACTTCTCAGTTTCCGGTCCACAGCGGTTAATAAAATGATGGCGTGAAATGGAAGGCAGTTTTTTTTTGCTCTGAATGCGATGAATGGAGCTTGAACTGAGAAAGCTGCAGAAAGGCTTTGCGGCGAAGTGTAAGGATGGACAGTTGTGTTACAGCGAGGCTGCCTAGAGAAATGGGGGGGTTGTTGTTTGCCCCCCAGGTGTCTCCAGGTTCTGGAGTAAGTTTTTGTGAGGCGATCTGTGGTAAAAAGGTGTGGTTTGTTTCACAGTGCTCTCTGGTAGTGTGGTGTGACTCCTCTTTTTCCTCCTCTCTCTGAGATGGGTGGCAGGACATTGAGTAGCTGGTGACCAGCCAACCGGCTGTCCTGAATTTTGAGTCAGGGGTGCCAACCTTACAAATTTGAGCTTACTACTGAACTGAAGGAAACAATGGCTGTTTTTTTAAGACATCAATGCATGGGAATGTCAAACAAATAAGACTTTCAAAATGCATTTCCTTGCATGCATATACAATTTTTTTTGTAGCACAAGCAGAGACTCTCTATTTGGTATCTAATGCATGACGTTTGACAACTAATGCCACCTTATGCAATGCCAAAACTCAACAGTGAAAAATGCACTCTTTTTGGTAGCTACGCTAATCAAGCCATAACAACAGCATAAATACATTTTTGACACAGGAAAGTTTTCTTTTAATGGAGTTGCACCCGTTGAGACATTTTTTGGAACAGCACTCTGAAACATATATACATGCCTGACAACCATAAAGAAATGCAACTTGCAGATTACTGCGTTACCTATAAATCGTATGAATATACACTCATAAATGCTCAGGAAACACAACTGATTGCTGGTCAATGCAGCTTCTGTCCTTTTAACTGATTCAGTGAACATACACAATACACAAGTCTTCATTTACATCCAAATTTACAAACAGCCTTTATGATTTTCGGATTTACAGGCCGAGATAGAATGCATCATTTTTTAACAACAGTCCATAAACGGTTGGCAACCCTGAGCTGTGTGCCGGCTAAAGCAAGCAAGAGTTACAAGCACGGAGCAGTGTGGTGTGAGCACTCAAGGTAGGTAGTGCCCCACCGCAAGCACCGATCCAGGATCACCGAGCCCAGCTCAAATCCTAACCCCAACCAAAGGTCAGAGGTCAGCGCTCGATCGAAGATCAGTGCTTGGGGGCACCACACATCTACACAACGGTGGGAGTCTGCTGTGGCACAGCACCATGGGGAGGAGACTGAAGCCATGCAGGGTTTGGTTTTGGGGAGGGGGTTGGGTGGGTTCTCCACTACTCACGCTGGACGTTCCCCTCGGAGCGCTTTACCATCCCTGCGCCGAGTTGAGGGGTCGGGGGGGAAACAACAGACATTACTAACCCGGAAATGGAAGACCAACACCACTCCCCCTCCTCCGCCGTGGCCTATAAGTGCATGACTGCACCCGGGCTCAATCACACCAGTACACATCCTCAAGCCACCACCATCATACATATACGCAGCCAAGAGGGTCTGCCAAAGATTTAGCCGGTTTGCCTTTCCAAACGAATGAAAAGTTATGAATATGCATACTGCATACTGCATATGCATTCACCATTTTTGTCTCCAAATTTTAGGTTCTTTGGAAAAGAGACAAGTAGTCAAAAAATAGAGTAGAGGAAAGTAATTGGTTGGATGTACAAAACACACTCCAATCAGATGGCTCTTACCGTAATTTTGACATTTTGCATGTCAAACATTTTTTCCTGGGATTATTATTTTAAGAGAAAAACCCTTGGTGCCCTATTTGATTATTGTACTGCCTGCAAATGACTTTGGATCTTCTTCAAGATCATGATGGTGCAGGAAACAAAGTGCCAGGGGCAGGCAGAGGGTGCAGCCGACTCAGTGTACTGACCTGTATATCCCTGATTGCAGTTGCAGACCACCTGCCTATTACGGTTGTCCTGGTAACAGGAAGCAGCAAAATGGCGTCCGCTTGCCGGGCCGTCAGGACAGGGGCAGGGCCGACACTGGCTCCCTGAGCCTAGCACTGGGTTACCATAGTACCCATTGGCACACCTAGAAGGGAAACCAGCCCAGATTGACTTGGGGGCTCATCAAAATCAACCTCAAAGTACAGAGAGACCTGCAAATACCTGCCCCTTTCCCCTTCTAATCAGCCTCCCTCTGTCTTTTCCCTTCCTGCTCCTCCTCACCCTCGTTCCCTGATGGTCCCTACCTTTCGCACTTGTCTCCCGCAGTGTTGTCTCTGCAGTTCAGACAGCTGCCAGTCCTCTGGTGGCACTCCTTGGCATGCCCGTTGCACTGGCAGGGCCTGCAGTTGGGGAAGCCCCAGTGCCCCGTCTGGCATCCGTCGCAGCGGGGGCCGAAGGCACCGGGGCGGCACTGGCACTGCCCTGTGTACTGCTCACAGAGGCGGCTGCGGGAGCCCTCCGGATTGCACTCGCACGCTGGGCAGAGAGGCAGCAGGGGGCGCCATTGGAACAGAGGGTAAAATGAAGAAATGTACAGTCAAAACCTGTCTGGGTCTAACAACTATGATAGACTCTGGCCCCAGAGTCCGACCTCAAAATAATTAATTTTTTTCAGTGGTTATGGCTATTGTTGGTGTAAGTGTTGGGTGTGCTGATCCTGAATCAGTTAATGGAAACAGAGGTATACTGCTCTGACTTGTGCACTTCACGTCATGTCTATGGTGTGTCAGCTGCCAGGGCTAATTAATGGTTGTAAATATATCATCCTATGTAAAGATGCCTTCCAGGCAAATTACCATAACTGAGGTAAAAACAGTAATTATGAATGACTACAATACAAACAGCTGCAAGTATTTATATCAGTAATGAATAAATCACCTTATCAAACGGGATAAAAACAGAAGTGTCAATGTGTAACTATGACTGTATGGTTGAATGTCAGGCAGGCCAGGTCTGTGAGAGCACAGGGACACTCACGTTTGCAGCCCCCTGGCCCGAAGCCGTAGGTCCCGGGAGCGCATCGGTCACAGCGCCTGCCGATGACGTTGGGCTTACAGCGGCACTGGCCACCCCGGGGGTCACATTCTGAGCTGACTGAGCCCTGGGGGTCACACTGGCAGGCTGTGGGGGAGGAATGGAAGCCTTAACTTTTAACTGCCATCACAAAGTTTCGATTACAGCACTAAAGATATACACAAATGATGAATTAAATCATGTTTTTAGCAATTGTTGCAGAGAATAGTGGATCAGGGTTAATTCAGGCTTTGCAATTATGTGTGTGTGTGTCTTCGGATGTGTGAAATGTATATATCCAACACACATGCATTTGTGCACACAGATGCATGGAAACTTGTGTGTTGGGAGTGCGGGGCATACTCCATTGTGTTCTCATCCTTGTGCTTTGAGACTGTCACAGGTATTCCTGTGCTGCATAACAAATGAAGCAACGAGACAATGAAGGCACTGAACTGCGCTGAACCACCAGAATGCCCTTGTTTGCAGTGCCAGCGCCGCTGTGCCAGCCTGCGCCTCCTCAGCGCCGCTCACCCACCCAGGGCTCCGTCGTTGATGATGGCGGACATGCTGGTGATGAGCTTGGCGCAGACGTCGCTGAGCTGTGGGCGCGACACGGCCTTGGCGCCCTCGTGGCAGCGGTAGCGCTCGTAGCTCTGCTTGCGGGCGATGGAGGCGGGGTCTCCGGCGATGAACATCTCCAGGGAGGAGTAGCGCGGGAGGAGAGAGATCTGCAGGACAGGGAGGGGGAGGGGAAGAAGGAGAAACAGACAGAGGATGGGAGGAGGAAAGGGGGGCAGAGGGAAAAGGGTAGGAGGACCGGGAGAAGAGAGAGGGAGAGGAAAAATGAAAGAGAGGAAGAGGGAAAGAGAGTGAAAGGGGGAGTGGAGGACAAGCAGGATGAGAGAATATGAAAGGTGAGATCTGATTTCTGACCTCTGAGATCAAACGATAACAACTTCACATTAAGTATTTCCTTTAATAAACCCAGCATTTATGCTTTAAAGGGCTGATTGTCAGGCCAGCCCGAAAGGGGTGTGGTTCTCACCGAGTCTACTAGGATGTTGGCGCCGGGGACCTTGGTCCGGCCAGCGTAGCGGACGAACTCCAGGCGCAGGGTGTAGATCACCCCTCTCTCCAGGCAGACAGGCTGAGGCAGCACCGCATACCTGTGCAGTGACCACAGCGACTGATCAATCAGCGACCCCGTAAATCAACCACTAAAACCAAGCAGCCATTCAATCAATCAATCGTTATTAATCAACCAGTCAACTACTTACACAGCACCGTACCCGCATCTGTCAGGTGCGGCCAGAAATAAAATATGTGGGTATATGTGTGTGTGCGCGTATGTGTGTGTATGCATATGCATTCTGGCGAAGGTGACAGCAGGGAGACAGCGGCCCCCACTCAGACCTGGATCCAGCAGGCAGGGACACAGACAGCAGGTCATCTGCAGGGATGGTGTTCCCGCAGGGGCTGCTGGTAGGGATGGGACCTGGCCGCACCACCGTCACGCGCACCTCCTCCCAGTCCCGCGGCATCTGGAGACCACACAGACCCCGTCACACACCGAAATATTTACAGCACACAGATGCATAAACGCACAAAAATCACACAGGGGAACACCCACATGTCTACAAAAGCACACATTTCACCAACCAAGGGAGTACCACTGCAGGGATTCATTTACCTTTGGTCATGCATACTGTGCAAGCATACACAAATGTTATTGTGGATGACTGGGTCTCTCTACTGCCAGTGGCACACTGTACTTATTCACTAGGTTCAGGGGAGATGTGACCCTCACCAGCGGTTCGTAGCGAATCAGGACGTCGTATTCCATAGAATAGGGGATGTTGTTGATGGAGAACTCTAGGGTGCTGCCCTCAGGCACACGGGCAAAGCCGGTACCAGTCCAGGTGGCTGGACGACCTGGCTGGTGCTCCCTCTCTTCCACAGTGCAGCCCTATCAGGGCACACACACACTGTAAACACTTTTGTATTCAGGGAATATGGCAGAATTTCACTAACAGGAGCTGGGCTTACCTGTCCCAGCTTGGCAAGCTCCGCCTCATAGGTGTAGTGATCCAGAGCCATGAAGTAGTAGCCGGACTCCACCTGGTCACACTGCCGGCCCACCATGTGACTGCGGCAACGGCACTGCCCTGTCTCCATGGAGCAACTGGGAGAGAAACTTATGGGTCAGCACCTCACACTGCTAGCAGCTACACAGACGCACACGCGTATACAGACACACACACACATAAACACACACACACACTCAAAGACAGCCACCCAGATGGACATGAAGACACGTACGCACACATGTACACACACACACACACACACGCAGACACCCACAAACAGACAGACAGACTGACACACACACACAGGCCCGAGATAAGCTGAGCACTCACTGGTTGTCGGTGGCACCGCCCACATCGCAGTCACAGTCCCGGCAGCCATTCGCGTCGTGACTCAGAGCCCAGTGTTCTGGCTGGAGGAGGGAGGAAGACAGAGCGGCGCACACTGAACACACCCCGTCCGGCTAAACAACAGCCTCCAAAAGCGGCTCGCCTCAGTCAACCTGCTGCTGAATCACTCAGCCAATCAGGTGCTTTTCAGCTGTCACATTGTTTCCGACTCGAGTGACATACGTGTCAAATGCTTCCATTAATCACAAGCAGCTACATTGCCTTTCAAAAATAAAACAGAGATTCTTGCACTTGATTATTATCCAGCCATTAAACACTGGCTAAGACTACTGAGTTGTGTACATTTGTGTGTTGTGACTATGATGAAAGCTAAACAGCAAAAATCACTTGAATGGATAGAGATATGCTATAAGAGTAAGGAACTTGGTGGCACACTGTTCGTGACCTCTCTGCATCTGAGAGGCCAATTAAAGCATATGTAAACCAATCCCATCCGGGAAGGCTTTGAATCCCTGAACTAAATTTAGACAATACAGCTCAGTCTAGAGGGCACATTCCTGGATACTGTTACTAGCCAAAACAGAAAACAGGGGCTCTGCACGGAGATGGTACACTGGCAGCCTGAAGCACATCTGGGGCTTATCCGTTCTCAGGACAAAATAAATTCATTTAATTTCAAATGTGAAATAAAAGACAAGGAATTGTAAGATATATTTCAGAATATGTCACTTAGACATAAAAAATTACATAGATGTGGATAAAGCACAACGTCAGAGGAGGAATAGATGGATGTAGACGGATGTAAGATTGCTGTAGGTGAAAGTCTGGATGTAGCTGAGCATGGCTGGAGGCATACATTAAGATTACTATAGGTGAAGGTGGAGGTGTAACACCTTACAGCAGAATGTTAGTGGTGATGTCAGTGTATCGGGGTGAATTCTTAAGGAGGTGTAGGTGGGCACATTACACGACAGTAATGTAATGTAGTGGGCAGGTCAGGGCCCTCACCAGACACTGGTTGCAGCTGCGCCCAGTGACCAGCCGTTTGCAGAAGCAGTCTCCGCTGACAGGGTCGCACTGGGGGCTTCCGGACACGGTGCCCCGGGCGTCACACTGGCAGGCTATGGGGAGGTCACGGGGACACACAGCGCTGACATATACACAATAGGGGCTAGTGTATCGAGACAAACAATGCAGACATACACCCTATAGAGGGGAGGGTATAGAGGTACACAGTGCTAACATATACTTTACAGGGGGGAAAGTATAGAAACACACAGTGACATATCAGTGACACTCTATAGGAGAGTCAGTATAGAGACACACAGTGTGGACATATACTCTGATGGGGGGAGGGTATAGAGACATATACTGCTGACATACATTCTATAGGGGGATGGGTACAGAGACACACAGTGCAGACATACACTCTATAGAGGAAGGGTACAGATGTACACAGCACTTTCTCATCCTGTAGCGGGGCTCGAAGCCTCTCCAGGTAAGACTCACGCTGGCAGCCTTGGGGGTTGTCTGCACTCAGACCGAAGAAACCGGACTTGCACTTGTCACAGCGCGGGCCCTCCACGTGGTCCTTGCAGCGGCACTGCCCGGCGATCATGCCCAGGGAGGGGTCATCGTGACCGTCACAGATGCCCCCGTTCAGAGAGCCGTCAGGGTCACAGTCGCAAGCTGGACAGAGGAAGTGTGAGTCCAGTTAGCCACAAAAAACACACATACAGACACACAGACACACACAAATGCGAGCACACTGACACACGCATTCAAAATGTTCTTACTACACACAACATTGTTATTGTGCTAAGTCCAGAATTTCCCTGATTTTGATCAGAATCTACCCAGGAAACTGGGCTGCACTCACCCACACACACTCCGGGGTCTCGGATGTCCCTGGCTGGGTCCTGGTAGTAGAAAGGCTTGCACATCTCACAGTTGCGGCCCATGGTGTTGTGAAGGCAGTCGTCACAGACGCCACCGCTTACATTCCCAGTGGCCAGGTACACCGCCATGTCAAAGTGGCACTGGTTGGAATGGCCATTGCAGTTGCATTCTGGGAAAAAAATGATGAAATGTACATAATGAGGGGAAGATTCTTATGAAATAACATAAATATACTAGTTCTAGCTGTGGCTAATGTGACAGCACTGTAAAAATGCCCCTCGTGCCGGTTGTGGCTCACTCACTCCTGCAGGCGTTGGTGTTCCTGCCCTCCGCTGGCCTCCAGGGCATGTCGTTGTAGAAGTCATCACACTGCTCACAGTTCAAACCCTTAGTGTTGTGCTTACAGACACACCTCCCATGCACCTGTGGGCACAAAATGAGAAATAATAGTGAGACCGAACGTTTTTCCTGCACAGGAAATGTCAGCCAGCTCTCAGGATGCTGTGCATTCAATTCCTAATCATCTTACCCATTCCTAACCCTAACACCATCAGTTTCATATAATGGAAGCCATACTGGTCCAGGATCTGAGCATGTGGACAAAGTCTGCAACATCATATCCCTGGACGCAACTGAAGCCACACACTGCTGCTATTTAAGGCTTCCTTGATCTTCCTTGATACACATCTTCTTGATTAATAATTGAGCTATGGATATGTATTTTTTTTTTAAACCACTTGACATGAGTTACATAAACCCTGTTAATGTAAAAATCCACTTAATATCCTGGACTGTGCCCACAACACAATTGGATGTTAAAAGGGGCCATCTGTACCATAATTTCTAACACTGAGAAAAAAAAACAACATGCCCCCATGGAGACTCCCCCTCACCATGCCCTCTATGTCGTCTTTGATCCCAGCGATGGGTGCACACTCGGAGGCGTGGCCATAGCAGAAGCAGTTGCCGCGGACCACCAGCTCGTACATGGCATAGTAGTACTTTTCCTTGATCTCCACGCGGGTGTCCAGCAGGTTGTCTCCCAGCGTGTGGAGCTTGGTGAAGTTCACACGCAGGTTAGTGATCTTCAGCTGGTCTAAATGAGGTGGGGTAGGAAGAGAAGGAGCGAGACGAGGGAAAGCAAGAAGACAAGCAGCATAAGAGGAGAAGGCTCATCAAATTCCCTTGCTCTAGTTGTGTTGCACTTTCCCAAATAAGGGAGACATGTCTCAATGTGACCATCACATTGGATGGCTTTGTCTCATTTTTCTTCATCTTAGTTTTTCCAGCACCCTTAAACATCAACTTTCAAGTTCCAGGGTCTTCCGCTCACTAGATGACCACACCCCCGCTGATAGCAGGAAGTGCTCCCTCGGCTCCATCCATCACCCCCACTTCAGGGGGAGTCTAACCCCAGCTGGGAGGAAGTGGCCACCGGCCAACCGTAGCAGACCCTCACTGGCTAAGCATTTAGTTTTGGATGAGGGAGGGGTAATGGGGCAAGACGGTGCGAATCGGAGGGAGGGGGAGGGGGTGGGGGTGATAAATTCATAAACAGACACTGCTGCTACTGTGTGCATCCTCAGTGAATGTGGAATAAATCACTAACAGACATGGCACATTCGGTCAGTCACGGCCCAGCTGGAGCCCCCACACACACACCCCCGCCCTTCCACTGCAAGATCCCTGAGAGATTTGAGTGGAATCAGTTCCTACCCCATGAAACACCATGCAAAAATGCACTGGAAAACACGGTTTGTGAAGTTACGGGGTTTAACAAATTACTGTTACGCAGCTGAACATCACAACATCAATACAACTGCGCTAGTGACTTCAGGGCTTTTGTGTTCTCTTCTAAATTTTCACTCAAAACACTGAAGTGCAATTCACTCCACTTTGAAGTGACAGCGGTGTAAATGGCCTGCAGGGATGTAAACGATCCGAGATGAGAGAGGAACGGAGAGTGAGAGCAAAAGAGGGAGAGAAGGGGAGACAGAGGTGACGAGACAGAGGGGAAGAGAGAGAGCAGCAGAAATCCAGAGCCCTATCAGTAGTCACAGGTTTTGTTATCTGGCCTTCTCCTTTCTCACAGTGGGGCCCTGTTCTCGGGGCCTTGACTACACTAAAAGCTTCTCTCTTTCCCACTCTGGGGGTGGGGAGGGCACATTACGCTATTTCAGTCTCTGTGGTATAACTGGCACAATGTGTCATATAAAACAGAGGCACGGGGAGGGGTGATTTCAATGACTAATGTATCTGTGGTAGAAATCTGATACACAGGAAAGAATGTGATGTGAGAACCAAAGAGAATGGGCACTGGAAGTGGATTGGTGGGGGCATGTCGTTGTCCCAGCCAGTACAAGAATATGCTCACAACATAGCAGGGTTATCACATTTCAACAACGTCAGGTGGGTCAGCCTGTTAAAGCAGGGACAACAGCTGGTCAAAACATAACCACTGGCCATTCCTGGCATACAGCAGAAAAAAAGGAAACTCTAGGGTTAGGAACTTGAAGTTACCACAAGACTGAGGATTGCTTGCAATACCCTCAAACATAATAACCACCATCATCAACCCCATTATTCTTGAATTCTCATGCTCCTATAATATGAAACTAAAACAATGCTCCATCAAATTGGCTTTCAGCAACTCATTTTTGTCATTAACAGGAGACATCTGGGTATTGTTCACATTGTTCCTTCCCAAATTTGTTTCTCATGCCTTGGCTGTTCTCTTCATGGAATGGCTCTCTAGACTAAACCAAATGCTTTTTTTCATATCTCCTGAAACAGCAGGCTGAACGTAATTCCTTTGTTCTTGCTGTTATGTTGATATAATGCGTTACACAAGCAAATTCCACTGGCTCTGTTAAATGAGACATCAAGTTCTGGCATTTTCAGATGACTGCAGCTCTGCTTAATACATCAACCCTCTCCCTCTGTTAAACTTCATCCGACAACCTATGAAGGGGTATGTCATCATATCAGGGTAATGTACACTACTTACAATGCATTTGATCTCTTCTTCAGTCTAAAGTATGAATCTGCAAGAAAAGGCCATTCTGGAAGTCAGTTTGTGCCTTGTTTTGATGTGACTCAAGTACGCCCTTGGTGCAGTTAGGGAAAGATGTGCTCACTTGTATCTGGAAACAGCAATGCAATGCCAGTTAAAATAAAAAATGCTCTGTATGTGTGGGAAAGAACAGCTGCTTTTTCTATCCCTCCAACTCTCCACTGCACTTCACAAATTTCACTGCTGGACTTTCATGCTGAATAACCTCTGCTCTGAGAATGTCTGTGAGTACCCATGACCATAAGTAGCCAATATTCTAAGTGTGCAGTAGGGGTTACTTTCTCTGAACATTGGGGCTTTAGTGCTCTAAACCGCAGAACTAAAGTGGTCATATGAATACTATTATATATTGGGCCTATAAATATTAACTTCCTCTGAATAATAGTGCTACAGAGGTCACTTCCACTTTATGTTGGGACTGTAGTGGTCAATTCCATTGAATATGGGAGCTGCAGTGGTTTGTTAGAATTAATACTGGGGCTACAGTGGTCACTTTCACTGAATGTTAGGGCTGTGGTGATCGTTTCCATTGAATGAGGGGATACAACGGTCACTTACTCTGAATGTTAGGGCTGTAGGGATCCTCAATGCGGATGGCTGGGTCCAGAACCCTGTAGATAACCTGGGCGTAGGGGAAGATGATTGGTCACCAGTAAGTGACACATCATGGAATGGGAAAGGATAAAGGCTCTCTAAATAGTCCCTGTTATTATTAAAAGGTTACAGCAATAGTGTGGGGGGGCTGTTAAATCAAATCACAGGTAAGATACTAATATCAAATCATGGATTTATATGAATCAGTGCAACAGGGGGGCAAATTTATCCATACATTATACACATGAAAGAATAACATCCCACTTTGACCCTTGCCTTACCTCTCCTTCTGTGGAGGGCTCAATGTCAGAGTAACGGGACTCACAGATGACATCATCCACCTTGCGCAGTGGCCCCTGGGAAATCCCAGGGAAGACGGAGGCGCAGTCATAGGCAAAGTAGCGATACACCTGCCAGGTGCGGCCGAAGTCTGCAGAACGCTCGATCAGCAGTGCTGCTGGGCGAAATGTCTGCATGGCACAAGGAGCACAGTCAAATATTAGAAAGGAGATTTCGGGGGTGGACATTTACCTTTAGTGTGCAGTATACAGTGAATACAAAGATTCATCAATTGTTTTGAAAAGTCTGTATCAGTGTAGACTGTCCTACAGTTACGTACAGTACGGTGAGTTCTCCCCAGTTGATGGGCAATGTCTACAAATATATATATTTTAAACCAGTTGAATTTTTTTAAGAATCTGAGCATAGATGCAAGCTGGGGTCTACCATATCATAGAGGAATCTTTTAACAACAGATGCTTCTTTGATTATGAGGTAGGTATTCCCACTATGAATGTCTAGTCATGATGACACATCTAATGAACAATTAAAACATGAATTAAATAGAACAACGTGGCCAATCTATTAGAGTTGCATCTGCAGTATCCCCGTGACTCAGAGATGCTCACCTTGAAGGTCATGATGAGATGCGTGAAATGAAACTCTGCCTCCAGGTCCAGCTGGATGCTGACATCAGACTTCCCTGCAGACACAATGGAGGCAGGGTCAGATTAGTTTTTCAACTAACATGATCTTCTCATAGTTCAATTTCAAGTGGAATGTGGACAAACCTACATACTAAATATGTTGTGCGTATTTACCTCTACTACAGCTAGGTATAGATGTAATCACCTCTACAGATGTGAATACCTCCAAGTGTCTGTCTGTCTGTCTTAAATGGTTACAAACAGATTAGGATGTAAAACAAATTGAAAAAGTACAAAAATAGTAATTGAATTTAGTGTTTTTAAACAGTTTTCAAGATTCTCTTCAGAGAGACAGGGAACAACGGCTCTACCACAACTAGCATATAACCACACAGCTGGGGAGAATATCCAACACTCTGGCATTTGAAAATAAGCCACACACTTAATGAAACTTCACTTTTCTTTCAACACCTGCTCTCTTTGAACAGCACTTGACTTCAGCAAGCATTTTCCTTGAGTAGAGGAGTGTGAAGGGCACACTGCCAAGCAACATGAAGGGAACTTCTGGTTTTGTGTGGTCTTTCATGCAGTCAGATTGAGAGGGCATTCTTTTCATGGTAAAATACTTTCAGTGAATAAATAACAAACTAAACATCCTTTTGAATGAACAACAAAAAAATCACATCGCCACAGTAAATTACAAAGTTATTTTCTCTTCAAAAAAATCTTTGAATGTGATCACAGACTAAAGTAACTCTGCTTTAAAATCTCATTCCTGGTTGTATGTGCTGTCAGTCACGAGATTAAGAAGAGTAAATGGTGTCAGGCATCATTTAAAAACTTCTTGATCTTGATCTGAACGTAACAATAATGACAGACTCCAGAGCTCTGTGATTCACCTGTGGGATCATTGGCGTTTGCCCCAGGGGTCTTCTAAAAGAGAGGGCATTTCTATTGACAGACCCAAGTGAGCTGTCTGTCAGCCAGGGAAAGGCAAGACCCAGGTACTGGAGGACTGGGGTATGTGCATGAGATATTCACCTCTGCATCGCCATCCCAACAACCTTCAGCTGTAAGACTGCAGTTCCTCTACGCACCAGAACCATAATCACTGTTTCTCTGTGTGCGCGCGTGTATGAGTGAATGAAAGAGAAAGAGAGAGAGGCACTGATGCGCATGTTCACAGGCGGTGACAAACAGAGAGGGCGGTGAACTGAGATTAACCTGTTATTCATAATGCGCCCCCAAACAGGAAGGAAAGGAGAGGAGAGGAAAGGCAAGGCGCGCTGGGGTCTGGGAGCCAGGCCGCCTGCTGAATAGCTCACTGTTTTTCCACCGCGGGCGTTGTGTTGTTAACACTGATGGAGAGAGCCAGACTGGAAGCAGCCCCCCGATCCCCACCCCCCGCCCGCACATACATACACAAACACACACTCCCACACAATGACAGGATTGAGCCCTCAGCACTGCCTCGCAGCTCAAGATAAAGGCAGTGCCCAGACAAGGCCAAGATTGAGAGGGGCCAAATAGGGCAACGGCTGGCCCCCCTCCATGGTGGGGAAAAGGCAGGGGCATTGAGTGCGGCGACATGCGTCGGCTGGCGGATGCGGTCACACACGTGCTGGACAAGTCTGCCACTGTTTTCAGTGTCACATATTTCAGGCCCCTCCGCAACCTCCATGGAAATTGTTTAAAAATAGTGACCATTTCCTGCAAGGCGTGGCCTTGTATTCTGTGTAGTATCTTATCAAAGTTCTCTGTGAAGGCCATGGGACCGGTGGCTGTTTGCTGCTGATTGTATAGCAGCCTTGTATTGAGTTACCTCATAAAAAAATATACATATTTTGTTGTTTCGTTGTGTTCAATAAGCACTACATATGATACAGAATAAATTATATAAATCAACATGATGAATACGCTAAAGATAGTGAAGACAAGTAGGAACTACAGCACTCGTGCAGAAGGCAATTTGTCAACATCAGACTCCAGGAGGGTGTTTCCCGTCGTAGTCTGGCACATTGAAGCCCTAGCCTGTAATTACCAACATCTGTGCAGCTGGCTTGACTGACGCGGCACTGTCTGTTCGGAACAGCGTGATACTCAGATCGAAGTGTGCTTTGAAGGGAGTCCAACACCGCCCCCTGCTCTGGCCTGCTGCAGTCCATGGGCCGAGGAAAGATAGCGGCTGCCCATGGATCATCACTCCCCCATTCACTCCCTCTTTCTCCTTCTGCCAGTCTCTCTTTGTCATACTGTCTCTCACTGATTCTCTCATTCAGCACTGACATGTGGGAGAGGCTGTACTGATGCCACTCCCAGCAGACCCCAGACTCTGATCTGAGGGATTGGTGAAGACTGTTCAATCTGCATTCAACTGCAGAAAGTGAGGGCTTAGAAACATCTCTTGATAATCATACACAGCAAACATTGAGCAAACATTTCTGTCTGCTTCTGTTGGAAATTTATCCCTTTTCTTTTTCAAATGGCTGGGAAACATCAATTGGAAAAGAACAGCATAAAACACACTTATTGAGTCGTATTTTTTTCAGCAGGTAGAGTTGAGGGATTTCTCCCTGTTTTGAAGAGACTGTGGAAATGAATAGGAATATGTATTTGAACACAGTGAACAAAGGTACCGTTCTCTGACTGCCACCAGGACTTCTTGCGGTGTGGCTTAAAGGTAGTGATGACATTCTCAATGCGGTGGCTGATGGTGTTGTAGACTGGGTCATACGGCCGACGCGAGTCGCACTGGAAACACTTCTTCTCATCCTGCAGGAGATGGTTGAGATACAGGGGTTACAGGATAAACACAAACAGTAAAAAGAACCCTTTACAAACCTTTCACACTCAGGTGGTCCCCTCCACAGGGCTGGCTATATCCACTTTGCCATATACTGAACAGGTTTACAAGATAATGTAAGTAACAGACAAAGAAGAACAAGTCTTTAAAGTCCCAGTTGTTCAACCTGTGATCAGCAGTAATGATGTGTGATGCCTGGACAAACAGTGGTAATATGCAATGCTAGATCAGTAGGAGCTCTGATTTCTTAGAAATGATGATTGTCCCTGACTCCAATGTTGTTTACTCTTGGCAAGCTGGAAATGGAAGTTGTTCTTCTACAAAGACTGAAACTCAATTGTCTTTTAACTTACTGGAATATTTAAAAGAAATTCAATTTCGCTGAATCACCTGTTTCTATATTTTATTTATTTTATTTATTTACTCGCGGCAAGACATGTGAATTCTTTGGGTACTGATACAAATGACGGTTCGTCACGACGGATACTTTACTGCCTGTTTTTGAATTTGGCACTCTTAACAGCAAAGGTAATGTTTTGTAAACTGGTAAGCTTGCAGCTCTGGAGTTTGCTTTGCTGTGGTGGCAGACAGGAAACCCTGTGATGCTATTAAGCATCACTCTGTGAAGCTACATATGGCCTGACCAGCTGCGTGGGAGTACAGGTTCAATGGTGGAGGTGGGGGAACCTACCTGCAGGTGACTGACGATGCAGTAAGGCTCTCTTCTCCGCAGGCCACAGGTGGACGAAGCTTTCAGATTCTTCTCACGCCCCACCAGCAGGTCTCCTGTTGCTGGGTAACAGCTGCCGTGGGTACAGCCGTGGGCCTGGTCTGGCTCCTGGCCCATAGAGCCAGCCAAGACTAGAACACACACAGAGAAAAACAGTGAGAACACTCTGGACCGCGACCATTAAAAATGTGTATTACAGCTGTTTTCATCCTGACACACGCACCAGCAAGCTCTGCACCCCACAGACAAAGTTTCACCATGTTAAACACTGAAAGCTCTGTAAATGAACAATGCCAGCTACTTCCCCTATTTGTTCTTGCTCTGACTCCCTCCATGCTATGCCTGGGGCTCTCTCAGATCCCTGACTGGGAACATCAGGTATAAAGGTTGCGGGGCTAATCTAGACCCAATAACTGCTATTTGTCTGCTTTTTATTCTATGACTACAAACTCATTCTGTAAAAAAAATCTTGTCACATTCTAACGTATTAAAATGATGAGTGAAACCACTATTTCATTTATAGTCAAGCAGTATATCCTTTTTGGAATGGAGCTATTTATTGACTGCAAAAACACAACTTTAGATTATTCTGCAGACAGGAGGCAGACAGGACTGAAATAAACCAGAAGTGAGATCATGATCTTTTTAAATACCGCTGTCTGCTGGAGATAAAAGGCTACATTCAGATGTCAGTCATTGTGAGGTTCGACCACGTGACCTGCCGGCCCCTCTGGAGCTGCTGACACTCAGCTGTGAAGTTGTGGCATCGTGATAGCACAGCTGCAGCACTGCAGAAACACTGAAGAACCTGCTATCAGAGCTGAGGCCTTATCACCACAGAATCAAGCGATAAAAATGAAAGACAAGGTGGTCAAACGCAAGGTCTGCCTGATCTTCTCCAAGCAGCAGGGCAGACACGGCAGGGAGAGCAACCTGCATGCGCTCGAAAATAAATGTTTATGTCACACAGGGTACGTCATAGATTCCAGCCAACATCCCAAAATAACCAGCTCCCCAGGTCCTGTGGCGACCTACTGTTTCCATGTGGATCAGGTGCTTTTCAAATTCAGCTTGCATATTCAGAACATTCATCAATGCCAGACACTTTCACTTCAAACCACCATTCATATGTACATTGAATGATGATGGTAAGGGTTTAGGTCATTTTGAAAAGAGCAGCCCCTGGTGTGCCTTGAATCCAGAGACAGTCAACACACACCTGACAGTTCATCCTGAGGATATGCTGCTGGTCTGACACCGGGGCTCATCTCGCATTGCACCCAGGCTCCATTCCAAGGGAAGGGCCTGAAGACACAGGGCCTTTGTGCTCCTGCCTCGAGACCAGGTTCGCACACCGGGACCCACCCGCCTAGCCTCACACACAGCCGACACAAAACCTGCTCTCACTCGCCCGCTGTCATAAGAGGCACAAACTAGTCACAGCCCTTGCTTTCAGCCCTTTCGCTGAAAAAAAGACAGGTACGGATATGGTCCACTCTCTTTCTCCCTTGTTGAGTGACACACAGAGGGGAAAAAATTGTTTTGGTTACTACCTGAAACCTGAAATTTCTTTATCACCCTCCCCCAAAAAACAAATACAGTTGCTTTACCGTATAGATTTAGGTTGTTTTTTAGTAACACCATGGCATGCCTGGCCTCCATGCATCATATAATGAGTTTGACCAATAATTTATCTAATTCACAAGCCTTTCTAATTGCTCATGCTGATACACTAACGGTAATGCTACTCACATGTGGGAAAATAAGCCCCTTCTCCCTAGATAATGTTGTTCTGGCACTGATTGGCTGTTATCTAAGGACCAGAGAAACGTTATCTCAGTTCCCTTCCCGTTGCCTGAAAACTCCCTTTTGATAATTCTTGCCCTGCACAGACCACTATAATTATGGTACAACCACAAAACCTGCTTCAGCAATTACTGCTAATCACAGCAACTGTGGCATCACCAACCAGGGGAATAAAAAGGACAAAAACAGAGGCCAAAACAGAATAAATGGCCTGAGAAGAGTAACTGAAGTGTACAACTTTTCCTTCCATGGTTAAGTAGTTGCTTCAGCTTTAAACTGGGCAGGGGGAGGCAGAGGGAGAGAGGCAGAGAGGGAGAGAGAGAGAGAGAGAGAGAGAGAGGGAGGCCTGTCTGTACACAGAGCTTTTGTTGAGACAGTGAGAAAAATCACCCAGGCGCAACACGATATCTATTTTAGTCACTGGAGCACATTCAAAGGCGGCCTGTACAATGCTGTAATTTGGGCCTGTTCGCAATCTCTCATCCTGTCGATCCCCGTCACAGGCAGAGTTCACCAACACTCCACACCCCTTTCCCTGACACACAGGTGCTGCTGTCCCGCTGCCCCCAAACACCCTGCTGTCTCACTTTTCAACCTGCCCATATTTGCGCTTCGGCCTGAGAGCACGGTGCTGGACAGAGAAATTCCTACAAAATATTTCCTTGGCATCCTGCGGAGTTCCTCACGTAGCCACACATATCGCATATCATTTTTGTTATCACTCCTCACATAGTTGCGAGCGTAACACATTTCACAATTCCTCTCCTATGTTGTGAACAACCGGAGGCCTGTCTTTCATAATTCGTGGGTCACGGTGCACGCAATGGGCAGGCAACCGCTTCCCCCCCCGGCGAGTGCAGCTCTCGCTGCCTCGCTGCTGCGGGCTCCTGCCACTCACTGCTCTTACCCATAAATGGGCAAAAGGCAAGGAATGCAGCCGACAGCTGAAACGAAAAATACCTCTGACCTAACAAAGCCCTGCTGTTATGAGCAGTGGACAAAGAGGCAACCATCCTTCTTCAGGTTCAGCTGGAGCTATCTGTTACAATGGGCTCTGCCTCAAAAGCTCATTTTTACCGCAGTGTATATTTAATTCTCTGCGCTATGAGGTAAACGCTCCTTATACTTCAGAGTGGTAGGAAACGCAAAGTGTAGTGATCATTCAATCATCTAACCACTGGCCCAGGGCTTATCAGATTCTCTACACTAGAAATAATACACTAAATTTTACACTGTTTTTTCACAGCAGGACTTCTTACAATACTTTTCAAAAATAAATGCATAAATATATTTTCTTCTGAAAAGATTAAGTTGACCTTGATTTAAGGCCCGTTTTAAAGATCTTCCTGCCTCTGAAGTGTGTTGCTGGCCTTCATTCCGTCTGCTGCAATAACAAACCAGATGACTTTGGACAGAACTCTTCCCAGCATCTTTGCTGGCCTTCAGTCCGAATGGCAGGGCTAATCTCTCTGTCAGGCTGGAGGACGGGACAAAGAGCGGGTCTTTGTGGAGGGGCTCACCCTGTGGTATGTATGCTTATTAGAGCCCGCCACTTCGCCTGGAAATGTTTAGCAGGATGGGATTAATACTAGTCCGCCTGTCAGCTTTATTAGCTGGAAGCCAATTTTTTTTCAAGCCTTCTTTCTACTTTCAACAAAGTTTTTCAGCTTCAGTTCTCGGGATAGTGGGGGCCTGGAAGGAACGCTGCCCCTGCTCTGGTTCCAAAAAAAAAAAAGCCTGATTTCTCATGGCATGTCCCTGTGTTCCGTTTACAGACAAGAAGGCGGCAATGTGACACCAAGATGACACATTCAGGACGGAGTGGATAACAGTGACAGAGTGGGACAGGACCGGATGTCACATACTTCCTAAATACCCCAACACAAAACAAACAAACTTAACAAACTAAATAAACATTAGAGAAAAAGGAGGGAGGACAGGAGGATTTACAAACACCTGATGGGTGCTACTGCTATACTGGTCATATCTTTGAACAATTCGTCAAAGATTATTTTCCAGTTGAAGACCCTATTATAAAAAGAGAAGCTGTGTGAGCTAGCAATGACAGTCAAATTAGGGTTTACAGCAGAATCTATTAGCTCCTTGTGGTGTGGTGAAATTAATGTGTTGACCATAAGCAAATGTAATGCTATCATAATAAATAATTGCCACAATAGCATAGAGTTTATTGCTCTCTTCCCTCTTGTCAGTGGAAGTTGTTAAAACAACAAGTAAGAGGAAAACAGAATATGGCCAAGATTCACTGCCACCTTAAGCTGAACATGAGAATGCCTGAAAATTACAAAGATGTGACGCTGTAACAATCAGACGAAAAAGGTCTCCAGGTTGGTGACGGTCAACCAAATTTTTTTCATCTTCTCACCAATTAGTTGACATTTCCTTCAGTTCTCCCATTCCTGCCCATCTGACGTTTTAATGACTGTATTTGCCACCCCCCAAAAACGAATCCAGTACATCCTCTCCTCCCTCCTTCCTTTTGCTCTCCCTCCCTCCCTCCCTCCCTCTCCCTCGGAATCCTGGGAATTTCACTGGGAATCGTGAATCCCGACGGAGTGGCTGGTCTGGTCTGGGAGTGAAAACATCCCTGTGCGCAGAGGCTGGTACCAGGGGTCATCTGCCCTTCATCAAACCGGGGTGAAAAAAAGTGCTACGACTACTGACTGACCCCACACGCATCTGTAACTCCACATGGACACCAGTGGGTGAGAGAGGTGGGTGAGAGAGTGGTTCTGGCAGCCCGGCCGCAACTGCTGGCCTCACACGCCGCACGTGCAAGGCAGATGCTGGAGCACTTCTGAATGGCAGGTTGCCTGATTAACTGGCTGCGTTGCGCTGTTTGTTGCCATTCGACACCTTTGTTGCTTTGTTACGCTGGAGTCAGAAACTATTAGGATCACTTCATCCTCTCAGCTACAGACCCACTGCTGTGGCAGGCACTTGCTTTTCTCTACCTCGCTCACGCTCATGTTAGGTGCTTGCAGGGCCTGGTAAAGACAATCACGGTGAAATCACACAGAAGGTCTGGGGGATATCAACCACAAATGCTGTGGACCCCAAGGCCATCATGGGTTCTGGTTTCAGTCCCCTCTAAGCTTAACTGAATTATTCAACCATTTCAATTGCACAAATTTTAACATTATCAATACGTTAAGTCTGACTTAGAGGGACAATGAAAAGAACAGGAAAGGTTGATCTTTCATGCCACCAAACCTATTAAACCACTTAAGAAAACATACATCTGGTGCAGCATCACACAGCATGCAAGGTAATGCGTTTACACACACTACTACAACCAGGATTAAGACCAATAAACACAGATTTCCTGAAGCAAACAACACAGGCATTTTCCAGTTATTTATTCAAAGTGCCGCAGCTATTAGTCCAGCAGCCCCATTCCTTTTGCAGAGGCCCTCCCTGACATGGGAGCAGTGAGAGGGGGTGATTTTTCCTTTTCCTCCCGGTGACATGGATGAAGTGCAGACCACATGGGAGACATGGGGGTTGGAGAAATAGACACGGGGAAACCCATGATGCGTTGGACAGGCCTTCCTTTCAATTTTTGCCAAGTGTCCCCCGGGGTCGGAAAGGGGGGCGGCACGGAGGACACCGACAATTCCAGATGACTGCAGTGGAGCTCAGCCACGGGAAGAGAAAACAGACCGAACCAGCCCACAACAGAGCAGGACCGCTTCCACAACGCTGATAATTACAGGTCTCCAACGGGCTTTCGGCGAGCGTCTGCGTTTTTTTTTAACCACACTGAGGAAAGTCAGGCCGATGTGCTCTCCTGCGCTCGCTCGCGACTGGTTTTCTACGAGGTGCTTATCAGACCCCGTCATTAGCTCTGCGAGGCAGCTGCAGAGAGGGTGGCGGGTGGCTGTTCCTTGGCCAGATACAGTGATTGGAGAGCAGGGATCTCTGAACACACTGTACACCTAATGAGAGAGCTGCCTATATGGGCACCAGCTATATAACCCTGGGACCATCTGTTTTTAACATGGGAACATACTGCAGTCTGCATGGGGCTGGGGGGGGCACTGTACAGTGTAGAGAGAGGGAGAGACAAGAAGGCAGAAAGAGAGAAGGAGAGAATATGTGAGCAGGAGGGAGTGAAAGTATAGAAGAGAGTGGAGAAAGCAAGTTGAAAGAAAATGAGACTTCAAGTGACCAAAAAGTGATAGGAAGAGAAGGGGCAGAGAAGAAAAGGAGGACAGAGAAAGAGAGATTGAGAGAAAGAGAAAGTGAGAAAGACAGAGAAAGAGGGAGATGGAAATGAAGGAAAGAGACTGAGAGATGACCCACACCAACGGTTTTGCTTCACACCGCTGCTGAAATGCGCCAGAGCTTTTCCTGCTCTGCCCTCTGCAGAACAGGGTTACTGTGAGTGCGCAAAACAAAGACCTGCTCTGTTCCCATTGTGGGACCGAATGATTTACAACTGCAACCCAAAACTGGAGAACCCTCATGAATGTCGACACACGATACCTAGGAACAGCACAACTGGTCAGGGTGCATGTGACAAAATCACACTGATCCTTTTTCAACAGTCCCGTCATACATAAGTTGTACACGGAGTCATCTTTGCTCCCTCCTCTGCTTCCCTCTCCCTCTCAGAGTGAAATTCCCTGCCTTGAGGGCAGGCTAATTTATCTCTGCTCTCACATATAAACAAACCTGTTCTCTCTCACAGCGCCTCCCTCCACCTCCTCTCCCTCCGATACGCCAGCCCAGTGCACAAGCTGGCTTTGCAGCTCATTGTTCTGCGAGTTGCAGTTCCGGAGTCTCTGCTCTGCACGTCTCCGGCTTGCGGCTATCGCTGCCTAGGGCGCCGACTGCCGCTTGATCCTCACCTGGCCTCAGAGAACTGAGGGATTATGGGTACAAACACCTGCTAGACGCTAAAGGAAACTGCGAAAAGCCAAAACACACAGCTCAATTAAACTCCAAAACAATGGCAGACAAAGGCCCGCGGGAAGTGCAGGATGCGCCGCTACAAAGCGAGAGGAGAAACAGAAAGCTTCTGAGGGATTCTCCCCTTTCATGTGCGGCTTGGCATTCATCCCTCCAGGAAAGTTATTTCTCCTCTGTTTAATCTGCATTTGGGGGAGAGATTTATGTAAAGCAGAGCCCCGCGCTCTACGAGCCACTAATTTCATCTTCCTTTCAATATGAAACCTTCTCATAAGCCTTTCATTTTCATTTACTGCGGCACACATCAACGCTCTGTACTTTCCCCACAAATGTTAATCTACCGGGGGGAGAAATGTGGGAGGTAAAAGCCACCTCCTGAGGATGAGCACAGACCATCTGTGGCCTTTACAGGGTCCCTGAGCGCTAGGGAGGTCCCCCATTAAGTGTGACTGACGATAAGGGAACGACCGCAATAAATAAATGTCACAACACATGCAGCAGAGCCCTGTCAATCATCCGTGGGTACATTCAGCCGGGGGCATGCTGGAGGCCGGCATCGAGAGTCGAGGGAAACAAAAAACAGCCACCGCTCACTGCAGAAAAATACTTTTTCTCCATGGATGCTTCTTAAAAATAACCCAGCCGTTGCCCTCCTCCTCTCAACACGCCACGGCGCTGAAAGGCACTGCATGAGCCCAGCGCTGCGTCCGCCACGGATGTGACGGGCTGGTCAAAAATAAACTGGAGACAGGGGCTCTCTAATGTGTGCCATAGTTAGCAAGGAAACCATGTTCCTGAATGTACTAAGTAAGCCCCCAACCCCCGGAATACCACAGCTCAGGCCCCTCAAAGGCCAGCACCAGCACCCTGTTCATTCTGAGATATAACAGACCTGAGGCTCAGAGAGGAACAGCGCAATGCAGGGAGTGAAGTCTTAATGAACGCCACGTTTCCTTAACACGGTGCAACTCACCCGGTCCTTACAGCCCCCTTAATCTGAGCACATGTGAACAGACCCGTTAGTCCAAATGAATTGCAAACGCTGGAAACACTCTCACTTTGTAAATCACATGCAGAGCTGCTTGGTTCAGATTCCGCCGGGACTCTGCCACATGTCAGTAACGGCAACAAAGCACCAAAGTGCCGTGAGAGGGTGTTTCAGAGGTTCGGGGGCATGAACGCAAGACAGGCTGCAGAAGGCCATAAAGTGAAGCAGACATGTTCTAATAGAAACATCCTGAGCACAGATTCAGTTTAAAAAAAGGGAAGGTCTTGGTCTCTTACAAAAAATGACCTTTACCTGTTTCAAAAGCCAGAGCCTTAGTGGGATGCTGGGATTAGCCCCACAGCTGTGCACCTCTATTAAACTGCTGTGTTCCTCCCAGCTGGATCAGCAAGGGCTCCCCTTGCATGCACGACCACAAAGAAGGAACAAAATTTCAAAAGTCCACGTGCACCGCATGTCCGAAGTGAGAAACTGCTGCACTGCAGGAAGGGAAATCCAACATCGCATTGCTCCCACATACAGCACGCACACACTTAGCTGCACTTCAGTCACGCTTGACCACATGAAATCAGTCTGCACATACTATGTTTTGGCCCATAAATCCTGGTGTACTTTTAACATGCTGCTGCTGAATAGACTACCCACTAAAATGAAAAATCCACTACACCATGTTAGGTGGTGGAAGAAAAAAAAAACGCAAGTGTAACTGACCAAGTTAAAAATCAGGTGACAGATGGTACTCTTGAGAACATTAACTGTCGCTAATACTCAAAATGAACTCAAAATGACAAACTTATAAAGAGCTTGGGATATTGCGCAGATCTTGGACTTGTTTTACACTGAGAACTGGGAACAGTAGGTAACATAAAAGCTAATGTATTATGGATTTGTTTATTTTATTATGGGGATATTATACTGTTACACTTTATGCTTACCATTTCAGTTATCCAGATCGGATGTATGGCAGTTTGTAGGCCATCACTGTGTGATGTATGCAGAACTACAGTGGGGAACTCTTTGAAACAACTCCCCGAGCTTCCATTAATTTATAAGTATCTATAATAAATAGTCATAATTACCTTTAAGTACAGTTAAATATTGCAGGGGTTACAGTATTGTAGAATTGTTTCAAATGCTTATTTTAAAGCCCTAAGGGTACACAAGGGATTTGGTTACTGGCTTTTAGATTTAAGGCTCCAAATGATTGCCAGCCCATCTAAAAGCCATCAGAAATTTCCCCACATTAAAGAAATATGATTACCTTTTGGAAAACGTGTTCTGTTGACAGTTACGACAGAGTGTTCTGTTGACTGTCTTAACTGTAATGACTGTTTTGGTTGTTTCGTTCTTTATACTGTGAATGGCCCAAAAAATCTCCTCAGAAAAATTTTAAATCTTGAGGGGTTTTCACCCTGGAACTCACATTTCTTACAAAATGAGAGGTCATTGTATTTTAAATAATACTGCAGCCACTAATCAATCATCCATACTTGAACATCCGCAGTCATGAACACACCCACTTTAGCCATTTTTTTAAGGTTCTGAGCAGAGAATTAGCAATGCAAATAGACTATGAGGTTTGCACATTATTATCGGGAGCTTTGCAGAGCACAGAGTGCACTCTCGCAGATACAAATGCAGAGAGACTCATTATAACCCCCAACCACAAGGCCACAATGCTAAAATAAACCACCCTGGGAGGCTGCGGGTCTCTGGGTTAAGATGCTATTTGCGGTTTAGCTGGGCTCTTTTAGGGGGGCAATAAACATAAAAGGTCTGTACCAGGAGACTGGGTGACTCAAAGCACCCCACAGTTTAAACAACCCACCAACCCCCCTCCTCCCGGCCTGCCAAACTCTATGTGCTACTTATCAGACCCCTGGGTCTGAAACTGGGGTAGAATGACCATATAAAGCGGGGTTGGTTTAAAAAAGGAAAAAAAAAAATTTTTGAGCAACTAGGATGACGCGGTGGCAAAAAAGCATTCCTCCCCCTATCTTTTGCAAACTTCAGATAGTCCTCAAATAACACTAAAATGGGCAATTGAGACAAGCAATAAAAAAGGGTCAACAGGAGCAAGATGCCAGAGAGAGTAAAGTTGACATCTGAGAAACGCAAAAATGGATTCAGAAAATCTTTTAATAAGTGTAACTAATGATATTGGTAACTAATGATAAGTATATAATAAGTTTAGCTAATGCTATAACATTTTACAAATATAAAGAAATTTATATACTTTTTATTTCATAAGAAACCATGGAGTTATTCCTGTCCTTCAATTCATGGTCCCCTTTTTTGCACTGTGTTGTTCCCCAAAAACAAGTCCTCTATTTAAATAGAGAATAGGAACTGAGATTAATAAAAAAAACATGACCAAAGTAGCTGGCATGTCTTCGTTTTTCCATTAACTGCACAATAAAACACAAACTTAAATTCTGTGAAACTTTTTAAAAAGCTTTAGACTCTCTCTAGACTTCTCTCTCTCTCTCCTATATATATGTGTATATATACACACACACACACACACACACACACACACACATACACACACACAGAGTGAAGAAGGGGTGGAAGTTTGACATGCATTTTTGAATGACATGTGAAACAGACACAACAGTAAAAAAAGATCCGATGTTAAGCTCCCAAAACAATGTTTCCCCAGGAATTACTTACCACACATGAATATGACAATTAAGGGGTGCATCTTCTGGAGTTCATCAATTCTTTGGTTTCTCTGTACAATCTAGCATTTCATAAAATAAAATGTGAACGACTGAGTACCTCTGCCTTCAATCCCTCATAAAAAACACCATAGACACCATATCGTTAACTATGTCTTGACATTTTCCATTAAGAAAGAGCACTTGGTGCCTTAATGAGACTCGAAAAACTAAACAACATGAAAAAGAGTTAATACAAATACAGGAGTCGGTGATATATTTAGTCAGGACAAGCTGACGTAATGCTCTAATAAAAATATTTTCTTAAGGCTCACTCTCAAAATGCGGTCTATTCAAATATACTTGTTTAACTTACCCCAGCGCAATACGAATTCTACACTTCGAGCTGCAGCGATGCAGTTCGCAGTTCACAGTTTATTTGAAGTGAGTCGAACTCTCCTAAGTTTTGGAGCGCAGCAGCTGCTAGGTGAAAACTGCGCGGCGGAGCTCAGTGTGGCCAGGACTGAACGTCAGGGCTGAGCTCATTTACAACACAGGAGAGTACCTCAGGCAAGACCTGCCTTACCTCCCGACAAGGAATTCAGTTTACCATATTACATATTTCATGTGGGAAATCTTTGCCATAAATCTGAAGCATAACAGGCAGTTGATCAACAGATGCATATTAGCCTAATCTATTAAGCATCTATTATTATGTAACTTTTTGATACCAACATTGCTGAATAGTGAAACTATGCGCATACCTGCATGTACAAAATACACAAATGGAAAAAAATCATGCCATTTTGGTCAAAATACCGGGTGAAGTCTCTGTACGGTATTCTTCCAATGTGAAACTCCACCACAGGTTTTTGGAACTACCTCTCACAGTCGAAAATGAGCACGCGACTGGAAACTGGAATGCGCGTTCGCGACAGTGAATTCAAAGAAGTCACTTTGATTTTTTCAATGAACAACACTGACCCTGCCTTCCGTAACAGGTGACATTTAAAATACAAGGGTTTAAATGTCTGAACACCATACCTGCAAGTTGTTTGTAATTTCAAAAAAGACAATTTACCAGATAAATAACCAGTCTGCACGGACTATATATGTTTTACGTGTAACAATTCCTAGCCATCCAAGCGGATTTCAGTTATAATCTCTCTTTAACTTGTCGATGCAAACATGTTGCCACTTGTTATTAAAATAATAATACATGGAAAACTGTTATTAAAATCTGCCACTCGGTCTAAATCTCAAACGTGAAATAAAGTCCACTGGAGGCCAGTTAATGACCATTTAGTAATAGTATAGTTTGATGCTATTTTTGGGATCAACAGAAGATCACGGTGCCAGAGAACCATTTTCACACTGAGGTGATCTCTGCAGAATAAGACATGCTGTGAGATTAGAAGGGAACCAGATCTTTTTTGTAATTTGTACAAAAAACACTGGGGAAAAAAACGAAATTAACACATACACACATGAATGTGCAAACCCACAAACACACGCTCTCTCTCTCACACACATGCATTCACACTTAAAGAAAAAGCCGGTTATTACAAATATAGTAGAGCAATTGTTCTGCATTCACTGCCAAAAGATGAATATGCCATATCAGCAGGGAAAGTACAAGTAGCCATTACAAGGTAAGTTAGAAAACATTTCTCTGCATGAGTTGCAGGCCACATGACACACCCAGGGCCCCATGTTTAATGCACGCTGCGACAAGGGTTCAAAACCGCTGATCCTTATACTGATTCTCACAAAGAAATTCCCCAGAGACAGTGACCCCTGACTGGGGAGGGATAAGATGTGAGATGTGCTCCCCCCAATCCTACTCCTCCCATTCAAGACCAGGGGACTAAATGCTCATATGAGAGTCCTGTATTTTACGCATTTGCTTAGCAGACATCCTCATACAGTGTAACACCTCACCCACTCTGTGTACCCTTTATAAAGCTTTAATTGTAAGTGAAGAGAAATCCCTCACAAAAGGACATGGCAGCAGCCTCCCACCTGAGACGGAAACGTACAACCCTGTTCTCTGTCTCCCTCTTGTGGCAAAGCATAACATTTATTAGCTTTCACTCTGTCTCTGGCCCAGGTATGTCACATCAGCTGTCAGGAACAACAGTGAGCTGAAAGGAAATAAATGTTCAGAAACATTGCAAAAGCTATATCAAACGTATATTTATTTATTCATAGTCATCTGCGTATATAGATGTGGTGGACAAATATTTTCAAGAACCAAGCATGTGTTTTTGGTTTATGAGAATATAATAATATATTGTTCAAAATGCTGATTCTCATAGTTCAGTCACTGTAGTCTCTCTGAGTCCAACTTTACTGGTCTTCATGAAAACTGTTATTATATATAATTTCATCTTTAGAGCCACAGGTATTCTCATAACTCCAATTTTTCCATAGAGGGTATCAAAGACTGGGGTTCCCATTATTTGAAAAGCATTTAAGTAAGGCAGCCAGAACATCACTGCAAGTGAGCTGCTCAGCTCAGAATACCATTGGGCAAATTATCATGTATACTGGGATTCATCCCCACTGGATGAGACAGTTGTTTTGAAATAATACTTGTTGAGGAAGTCCATATTGCTGATATACACACAATTTTAAAGCTCACATCCTATTAATGAGTGTTTCTCTGATTTCCAAAAGCAAACAACATCAAAAAATAATGTGTAAACATTTTCCGTTTACAGTCATTATAACTTTAATAAATACCACATGTACTGATGCGGGTGTAATCGTGATGAAAATTTACATCTGAAGAGAGGTGATGTTTCAGGAACAGGTTTCTGAGAAGTTGCTTGGGGAGTAAAGCACAGCATGAGAGGGACCAGAGGTGCTTGTTCTCCAGCTGTTGTCTGAGGAGTAAACTACAGCATCAGGAGGGTGACAGCCACTTCTTCACTAGCAAGTGCTAAAATATGTGACCCTCTCTCGTAAGAATTTTTGGACGTCGGTGACGTTGCGCTCCAGTTCTGACATCTGGTCCATCTGTTCCTTCATCCGCCTCTCGTTCTGCTTAAACTTCTTCTCAAGTTCTGCAATGAAGAAACAGCACCAATAATGCAATTTTCAGAAACGAAAGATCTCCAGATATTCAGTCCCCAAATATTAGCCTGGAATACAGCTAGCAGCAACCCCACAGAAGTGTTGGGGGAGCAAGTAGAAGTAGTGCTTGCTTTATTAGAGGTACACTGATAAAACATCTTGAAACAGGATTTTTCCTGTTTAAGTGTTTTCGTGTGTTTTTCTGAACATGAGAACATCTGATAGTTACGTCACATCATGTAGCTAACATCATACTGTCGTTATGGAGTGAATGTGTACAAAGGGGCGGTGATGAACAGTCTCTAAGGATGAGAAAGGGATGACAGAAGACCCCTAGTGCAAACGCAGAGTAGTGACATACTGTGTAGCATATTCATTCCCTCCTTGGCTTTCATCAGGAGATCCTCAGCCTGCTTCTTGATCTCTCTCGCCCTCTTGCCCACTTCTCCCAGACCCTGAGCACCCTCTCCCAGGGAATCCACTTTTTCCTGGAGTTTTTTGTATTGGTCCTCTGCATCCTTAAGCCCCTGATGCGCCAGTAAACACATGAATTATTAGACAGCTCAGCAATAGAACCACTAACGTCACAGGCTACAACAGGAATGAATGGAAGAAAGACCCTGAATCCGTCTGCCTGCAAAGACAGGTGTCATATTTTTGAATGACCTCTACTTGTGTAGAGCATGACAGCTGATCTACTTTTTCCAGAACAAAACTGATTTCTTGAGTTATGCACCACATGCATTGCAGTATGACAACATATTTTTTTAACGAAAAGGAATAATCTCAGCAGAATCCTGAAATATGCACACAGACACTCAGGAAATGTGGCAATGTCTGCTTGTCTGTCCCTTTAGTTTGCTCTTTCTATAAATATGAGAGATGTAGGGTTCCCAGCTGAAAAACATCTCATGCATAGAAATGCGTGCACACACACACACACACACACACACCTGATCCAATCCCATGGCAGCCTTGGTGGCATTGTCAGCTTTTGCCTTGGCATCCTGCGCCATTTCCCTGTTCTGCTCTGTTTTTTTCTGCAGGGACTCTATTCCCTTTGAAAGATTGGCCAGTCGCATCATGGCATCCATCTGATTGCTTTCTATGTCCATGAGTTTGTTCGCTACCTGCATGAAGGGAGAGGTGAAAGAGGTGTACTGTCAACATTCTGGAACTAACAGCATTCTGGAACAGACAGTGAAAATACTTACATCTCCCCACAGGCAAGTGCATGCACACACACATATAAACACATGTACACATACATGTAAATGCATACATACATGTAGTTGAATGCTAGTACGTGGACTTGATTTATTACATCTCTGTTTACCATCAAAAACTAATTGCTTGTCATCATTAAGTCTTTTAATAGGTTCACACAAGGAGATATGCCATACCGCAGAGGTGGCAGTCTCTGTGTTATTGAGGCTCTTCTGGGCCTCCTCCAGAGCCTTCTCTGCATTTTTGATGGTCTTCTGTGCATCGTCCAGGGCCTGCTTTGTTTGGTTCGCAGTATCCTTTACCCCCTCTGCCCGCTTCCTGTACACAGAGCAAGACATGGTTATACATCTCTTTCTCCTAAGTTACACTGCAACATTCCCTGACACCATTAAGCCAGCACTGTATCACACATATTGGACAAAGCACTGAGAGTGTACAACATCTGCCTTTACAAAACACTATTACTGCTCGCAATTAAGGAAGATTCTCTATCAAACTCTAACAAACACTATGAAACTCCCTCACTGTACTCTCACACACTTTCTGTATCTGTCACATACTCTCTCTGTCTCTCTTTCCCCCTATCCTCTCTCTATCTCTCCCTCTCTCTCTCTCTCACTTACTTAGCGTCCTGGGCTTTCTGAAGCAGTTCCTTGGCTTTGCTGAGCTGCACAGAGGTGCTGTTGAAGATGCTCTCCACGTCAGTGAGGTTTGCGATACTGTCTCGAATCTCCTGCACCAGTCGCGCCAGGACACTGCTGTTCACTGGCAGGCTGATGGCCAGGACCTGCTGGGCCACCTTCTCAATACTCTCCGGGTCTGCCCCTTCCTCTGCAAAACATATCAAGGACATCTCAGACATTACCTCTAGGGTTCCTCATTCTCATTGTAGTTTCAGACAATTTTTCTCACAAAAAATCTGGGTTCCTTTCTGAACATATGTGAACATACATGGCTTAATGCATAAAAGGTTTTGGCTGAATCTGGAATAAATAGCCAACACTGTTGGTAAGTATACACCAGGCAATAAAATCATGGCATTGACAATGCTCCACTAACTCTACAGGAATGTCACCCTCTCATAGAATTTAATTAAGATGTAACATGATAAGGAAGATGCTGAGAAAATCATTAAAAAACTTAAATAGTAATAATGTTGCTGTGGGCATCCTTTGGACTGATGGTGTCAGATTGCCATTGTACTAAATGTGTTCTTTGTGAATTTTGGTCATATTTCAGCTCTCTGTTGGAACTTGATTCAGTTCTCAAGATAGAGTATATGTGTTTGGCTAATCTTTAATTAGCCTGTGACATTTTAGTCTATCTGCTTCATCTACTGTAACACTCACATGGAGGCAACCTTCATTCTGGACAAAGAAACTGGTACATGTATTTGAAAAAAAAAACAGATTAGTTTAAGTAGCAGGGAGGAGCAGGGAGAGATCTAAAACATGCAGGACAAGGAGAGGTTTGGGAAACGCAGGGTTAAAAGACAAGATAAGAATAAAAAGATGAAAAATGGCAAGCAACAGAAAAATTAACATTTGACTAATGTGATGGAGATCAGGGTGTATGAGTCAAATAAGGACAGTAACATCAAACACTAAGAGCTCATTTTCTGTGTATATGTGTGGGAGGGGGGCACAGTGGGCTAATCAAGTATCTCATTGTTAGTTGGTCCATGTGGTTGCAAAGTTCACAGGTTCAATACCCACCCTGACCGTGCACGTTACACTAACCTGTCAAGAAGTCTCGGATCTTCTGGATGAATGTTTTGAGTTGGTTGTTGGACTTTTCAAAAAAGTCCTTCTTTTCCTGTGCCTTCTCCAGGGTTCCCATGGCCTTGGTCTTCACATCCTTAGTCAGCATCTCAATGTCCTGGAGCTGGAAACAACAGTTCCGAAAAGCATTATGGATATTCACACACATACAGTACACACATAAAGGGGGGCACGCACACAAGTGCATCCCATTGCACTCACAGACACCACAACTCACACAATCACAGTATGACAACTGTGCCTGTTCTTGATGTATGAGCATATCAAGTGTGTATCTTCAACAAGAAATTTTCCTCTGGGTTACTCTTCTACTGAAGGCACTAAAGTAATTCACTTCAGCGGTTCTGAATATAGAAACGTGACTAAACTGGCGCGACCACGACCAGTCCCTCACACACAGGAAGAGCTGGAAACACTCGCACCTTCTTGGCGACCCTCTGCAGCTCCTCGCTGGCGGCGGTGATGTTGTGGGTGGCGTTGGTGGCCTGTTTCAGAGCCAAGTCGGCTGCGCTCACGGCACCTCCGCACCCCTCCCCTCCGCACAGCCTCTGCCCCGCGCTGTCACGGCAACCGGCACCCCCGCATGGGCTGTCCGGGCAGCTGCCGTTGGCGCTGGCGTTAGCATGGCCGCCGCACACCTGGATGGAAGTGTACGTGGAGAGACAGAGGTCACTGGGGCGCGACCCCCCTGGGGAAAAGGTAAAAGGGGTTGGCTCTGCGATACCTGGCAGGAAGCCCAGGGAGAGGTGTCAAAGTCATGTCTATGGAAAAATTAAAAGGGAGCACTGGATCTTCAAACAGGAATAGAACTTTCATTGCTACTTTCATTGTTCCAAACGTTATTGTTCAGGTTCCCAAGAAAAAAAAAAAGAAGGCTGGAAGAGCAGAGAGTCATACATACAGTAACTTTGTTTTGTATGGTGATTGAATATTGTTATGTGTTTTGCAAAATGCTATGGAAACACAATTTAGTGCAATGTATGAAGCTAACTGGAATTAAAATGAACTGAGTGGGCAGACTGATGGTTTATTTTCCAGTAAGCACATGTGTGAAGGAGGCTGTGTCAACAAAGGTGACAGTCAGTGAGGACATTTCAGGCCAGCCACATCACAGCTGTTCCTCACTAGCCAAGCTGGATGACATTAACAGACTGCCCCCCTCAGATTGCTCACCATGTCGCTCACGTGGTTGACCTTCTTGTCCAAGTCGTTGGTTTTATTCTGCAGCTCTGAGAGGGACTTCTTTTGGGCAGCCATGGAGCGCAGGAACTTGTCTCGTCTTTTGTTGAGCAGGTCCTCGGCCTGTTTGCGGGTCTCCTGGGACTGCTTCACAGGGCTATTTGGACCCAACACCGAAGCATTGCACCTCCTTTCCGCGTCCTGGGACTCCCGGTAGTACTTACGCACATTCTCAAACTGTTCTGGTGTGAAGAAGAGAAAGAGAACGGCTCTCAACGAATAACCTCATGCAGAAAGGCTTACAGTCGGATGAAGACACAGGAGTCTAAGAAGTCTATCTGCTCTCCTAGGAATGCGACTGATAACATGCATTGCAGCAACCATAAGTCAGCTTCAGAGGCTGGGCCCATCACAACCACATGCTAATGTATTATATTATTGAGGAGACCTAAAGGGTTCCTCAAACAGAAATGCCACCCTGAGTGACTGAGGTCTGTATTCAAACAACACTTCTAAAATAACAGAAAATGCAAGCATTACTTTTCTCACTGCAAACACAACTTATTTTCCTTAATGCTGGCAATGTCTGAACTAACCAAACTGTGGTTGTGAAGGAAAAAAAACACTTGAATTTAATTTATACCAGCTGTCATGGAATTACAATATGGGACACTCTATCCACTGGCAGAGCTCACTGTTTTTCAATAATGCCATAGTAATGAAATGGTCCAGCATATTGTATTGTTTTTGTCCTGTTTAAATATTGAACTTGTTGCTACATCTTGTTAATTAAGGCATACATCATTAATACATCAAAGCTGTCCTGACCTTTTGGAAAAAGATAATTTTCCATGAAATAAGAAACTAACCATGAAATTCATGCATAGATTTACTGGTAAAACATTCATATTTATACGCTTTTTGTTGCTTTACTTTGTCATGTTGATGAGGGGCTAAGACTTAGGATTGGATTCTGCAGTGAAATTGTGTGTCAAGGTGTCCTGTCCTATTTCCTCCAGCTCCATTCACACTGCACTGAAAATGGAACTACTGGAGGCCATTTGCCAAAGGAATTCCCACATGGATAAAAATGTATTCATAGAGTGGGTGATTACCAAGGCCAGTATGTTGGTTTAAATACCTTGGGAATGTCAAGAAAACTAATCCCGTTGACAGCCTTTGATATGAAAGTGCTTCCAGGAGAGGGGGAGGGTTGTGTACTGTGCCAGCTACAGCTCGAGTAAGAAGGAGAAACCTCTAATCAGAAGGGAGTATGATGGAAGAAGAGGTGGAAGAAGCTAGCTGATTATATACAGTACCAGTCAAAGGTTTGGACACACCTGATTAAGATAATGGGAAACATGCATTCAAAGACATTTTGATCTAAAGACCTGTGCTTCAATGCTTGAACTTTGTTTCTTAGACATATATATAAAAGTTGATGCCTATGTATGAAATTCGTCTTATTTATTCTTAGTTTTAAAAAATATTTTTTGGCTTTTGAAGAATCTAAAATTGAAGATAGTTTGATTTGTTTAACACTTTTTGGTCACTGCATAATTCAATTTGCGTTATTTCATAGTTTTGATGTTTTTACTATCATCCTAAAATGTGGAAAACAGTAAAAACAAAGAATAAATTTTGTGTCCAAACTTTTGACGGGTACTGTACACTTTATATGATTTTAGGTATTACTGTAATTAGTTTTGATATTAATATTTTGAGTTCAGGCTGTTTATGATTTAATATGGCTACTAACCTTATTTCAGATATAAGGGTCTAAAGTGAAAAAAATATATATATATATATATGAAATATGAAATATGAATATGAAATATACATTTCAGTTTGCTTGTGAATTATCTTGTCCCTGTGGGTTCAGTGTGGAATTTACCTGCGAAGCCGGCACTGAGGAAGTTCTCCAGCTGCCGGCGCCGCTGGGCCAGCGTTGCGTTCAGTTCCCTGAGCTGCTGCTCCATGTCAGTCAGGTTCTGCCGGAGCAGCCGGTCCAGCTCCATCGTGCCATTGAGCTCCTGGCCGATTCCCATCAACGGCCCGTCAGTCAGAGCGATCTCCGTCCTGACGCAGAGACGAGGGACACACCAGAGCGCTGAAGTAGATTCAAACTATCCTCAACTACACAAGAGTTAGTCCATCCATCCTTCAATATAAACAAACTATGTCGAATCTGGTTTCACTGAAATCCTAGAGGAAAAAACAATGCTCTTTATCCAAGCTCTTCACATGCCCAAAATCAGGCGAGCTAGAGAGCATGTGCCCAAACAGCTCCTGGATATCAAATTGCAGGGATGTTTCCAAATCCACATCATGAAATATTCCCATAAAACACTCTAGGTCATCTTGACTGTATTGTACGTGACTCCATTGCCACAGATCCATATTAAAGACATTGTAATTTTATGCGCTGCAAAGCAGAGACTAGTGTGAAGTGAACTGGGATCCACGTGGACATAGCTGTGGATATGGTTGTCTCTACCTCAGCTCGTCGGTGAACTGGCTGATCAGCTGGTAAATCTTCTCATTATCCCTGTTGCGGATCAGGTCCTGGATAAGAGCCAGCTTTTTCTCCAGGGCCCTGATGCGTTCGTCACTAACACCCGGGGTGACCCCGCTCTGCAGGATCATCTGCACCGTTTTCTGGATGCGCCCCAGCTCCTGCTGCAGCTGGCACACCACGTCGTCCCACTGGTCAAAGCAGGGGTGGCAGTGCACGCACTTGGGGAAGGCGCCTGTGAACCCGCGGGCGCACTCGTCGCAGCGCCTCCCAGTCGCCCCCTCCTTACACGCACACGCCCCCGTCGTGCGGTCGCACTGCAGCGTCTCCGAGCCCAAGGGGTGACAGTTGCATTCTGGGAAAGCATCGAGAAGGGGAGAGAAACTTCAGGCAAACAAAGCGCTGCCAGACGAACTTGAGAGTTGGTCAGTTAATTTCTTATGTCAATATGGATGGCATGCTTAATGATTTTCGGGTGTGTTGTAGGTTCACAAATTGTACCTAGTGTAATGCTCTGACAAAAAAAGAATTCAAGGCACTGTAAATGCTTTTGAAAATCCCAAACACTCATCAATCCTGCTCTTAAGACCTATCCATATGGTTTGTGTTCAGTATGTCCAAGAATTTCCCTGGGATTATATCTGCTTGTACAATTTGTACCATTTCAAGCTCTGTTAGATAAATATGTAAAATGATAGCAAGAAAAAGTGCTGACAGCCTGTCAAAAAAAGCCATGTGGTGAGGAAGCAGTGAATGATGTATGTGGAGGTGTCTGCAGTATGGGGTAGTGGGGTGGAGAATTTTGTCTTTGGCTCTGTACCATGGCACTGGACTTGTGGGTCTCCCCAGTGTAACTGCTGGCACTCAGTGCACTGCCTCCCTCCAAACCCCGGCTGGCACTGGCACTGCCCGCTGAACTGGAGAGGGGAAGGTACAGTCACAGAACCAAACCAAAAACGGGAAGTGGCAATAAAACAAGCGCACAGAAAGCAATGCAAACAGTAAAAGAAAAATAGCAAGAGAACATGCAGCAACTGTTTATGTAGGAGGTAGGTGGGCGCATAGTGAGTTTGCGAAAGAACAGTGCTGTACCACCCACACAACCCACACAAGATAGAATGGCTGTACTCTTTGTGCTCTGTTTGTTTGGGTTTTGAGTGATACTCTGATAAACTGTCCTTTAAAAAGTCATGTATAAGCCTGCCTAATGTCTAAATACTGTCAATGTCTGCTGCAAACTGAAGGTTGCTCTCTTTCCTGCTTTTCCAAAGAGGAACATACTATGTGTTCTGACTGTTTATGTTTTAAACAGCATAGTGTGATTTGTAACCTTGACCTTGAGTTTACAACTAGTGGTACTAAATTCTTGGTATGACTTGGTATGAAATTATTGCTACAGTTAAGCACACTGCAGTATATTAAATCTACGAATGTAATGTGTAAAAGTATGGCTTACAATGTAAGTGGCTTATAATCAGTTACTTCAAAAGAAACAGACACACGCCATAGATGATTGGAAGGGGAGCACATGCATCTCAGCTGTATCTTTGCTGATTCCTCTGATGAAATGTGCCTATTTGAGAGATTCAGATAACCACCCCCCTTGCAGTAGAGCCAATCTGGAACGTACCATGTTGCAGTGAGGGGCGTGGGAGTGCTCTGCGTGGCAGCCGCATGGTTCGCAGCCATGGTCTGTACCAAAGTTCCAGTGGTGCGGGGTGCACCGGTCACAGTTGTGCCCTTCCACGTTGTTCCGGCAGGGGCAGGCCCCTGTCCTCTGGTCGCAACGGCACAGTTCACCATTACAGAACTGCGAAAGGGTGCCTGCTGTCACGCATGTACACCCTGAGGAAAGGAAAGGACAGAACAGGAAGTGCACAGATATTAGAGACATCCCCTGACAGGGCAGGAGTGTATCGTAGTAAAGAGCAGGGCTCGTAACTCTTAAGGCTGCTGGTTTGAATCCCCACTAGGGCGCTATTGTTGTACCCTTTGGCAAGGAATTTTACCCAGAACTGCCTCAGTAAACATTCAGCTGGATGGATAACATGGATAGCTAAATGGATAGCATGTAAGAATTGTAACCTGTGTAAGTCACTCTGCATAAGACTGTCTGCTAAGCATTTAAGTGTGCAGAATGTACTAATTCATGACCCCCACAGTGAGAGACACAACGGCAGCTCATATCCAAAACAAACAAGACTGCAGCTGCAGCTGCCTACAGAGGCACAGCAGCACATACATAATGAAAATTGACAGACTTATTATCATATAATTCATCATCTTATGCATAATATTCAGGTCTGTCCAACACATTTGCATAAATGCAGATCATGTGCAGGGACTCACGTCTGCAGTCCTGCGCCAGCGCGTTGCCGTAGTAACCCAGTTTGCACTGGGAGCAGGAGGGGCCGTCTGTGTTGTACAGACATTTCAGGCACTGGCCTGTCCGAGGGTCACACGACTCGGGGTCCTGGGGGTCGATGTTGTTGTTGCACTCACACCTCCGGCACTCTCCACCTGGTCTCTGCGGGTCCCCGAAATAACCAGGGGCACATTGGTCGCAGCGAGGTCCTGAACAACACAGCAAAAGGAGAGGCAGAGATTTTAGCCAAAGCTGTAATGGGACTGTTCATACAGTGTTCATTCTGTACAAGTCATATCATAGTTCATTTTGCTTGTGATCATCCTGTTTATATGAGCTTACACGAGTTTATACTCTGTAGTTTGTTTATAGCTTTGGTCTTACCAGTCTTTTTACCTGAATTGATCAGGCTTCACTACAATCATTTCTCCTTTATGTAATAAGAACAGTGTCCTGCAGCAAATTATTTGCAAAACATTAAATACAAGACAGATATTCACAGTCATTAATCAACAAATGCTGCCTTATCCTAGTCTTACCCGGGACTCCATAACATTCCTTTCACACCTAGAGAGAATGCTGTGAGCTCGCTATATGGAGAGGCATTATTGCTTTTTGAGTGCCAGTGAATGGCAGGAATTCCATTCAGGGGAACAGTAAATTTCTTGCTTCACTGGCTGTTCTCTTCTCTTCACTGGCTGTTCTCTTCTATTAATTGTTTGCCATTTTGCAGTACTTGTAAACTGTATTAACTCCTCTGTGTGTCATGTTTCCTCTTCTGACTTGTCGCAGCTTCCTGTCTCTGGGCATATGATCAATACATCTTGCTCAGCTGCCCAGACCTGTGCACCTCCATCCGCACAGAGAAAAGATCCGAGCTCACCTGTGTACCCCTGCTTACAGCGGCAGATGATCTGGTTGGAGGAGTGGTCGGCGTAGCAGGAGTCCCCATTAGAATGCCCGCTTCCTGGGTGTCCTGGGCAGGGGCACGGGCGGCAGTGCTCCCCAGAACCAAGCGTGGGGTTTCCGTAGAAACCATTCATACACCTGGGGTTAGCACACAGAGGAATTCTCTCATCCCAGAGCAGGGCTCAATTAGGCAACTGAATACAGTAAGGCAAGTGTAGTAAGAAAGCAAAAGTACAGAAGTATGGTCAATGA
Organism: Megalops atlanticus; assembly: GCA_019176425.1. Lineage (NCBI taxonomy): Eukaryota > Metazoa > Chordata > Actinopteri > Elopiformes > Megalopidae > Megalops > Megalops atlanticus. Next base: position 19,566,852 of record CM032882.1, read on the forward strand.
TAATGATGGATAATGCTCAATTCCCCGTCATTCATATAAACTCCCCCTGCAGTCTTACCCTCCCTGTTACCCCACCACCATCTCGTCCTGCCTCAGCCTTTATGTCACTCCCGTGCCCATGTTTTGGCTGCTCACCTGTCGCACAGGTGCCCCGTGGTGTAGTCCCTGCACTGCTGGCACGATCCCGTCCGGGGGTCGCAGAGCTCCGCGTGCCCGTTACACTGGCAGTGCCGGCAGTTGGGGAAGCCCCACTGACCCACCTGGCAGTCCGCGCACTGGCGCCCCGACGCCCCCTGGCGACACGGACACTGTCCCGTCACGGGGTCACACTGGTGGCTGAGGGACCCTTGGGAGTGGCAATCGCAGGCTGTGGGAACGCCAAACATGTGAATTTGGGTCACGTGATCAGACATGGACACTACGAATCCTTACAATTCAAAAGCATTCTGTTTAAATACATAATAATTACTGTGTCCAGATATATTCACAAACACAGACAGCCTTCGCCTCCTTCACAGTGTAGAACAACAAATCACCACCTGTTGTACATTTCATGAGAAGAACAAGCTGACTGGTTGGAATGACAGCTGTTCTAGAAACAAATTATTCAAGTACAAACTTTAAAAACTTTTATCATTTTACGTTAAAACTTTGTTAAACTTTTTATGATTTTAACTTTCATTTAAAAGGCTTAGAAGCATCTCTTGCATCTCACACTCTTTCAGTGTGCATTTACACTCTCAGTCCGCCACCTCAAAACCCTGAAAACAGGTTTGCTCTTTCTATTCTTGAAGACATAATGATTCTACAAAACATGTGCATCACGTGACCGTTGCGCCAGCCCTCACCAATGCAGCCATAGGGTCCAAAGCCATACGTCCCCGGCGCACACTGGTCACAGCGGCGTCCTATCACGTTGGGTTTACACCGGCACTGACCTCCGACCTTGTTGCATTCAGCACTGAGTGACCCTTGGGGGTCGCAAAAGCAGGCTGGAGCAGTACCAGGGGAGGGGGAAAACAGAGGAAGGAGGTGGTTATTTCACACCGTACCACTTAGGGAGTATCTTGGCCACAGGGAAAAAGCATGAGTTTGCAGAAAAGCTGTTACAGCCAATGTCAAACTAATGGAGACCATAGAAAGAAAAAACTCAAAGCATAGATATTTTCTATGACACAAAAAACACATTGTGGAGGACAGCAGTCACAGTGCATGACCAACAGGCACGCAACACTTGACACACAGTTATGCTGGGAGGGGGTCAAATGCAAAGAAGGTATGATGATCCATTTCACTTTAAGAGCACTGCGCAGGCCACTGACAGATGCTGCTTTTTTCACACCTGAGTTATTATCTGATATCCTCACTCATTGGTAAGGAATTCAGGCAAATTACCAGATTACTGGATTAGACCATATTGTCATCAGATTTTTGGAGGAATGCTGTTTTTAGGATGTTCCCAAACACGGCCCCTGACCCCCTGGCTGGTTACTCACGCAGAGCTCCATCGTGCAGGATGGCGGAGATACTGCAGATGAGTTTGGTGCACATCTCGGCCAGCGCCGGCATGGGCGTGATCATGAACGAGTCCAGGCACATGTAGCGCACCATCTCCTCCCGCCGGTGCTGTGCTGCCGGGTCGTTGCCTTGGAAACCAGGCAGCTCCGTGTATTTGGGGATCAGCACCAGCTGTAGGGGTTTGGTGAAGAACGAAGAGTAAACAGGAGGGAAATCTAACAGATGTGGGTGCCATTTACTTTCAAGTCTCCACCAGGGTTACTTCGGTCCTAAAGAACTGCAGTTAATCCTTTTTTCCAGCTCTATTTTAACCACTTACAGCCAAAGAAAGGGCAAGGGACTGAATAATACTGAATAAAACTGAATAATAAAGACAGTGATTAATTGTATTAATTGTACTGTGGTTAGGTGCCTGGCTGGAACACAAGCCTGCAGGCACTGCAGCCCAAAAGAACTGGACTGAACAGCTGCGCTCCACATCCAAGTGGTAATTCTAAACCAAAATTTAACATGAACTTCTGCATCCTACCAGTAGGTGGCGACATTTTACTGTGCTATTTTAACCACAGCCCATGTTTCTTCACAAATGATATTTGGTTGTATTCAATTTTTTTCAGGAAGTTAGTCAGGAACTTAGAATCTCAATTGTTGCAATGACTTACAGAGTCTATCAGGATGAAAGCAGTCAGGTGCCTGTGGGAGACCCTGTGGCGCTGGAAACGGATTGCTACCACATAGCGATTGTTGGGCTCAAAACAGAAAGGCCTTGGCATCTGAACGTACCTGTAAGAGCAGCAGCAATCAAGGAGGTGAAAGGGTTGGCAAGGGGTGACAAGACATTGGTGACAACAAATAAAGACATCAACAACTTCTAAATATCCACAGGGAAATGTAACCTTTATCCAACAAAATCAGCATCAAGGAAAACTGAGCCGTGTATAAGGCCCTGTCCACATGTACACGGGTATTTTTAAAAACATAGTTTCTTCTATGCGTTTTGGCCTTTCGTCCACACGCAAACGGCGTTTTAGGTCACTGAAAATGTATCTCTTGCAAAACACCTTCCAGGGTGAAGATTTTCAGAAACTCTGTGGAGTTGAGTTTTTGGCTTGTGACATCAGAGTGTGCGTCGTAGTAACTTTTTTTCAGGCTTCTGATTGGCCAACATGGCTTTATGGTTAGGGTTATATCGTCACCTGTTGGTTTGGCATGCTCTTGACAGTGTGTGTTTGCGTTTTCGTGTGGATGGAGATTTTTTTAAGAACGAAGGAGGGAAAACCCCCGTTTTCAAAAATACCCGTGTACGTGTGGAATAGAGAGTAACATAACCTCTGGCTTTCTACTTCCATTGGATCTGGAGGAGAATTCAGTGTCGCATGTGGGCTTTGACGGAATGGTAGAATCACCTCAAGCAGTACCACCTGCTCCACACAGCCACAACCACAACCTAAAAGTACCCCCTCTAACACAAGTCACAGGACTCAACACAGGCCAAAGGGCTGAGAAAATCACAGGATCAGCACAAGTCATAGGACCCCTGCCCCCCAGTGCTTATCACATATCAGATGAGGTGAGACCTAACACAACAGTGACCCCCAACCCCTCCAGGCCACACAGGCAGGTGGTAGTGACCAGCACAAGGGAACAGCCAGGGCCTCTTTTCAGCCACTAATGAGGGGAGGACAGAGACAAATGACAGATTTTCTATTCGGTGCTCTCTCTAGCAGCAACCCCTTCTCCTCTTCCTTTAACATTTAAACAAGCTCTGAAGGGAGTGGGAGTAGCCACACATATGAGCTTCTGTACCCTCCCCAAGAGGGCACAGAGAGGACACTGTTTAAGTGCCCCCCTCCATTACAAGCAAATCTACTTTCAGTTTCACTTTCACATGCTTAAGAAAAGATGCTTTGCTAACGGGCCTTAACACCATATGCACATGTGGTCTGATTGGTGTCTATGGAATTTACCTCATAGGATTGGATTCGAGATCGAACACAGTTTCTCTCAGTCTAGAACATAAATTGAATACTGTTTTCCTGAGGTGGACCTGAGACTGCCTGAGAGCAAGGAGTATCATGTGAATACTTCAGATAGAGTGTAAAACCTGTTTATATGGAGACTTTTGTACTCCTGTAGAAAGAGAGAATGTGTTTTGCAGGGAGCATCACTTTTTCCTTATTCTTATCCTTATTTAATGGGATTTTTGTATGTTTTGCTTTCATTCTTAATTGTTCCTTTATTTTATTTAAAAACAGGGAATATGCAAACAAGGAATATGAAAAGTGCCATGGCCAGTCAGATGCATTTGGAGGATTTAGTCTGTGACATTAAAACGGATTATTCCTTCAGTGAAGAGATTTTGAAAAATACATTTTTTGTTCAGCCCCAAAACTAGTGTCCAGGAATAGTTTCCAGTTTGGCTTCTGAAGTGTTTGAACACCCCTCACTCTCACCTTAAAAACTCCCTTGATTAGGCCACTGGAAAAGGGCATCTCTGTTCCACTGTTCCTGAGAACCATATCCTATAATTTAAACACTCAACATCTCCATGCTTGTCACTAAATCGTTTTTTCACATGGCACAGTGCGAGTACAGCCTGCACCAGAACAGCGGTTTAGACGTCCACCTCTCAGCTATCATTTTTAAAATCAGAATAATTACAATGTGTGAAGTGTGCCAGATAGCCCTCAAGCGCTCTCCCGCCCTCACCGGGCTGCCTGTATGCCTCCTGACCATCTCTCCATGTTTTGGGTCCGGTAATTGGTTCTGGCTGAAGGAGGTCAGTGGTGTGGACGGCAATTAAGTGGGACCCTGGCCTTCAGAGAATCACATGGTGGTTCGGAGGCTTTGAGACATGGTTATTTTGGGATGGAACTCCCGTTTGCCAATCTTGGCATGACTTGGCTGGAGCTGAGAAACCAGAGAAAAGCCAGTCAAACAAGCTGCCCTGAACAGAGAGGCCTTATTAAGATTATACCCTTTCATTCGGGGGGAGGCTGTCAGACAGCTGAAGTGAAACCTGAGCTTCAGGAGATTCAGTTCAGTGAGTACGACAATGCTTAGATATATGCACTTTTCTCTGGACTACACGTTCATTCATTTGAATCCCAGGGGCAACACATCATTGTTGACCATGAGTGAAGTTCTTTACCTAAGCTATTATCAGTAAAGCAACTGAGGTGGTGTCAACACGTCACAAAACATGTCAGCAGCAAGCACAGAATTCACAATGGAATACATTATGTAGTGTAAAGGAAGGGCAAATAGGAAGTGTTTTCATTCTCAAGGTTATTTACATGCTTTAGCTCAAAACTTTCACACACTGTGGTCTGGGGACGCCAAACAGGCACCTGCTAAAATTTGCACCTCTGTCAAATCTTTATTCTCTGCTCTTATCTGTATGGCTCCTGTTTATCTGAAATGTGCCCTCATGCAGGCTATTAATCCGGTGTGAACTTTTCTGCTTTCACCTTTTTATGCTGATCTGTTGTCGAAGCATAACATGCAGCTGTGTGATATTAGAGGCTAAACAAATCTAAAATTTACTATGCTGTTCTTCTATGCACCTGCCCAGCAGTGATAACAATCAGTCCAGTTCACCCGGGCAATTTGTAGCCCTTTGGATTTTTGACATGAAAAGCAGAAAAAGTTTGGAGCTAGTTGGTACTCATAAAACTGAGTAGTTTATCAACTGGGCAGCTTTTTAGAGCTGTAATTGGAAATACACTTTATTCAGTTCTGCACAGGTCAATGTCATTTGGGGTGCTGTTTATTAGTCTTTAGTGTATCATGCATATTGATGGATGCTTTTTCCCCTCTAGTCGACATGAAGTGAAAAACTTTTGCCCAGCCATGGCTATTCTTGCCTGTAGCACTCAGCTTAAACAGTAGGTCTACCAGCTTCATGAGTAAAAGGACACTTAATCTGTAACTTCTGGCAAGAAATAACTTTCTTCTGTCTTGCTGAAACTCCAGATGTTTGGACAATACAATGATTTCCACCCGTGCACTGTATATGTAAAGAAAAAAAACCTGCCATCTTCCCAAGTCTATTGTCATACATATGCATTCACACAAGCACACAAACACACACACACTTTCACGAACGCATGCATGCACACGCTCGCACACACACACACACACACACACACACACATTTCCACAGCGCTGTACCTTCCGTGATGGGGCAGAACGACGGTGTACATCTGCTCGGTGGGCAGCACATTCCCACAGCGCGAGCTGGTAGGCAGCAGCAGGGAGGTGATGCTGACGATGGCCTCCCAGTCCTCTGTGGACTGAGAGAAACAGGAGCAGAGAGGGGCATTATCAGCTTCAGGGGGCCAAGGCACCACGTTGAAAACACTGACACCATGACCTGTGGTCACACTTAGGTAAGTGTGCGATATTTTTCTACAAATGTGTTTCCTTCACCCTCAGAGGATGCTGAGATGTGACTGCTGACTTCCATAAGTCATCCAGAAAAAGCTGACCCTCTGTAAGGGTACAGAAATATTCCACAAATAATTTACACCGCAGTGATGTACCTCCGGCTCATATCTGATCATGATGTCATACTCCATAGCGAACGGGATGTTGTCGATAGTGAAGACGAGTCCGGCACCGTCTTTGACCCTGGCGAATCCCGGGCCAGTCCAGGTGACCATTTGACCAGGAGCCCTCTCCCTGTGAACGCTCTTCACATCCGGCTGAAAAACACACACACACACACACACACACACACACACACACACACACACACACACACACATACAGACAACATTACTGAAATATGTCAAACCCAAACACATCTCACAAACATACACCAACACACACAAGCATACACAAATAGAACACTGACACTGGAACTACACCTCATCACCCACTGTGAGCTGGGTACACATGAAAACATTACTCCTACTGCCAGGGGGAGATTGCCTGTTGGCCACACCTTCCTTCACTGGTAATAGTGTGGCTTTGGGGTGAGTCATTTCAATTCATGTTTCACAATAATAAACAATACTGACTGCTCTTACTCCCATATAATTTACAGTCTACTCTTGATGACAGATGTTGTTACTTTGTATAAAGTAAAAAGTACAGCAGAATAGGAAACAATAGTGTTGATCAAAAGGCTATAATAAATAGTCCTTTGATGTTGTCCAGGTCTTGTCAAGAGAGTGCTAATGGCTTCCCACTATTTGCTAAATAATAAAGGAAACTGCACTGCCCTTTCCTACAGCATGTGATAAATTGTCTATTTCTGACACTCTTGCCTTTTAAGCTACCTACAGTAGCAATTTGTCTTGTCATACTTATAAGTAAAACGCCTTAAAATTCCATGTTATACATCCCTTAGATGAAGCTCTCACAGACCGAGGCAGAAAAAAATGGCTGGAGGGCTTTCCTAAACACCTGTGTTCTCACAGCGTGTTGTTGCTTCACACGAGATTCCTCCTGTCAGCCTAAGGAGGCTGCCAAATTTCCGACTGGCATTAATTAATCTGTGTTTTGTGGGCATTTCCAGCATCCCAGGCCCTCCTATCTCTGCACCTGTATTTGAGGGATCCATGGGATTTAGCTGTTACCTGGGAAACATTCTTGTGTTTGTGTTATTTTAAGGCTGTACTGAAATCGCTAATTAACTTACAAAATTACAAAAAAGGGAAGTCACACAGGAGAGACACGGGGTGCAATTTAGTGGAGCCTTTTAGAATGAGGTCATTTATTTTACATAATTTACTTTGGTTGCTATGGACGTTTTTTGGAATTAAGGAAGTCTTGCGTGAAAGGGAGTGAAAGGGAAAGGGAGAGCATTACCGTCTGTTGCAGCTGGCGGATACGTCCCAGTGCTGCCCTCTGCTGCTGTGCAGCAGCGATACGGCGATGACGCCGGTGTCTTCGCAGCTGGTTGTTGAGGTGCTCAACACAATCAGTCTCGGCTTGGGGTCTCGCCCGTCCCTGAGAGAGTTGAGACACAAAGATAAAGCTCTGTGGTACAGTACAGTTTTGCACACCAGAAGATGCAGCAAGAAGTGAAGGCTTATACTTGTATATGCTTACAGAAAGTATAACCTCTTGCGCAGACACAAAAAGTTGGGACAAGTAAAAATGGGTCATTGTGTGTCTGTTGTTTAGGGTTTTCCTGTGTGACCCTTTTATCCACTGGTAGTTCTTGGCCCACACACACACGCATGTTCGTATGTGTATCTGGGCCAAGAACACACGTGTTTATGTTAACAATGTTAACAACACTTAGCATGTGAACATTTATTTAAAGCATTTTCTAGTTCTCCTTTCATCCAGAGCTGCCATTTCTGTGTAAGACACTCATGACTCCGGGCTTTGAGCGAGGCACTCAGGTTATCCCTGCCTGTATGAGCAGCCATGGCTGCTTTGGACAGAGAGAGAAAGAGACAGTGAGAGAGAGGGTAGAGAGAGTGGGAGACAGGGACAGACACAGATAAAGTGATTTGACGCTTCGCTGGGCACCAATAGTTCTCCCATTGTGGGCCCACTGAAGCGCTGACTAAACCCCCGCCTCAATGAGCTGGGGCCGTGGCAGAGAACGTCAGGATGAGGGGAACAACAGTCGTGCAGGAAGAGGCACATTCATCCCCACTGCTCCCCAGCAGGGTGCTGCTGCCGTTTCACAGGGACATGCCGTCCTCAATGAGGGCATTCTCAGGGTCCACCGTCCAGCGCGAATAACGTCCTAACCAAAGACGACCTGTTTAATTAGGAGACATGCTATCTTATGTGCTTTTGTTTTTTTATATGGAAATTGGCCCCTAAAGACATTCAAAGAGTGGGGACCTTAAAATAGACGCTAGAAAGACTGACTTGTTTTTGCTCTGATTTAAATCAAGGTCTAGGTTATATAAAGTCAATAAATTGTTCTCAAACTGCGCTCTCATGAATATTCTTGAGCACAGAGATACAGTGGTATTCAGCAGTGGTTTTCATGCTAAACTTTTCATGAACTGGTTGTTCATGTGACAGATCATAAAGAGTTTGCTATCCTGTAGTTTGACACTGCTGGCCTCTCTCCTAAAGGCTCAAATGTTGGCAAGAAGATAATCCTGTAGCCATGGCACATGGCCAGAGACAGAACAGTATTTATCCGAAACTTCTTGGACTTTGTGTATCTGAGTTGTGTATGTGCATGCAGATGCTTTCGTGTGTGTGTGTGTGTGTGTCTGTGTAGAAGGATGGGGCTGAGTGTGCATGTAAGAATGTGTGAACACTTATGTATATATGTCTGTATATGTAAGTGTGTGTGTGTGTGTGTGTGTGTGTGTGTGTGTGTGTGTGTGTGTGTGTGCGTACGTGCATCTGTATGCGCTAGTGGATATGTGCACACATGTTGGAGTGTGAGTGTGTCTGCATGCGCCAGTGTGTGTTCCATATCCCTGAAAGTGCATGGTGGGCAGTGCTAATTCCCTCTGACAGCCTGGCATCTCCACATTTCTCAGATCTTTTTCTGGGTCACTTCAGACCTGGGACCATGTCATGACTGTATGCTTAGTGCGGCCTCTGCAGTGAAAGCACTGTCTATACCTGCTGCTCCAGCCAGACAGACTATTTTTTATGCTATTTGTACAAATAGTACATAGAATAAATACACATATTATTAAAAAAACTTACTGCAGTCCCAGTCTATACATATATCCCACAGCAAAATGTTGTAATCACTATGTGGGAGGGCTTTAAATATATACTTGTCTTCCAGGTGACAACATATCTCCTGTATCATCTGTTTTTGTGGTTAGAATGTGTATAGTGTAAAGATAGCCTTATTTATTCATTTTAGGGATGACTTACAACTTTTAATATAGGATAATTTATATGGCTCCATTTTTGGGAAAACAACAGCGCAGTCAGATGATAAAATAACAGCCTAAGGTGGATACAACAACACTATCCATCTTAGGGATTCAGCACCTCCAGATTCAGGTCCAGAACACACATCTTTAACCACTATACACAAACTGCTCTCGAAATGCCAACAACAAGTTGCACAATGGAAATTCCTTTTCCATTTTAAGCTTTTTTTTTTTCGCCCGGTTGTTTGGACTTGCAGGAGCGAGATACGAGGGGGACAGGAACGGGGCAGAGAAATTAGGCTGGTGTTGTTGTGTCCCGGGCCGTGCCACGGCTTGCCTGGCCCCGCCCGGCGCTGGGCAGGTGAGAGGGGGGAGTCTGCGAGGTGGGATGCGCCCCTGTGCGGGTGCAGGTTCGCGAGGGATCAGGTCCGCCCTCAGATCGCACCCGGTGGATAGGAAGCAGTGCATGAAGCTCCCACCCGCCTTGCTGTCGCCTCCTCATGCCACTCAGGCTTGATGTCTATCTAGCACAACTACTGCCTGCCACTCACGACAAGGAACAGGGGCCCCTCACACAGCAAGAAAGAGTCAACTGACTATGGGGATAAGAAATACGAGGGCTGCTGTATTTTCATGTATGGCTAGACGAATACAAAATTTCTCACGTGAAGAATGGTCGTTTTCAAACCCTTAGTGCAATGAGGACAGCAGCAGCTCAGACTACTCGGACGGGAAACTCTTACCCTGTATCACATTAGATGCACTTTGTATTCTTTTTGCAGACGGTTCTGCACTTTTTAAGTCACTGTGGATGACACCACCTCCTAACTGATGAAAATGTAATGCAAATGTATCACAAAAGCAGGTGTTCCGCCATAGAAAAACTAATTTCAATGAATTAGTGTTTGTAATCATCTTCTTTTTGATTTGTAAGCCCTCAAGTGTCCTTGAGCTTCCTGCTCCTTATCCATGAGTAAACTCCTTTTTAAACCATCCCAGAAGAAAGACGTCCAATCGCACATTGTAGTGACCTCCTCCACTACACCAGTAGCTGCTGGAGGACTTTTACTCACTGGTAGAGCAGGATCATCAGGGGAGTGGCCCACAGCATCTTCAGCCTCGTATGTGTAGAAGTCCAGGGCGGCGCAGAAGTACCCAGGCTGGACATCTGCACATTGCCGTCCAATAAGATGGGGCCGACAGTCACACTGCCCATTCTCCATCACGCACCTGCATACAGACACGCACACAGGTACTGATGGCTGTGCCTAGCTCTGTCTGTGCTGTGTGCAGGCACATATTAAATTATATATTTGCTTAGAAAAACCATACATCCAGGAGCATTTATAAGCACTACAGTGCAGTATCTTACACATTCTGTAATCCAGCTAGATGTTTTTCAGTTGGAGTACCAAGGGTAAAACTCTTATCCAGTGTGACAGCCTGACATTGCTCAAGTTCATTCCTTGGTAATTTTAAACCATGGCAACACTACACCCCCCCCCAAACCACTAACCCTGGATCAGTTTCAGCTTATTACATTCAAATACAATAACTGGATTTGGAATTGGGGTTATTAGCAAGATCCTGGAATGGTCATTAGAGGCAGAAAGTACGGTACATGTAATCACTCCTCCACAGCCCAACCCTGACTCAGCACACCTCAGGTGTTTCATACCTGTTGCTGTAGGCTCCCCAGAAATCACAGTCACAGGGCCGGCATCCTGAGAGGTCATTGCTAAGCCCCCAGTACTCTGGCTGTTGGTTGGCAATAAAGAGAGGTTAGCATTAGGGTATTCTTGCTGAAAAATATACAGTGTAGAGTGTTCCTAAAGCCTATACTTTTTAGTGCGGAAGGGGGTTGCCCCGCTTATCCACCAAGACACTGCAGTCATGTAGAGTCGTAACTCTTGCAACACACGCCGATGGTCAGCATGGTTTCTAAAGGAGAATCTCACCAGACACTGGTTGCAGTAGCGGCCTGTGACGTATCTCTTGCAGGAGCAGTCTCCACTGATCTGATCGCACGGCGACCCCATCATTATAATCCCTCGGGGATCACAGTTGCAGGCTGGAATCACACACAGTTACATGAGTTCTATATACTTGACCATTCTAATGCACCTCAAAAGCAGAGGAATGACACATACAGTTGTGACAAACTATATGCAGAACATCCTCTACTAAAGCTACCACGTCAGCATGCAGATGCAAATTATGACATTCATTTTCATAGCATAAAATATTTCCAGGATTCACAGTATACATAACAATCTTGTTTACCACATTCTGCCACATATATAAGAAAACACACAGTACAGAACAACACAGCTCAGTGTTACCAAAGTCATATGCACATTTAGTATCGAATAGAATGTGCATTCAAAAACATGTGCTCACAAGTCCTCCCTCTCCAAGCCTGTCTCCTTTAGCCCCACAACTCACCTTGGCAGCCCTGGGGGTCGTTTTGGCTGAGACCGAAGAAGCCCTCCTTGCAATAGTCACAGCGGGTGCCCTTCACATTCTGCTTGCAGCGACACTGGCCCGCAATCATACCTATGTCCAGGTCTGTGTGACTGTCGCACACACCGCCCTCCAATGAGCCCACCGGGTCACAGTCGCACGCTGAGTAGCAGAGACAAAGGGGAGGCAGAAGGGAGAAAGAAAGAGAGAAAGAGGGAGAAGTATAGTGAGAATAATGTGAGAAAGCAAAGTAAATGAACAGGAGAAGTGTAGAGAGAGAGAGAGAGAGAGAGAGAGAGAGAGAGAGAGAGAGAGAGAGAGAGAGAGACAGAGACAGAGACAGAGACAGAGAGAGAAATAAGTGAACCTGGGACACATTAACATGTCCATCACCGGACATCTGGGATGTTTTCATGCAGGACACTCACGGACACAGGCGGCAGGGTCTCGGATGTCCCTGGCTGGGTCCTGGTAGTAGAAGGGCTTGCACATCTCACAGTTGCGGCCCATGGTGTTGTGAAGGCAGTCGTCACACACGCCACCACTAGTATTCCCTGTGGCCAGGTACACCGCCATGTCGAAGTGGCACTGGTTGGAATGGCCATTGCAGTTGCATTCTGGGAAAACAGGTGAAAAGGTGAAAAAAATTTAAGGTTGCACCTCAGTTTAAGAGGACTACATGAATGTCAACAGAATTCCACATAATTATAATGTTAAAACTCCCACTGTGTTTCATTCCTTTCAAGAATACTACGCAGAAGAAAAAATCAGGTAGATCAAGTTTAACACTAAAAGTGTCTATACTGGCCCACTCTATACAGCATTAAGGCTTCTCTCCTGCGAGCTGTATTTTAACACTGTCAGAACTATACTCACACCATTTGTTGTGAAAAATTAACACTTGTCAACAGAAGTTAGTGTTGTTTTCCCTTAACACTTACATGGAGAGTTAATCAACACCATGTCACCATGTCAATTCTCATTAGTTAGGCATGTAGTGACATTCCAGAGTGTGACCTCCTTTACTTTGGTCATGACACCATGTTGTGCCAATACTATAACAGTAGTATTAATACTTAAATGTAAGAAAGTGTTTATCATTAAGCATTTACACTCCTCCAAGGATCAACCTCTATCTTGGGAATTACTGTTGCTACTATTTATAGGGAATAATAGACCTCTCCAGTCATGTTCAGCAACCGTAAATCCATTTCCAATGAACCTGCAGGGTAGTCAACACACCAGCAAACAAACATCTTCCTTACAGTTACCAACAAAAATAAAGGGTCAAATTTGGGAAAAAAATGTGTGAAGTTAACAGATTAGTGATAATATCATGTACATAATAAGATTTAATATCAACATGTTTAAATGAACAACAGGAAAACAACACAATTTCCAGGTGATTATGCAAATTGGTTGGAACTCAGTTTGCTTCTTTGTCCACCTTAAATGATCAGCCTGGGTCAGTGTGTAATCCATCAGTCAAATTCACCCTCAGCATGCAATGAGTTATATTTTCTAGTAATCAGACATTAATGCCATAATAGGCATCTGATCAGACATTAAGCAAAGGTGATGCAAGGTAATGCATTACAAGCAAGGCAATGGTGAATAACTCAAGATCGATAGTCAGACAGAAAAAAACATACCTACACGAGAGGATGAAATGAAAGAGGACAGAATGAATAACATCATAAATCATTTAAAACGCAAGCAAGAATGCATGAGAGGGGAGAGGAGCGAGGGTGCAGTGGCCGTACCCCTGCAGGTGTGAGGGTCGTCCGATTCGGCGGGTCTCCAGGGCAGGTCGTTGTGAAAGTCTCTGCAGCGCTCGCAGTTCAGGCCCTCCGTGTTGTGCTTACACACACAGCGCCCGTGGATCTACCGAGAGGCAGTGCGCAGCATGAACCCAGAGTGAAAAAAGCTAAAAACAAACACCCCCAAAAGCACTATTTCTACTGTTACCTTTAGCCACAGTACAGGCACCATTTACAATGCAGAGACCATCATCAAATATGACACTCCTTTTATTGGTGATGCCTAATTTGCTATCATTCCATTACATTATTGCCATTTAGCAGACGTTCTAATCCAGAGCGACTTACACAGCCTACAATTTTTACACGTTATCCATTTATACATCTGGATATTTTACTGAGGCAATTGTAGGTTAAGTACTTTGCCCAAGGGTACATCTGTACTGTTCTTTCTGCTTGCCTCAATTGCTCTCTGTGTACATTTGGGGGCTCTTTCATCTTTCTAAAATTCAAATTACAGAAGCAAAAAAGACGCATGCCTGGAAAACGTGTTTGCGTTTGCATCCACAGGCGTGGCACTACCCACCATGCCAGCCTCCCGGGTGGTGATGCCAGGTATGGGTGCGCACTCGGAGGCATGGCCGTAGCAGAAGCAGCTGCCTCGCACCACCAGCTCGTAGAGGGAGTAGTAGTACTTCTGCAGCACATCCGATCGCGAGTCCAGCAGGTCGTCCCCCAGCGTGTTCAGTTTGGTGAAGTTAATGCGCAGGTTGGTGATCCGGAGCAGCTCTGGGATTTGTTTGGGGGGGTGGGAGTGAAGGAGAAATGGGAGGATGAGGGGGTGGGGGTTTGAAGATTTATTCTTGCAATGAATGAAGCAGCGACTGACCCTTGAGGAAAATTCTCTAAGAACGCCATGTGTGCTTGATGAACAGCCTGAGTCTGTCATTGTGAAGCCATGCTTTAGGCTTACAGAAAATTCCAGTTCCCCTGCTGTATTAGAACTAAATAATGTAAAATGCAAAAATAATGTAAAAAACAGTAAGCTTGTAAATAATCAACTTCCCTGTTCTTCGGTAATTCTCTCACCTTGAATCTGAAGACTGTAGGGGTCTTTGACATCAATAGCAGGGTCAAGCACTTTATAAATGACCTGGAAGAATGATAGTGAAAGAGTGAGAGGGAGGGAAAAACCAATAATGTAGTCTTTATCACACACAGACAACCATGTGGCAATGAAGCAGAACTCCACTCCATGCTATACTGCTCACCTCGCCCAGGGTGGATGGTTCAATGTCAGAGTAGCGCTCCTCACAGATGACATCATCAATGTGCCTCAGGGCATGAGCCGGCACGCCAGGGAACATCTTGGTGCAGTTATAAGAGAAGTAGCGGTAGGGCTTCCAGGAACGGCCGAAATCCGCAGAGCGCTCTATCAGCATGGCGGCGGGCCGAAAGGTCTGTGGAGGTAATTCAAAGAAGGAGCAAATGTGGGCATTACTGAACCCTTGGTAGATTTGTGGTTGGGCTAATCTAACTGTCAGTGTTTTAAGTTTTGTTCTGCTAGCAAGGTCAGTGACAGGAATCTTTTAAAGACATGAGCTAAAGATTCATGAAAATACATCCATGAGAAACTTGCCATGATTACCCACCCAACAGCCAACATCTAGACTCTGGAGGGCCAAGGGTTAAAGCAAACTATAGTTAAACTCAAAGGAAGGAAGGTGCTTAAGATGCTTAATTCCAGCTGCTCCAGCTAATTCTGCTTTATAACGCACATATAAATGAAGAAAAATGAATACAATTGTACATTATTGGTACCGCTGGTAGCCACTGTGAGTTCCGCTCTGAATAGGGGAATCCATAAAACTCATAAACGATGGAATGAAGAACAATGGAATGGAAAGGAATGGAGTGGGCTGCAGCTTGCAGCTCGCAGAGAGAACAGATCACACACGCACCTTAAACTTCATGATGAGGTGCGTGAAGTGGAATTCCGCCTCCAGATTCAACCTGAGACTCACATTCTCCTCTCCTGCGGAAGAAGAGAGATGCAGAGAAAATCAAGCTTCCCAATATCTCCAGAGACAGAAAAGACAGAAATAAGACTTGGCTTTACTGTTACCCTTTTTTAATGTATGGTGCTGTTTTGGATACCTCAGCATAGGTGTATGTTTTTTTAAGATGACATTGTAAAATACAATCAATCAATCAATCAATAAAAAATCAGTTGAATGCCATTATAGGATTGTATAAGTCATATAAGATACGACTTGTCTGACACAGGCTGAAGATGAGAGGAGTAGGTAGTAGAAGCACAAACAGCTACAGACACACTCACCGCTGACAGACTGCCACCAGGTAAGCTCCCCAGTCCTGTCCTGCAGGTAGATGACGTTCTCCACACCATGGCTATTCTTGTTCCAGTAAGGGTCATAGGGCCTTTGAGAGTCGCATACAAAGCACTTGTCTGCCCCCTACCACAAACCATGAAAATAATCATCATTTCAATTATCTGCATTATAATGCTACGTCATTTGTGTGTCATTAACAAGACAAGTGCGGCGGGGGGGAGGGGGTCCATTAAGAAAATTACACATATTTGAGAAATAATGCAGTAGGACTAAGAATTCATGTCCCAGGGACTGAAACAACTACTGGCTGCTTGGTTGCCAATGGTTACCAGAAATGTGGGTCGGGCACACATGCAAGTCACAAAGGGAGCTGGATCATGGCCTGAGCAGCAGCAGCTCAGCCTTCCAGATTATGGCTGTAATTATAATGGATCAGAATGAGGAACAGTGAGAAGGCAAGGCGCTTTTCTAAATTAGGTTGTTGTCATGGGGGACAAGTCTCCAATAGCAACCCTGAATGCAAGGCTCAGAGGAGAAATTGGAGAGAAACCAGGAAAGGTTTCTGTGCACAAGTGGATTGAAACATCTCCTGTCCTCATTGTGTGGCTAATAAGAGTACTTTCAGCTCCTGCAATCATAACTCTCTCTGTCTCTACATCCCCCTCTACACCAGTCTCGCTCAATCCAGCTCAATTATTGGCCAAGCCCCATTCAACAAACTGGCCATCAGTTCTCAAAAACAACAATACTATAATTTTGCAAAATGTACAGTGCAAATAAATCTCTCATGAAGGACTAGCTACTCAAACTGAGCAAGAACCCATATATCTCAAGGACACAGAAAACCAAAGTAACAATTATAAAATATTTTACTGCTGCACCAAAAGGTCCTAATTTATAAGACTCAAGTTTAAATTTTGGTTTGGTACAGAAATGATATTTTGAATTTAGGTTTATTAGATTAATATTTAGACATGTAGAAGTAGAATATTTTAAGTCACATGTGCTATTCTTCCAATCCCACTGCAAATCAGCTACAGTTACAGCTTTAGTTCCAGTCCATCAGCTGGGTTTTTTCAAGGCTAGCGAGAGACACTCAAGAACCCCTCTGAAAAGATGTGAAAATAAGCACTCAACAGTAAGATTATTAAAGTTTAGCCCTGTAAGGCGATTTTGAGCTACACGGAAGTGGCTCAGTGGAGACTTCACACTGAGGGCTTTGCAGAACAAAAAAAGAAGTGTCACGTTCTGACAAGTTGGCAGATGAATCAAATCCAGCATTTCAACAAAATCCTTTAAGGCCAAAAGGAACAGGCACCACAAGACTGCCGGCCTCTTGCATTAACAGGTTGCTTTCTTCATTACAAATCTAAAATGCAACAAACTTTGAGACAAAATAAGGCGAGAAACTTAAGTTGCAAAAAAAAGCATAAAACAGGACATGGTTTTACATGGAAATAGAAACAAGAACCAGGGAAGGCTGGGCCCTTTAACATACATGGGTGATTGTGAGATTGATGATTCAGAGATGACAGACATAGTCACTGTTTGCTCAACTACTGTACACTCCTCCCGATTGTGAAACAAAACAGAACATGTGTATATCATCACATGTCATGCAAAAGGTACGGGAGGGGATACAGCGTGCATGCTGTGCACCTGGGACCCTTCGGGAGCGCAAAAGCAAACAGGCAAATGAATGGACGTCCCTTTACAAAACCAGCCGCCCACACCCACAGCAAATAGACTGAGAAACCAACAGGAGACAGTCTGGCTCCTACTGAGAACGCTTTTTCCGATGGGGTACGAGCTAGGCTGTTTGGAAAGCACGACTGCAAAACCATGTTAAATCACAGTAATTTACAAAAAAATAAAGGAACACACTAAACCTGTCAAGTCTGACAGACAGCTATTGTGATAAGATGCAAGCAACATAATACACCCATAAAGGTGTCAAATAAGGCTGAGAGGAGTCACAGTGGTATTTTATTTTTGTCTCCCTCTTGGAGAGCTGCCTGTGTGGTGTGCTGGGCTGGTGGGCATGGAAACTAGAAATTAGGCTCCGGCTCAGCCCTGCCGCTCTGAGAGAAGTCAAAAAGCAATGACCCTGACTCAACAAACATTCTCATTCACAGGCGAAAAAAGAACAGAAGACCCCGCTTTAAGTACCTAAAGCATTACGTAAAGGCTACCTCCCAGTGTACCTGGTGTTACAGAAGATGCCCATGTCAATTTGACAATAACACCTGCCATTCTGTGCCAGATCTGGGCAAGTCTCTGCAAGGCTGGCTTCTGGGCTGGGGCAGGAGAAAACTGAGAGGGACCCTATTTATAGGCTGATAATGGGAGATTTTACATCAGCATTACTGAATATAAATATATGTACATCAATATGCCTTTTTGTGCCTTTATATTCTAAATGTGCATTGGTGTGCATGTTCACAGTCCAAGGTGCCTCACCTGCAGGTGGCTGACGATGCAGTAGCTTTCAGGACCGTGCAGGCCGCAGGTGGAGGTGGCAGTCAGGTTGATGGCTCGGCCAATGAGGAGGTTGCCTGTTGCCGGGTAACAGCTGCCCTCTGTGCATCCCTGCGGACCCGATGGCAGGTCTTGAGCCACCGCAGTGAGAGCTGAGGAGGAGAGAATGGGAACAGCTGCTCCATGACATGGGTAGGGTAATGCAGTGTACAGCAAGAAGCCCTTATCTGCTTCCCTTAATCAAGGATTGCTGAGTAGAGCAGTATTTCTCTGAAAAGCCCCTAACCAGCTTATCAGGTATGAGATATCAAGAATGTCTGAGGTATTTCTTAACTTGATTTTCTCTAAAAAATCTATTAAATGAGACGAGACTGAAGTTCAGAAAAAGGCAGACATGCATAAAAAAAGGCACATGTCACTACTTTGCTTGCCTCTTCTTGTTGGCCATGGTAAAATGGGGAACTACTTTCCCAAGGGCTCACTCAGCAAGTGAGTGTACAAGTACAAGTTCTTGTGCTGCTTCCTACATTTTCAGAGACAGGTGTCAGGCTACAGAGGTTCCTCTCTAATCCCCTGTCTCAGTAAGCACCAAGTGACGGCACTAAAACCTTTGAAGATCAGCATCATTTCAAATGTTTCCCCAATCAGGATAAACTGAAAGTGCAGATATTGCAAAAAATCATTTTTGGAAGTGTAAAACTGGACATTGGACAACTCCTACTTTATGGTGGCCAGCTCAAAGTAATGTATGGAGACATGCATTCTGCTTGATACACTTGATGAAGACTTGGATGCCTGCTCCATTACCTGGGAAAGCTGTCTAAATTCAAGCCCTAAGAGTCCTGATATAGACCTAATGCAGTGTTCTCTCAAGATTGCTGTAACGTTATCAACAAGTTATGGGCTAGCTTGTTCATGATGATTACTACAAATGTCATGATAAACAGGTCCCTCAGGACTGAAATTTCTCCGGTGGGAATCCAAAATAAGACCAATGTAATCAATAACTCTTAATGGCATGTCAAATATAAAATACTGACTGAGGTCTTGGTGAGCTGGCAGCATTTTCACAAGAGAGCCAGAATCTGTCTTTTGGACATTCTACGGATAGAATGGTGGCTGAAGAGATCTCCATGGTTGGCTCACACACATCAGATTGAAGTTTTCTACTGCCTCACTTTCAACTGTGGAATTCAGCTAAGCCGTCTCTCTGGTGATAAGTGTAAAAGCCATAGCAGGGAACCCCCCACCACAAGCCAGTCTGGACCAGGAACAGTGAGAGGGCTGACCTGGATGAATAGAACTGCCATGAAGGGGCACTGCATCAGTCCTGGGAAGGGTCAAAAATGCTCTCTCTCACACACGCATGTATACATGCGTACATGCACACACTTATATACGCAAGCACACACCCACGCACATACACACATAAATATACGCATGAATATACATTCATAAACTAACACAGAGATCAAAATGCACACTCTCATGAGCACACACTCACATACACACAAACACAATGCACAAGACACAAACATGCTGGTACACACAGAAACACAAACACACACACACACACACTTAGCCCACAACCTGTAGGTATGTAAGTACAGGTTGAGTGTATACTGATTAAGTACAGCCTCTGCTAAGTAAAGGATTTAACCGATGCAGATTCCAGACATTCTTCTAATCTCAGTTAAACATTACATGAGGAAAAAACAGTTCAGCACTGCTCAGAGGAACCAGAATATGGAAGTTCACATTTAGTAACTCATATACAGTAATGTGCCCATAAATCCTAACCCTTGGAATGTGAACGTGTATCCCAACCCTCCTTGGGTAAACAGTCATGTCGTGTGCAATGCGGTGCGATTGAACTAAGAAAATGCTTCCCATTCACAGGGCCTCAAAGACACAGAGGACCATGACCTTGCCACACCCATCCTACCTGCCTCAGCACTAACCCCCCCCCCATGGTTGACATTGACAGAGATTCAATCCTTTGAATACAGAGAGACACCACTGCCCACACACAGATTCACCTGTATTAACTCAAGAGAGAACTAATTATTATCGCTATTAGTGGTCAGGTTTTACCCTCTTTCACACCTATCTTAAACACTGATGGTCACCTAATTCCAAAACCACTTCTTAATACAAGCAAGTGCTAGTGGTTGATTTGGGATATTGGTCGTGAAGAGGAGCTACAGGTAAATAGCTTGCAAACTACAACACCGCAGTAGAACGTGTTGTTCACGGTTCACAAAAACTAGCATTTCTTATCAGCAAAACAGTCTTGATTAGAGTACATGATGTAGGGGCCACTAGACTGAGGTACCCCTTCACCCTCTCGTGACTGACGTTTTAAACAATCCTTTTCTTCCTCTCCTCGACTCATGTCCTGACTGGTAGCAAGTCGGGGGCGAGGTATGTAAGGTGTACCCCCAGGGAATGTTCTTCCATACTCTGTTATTGCTCCTTAAAGCATTCCTCACTTCAAAAAACACAACAACAACAACAACATCAAAAAGCCAGAAAGCAGAAAAAATCCCAAACTTGTAACCACGTTATAATCTCACAATCACCATATGCTTGTCCTGAGCCCCTCATCTGGTCCCCAAGCTTCCCCCTCACAGAAACACCCTGTTATCCTCTGAGAGGGAGTGAACCAGCACACACGCACACACAATACGAGCGCATGCAAAAAGCAGGTTGTGGAAAAGATCTGTGAGCGAGGAACAATGTAAGCGATCTGTTTCAACATCCAGCAAGATGGGGCACAGAACGTCTTCTCTTCCACTGCAATGACAATCACATACAGTACTTAGACACCTGAGACAATTGTACTGGGACAGGTGCTACTGAACACTCATTGGCAAAGAACCCTCACTTCCTCAGTTCAAATTTGAATTAGTATTGACACACGCTGAAATTTATGAACCCACTGGTTTTAATCACAAATGGTTTTATTTACAAAATTTCAGGCCTGTCTGCTCAGTAATGTTAAATAAAAAGTTTTAACGCCAACACACATTTTAATACAAACACTGACATGAAGCATGACCTTTGCTGGAACTCTTTAGCAGAGAGAAGGGACAGAGTGTTGCATTTCACTACAGCAACAAGTCTTAGGAACAACTCAAGTAACTCAAGTGGCCAGTATTGTACAGTTTATGGCATATTTCCAGTTTAGTTGAAGTATTAACATACTGGCACAAACTGCTAGTTTGTAACTATGTGCTTGACACAGTGATCAGGACAGCAGTTGACACTGGTCACTTGAACTTCAGTTTCATGGAGCTGTGGGCAACTGTGTGGCAGAACGCACGCAAGGACCAGTAGATGCGAGAGCAGTGGTGGAGCTATGGTAAGAATGCAGCATGGGGAAAATGTTACTCATTACGAAACATTCCAGGTGTCAACATTTAGCAGAGAGGTGTCCAAATGCAATCATTTCACAGGCAGCACGGCGCAACCCTCCTCCTGTAATGCACCTCGCACTGAGGAATGTGTCTCTCTTCTCTCTCGAAGACTGGTTCTCACTTGCACAGAGCGGCTTATCTACATCTTGTCCAGTGAAAACAGTGGAGGGCCCATCATGCCACTGCTATCAGCACACTGGGCATTCTCAGTATGCTAAATTTTCTTCGATATTGCCTATCTTCCCGGCCTTCGATACACACACGCACGCACACACACACACACACACACACACACACGCACACACGCACACACACACACACCTGTTGTAAAAGCCGCCTGTTAAACAATCATTAACTGGAAGACCAGATGACCCAGATTCCTCACCTAACTGCAGGTGAGGAAGCCCAGACCCAGATATCCCAGAATGCTACAGTCTATTCCAGAACCGAGCAAAGAGAAGCGGACAGCTGGTCAACCTGCTTCTGAAGGTTTAAAGGCAGTCTACTGGGAGATAACGCTCAGGTGGCCTGGAAGTGAGTGGGATCTCCTTACAACACAGTGGCTCCCAATGGCTGCTTCAATTTGCCTCAGATACTTTATTCTTAGTGCTGTAATGACCATTCTCTCCCTATTTCTCCTAAATCTATCAGTTCCTTGTCTTTTCCCACTTCAACCCTGAGATCATTATCTACAGGTGGACTATCTCTTCCATCTCTTCAGTGTCCTCTTGCTAAATCTCAGTAGTGGAACGAACTTGCTGTCAAGATAAGAACTTCCTCATAACAGTTTCCACGTCTCCTAAAAAGACACCCTTTTAAATATGACTGTTTCTGTCCATTTTGTGTTATTAATACACAATAAGTGCTTGGAATCACCAGAGTGATTCTTTGCATTGCAAACACTTTGAATGTTCCCAACATGCAGCCTGATCAGAATGACAGAATTTAAAGATACAGTGCTTTCAGAAATAGTAGTTTATAAACTTTGAATATTCACATAATGTGACTGTTTGCAGTCAGACCTGTAAGATCTTTGCTCCCAGAGCCTTATGACTGCTACTTATGTACATTACTAGTATTACATGTGTCTCTTATTTTTGTTCTGCTGTACATATATACTGTTATTATAGTATTACATTGCTCTTACAAATTGACTTGATGTGTTGTGCAATGAATTATAATGTCTCTGTGTTTCAGTAACATAGTGTGAGCTAGGGTCAACAGACTATAGCTAAGTCAATGAAATTCACAAAGGAGGAGGTGGTCATATCTCAACATCTTTGAGTAGTTTGTCTTGTCGTGTGAAAAGAAATATGAGCACTTATGACTTGACATATGTATGAAAAGGTGTACAAAGAAGATGGAAAGAGCATTCCAACATTCTCACCTGCACAGTGCAGGAACTATTCAATGTGCCAATGGTTTTGGGTAGAGCTTACCCATGATTAAAGTAGATAAACAGAGAATTAAACACAGTAATAATGTGCCAGGGGATTAGAGATGTGTTTGACCAGAGTATAATTTAGTTCATATTACTTTAACTGTTGTGACAGTATGTTATACAGTAAAAGGCCAACAACAACACAGGTGTCTTTGAGTGGAAAGAAAGCGTGCAGTTTGTGGTTGACCCTGCGGAAGCCGACATTCCTGTTATGTTTTTTCTTACCCCTTTTTTTACAGGGGTAACATATTACCATTGCTGTAATCACTACTGCCAGCCAAAACCTCTATAAAGTATAGGCCACTGGCTTTCTCCACCACTCCCATTTAGCATAGCATACTACTTCATCTTCACTATGATTACTAAAGCTATGCCCCATTTTTGCTGTAGTTCTGCAGAATGCCTTACCTACAAGGTAAGGTGAATTAAGTTTAGCCATGTTTCCAGTCTCCTATGACTTATTTACTGCAACAGCAGAAAACTGTCTCCAGCTTGAATGATCTAACTTAAAAAATGATTTTACATTGATGACACCAACATGCAGATACAGTGAAAATGCCATTAACAGACAACAACTGATTGTCTCCTGAGGCAGGCTTTGATTATTAAATGCAGAAAAAAAACATGATAACCTTACATGGGCTGAGTGAGCTGTTGTGTTTATATACCCAAGCAAGCAGCTCATAAAGGAAACGGCTTTTGTTCAGGACTGCTATAAAAGAACAGTAGACTTAGCAGTAGACCTCAGAAACTGCTTCCATAAAAATCATTAGATCCCAGTATTCCTGTGAAAATGCAACTCCACAATGGTGCAAAAATGGTTGAATTTTGATTTACTGCCAGTTAGGTTACCTTTTAAATCATTCTGTACCGTTCTGATCTAACGTCAGTTTCACAGCATGGATGAAACTGACAAATATGGCTAAGGGCTGCATGACAGCTATCGAGCACGTGGTCGCTGCTCCCAGCCGACTCAGTTTACTGCTCCATGGGATTTCAGAGGAACCACTTACTGCAGACAATGTGCCTCTCTGAGCTGGACACAGCCCAGGTTCACAGGCCTGTCTCCTCTCTCTCTGCTCCTTCCTTCCCTAGCTCCCTCCCACCCTCACCGGTTGACAAACCTCTTCCAAAAGTGAGAGCAGTGCAGCATGGTTCTTAATGCAAAAAAAAAACTGCTCTGATATGACTGGAGGTGGAGGGGCCAGACAAAAGTTGTCTTGATCTACAGTCAGTAAATGATCAGGACTGCCTGTTTCGTTTAGCTTTTTTCAATTAGAGGCAGATCCATTTTGAATGCTGAACTTCTGCTCTAAAGATGCCTGTTCGAAAACCTCAAAATCCTGTTTTTTAAGTCAGGCTTATCCTATGAAAAAAGACTGCAGCCATTCCCAAGGCCAGAGGTAGAGCTGTCTGATTAGATTATAATCCAAACCCACCCCTATGGAGAGGCCATAAAAGCCACATGTTCTGTTTAGGAAATAAAAGATTACTGTGGCTAATTCCACCGCAAAGACATTTGACTAAAGCAGCATGTGAAGACTAGTGAAAGTGAAAACTGATCCATAAACATCGGGCAAGTACGATATCCTAACATGTGCAAGCGTCTACCACTACAGGCTTTACTGGGATGGAAGAACAACACAACAAACAGCTGTGTCCCCTAAAGAAAGACTGGAATTACAGGAAGACTGACACTTCATTTTACTGCTCGCATCAGCATCAGCAAACTGAGTTCATGGTGCTTTGTTAAATCTGACAGACACACTTTATGTCTGGCTATCTCTTTGGGGCAGGAAATATGGAAAATAAATATTAGCCCTGTGTACCTCAACAATAATTGAATCTGCAGTCTAAAACAAAAGATTGCAACTCATGTTCCTGAATAATTCTGGAAATAAGTCTGTTCAGTGAAAAAGGCTGCTTTATGATTTGCCTGGGAGTTTGCAGAAATACTGCTATGTTGGTAAACAAGAGTGCCGTACAGACACCCTTCTCTCAGCATTACAGGAAAACTTCAGGGACATTGTTTGAGCACAGCAGATGGGCTGAGGGGAAGTGAGTGTGTCCTTGGTCTTTGGTGTACAGTTTCCCAGCCTTTGTGTGTACCTGTGCCGCCAACAATAAAGCAGGCCCAGCCTCTCACAATGCCCTTAATTGCACCTCTTTTTACACGGTTCGACCATGTATGTCGGCCGCAACTGAAAACCCTGCTAGGATATTAAATGGGACAAGGATGGCAAAAGGTTAGCCGTGTCTGTTAACATGCTCGATTTCTCAAAGTCTGAATGGACTTTGGAGAGAATGCTTTGAACGCAGCCTTGTGTGTGAGGGAGCAGCCTTGTTTTTTTCTGCTGTGGAAGTTACATTTCAATCACAGTTTTTTCTTTTTTCGAAGCTTGCACATGTGTTGATTTACGCAACGCAGCTCTGCGTTTTAAGCGGATGATTTATGAAATGACCTGCCACGTGAGAGTTCCCTGAGATGCTGGAAAATAACAGGACTCACCCAGAATGAAGATGCCCAAATGGCCACTCATGATGAGCCTGATCCCCATCCAGGAAGCTGAAACACAGGGCACATAATGTTAACATTGAATGTATAAAGTGTACAGTGTATTATGAATAAAAAGTGAAGAAAAATGGGCTTTCCTTGTCATACTCAAACAAGGCCCCCTTCGACCTCATCGACCCCGAGCTTAAACCCAAATCGCGGACTGTGCTGAAAAAGCGTGCTCATAATTCTAGGCCGTCAGTCAGCGCCGCTTTGCACAGAGGCTGTCCCAGAGGTCACTGGGGCCATTGTGACTGGCCCCTGGCACTGTAAAGGCAAAGGGCCCTGTGTACACACCCTCAGCAAACATGGCTGGGGGCCTGAAAGGACCGCACATGCTACTCATTCAGATTGTGCGTGGGAACAGACCCACTGTGCCCCTTACTTCACCTTCTCAGCTGTGCAGACCTTTAAGTGAAGAACTATATTTTTAACTATAAATACACACCATTTTTATTGGATCGTTAACTATAAATACATGTTCTGTCTTTTACTGTACCATTAAATAACCTTGGTATAAGTCTGCCCAATGGGTTAACTGCTTTTGAAAATTAATTTTCAGAAAGGTGAAAACAAACCCACTGGTGTCGTACCAAATTTTTACAATTAGTTGTTCTAAGTTGCCCCTCACCTTTTAGAAATCACACTTTTTAAAAAAGACTTCAGTACTTTTTAGTGTTTAAAGATACCAAGGAAGGTGTATGCATCAGATTTGATAACAAACAGCAGAGCGACATGTGTACAGAGAAGGGTTAATTTCATTTCGTGTGCTGTGCCTTGTCATCTATGGCAACACTAACACATAGTTAGAAATGAATCACAGTAGTACAGAGATTCTGTGAGTGAATGAAAAAATGAACACTATGCTACACACATGCTTTTTCACTAGTTACAAATGACCACAAACTTGGCATGAGTTGTGTTGACAAGTTGCATAGTGAACATTCACTTAAAAAACTCACCATCTAAAACCCAAAATAAAATATCAATACAGTTCAACAGAAGTCAATCTTAGAAAGCTAGTAAAATGAAAACTTGGAAATGTGGGAGGCATGTCCCAGTAAAACAACGCTTCACATGTTCAAAAAGATGCATTTTCAACTCCACTTACTGGGCAAAAATATTGAGCTGGCTGACAAAATGTTGGAATGTAACTATGCTGAGCCTTGATAAACCTGAAGAAATGCTGATTTTATCCATTCGACATGGCTTCTCCATGTTAAGGCACTTCATATGGACACGTATTGTCAGTCTGACAGGTCAATCATTGAGTGAAGTATAATGCTCACCATGGGGAGATTAACAGCACAGGCCAAATTACTATAAAATTTAGCAGATTTACCACAGGGCTCTTGTAGAGGTTTGTAAAGAAGATGAATCCAAAAAGGTATTAGCTCATTTTCAGGTATGGATACTGCATAAACAATAACTGCACTGATCCAGAAGATTAAAATGAAAGAACAATGTGTACAGAGCCCCAGCGAGACTTGGAGGAGATTCCACAGAGAAACACGAAACCTGTAAACATACTTAACTCAATCCTTCCATCTATGTAGTCAAACTTCAGGACGGCGCACTTTTTTTTCCCCAAGCACAACGAAAATGTCTCAGTACTCACACTGCCACAACAGCCGAGTCAGCCCCCTCTGCACCTGGAGTCTTTCGGAGCCAGTTTCACTGTGTGTGTACGTGCATATGCGTGTATGCGCCTGTGTGCTTGTGTGTGTGTATGCATTAAAAGAAAAAAAAAAACGTGTAAGCACAACTGGCCACGGTGGTGTAAAAACAAACGGAGTAATGTCAGCCAATCACACAGTGCAGACCCCCCCCTCGCACTCCCCCCATTCAACCCAGCGAACAGAGCGCTGGGTTGAATGGACGGCGATTCTTATTCTTATTCAAATGGACCTGTCACACTGAGAGCGCCATGTGAAAGGAGAAATGGTTTCTAGGCAGGCGGAATGCAGCGCCCCATTCTTTAGCCGCTCGCAGTGGCCTCTGCGCCCGGGCCCTGGCTTGGGACCTCCGCCTTTGGCGCCGGAGCAAGGAAACGAAGGCCCGGGAGCCTCCAGCTGGGAGAGTGCCAAAAGTCCCCGCGGTGAGTTTGCGGAACTTTAACTTGTCCCGGTTGCGTCGCCCCGGCGCGCTGGCACCGTTACTCTCCACGATTTAATGAGTAAAAAAATAAAAGATTCATTTACAAATATATAATACCGCTTCCCCAGCCCCCCACCCTCCCTCCTCCAGTTCCCCTGCCCCCCGCCCACTGTCTGTCCCTCCTTCCAACTGAGCCGAGTTTAAAAACAAGTAAAATGAACAAGTAGGAAATAAATAAAAATGACGTAAAGGGAAGCCAGCATCTGCCCAGCTCAGTGAACTGAGTGATGCCAGACAGCACTGAGCTGAGCTTTGGTGGAATGATTCAATAAGCTCAGACAGAATATTACAAAGATGCCCTGTACAAATTTTATAAATACACACATGTTAACACTTTTCAACATATTGCATAAAAGTATGGATGCATTCCATACATGCTCATGCCTAAATGTTAAAAAAATACATTCCACAATATATGCAATAAAATGCAATAAGTTATTAATAAATTACTTGAATAACAAGCAATTGAAATAACATTTCAAATATTTTGAGATGAAAATTAATTCTTTAAATTTTTATTACTTACTTCGAAATGTATCAGTTTTCAGAAGGGATTCAGTTGGAGCTACCCACCCTAGCAATCACACTAGCAATCAAAGCACTGCACAAAATTACTAATAGAAATATGCTTCAACACTACCATTTGCATTGCTTCTGCATCACCAGATTGTGCGTGCTGGTATTGTATCAGCATGGTCACATGGTCACTGAGTGACCGAGCCAAAACACCATGGCTAAAGGAGCTGTGGTTGCATGTGGTTGTTCAGCTACACAGAATAGAGTGTGACAAGTGTCAGTAGCTCATAATCAAGCCCTTGTGTGTGTGTTAATCCACACAGTGTGTGTCACACTGACCACAAACCACAAGTGAAACACAGCAGCACTCACATTTGACATTCCACGGTCATGTCGGTACTGACCGGGTGCAAGAGAGGCAACAGTAAACAAAAAGGCAAGATAGAGAAAGTGTGCGTCAGAGTGTTTGAGGCTGTTTGGATGAGAACAGTGACCTCATGCCACATGCCCCTCCCTGTGGTCCAGGACTCCATGTGGTTTACAACATGGTTTGTGGCTGACAAGATCCAGTAACATTCTCATAGCTCATAGGGTTAGCTTGGTAGCCAGACTTCTTCCTAGTGTACTGCATAGCAGCTAAGGATTGTAATGCACTTTTATGTATTATTTGTTAGTTTCTTTGTATTAGTATATGTCATTCACACTAATTATGATGGGGGAATCAAAATTATTAGTATTATAATTATTTTGAAGCTTTTTTATTAAAGTTGAAGATTAAAGATTGGAAATTAGCCATGACATTTGTATACCTATACATTCCTAAAATTCATGTCTGCTCAACACAATACAATAATATTTAACAGAACAGCGCAGAGATAACAAGATAGTAATTACAAACACCTTAGGGTTTCATAGATGCTTCTGTGTTTACTGCAGCAATTTAACTGCAATTTTAGCTCTTGATTATACAATTACTGAGGCTGGACTTGCATGTAACCTTCTCTATGTGAACTTGGTGAAGGATTACCTATTTTTCTGTATGAATTAAAATTCCATTCCCCTGATTCGGCAGAGCTAAACATTCCCTTGGGAAAGGAATCCTGAGAGCTTACCTCGAAAAGAGCTTTTTTCCCTAGCACAGAACAACTCTGGCACAGGACAGCTTTTCAAATTTGATTAACAAGGTTTGCAATTACTCATAATTGCAGGCCAATTTGTGGAGCCTGGTGTGGTTTCCTGTTCCTACATCATTCAAGAAATCCGGTCCCAAACTTTTACTGAAAGAGAAACTTTATTGACATTCTGTCCACTATTGTAATGCATGTCTCTGTAGACACTCGGTACAAGGATACAAATTTGACAGTAACAAGTAACAAGTTTGATTTCAACAAACTGGATAATATTGGATTTCTGACAGTGGAAATAAATTATGCTGATTAATCAAACAGATCTCATTCAAGATTTATTAGCTATCCTTATAGCATGCCATCCACTGAGTATACTGTAAACATGTGCCCGAGGCAGGCTGGCACCATACTGTAAATACATGTCAAACACCGCTAGCTGCTGCATTCCAGTTATTCTCAGCTTTTTATCAGTACAGACTGTCTTTTTGCCTGATCTGAATTATCACCAGTATGCACTGAAAAATTGAAGGGTGTGTTAGTAAAGCGTAATAACACACATTTTCTTTTCTTTACAAATTTCAAAAACATCAAAATTTCTCTGTCAGGAGAGCTCCATAGTTCTAAGTTTCCTGTTGACCAGCAGAAAGCTGAACAGAGATTATAACACACCCATAAACTTCAATTTATTTTAACATCACTTTATCAACCTTCAATTTACCTTTTCAATGAACAGTTAAAAACTGAACCTTCCAAACAAGTGCAAATATTGAACTGGGTTATTGAAGTGTGTTACATGGATTGGATGCCCTGGTGACAAGCAAACAGGTTGAAATGAGTGTTGTGCCCACATCCTGTCCAGACTCAGGACAGAGATGTCTCTGTCTACAGGCTTACAGTACATAAAGGCATTCCTCATCACCTCATTTACATGCAGCAAGTGCCGAATGGCCTGTATGCTTTACTGTGAAATTAAGATAAAGCAGCCTGAATCTCGACTACAACCAGTCAAGACAAAACAATTCCATGCTTGCACACCCATTCCTGAGTTAGTATATAAATGATAAGAAGGCTTTTGCATAGTTGTACTGTGTGCTTATACATGGGGGAAGGGGAGCAGGAGGCTGGCTGACAAGTCTGTTTTATCATGATGTACTATTGATCCCTGATTACAGGAGGCTTGACATTTGCACCAATTATAATGTCTCTATAGGAGAGGGAATCTTTATGCAACTGATGGAGTGATGAGGACAGATTTTGTATCTACATTTCCTAAGGAACATTTTGGAAATGTAGCCTGGCCAGCAGACTTAGGTCTTGGTTTGGAAATGAATACCCTATTCCAGTTTGGCTGACTATTTCAAAATTAGATATTCATGGTCTGGCCTCGGGGTGTTGCTTTCCCATGTGCAAGGAGTGTGTTGGGTCAAATGTTAACAACATGACCTTTTCCAGAGCTTTTTTAAAGGCAAAGGGAAATGGAGAGATGTCCTTTATGTCCTTTATAATTTAACCCTAACCCTAACACAAAGGCTACTCTAAATAAGTACATTTGTTAGAGATTAAAAGCAAGAACTCCAAAGAGCAGCATGTGAGCATGTGAAAGCCCAGTTGAGTCATTGTTTCTTTCACCATTGGCTTGTTCAGTCATGTTTCTTGTGCAGAAAAAAGGACATGCATTCTATAATATTAAAGTCACAGCACCAAATAGGATTACAATGAACAATGCATTATGTACAGCAAAAGTGTGATCAAATGGGTGGCAGGTAGAGACAGTGTTAAAAAGTAAACACTGTTCAGGCCAAGTATGACACAACTGCTCCCACAAATCCTCAGTGCTTCTACAGTAGAGGTCTTAAGAATGGACACTCTGTAAGACACCAAGTTCAACTGAACATGACTCCCAACACATACGAAACTATGCTCTGAAATCAAGGCAAATGTGACATTGAGACAGCTCAAAATAGGACAAAAGTGTTTGCCCACATGTTTAGTCTCCAAATAACCTAATCTCTGTTTGAGGCTTCTGAGAATTTGCAGTTTTTTTTCCTCCAGACTTTTGCTGCTGTCAGACGGCTTGTTATCAGAAAGCTTTTTCCCTGAGGATACTTATTCGAACCTGCAGTAATCCCACAGAAGATTTCACAAAGTGATATGCTTGGATGAATATCAGCTTTTCATAAGGGCAGCCTGTGCAGTCATTTACTGTATTTTATACGTGGGACTTGGACTTGTTTTTTTATAACAACTGATTCTAATTTTAGAATGCTAGAACAGTTTAGGGTACACATGACACAAAGGGTGATCACACTCTGAAAGTAGAGATTTTAGTGATTTAAAGTATGTAGAAAGGTACTTGACCTGCATTTACAGCGCGTATTTCAAAAGATTGATACAGCAAAGGGTTCTCCAAACACAACTAGAAGACCAATTTTCACTGACTTCACTCACTGAAGCACTAATTTTCAGTATGCTTACATATACCCCCCTAAGATGATGAATCACAATGGATTTAAATTTACCATTAAAATCTGCAGTATGAAGCTCTTTACAGCAAGAGTATAAGATGGTAACAAAACCATCTACCATTATGAACAATAGACACTGAATCTTACGTACAGAGGTAAAATGATATGTGTGCGTGTGTGTGTGTGTGTGTGTGTGTGTGTGAGAGAGAGTGTGTGTGTGCTTCCCTTCAGGGCTCTCTGTCTGTCCTTACTCACCCTCTGTGTAACACTGTACCTGATCCAGCAACTCTCTGCAAATCACTGCATGACCACAGCCTCTCAACCTGCTGGTGGTGTTCTGAGCCAGGACCCATAATTCAGGGAATTAATCTTTAACCAGACACACCAACACACCTGAACTGTCTACAGAGAGCTCCGTCTCCTTCCCCCAGGGCATGACAGAACGGTAGCAGGCTGTAACCTTAGCTCTGAGCCCCATGTTTCTCTGCTTTCCTCTCTACAGCTGGAATGTATCAGAAATTCCCCTCCCAACACACACCCTCCCAAAACAGAATCGTGAAATTTTCAATAGAGTTCCAAATGGTGCGCTAAGGTTCCAAGTGACATTTTTGAATCTTCAGGTTATGAATATCTCACACATGAGATATTTCCAAAACAGCATTAAAGGGCTGGAATTGTCTGACTTCCGCTATCCATGGTCAAATTCAGAAATGAAAGAGAGCCTTGATTATAGCATAGATAGTTGGGTTATTTTGACAGCTTTTTATGAATGGGTGCGGTGACAGCAGCAGCATGTCTAAACGATTTCCTGCTATTAGTGGCTATCAGTACAGATGCAATCAAGCATTTCCTAACAACAAATATGTTCATCATGATTGTTTGTGTATGTAAGGGTGTGTGTTTTGAAGGACATACATTTCAATGTGAAAATAGGCACATTTTAGAAATATTATGGCCATCTACATGAATAATTTGTTGCATATACGTGGTCTAATGTATTTCATAGTATATGCAATTTTACAATATATTCCACATAATAAATATATTTTATTATATAATATATTTTATTACACATTGATTTAAACTGTGGGGGTTATAAGACCTCCATACACTCCTTATATTTTGCAGTTAATATTGCAAAATAGACATTTTTAATCAGGATACACCTTTGTCCAACCAGTGTGTGTCAATTATTCTGATAAAGGTTTCCATAACTGTCAAACAAGGAAAAGTGCAACAGTTAAAGTATATTTTAGAAATACATATTTAAAAATATTTCCTACAATATATTGATGAAATTGCATGTATTTTAGCTGGTAATATTTTGCATACAATGGTATATGGTAGAAGATACAGTGCAACAAAGAGACAAATGAATCCAAAGTCAAAGATGCACACACACACACACACACACACACACACACACACACACACACACACACACTGGTAATGGCATGGACACTGTAGAAATAAGTTACGACTCATTCAGCTGCTAATACTTGCAAATCAATTATTTGTGATGCAGAAGAGGCTTTGTTTTTTAAGTTGAATATGACAAAGGTCATAATAATTGGGGGCACAGGAACTCTGGCATATAAGTAAACTGCTGTCCTTATATTCTGTATGTATTCCTTAATCAATACCAATTTAATCATTGTCTGGAAGCAGCTTTTTAAACTAAATTCTCAGATTCTACAGGTTCAAATGCCTCTCTGTTATTTTCATAATGCGACAATTAATATTGTATATGCTGTATATCTAATTGGAGCTTGGGGTCTATTTAACATTCTCTGCTATACGATACTTTGGAAACAAGAAATTCTAGTTTTATTCTCAAAAATATGCATCATATACTTATTTAAACCCATGCAGTTAGGTAGGGACTAAAAAAAAATCACAGTGTCCACTCCTCTGAGACAAAAGTGATCTACCCCTAGAAATATCAATGGTCTCCCCATCTGTGAAACAAACTGTACAAACATGTGTCACAATGGAATAAAGAAGAAAAATAAGATAAGATAAAATAAGATATTATTAGGTGTAGCACCCATGCCCTCTGATTTGACTCTATACCTCAGTCTGCACTGAATAAGTTTATTTTTGTCACTGGCCTCTCAGATACAATGGGACATGAAAACAAAACAGCAAAAGGACCATTGAACACGAAAGAGTTGTAACGTTTTCATTTACAACAAAACCATGCGCTGCACTGTACATGCCAGCTTTCATATTCCTTAAAATGTGTAAAATGCCGTGCTATGACTAATACACACTAGAGGTTCATTAGTATGCCACTATGTTTTAAAATGGAGAAACATGTGTTAAAACTAGAATGTGAAATTCAGAAATGCACCAGCATGTCCAGCGGGTTGGATATTGTCGAGTTCAACTGGTGTGTAACACCGGATCAACGGTGCTGATGTAAACTTTGTTGCCAGCCCTGCTTCAACTTGCCCCACATCCTAACTAGCTCCACCTTGCTGCGGGTGGCAATGTCATCGCACAAGACGCCTTACCAAACAATTGTATATTTTGCACGTATGCAAACACATTCGTTTATTTCTTCATAATCGAACGATTTGATCTCACACCAGTTATGCTCATTATTGTTTTGTATTAGAACACTACCATAACTAGAATGAACAGTTAGCCGGGCACGTGTCATCCAAACCTTCAGTGTCTACAAATGAATTAAAAAGATGAACCAAGCCCAAACTTTTAAAACACGCATACGCAACATATTACATACGGTTCCATATAACTAATAATTACAAACCGAATGGTTTAACTTTGCTGAGGTTTTAGCTGAGGCAGTTCCGACGCTGGGTCAAAATGTGTCAATGCAAGCGGATAAGGCAAGAGTTTGAAATGACCCACCTGTTCAGTCTTTTTGTAGCTGCAATACTTCAGCGGCTTCCCGCACGTCCACCTGTTTGAACTCTTTAACAGTCCACTCTGCAGTACAATTCGCAGAGGGGAGGAGCGAAATCTGAGCTCTCTTGACATTACAGTACTGTACAAACAGGTAGCGATTTCCGCAAGGTATGGAGGCAGCGCTACAAAACTTAATATGTACAGCAGCGCCGCTTTGTACTTAAAAATATTCCTGCACCTGCCAGTGGCCCAAAATCAAAGAAATGCATTGGTTCCATTTGAGGACTTTCTCCTTTTCAGAACTCTCTATCTCTCCCTCATTTTACAGATATCAATTTCCTACTCCTCCCTTTGTGACTCACATCGATAATAATAACGGATAGGCCACGAATCGCTGTTCAGTTCAAGGTTAACAGAGCACAGGGCAGGAAACAACAGATATCTTGCATATCTTGCATGGTGCAAGGGTTTTAAAATAGTGGGTTTTTTATTAACCGTGCAGCACTTTGTGTCCGTTATAAGAGTTTTCAAAAGGTGAAATCAATTCCGTACTGAAATAATTTAAAGTCTTAATCGAAAGATGTTGACAAAAGCCATCAACCTGCACATTATCTGGTGCCAGGAGGCTGAGTCCCACAGATACCCAGATACTATCAGCACCTTCTTAATCTGGCGGGTGGGAATGACCTGTCCACCCTGGGTGTTCTGTCTAGTTACTGCGGAGCAGTCTTGTAAAATTTTTCTAACGTTGCCAACAAAGTTTCCGCAACTTTCAGCATGCATATATAGGTTTTGCATCGTGCCTCTGTTAGTCACTTTACCAATAATGCTAATGACGTAGCACGTAGCATCTGATGGAAAAAAAGTCTTAGAAGGCGTTTATCATTAGAGGGATTTTCAGGTTGCTGTTTGTTGTACTCTCATGAAGCAGCTGACGAATCAATCAGAAACAGCAAACCATCAGCTTGTGTAGGTTTATTGTTGATAGGATGCCCATCAAGCATAGTTTGACATATTCTGAAGTGAGATAAGAATCCTGTCTCAGGTTGTAAATTCTGAGTTTGGAAAGAAGGAAAAGCTTCAATAAAAACAGGGTCAATGGAGCAACATACCACACATTCCCTCACCAAGAAATTTCATACCACATTGAGAAAGAGCATTGCTTTAGAGAGAACACCTAGCCTTTCTCACTCATAGAGAGTGATTACAGTCATTATGAGCCCTGTGGTCAGCCTCCCACAGCCCCGTGAGTGTTTTTTTTTTTTTTTTTAAACAGAGACGGTTAAACAGATCACAGCTTTCTGCTTTGGAACCATTTGCTTTCAGGGCCATGATTGGATGTTACCCTTGCCATGTGATGAGGGCTGGAATCCATAATTACAAGCACTGTTTAAATGGATAACACACTTTTGTTGATCCAAAAAGAGAGTGCCGCCACATACATGGCTGCAAAGATAGGTGTCTCACCAGAGGAAGACTTTAATACTGTTGGTCCAGCATCTCAACCCTCTCATTTAAGGGTTTTAAACAACAAGCTCAGGGAATTCAGGTCATACTGAGACAAAAAGTCCTAAAAATGTACACCACTCTGTGTCCATGCAGAGATTTGATCATATAGTTATTGAATTATGTATCTGAAGTCTTGTGACATGTGGAATAAATGTATAAGGTAACAAAATATGACAATTCAAGATGTCCACATGTTCACATATTTATGCACACACACACCCCCCATCACCACACATGGACACACATACACAGTGTGAATATGTGAACATGTGTGCGTGCGCCATAAGTATGTGAATCCCTGCCTGCTATACTGCTGCAGACAGAGGCACAGAGAGAAAACAAAGAGGTCAGGGTCCCTGAGCATGTAAATGATTTATCAAAATAATACCATATTGATGACAAAGAGTTAACCTCGGCTCAGCAGGGGCACTATGCATAGTGCAGACAGGGATACACAAGTGTTACTGCCGGCTGTCAGTCAGCCTGTCAGCACCACGGTTAACACTTTACAGTCCCCCCCCCATCCCAGAGGCACAAACGCTGACAAATTGTACTACTACGGTCTGTAATTTCAAACACGCTCCTGCAGGGAGAGAGCCACCTGTTAGAGCTAAGCAGGTCAACATTACTCCTGCAAAAGGAAAACATCACTGTCATGCCCTGACAGTGTAAATTATTTTCTTTCAATTGCGTTTCTATTAACACTCAGGAAATCATCCAGCAGCAAAACATTTTTCCTTGACAGACCCTAAGCAATGTGTGTATGTGTGTGTGTGTGTGTTCATGTTGGTAAGTGTATGTGAGTGAATGAGTGTATGTGCATGTGTGAATGTGTGTGTGTAAATGACATTTGTTGGTATGGCACAGGTCAGCTCTCCACTGCTTGTTCCATATAAAATTCCTGCATGGAACATAGCACTCTGTAAATCACC
The DNA here is from genome assembly GCA_019176425.1 of Megalops atlanticus. NCBI lineage: Eukaryota > Metazoa > Chordata > Actinopteri > Elopiformes > Megalopidae > Megalops > Megalops atlanticus. Next base: position 19,604,242 of record CM032882.1, read on the forward strand.
GTGAGAACCAACAGCAGCCATGTCAGGAAGTAGTAGCCTGTAAGTAACAGGGGTCAGAGGTCAATAAAATGAAGAGTGCAGAGTTTACATATTTTAAGTTCCGGGCACAACAATGTATTACAAACATCTAATGCTGTGTGCCAAAAGGAAAGTGGCCCTATGCACTTTTACATGTGACACATGTTTGGGGTAGAGAAACATTATGATCTTATTAAGCAGCAGTAAATTATGTTGATTTAAAAGAATTACAGCAGAAGACAAGAAAGCTTCATTGTGTTCTCACAAATGTGTAAATGTTTAGTGCCAATAGAACAAATCATTGTTGATTGTACATGGAAATCTTTATATAGAGCTGTTTACTATAACTGTTTCAGGTTGTAATTTGACTATTTTTGTATGCTTTGAGAGGACAAAGTTGCTCATGTTTACATTTAAAGCAATTTCTGTCATATTATGTTCTGAAATACAAGCAGGCAGTCATTTTTGATAGAGTAAATCTGGGCATATTTAACTACAATTTAAAGTAAAAGTGAAAGACTTCACTCTTGGTGGACCTGTATAATTATCAGATACTGCCCTCTTGTGGTACACATACTACACTTACTAGGTCAACAGACAACAAAAGAAAAACAAACCAGAAAACTACACCAACACTACTTTAATGCAAAAAATGCTGACATTCAAGAATGTTCATAGGTACTATTGAAACTCACTACTGGTAACTGAACAGTGTTATTACATTATAAAAGTGACTACGCGTAAAAACAACACAACTGGGTGTGAAACATGAGACATACTCCCACAGATTTATACATTAGCTCATGTCTGACTGTGTTTTCCCCTGTCATCTTTGTGCCAGCCTCCCTGTGTCTCGGTGGTTCTTCTTTGATGGAAGTACTTTCGAGGACCCTCCTGCTCCCAGGTCTCTGAGAGAGGGGGCAGGGGGTTTTTGGCAAGCAACTGGGCGGCGCGGGTCTGGTTGATTTGGGCCAAGCGGAACATGAGCCTGACCTGGAATAAGCGCCGCTGGTGGCCCCTCCCCCGTTCCAGGTCTCTGCCATCTGTCCTGTACTTGTTCTGCAGAGCAGGCTGCTGGGGTGGACACCGCCCCCCAGAGGAGTTGAGGATCAGTGCAGGATACATAAAAATGCACTGCAGCGTTTTGCCTTGAGCCTGATGGTGTTTCATTCACAAAGGAACATCTGAAGGACCTCAACACAAATGTAACTGATTATGACCAACTTAGCTTGTGCCAATTGACTGTGGATAAACTTGTGCTGTCTCACAGTCAAGTCAGTACTCTGATGTTGTTTCTGCACTGTCTGATTTGCACTGTCTGACATACTGATTCCAAGGGGTTTGCTGTATTTGTAATCACAGCTGACTTAAAGGATTCATGTGCTTGGCTAGCATATGAGCTCAACAGGCAAAATATTGTGCTACAATTCACAGAGATGGACATGGGATATGAAGCATATATGAGGAGTTATTGCAAAATACTCAAAATACCCATGGTCTCTGAACTTCACATCCCATTAATTGCAAATAAATTTTTCCCTTGAAATTTTCATTCAATTTGTTCCCATGACAAACACATGTACATCTTGCAGAAAGCAAGTAATGGAGGATTCACTTGTCTTGCAACTCACCTGAGGAGACTCTGCCTCCATTCTCATCAGCTCGGCATTGGAGTGCTCTCGCATGGCATCCCACATTGCAACTGCGCTCACCTGGTCTGTGTGCACAAGCCACATGACACAATCCAGTCACTAGCTGATGTCGACACAACACCAAACCAAGATGAATGGAGCATCTGTGTCCAGGAAGGACAGAAAAGCGCACCATCAATATCCCTGTGATCCCTCATCTGTCTGAGCCAGGGGGGCGTGGCTGTGTGCGTGAAGGAGGGGCTGAGAAAGTACTCTGCTGTAGCATGTCCAAACAGTCTGCAAAGAAAACCAGCTGGTCAAATAATGAGGAGAGCAGAGAGACCAGGGGATTCCTCCTACACACACACACACACACACACACACACACACACACACACACACACACACACACACACACAAAACACAGCAGATCCAAGCCTCACAATCTTATCTCTGATATCACAGCTCTGAGCTTCTCCATCAGATCACTGAAATACATACATACATAGCCAAACAGCCAGCTACCCCACCGTGGATGAGGCTTTCAGAGTGGATATTTCATGTGAAACACAAAACAGACACATGGCCTTAACAGGCCTTAAGTGCGCCTATCACTTGTTGTTTGTCTGGGTGCCACACCTATGCAGCTGTTGGTGGACGCTCTGCTCAACAAGAGGCTCTGTTTCAGGCCCAGTGCCATGTTCCTGAAGTGGATAGGTGGATGGCATATGCCCAGGTCCTTTGGTATCCAGCAGTCGCTCCTGCCCATCTGTCTCCATTTTCAGCCAGGAAACCTCTGGTGATGCCACTGGGCTGTGCCAAGACGGTCTCTTTGTTTGATGACTCAGCCAAAGACGCCAACACGTATGTGCTGCAATGCAAATATGTTCCAGTCAGCATTCTGGAGACCTGAAACCTCCCCGTCCTTCCTGCCAAGTCTGCTGGTTTGAACCTGTGTGTTGGTACGGTGGCCAGCATCATTTGCTTGTCAGAACCTGTGTGTTGGTACGATGGCCAGCATCATTTGCTTGTCAGGTGCCCCGTGAACACAGTCAAAATAGCTGTTGCAAATCTCAGCACATCTTTCACAGCTTTTGTATTTTTTGCAGCTTAACAACGTAAACATGCCTCACTGGAAACGGAAAGCAGTGCTATGAAATGACGGGGTGATTCATACCTCTTTGCTTCCCTTTTCTTGCCTTAGCCCTTTCAGCAAGCATCAGTATCACGTCTGTCCTGTCGATCTCTGTGTTTCTTACCTTTCAGTCCAGCGCCTGGTGCGAGACCCAGCTTCCTGATGCAGCTGCTGCTGATGCCCCCCTCAGTGTAAATCTCACTCCTCGGGGCACCTTCCCTTCGCTGCTTGACTCAGGAGGCGGCAGCAGGCTGCCACAGACACGCATTGGGAGGGACCGGTTGCCAGGAGCCTGACAGTGCCCTGATTCCCCAAAGGAGAGAGGAGACAGATAAGTGCTCTCCGCTCCCTCGCTGGGAGCTCACGTGTCAGCCATGCACCAGGGAAGGGTGTGTGTGTGCATGTGTGTGTGAGCATGTGTGAGTTTTTGTTTTCCGCTGGAGTGTTTAATGATTGACCCCACCGCTGCGGGCCCAAACTCGTCCTGTTAATCTCAAAACCAGCTCCAAAGAAGACGAGAGAGACTTCAGCAAACAGCTCTGAGACAGGAGACAAGGGGGGCTGACCTGCTGGTGTGAGAAAGGAAAAAAATCATGAAATGAGACGCAGGAAGCAAGCATCAGGATTAAACTCCCCCACCAACTGGAAAATTAACTTGATCTGATTTATGATAAAAAAAAACCTGTACTTGGATTTACTCTTGTATGCAAACTAAGTTAAAGTTGGTTTGTGGGATCATTTTTGTGATCTCCACTTTGATGTTGGAATCTATCATTGTGCAACGTTAGCCAAATGTGGTCAGTCCACTGTGGAACCATTTATCCTTCCGAGAACAATGATGAGGCCTGTCAGGTCTGTTTTAGAGCTAGGCAACTGCTTTTGTCAATACAGTCCCCAATGGTTTTTGCCAAACTACTGATCCAGGGTCAGGAATCTCCACCCTGAGGTTGCAGGTTATAGATTGGTGTGATAAATGTTTTGACCATGGTGGCATAATAATTGAACTGTCTCTTTTCAATCCTGTGTGTTTCTTCTGAGGAAACCTAGAGCTTGTGAGGATGATGTATAACATGCCATGGATAAAAAGTATTCTTATATCAAAGCTATATTTTGCTTTTCAGGTCTGGCTTGGGCTGAAATCAAACCAACCTTAAGTTCCAGCTCCAGCTTCCAGCTTATGAGGAGCAGACATGCAGAGTCTGTAACTTCAGGTTCATCCTTCCTCCCTGGGAGGTGACACGCCCTTAAACACAACCGATTTCAAATGGTGCTAGAAAACTGCAGCTGACTCTTAACACCAGAGGAAATCGGTCATGCTAGAAAAGGCAAGATGTCTCCCTTTTCAGCTGTCACCATGCACTGCAACATACATAGAAATTGCTTCAAGTGTGTATCAGCATTCGATCTACAGTCAGCCCAACCTACCCTGACACCAATTTCACATTTGATTCAGTTTCACATTACAAGAATTCTGTCTGCCAAGATGGATGATAAAACTTTCTAGAAAACTATTGCAGAATTTCTGATTATAATGATTGAAATTGCATAACTGTACTTCAAAAGTATACTGTAAAATTACTCCCACTGTTTTTAAAAATAAACCCAACTTTCTAATGTAATTTCCCACTTCTCCCTCTGGTTGGCTGTAAGATCACAACCCCCTCGCCTCTTGTTATTGAAGTCTCCTTGAAGCCTTTCTCAGAATTGCACAGCATTGTGATATGCAAATGTGTTGTATTGTTACACCCTCCTTAGCCAGTACAAGGACAGCATTCCAGCTTTACCTCCTGAAAAACATCTTGTGCCTTTACGGAGGGCAGTGTTTCTCTCCACAGCACATGTTGTTCAGCCCTCAGATGCCTACTCCCACAGGGCCTTCTGCACACCTCCCCAAGCGACACCCACCCAACCCCCCGATACTCTGGGGGGTCAGAGGACGCTGCAGCATGTCATAACAGCTTAGCCACGGGCGGCTGGCGCTGAAAGGGGGACCTCCGGGTGTCAGCGTGGCTGCAGGGTCCCTGGCAAAAGAAGGAACAATGAGGAGAGCAGAGAGACCAGGAGATTCCTCCTACACACACACAAACACACACACAACCACACACACACATAAACACACGCATATGCAAAATAAAAGTAAACTGAAGCGATCACATTTTCCTGTTCTATGGTCCTCGTGTTTGTGCATATGAGCGTACAGTAGATTATGAACTGTGCAGCCAGTGGGCTCCTCTCCTGCACTGTGAGTCCTGAACGGCCCTGTCAGGGAGCTATAAAGTATTGATACGTCTAAGCAGCCACTTCCACAAGCACACCAGCACAAAGAGGAGCAGCCACACCTACGGCTGTCTACCCTGCACTTTGCAAACGCGCACACGCCCAGACACACCCACACACACATTTTGTATACACAGATATTGGCACTCACATGCACACTGTGAGCACGTGCACATATACACAAGCCCACTGTTAGCCTTGCAAACTGTAGTTTCTGTATGGTTGCATTCATGTCAGTAGTGTTACTGTGTTTTCACGGAAATACCAAGCTTCATGTACAAAATGGTTGAAGAGTTGGGTTCAGTTAGCAAGTTCTATTTTAGTGTATGGAGGGTCCACCTTACACACTGTTCACCGAGGAGCCTCAGTGTTAATTGGGAAATGGAATTGTAAAGTATGTGCCGTGCTCAGCTTATAAAGGTGAATATTATACCATGCTTGTCTTTGACACATTCACCATAACATGAAATTATTATGGCCAACTATATGGAAAATAAATGTAACAAAGAGATCATCAAAACAGCAAAAACCTCAAATGAAAAAAAATTAAATCTTAAAATCTCTTTCTCTCAGGCAATGCATCTTCGGAGGGTGAAGACAAACAGATATGGTTCCATCCATGGGGGAGGGTGCGGCTCTTTGCTTATTCCCAAAGAACACACTCACTGCTTGACCGCCTTCATACAGTACTCCACACAGTAGGGTGGGGTCTCAAAGCATGCCACCAGCTCCCACTAGTGACATCATAAACTACATGTAAAAAAAAAAAAAAAACGGAAGCCGCATCTAAAGTTGTTTCAAACAAAACAGTGTCATCCAATGCCATCCTTGTTGCAATTATTATTTTTTTTTTACAGAACGGTTAAAACAGGGTCAGGGAAAGAAAAATAAAAAAGACAATAACAATGCAGGATGAAATTATTTCAAATGTAGAGTCTTAGTAGTTCAGAGAGATGGTCCTCAGAAAAAAAAAAAAACATCCTGCTGCCAGACCTTCGGAATGACTTTATTGAATGGTGAAGCTAGACCTCCTGAGGCATGCCGTCATTCCCTTCACCCTGTGAGAGTGAGAGGGGGAGGCAGGCCGCTTCCATGTCAACAGCAGCAGAGGGTGAGCCAAGGAGGGTGTGAATGTCAGCACACCACAAAGCTATGTAGGGAAGTAGATATCTCGGTCACTAAAGAGGGAAATTGCTTGCTTAGAAAGTCATTTAAGGTCCAGTAAATGCAGTTAGTCATTCTAACTTTGTTAGCCGTTCTACCTTTCAGTACAAAATGAAAAGAAAAATCAGGAAATTGTATCAAATTTATGCTTTTTTTGCATAGGAAAAAAACAACACGAAATGTTTACTTGTGGTGGATTAAAATATGGTGAAGTTAAATGAGACGTTTGACACCGTCGCATGATCGTAACAATAGCATTTCTCCGAAAATCATATGTCCACATGCATACATGTACAAATGCACACACAAACACACCCCCACATGCATATTGCACATGCACACATATACTCACACACAAACACACCCACAGGCGTGCATGCACGCGCGCACACCCAGCATAGTAGGTTAGTCGCAAACTGGGTCATCGGCTCCTCCAGCATGAGGCACCGCTGTTGCCAATGCGCTCCACTGTGACAGCACGTGGTGCTGCTCTGACAGTGGTCCCGTAGTCACACTTAAGACAAACGGACCCTCTGGACCCCATGGTAATAGGACTGAATTCCTACTCTTGTGAGCCATTTAAAACTTCACCAGAAGTGCAGCTCCATGATGGCATAAAGACTGAGAGCGTAAACACTGTAAGCCTGCTAGGGAAGGGCGGCTCCCGAGCAAACGATTAGTGACAGCGATAGTGGCTCAGCCACCCGAGCTCAGATCACCGTCACTGTCCTAGTAACAAACAGACCCGTGGCGATTCTCCTGGCTGCTCCACAAAAATAGTATTTCACATCACACATCCAGCTTTTACAAAAACAGGCGCAATCTAAGTCTCACGTGCCACGACCCAGTCCGTCACAACATTCTCCATTGTTAAGAAAATATTCCTTCCCAATTTTGGGCAGTTAAAAACAAGCTAATAAGCTTTGTCTCAGTCCCTAATAGGCTTGACTACGCCTTAGATTCTCTAGTCTTTCTTGATATGGAAGAAATGATTTCCTGTAAAACACTGGCAGGTGTCATCCCTGTATCAACTGACTGGTATGAACTGCAGACATGGCAGAATTATTGCACAGCAATCATTAAATTTTCCAGTGATGTTCAAAATGCATGAACTTACCTTCAAAGTTGTGTGTGGGGGTAATCCCGGTGATTGCCTGGTACAAGGTTCAGTCCCCCAAATCAGGGAAAGAAAGATGAAGAGACAGGGGAGGAGGAGAGAGGGAGAGAGAAAAGAAAGCAGGTTCATTTGGGTTCAGACCATGTGGTGGCTTGGCCCAAGACTCAGTGACACGATGTGAAAGAGAGAGAGGGAGAGAGAGGAGGGAGAGGAGAGAGAGAGGGAGAGGGGGAAGAGGGAGGGAAAACAGAAAGAAAAGGGGAGAGCGAGTGAGGAAATAGGGAGAGATGGAAAGAGAAGGGAGAGAGACAGAGAGAGAAAGAGTGGAGAGCAAGAGAGAGCAGAGAGAGTAAGGCGAGACAGGCCCATGCGGGTTCAGCCCATCATGTGGCGGCTTGGCTGTCTGGCAGCTTCTCAGACAGGCCTGGTTGTGAGACAGTTTTTTTTTTTTTTTTTAGCTGTTCACATAGCAGAATCCCCCCTCTTCCCCCATGCTCCCCTCACCATTTCTTCTAACTGCCTCAACCAGCTCTCCTCCTCCTACCCAAAATACAGTACCATTAACTCCACCTAGCTGTCCCATAATTTTCCCACACAAGAAGCATTCCTGAACACCCCCCGACTCACACATGCATACACACAGGCACACATGCGGACCCATACACAAACACACACACACACACACACAAACTGCAGCTCAAATACTTACATACTGCCAACATCATTAACCTTTGCTTGCTCCTTGCTATCTTTCCTTGGGTTAAAAAGAAAAATACTGTAATTACATCATACTGTGTGTCTTGCTTTGTACTGCTACTGTTCAGGTTTTTTAAGAGGAAGTAACAGCACAAAAAACATGGGGAAGCTTCCCTCCTCTCACAAAGACCCACTGGAGTTTGCTTACAATCCTTGCCCCAGTCCACCGGACGTCACTGCAAGGGGCTCTTTCAGTGTGTGTGTGTGTGTGTGTGTGTGTGTGTGTGTGTTTGTGCGCGTGTGTGGGTGTGCGTGTGTCAGAACATTTTGTTCAATGAAAAAAAAAAACACACCACAACCACAGCAATGAATAGCAATGCTTCTTAACGTGCAGTGTCACAGAGGGATTCCTCAGGACAGGAAATAATACAGAGCAGTAGGAGCAAGGAAAGTTCATAATTATGATAAATCACAAGCAATGAAGCTGAGAAAATTCCAGATATATATGAGCTAATTTTAACTTGAACACACAGTACTGAAACTAAACAGTGGGGTGTATGATGTAAGGGGTTAATCTTAAAGCACAACCAGCTGACGTCAAGATCCTCATTATGCCCCTATGAACGAAATAAATGAATTACATGATGAGTATTAAAAAAATGACAGAAGATAACTCTCTGTCATTGTCATTGTAGTAACACATATTTTTCTTTTATAAAGAACATTTATATAACATCACCACAACATGCTATAAATATGCTTCAAAATAATACAGAATATACATTTGATGTGGGGAAGGGACATATCTGACAGGCTCTGAGGGTGTTGTCTATTCCAGTGTTTCTCAACCCTGCTCCTCGCGGCACCCTTCTATCTATCCTTGCTCTACCTACCTGACTGAACCCATCATTGGCACATTTTATTAGCTGAGCACACCTGATTTAATCAAGCAGCAAGGATAGATAGAAGCTATGCAGGATAGGGTGCCGCGAGGAGCAGGGTTGAGAAACGCTGGTCTATTCTGTCAATATTGGGGAATTAGCATCATCCATCCAGAATGAGAGCCATCTAGTGGCGTAAAATACAAGTGCAGTTCACAAAAGAGGGGTACTCTTTCTCAGCTGTCACTCTGGAGCAGGGGTGCTCTATCCTGGCACTGCAAAAGTACTGTTAAGCTTGTTTTTCAGCTACCTTTACATGACTAAAATTTTAGAGGTACACTCTAGAGGAAAAGAAACTTCCTAGGTATGAGATCTAACTTAATATCTGAGCTGTCAACTGAAAAGAAATCGAGCTCTGGTATTACCAGCAGCCATACCACCTTGGACCTCCTTCTTGCCTGATGACTGAAGGAAAACAGGGATGGTCTTGGTTAGCACTAAGATGGGAGACCTGGAAAACCAGGTTGCTACAGGAAGTTTTCTGACCTGACAGTAACCCAACACAGTGTTGGGGATGGGGTGGTGACGGGGTGATATCCCCCACTGTGCTGTAGGAGATAACATCTTTTGGCTGAGATGTTAAACTGAGGTCCTGACTCACTCTGAGTATTAAAGATCCCATGGCATCTCTCACAAAGTGTATGGGGTTCCCTGTTGTCCCAGCTAAATTCCCAAGCAGGCTCTTTCAATCTGTCCATCTCATTATGGCATAGGTGTGCTGGAGGGCAAAAGAAATGCTTCAAGGACCACATTAAAACTTTCCCTGAGAGATGTGACATCCCAGCCGTCACCCATCGAGACCCTGGCGTCCAAACAGCACACCTGGTGATCCATCTGCCTCCACATCACCATGCACTTCCAGGAGCAAGGCACCAGGAGGAGTATGGGGAAGCATGCTCAGACATCACCATGCCAAAGGATTGCCTCTCCCTGATGCTGATTACTCCTGCCCCACCTGTGGCTAAACATGTGGGTCTCACATTGCCCTACACAGCCACATGGTACATTCGCTACACAATAAAGCAACACTTTCAACATCAGGGAAGCAACATCATCATTGATACCATAAGTCATAAGACAGCTTGCTTGACAGTACTGAAAAAGCCAAGCAAAATTTTTGGTCTTTTTTCCATATACTGATTCCCTCAGAGGCCTGATTCCCAATAGGCTGTTTTAACACGCTTGGTCGAACGCAGGAGTAGCGTGTATTCTCACACACTTAAATATTTATCACTAATGTAACTAATTTCATATTTGAACATTAATTTCATCAAATGGGTAGATTTCAAACAAATTTATTATCAGACCAAACTTGTATGATAAATTAGTTGTGATTTCATAGCTACCAACATAAATACAATTTCAACAGTAATCAACAAAGTCAAAACATCCATCAGAGATGTGTACAGAATGATACAAATCAGCAGTAACACAATATCTTCAAATTACTTAATCACTTCATAAGTACCCAAATTTTAGCAGCTGTCTTTGTCAACACCATTGAGAAAGACTGCTGTCAAAATGTTCAGCGCTTATTTGCTGGCATTCTTCATAACAAGACTTGCAGCAGATGCTAAATAGTTTTTACTACTTTTCCTACATAATGTTTTTTTTTAATGTGACCCTGTTTTTTTCTTGCCCTGCTTTGTTGTGACTCTCAATAATGTTTGGCATCCTTGATAATTTTCAATGCATTTCTGTGAGTTTGCTGAAGCCTCACTTTTTGGACCCAGTTAATTGATCATAAATTTCTTCCTAGATTTGATTACAAAAAGGGTACATTGGAATGTTACAAATATTAGGGGATAGTTTCATTTTCATCTTAAAGAATTTTCCCCACAATGAGGGTTTATTGAGATCAGCTTTGTCTGAACAAGTCCTATAGCCAGCACAAGACAAGGCTGGGGTGCTCAGACCACTGTTCAATGTTGCTGTTCCGAGTTGCTGAGAGTGGAAGGGTGGTTTGGTTAGTAACGTCTCAGCCCATCTCAGCCCTTAATGCCTGCCACCATGTGGATCCACCAGTTGGTCTGCACGGTCCAGTTTAGTTGCTCGCACGTGTTGATCTGCTGCAGGAAGTGGTTGCCTGCCTCCTCCTCGCTGTGCTCCTCCTGCAGCGCCTCCCGCAGGTAGGCCATGTCCTGCGCACAGCTGAGCTCTGGGATCCCCGTCAGCAGCATCAGGGAGAAGAGTGTGACCAGCAGCCGGGAGTGGCAGCGTAGGGCCAGGTAGGCCTGGATACAGGTGTTCTGAGGAGTACAAGTGATCAGGAACACTATTAAGGAGGAGCAGAAGTCTTGTGTACATTACAGCTGAATGTTGTGTAGTTAGGGGTAATCTTTTATTTCATCCATTTTGAGCCATCTAGGCTGATGATTTTTTACATGAAACACAGGATAAAACCAGCAACCAACAACACAGTGGTGATAGGTCCAAACAAGACCAACACAAGCCATCTAATAATGAAGATGGCCCCAATCATCTAGTCACTGAATAATGAGGGCTTGAATTATTTAGTTGTGAGGATACAGAGTCAGTATTATGAAGGAAGCCAGCTAGCTCCTCACCGTGAACCTGTGGAAGTAGAGACTGGACTTCTTGCCCACTCTGCCCATGACGTATAGGAAGTCAGGAGTCAGGACAAATGGAACCCTCTCCCTGTTTACACCTAGAAACCGTTTGGTGTTGCCCATGATGTGCCCAAAGTCGATGTGGAAGAGATTTCCTTCAGAGTAAAAGAAAAAAAAACCAGTATTACACCTAATTATATTGTTCATTTGCTTGCCGGATATCATCATCCAGGAGGGAATTTTAAATTTTCTGCTTTCTGAGCATTTTAATTACCTTGCTAAAGAGTAAAACAGCAGTATCACCCTCAGGTCCAGAATCTAGTGCCCAGACCACTACTTCACGCCACTGCCGTGACCACTGTTACACACCACTATCCTGACCACTATTCAAAGTTTCTGCCCTGAGCACAGCTGTAGACTGTTTCCCTACAACACCTCCTCCAGCCCTTACCTTGTTCCATGATCATGATATTGTCATTGTGGCGGTCCCCTATCCCCAGCACATAAGTAGCCACACAGTATCCAGCACAGGAAGTGACAAACCTCTCCATGGTCTGGTAGTGCTGTACATCAGGGCAGATTGGAAAGAGGAAGGAGAGAGCAAGCACAAAATATAGGGAATACAGTCATCCATCTTTGTCAAAGAATTACGCGGTCAGAAGAGCAGATGATCTTTTGATGTGAGCAGTCTTTGTGTGTTTCTTCTGCGGTCAAAGTTGTCACAATCATAAGGACACTTGGAATTTGGCCGCAAAGTTCAAAAGCAATACAGCAAACCAACCAATTGTTGAAATAAGTTAATGTTGAATTCATAATGTTGAAATATGAACAATATTTTGTGAAGCTCCCTTGAACTGTAGCCCCCCGGGAATTGCAGTCTCTCTGAAACACAGGGTCCATATTACAGCCAATAAAACTGCTCTTGTCGCAGAGATCAGGATCATGTGTTGAGAGGTGACAACTTACTATTTCTTGTAGCAGACTCCTGCTCTTCAGCCACTCGAAAAGTGCTTCATTTTTGAAGGCCCCAGTAGTCCCCCCTCTGCTGCGCTGCACGGCAGCAATGGTGACAGCATTCCTCACAATTTCAATTATACCTGCGCCAGAGAGGACACCCGTGTTACTGAGAGCATTTGCACTCATTAAGCCTCAGGAAACCAGTGTGTTCTCAGGCTAAAACAAGGAAAAATAAACACTTCTTTTTAAGGTATAAGGAGTTGGCTGGCTCACAATCGGCATTCTAATTCATCCCAAAGGTGTTCAATAGGGTTGAGGCCAGGGCTCTGTGCAGGCCACTGGAGTTCCACCCCACCAAACTCGTCAAACCATGTCTTTATGGATGTTGCTTTGTGCACAGGGGCACAGTCATGCTGGAACAGGAAAGGGCCTTACCCAAACTGTTGCCACAAAGTTGGAAGCATACAATTGTCTACAATGTCTTTGTATGCTGTAGCATTAATGTTACCCTTCACTGGAACTAAGGGGCCTAGCCCAAACCCTGAAAAACAGCCTCAGACCATTATCCCTCCTCCACCAAACTTCACCAATCGGTGTAGCTGAAACACCTGAACTCAGTAATTAGGAGGGGTGTCCACATACTTTTGGCCATATAGTGTACATGCAGTTTTACTGCAGCAGCATTTTGAACATTTTGAGCATTGAGCATATATACGTGTGTGTGTGTGTGTAAGTTTCTCCATTGAGATTTATGCTGTAAGAAGCCACATGTCAGACAGTATGAAGCCGAAATAACATTATCATTTTACCTTTGTCATAGTTTTGAAAACCAACCAGGAAGTAGTCTTCTGGCCATTAACTTTTGAGTATCACTTCAAGTTGGCTGCAAAACACATGCTATACACTTTGCTATGCTATAGATACTCATACTGTTTTATATATCTTCAAATGACACTCTACCTAAAGTAACAGAGGGAAAAAACACAGTAAGCTAATTCTGTAATGGAGCCAATATGGCTACCCAGCAAATGAAGAAATTTTGTCATTTCTGAGACAAATTTATCTCAACCTATTTTCCCCTCATTAATTTTAATTCAAAGTTAGTATACACAACTGGGCAACTGACCACAGACGTGCTGGAGATGTGACCGTGCTGATTGGCTGTGCTGTATTCTGTTGAGTGTGTGGATTAATTATATCCAGCTCTGTTGAAAATGTTGATTACCTATGTTGTGCCCTGTGGAGATGCAGCCATAGGGCACCAGGTTCAGATCCAATGATTTCTCCTGCCAGACTGAATCCATAATCATCAATGTCTGGAAAGTACAAAACAGGAGAGAAGTTAAAATAACACCTGGTGACAACAGTAACCACAACAACAACAGTAAAAAAAAAAACTTTAAAAAGCAGCTGCTGTTTGGAAGAACAAGCGGGCTCCTAGTAATGCCTGCTGTTGTGAAATTCCAAAATAGCTTGCAGAGAATTCATGAAAGGAACCCTTTGATAGTATGGAAAATATCTCCCCATTGTTTCCAATTGTGCTCATACAATATATGCTGATGAAACGTATTCTTAAAACCACTGGTTGCACTGATAACCTACTGTACTACATTCTTATTATTATTACTATTTTAGTTATTATCATTATTATTATTGCAGATAATATTGTGTGACAGGAAATAATTCCAATAATAACACAACAGCCAGTATTACCCTAAATAAAATGTCAGTACCTTCTGAAACACCATGCAGAGCCTCTCTCTCACCTGAATGACAAGCATGTCCTGACGTAGGTCATCACCATGTTTGAAGATGATGCCCACAGGCGGAACAGGGGGACCCTGTGAATCTGTAGACGAAAACTCCAGCCACAGGGGCTTCTTCTTGGAAGCCATGACCTTACATTTTTCCAGCTGGAGGGAGTTGGAAAGAGTGGAATGGGGGGAAAGAAATGTGGCAAGTGGAACACCAAATGGCCAGGTTAATTACAAATTGATTTCAGAACAGTCTATATCAGACATATTGTCTGGAAAAGAAAAGTCCTCCACAATGCATAGGTGACCACTGGCATCGTCAGGTAACATTTGGGAGTTACATAGTGGTTGTTGCATAAGGATACATGGTTGGTGGAATATGACATTCAAGACTTTTGTGAAAAAGCATCATAAGTCAGAGCTTTGGTGTTCTGTGCAGGTTTTCTAATTGCACCAGGCAATTTCTGCCCACACCCTCTGCAAATAAATCCATGATCAGCCAGTCTGACTGTTACACTATTCTACAGTTTATGTGAAAATCAGTGTAACTGCCAGTGATTGGGAATACAATCTACCTGCAACATCATCAACTCATTCAACACATAATGAATAAAATCAATAAAATGATCACAGTTAACGCACCAGGATAGGGCCTGCTGTGATGCGGGGGTCAAACGGCACCTGAAAGTCTGCTGGAAGATTGGAATTCTGTAGCATATCCTGCAGCAGGCTAGCAGCTAATCCCAAACAAAACAAAACCATTTATAGCTACATCTGACAAATATGACTGGCTTTTAATAAAATGTCACATCTGTGTCATTTAAAGACTTCTTTTTGCTGTGTGGTTAAGCTGCAGTTATAACCCACTGTACATATTCAGTAAAGTCAATAAAAGGCCAAATTATTCTCATTTTGCCTGCTATGACTCAGCCTGATTAATCAATACCGCTGTTATACTTGCATTACTTTCCTTCAGCACAGCATGCTACTATCTCACAAACACAGAAATGAAAAAACGTTATTCCCTGTGGTTACCGTGGGATTTGTAAATGGTAGAGTCTTTCTGCATTGCAGTGTTTTATGTTTTCTGAGTCAAGGTTTCGGGAAAAAGTTTAAGGAAGATAGACATGCTGTGGTCTGTTGCATCTCCCCACAGCAGTATAATCTGTGATCACCAGCGACCCCACCCCCCACCCACTCTCAGCACTGTCATTGCCCAACATTGCCCAGAACTTCACCAGTAGGTGGGAGGTCACTCTTGTCCGGGAAGAGCCTCTTGATGTTGATGGCCACCTTGTTCAGACACTCCACCAGTTGGACCTGTCGAAGAAAGCTGTCCAGCATGGCCTGGCCGCAGCCTAGCAGGTACGCCTCCAAGACCACAGCCAGGCGTTGCCGGAAGTATGGACCCCCGGTCACCTCGCTGCGCAGGTACCAGAACAAGTAGTGGCCAATTCTCTTACTCTGTGCGGAGGGTAAAAATATGGAGGGATTAATTAGAAACTCAATGGCAAAGGCCTTTATCCGGGGCATGAATTAGTTCTCTTGAAATTCTACGCTTTGCCCATGTACTCAGCTGGAAAATTAGCAGCAAATTCAATTTATGTACCGTACTAAAAGTAATTAGTTAACACATGTGTGGACTACTTTTTAATTTTGATTGTGTTACTTCAAAATACATTTTGCGTGTCCGTTATCATTATCTCCTATATCTTAATGTGGCATCGCAATGGTAGCATGACCTACTCACAATCTTTCACTGATTTCACTGATCTTTCACTTTTATTACCTTGATTCCTCTTCAGTTCTCCTATTGTACAATTCTGTTTAGCTGTCACAATTTGTTGTTAAAATGTCTTAGTAATTATGAATTACAGTATAATGCTACTATATGCTTGCCTGGTAGTTTGTATGGTTGTAATTTTTTCTAAACTGTGTTGAATTATGCACTGGGCGCAACACTTGTATTTGTTAATACTCTGCAAATATCACAGTCATATAATGCTGCACTTTCATTGCCTGATGAAATGCTGTACATATTAATGCTGAACATGAAGGTTAAGCGAGAACAATGATACTTACTCTAAGTGCTCTTTGGATGAGGAATCTGGTGAGGAAGCTGTCGTGATAAGGCTCAACTTTCAAAGTCTGAGTGAAAGAGAGGAAGTGTTAAAACATTAACCACATGACTCAACAGCCAGTTCAATGGAAACACAGATAAACTAATGTTTATCTAAACCTTAAAGGTGCAAACTGAAACCCTGACTTAAAACCTTAAACATGAACTTGCTGATAAAAACTGGAAATGGAAATGATAAAAAATATACATCAGACTGGTTTTAGTGCATAAACAGATAATTGCATTGGTTGCAGTGTGTTCAATTTGAAGTGCATCACTGTACACAGCTCAAATGTTACCTGTACCAGCTGCAGCAAGTACTTCAGCACCTCATCATTGGACAAGCTCTCAAGCCTCTGGACAGCCAGTTTCCTGACCTGCTCATCAGCAAAGTCCACACTCAACAGCTCCAGGGCAACGGGAACATCCAGATCGCTGGGGTCCCAGTTGCGCAGTAACCAGTGGACATCCTGTACATCTTCAAATTTTAGCCAGTTGACCGCCCTGAGGAACTGAGGGAGGTTGGAGCCGTAGTGCTCACTTTTCTCTTTCAGTCTCCTGAGAACAGCATCACTCGAGAGGGGAGACACGGGTGATGCTATGCCTTCATTGACCACTTTATCTGCATCTGAGCCCTTGCGAGAACTGGAGGCCCCTGGAGAGGAAGTGCTGTGAGGAAGGACAACAGGAAAGCTATACCGGTCCAAGAGGAAAGTGACAGCCATGGAGTTTGCTTGGTCTGGATTTGTGGCGGAAGAGAGCTTATCTGCTTCATAAGTGAACACCTCCTCCTCTTGCACAGGAAAAGGCCACATGTGGAGGGTGTGCAGCCCCTGCCTCAGAACCGATCTGTGGTCAATTAGGAGAAGGTTCACAAAGTACAGTGCCTTTCCTTTCCCTTTCTGGAAGTCTGTTGCCTTGCCCCCTGTAGACTTGGACTCTTTTGTGGTGCTCTCAAGGGTAGTGGAATTGATTGTGAAGCCAAGCCTGGAGCCACGTGGGAGGGTTTTCAAAGGTACGTCAAACTCAAGCCACGTGTTCCAGAGCACTTCCTCCGTAAATGTTTTAGGGGTGGAGCAGATTGTGGATACCACCTTGTTTCCGTACAGGATGGATACCTCAATGAAGATGTTCTGGGGAGCTTTACTGGGGAGCTGGGGTATGTCGATTCCCAGCAGCTTCACCCTGAAATTTCGACTACAGTCCCACAACGATATCATCAGGATATCATCCACATCCTTTGTAGTTAGGGTGAGCTCCTCATGGGAACTGGAGAGTCCTGTGAAACTGTCCACCAGGGGCCAATCCTCTGTCCTCACGGTATCTTTTTTGAGGGATGTCAGAAGGAGGACAGACAGGTGTAACCCCTGCATGGTCTTCAGACACTGTCGTACCCACAGGAAATCTGAGAGTGGGGACTGTCCCGAGACAAACTCTTCCCTCCTACAGACTTTCAGCATGAGATTATCAGCGTGATATTCCAATTTGTGACCATTCTCAGACAACAACTTTTGGAAAACCTCCATCAGATTGCAAGCAGGTGTTGTAATGTCCACCTTTGCAGAAAGGCAAATATCTTTGTAGTAAAAGGTGACAAGGAGGTCCCGGGTGAGTTGGGACTGCTGATCCTTTAGGAAGGGAGCTGTGGTGGTCCAAGGCTCCAGGGCATAGGCCCTAGGGTCACGTCTCTGCAGTTCCTCCCTGCGAGGGGTGGCAAACTTCCTGCGGGTGAAGTTCAGCTCACCAAGTCGGTCAGCAGCTGCGGAGCTGAGATCATGCCCAATCAGGTAGGTTAAGAACTGCTGAGCACTCTGCCTGTCTTCAGTATCCTCACGCTGGGGTGCCACAAAGATCCTGCTCATCCTAACACCCCATTCTTCCCGACACCACTCCACATCCAATGTCCGGAGGACCTGGCAATCATCGTAGATCTCATACCAGTTGCCCCCTTTTATGTAGAGCAGCTGGTATTTTTCAGGATCCAGAATTCTGAGCGGGTCTGGGAGGTAGTTCTTCATCTGCACCTGCATGCAGATGTGCAGACGTAGCTGGTTTACATTGCACCGAGCTGGCAGCTGCACCAGAATTGAGGCCCTACCCTCCTCAGGCTGGAGGTCTCTTCTGGCATCTATTGGTCTCTCTTGAAGCGAGCAGACGAACACTAGGCTGTTGTCAGTACCGGATCTCGACAGCTCTCTCCCAAACACTGAGCTGTAGCTCCCACTGGTTTGTCTTTGATTATAGCCCGCCTTCTGTTCCATGTTCATCTGTACTGGGGAAGGAGATGCATCATAAGTGTAAGTTTAAGCAAATCTTTTATTAGATCTCTGAAGCGCTTTTGAAAACTTTTTATCCTCACAAATATTTCAGTGCGACAGTGCTCAAAAACAGTTCTAAAATTCAATGTAATGAAGGCAGTGTTCATTTAATAGTGATAATACTGAAATTTGAACTTGATCTTGTGCTGCAGTATCTTCTAAGTTGATCATCTAATGACATACATTGATTAATATACCTTTTAAGAATGTGAATACAACCATCAATTGCCAAAACAATA
Source organism: Megalops atlanticus (assembly GCA_019176425.1). Classification (NCBI taxonomy): domain Eukaryota; kingdom Metazoa; phylum Chordata; class Actinopteri; order Elopiformes; family Megalopidae; genus Megalops; species Megalops atlanticus. The sequence continues at coordinate 19,623,178 of CM032882.1, forward strand.
GCAAAACTGAAAAGCATGTCCTTTGTAAATACACTACAATGTAATCTGATTGCATGCAATCATTTACAGTATACTTTGAAATGGTTCCTCATTCTTGACAACTTATCCACTATTTCCTTGTGTGGTTACTGCATCTCCCATACAAATTGCATTTAAAAGGTTTTTGTTTAATATGAAAATTCAAATGTTAAGGAATGTATGTAAGAACATACTCTTCACTCAGTTTTTTTTTCTTTTTTATTAAGCTCAAAGAAAAGAGCTAGTGTGCAAGTGCGACATTAGCATTCATACACTTAAAAAGCAGACAAATACAAAATGCACAGCTAAATTAGAGGGGTTTAAATTTTGCCTTATGAAAATTGAAATAATCCCTCATTAAATATCAGTAGAGTATGTACAATGTAAACAAAATTATACTTGTGAATCTGGAGGTTGTCTGTATTCAACCACCTCCATATGGCATGTGGTTGTGTGACAACAAACACAGTCTAGCAGAGACGGCACAGTCTAGCACAAACATCAATGTAAGTGATTTGAGGAAGAACCTCAAGTAGCCTTACCTTAAGAGGGCTGATGTCCTGTGTCTGAAAACCTGTATAAGTACATGAACAGTGGTGTTGCTGAATTGGTTGTATGTTTCTGTTTGATTTCCCTTTATGTAATGTACTGCAGCGTTCTCAGTGTTTTAACTTCCCCATTCTTTTGTGACTGAGTACCTGAAAGGTGAGTCAAAGTGAAAAACAGGTCCCTTGTGTACTTCCTCTTTGGAGGGTTGATCAGAGTGTATTATTCCAAGGTGAAAGGGTACTTTCCAGTGTTATCTTTAAAAACAAAATACGAAAAGTGTATGTGTAGTATGCAGTAATTAAATATGTAACATGTATCTGATTAAGAACATGACTACAAACGTATCCAATAACCCTGTGTGAGGGCATTTGATTAAGAGTGAATGAAATAAACAATAATGATAATAGCTGTGTAACTACAGCCAGTGAAATACCTTCATTGAAAACGTACTGCCTTTCAAGGGTGAAACCTATACATATGACAGACTGGGATTGGGATGCCCCCCATGTAGAACTATTATCCCATTCGGATGTCCCTGTGTGATCTGCAAGTCACTCTTTATAAGAGTAACTGAGACACAAACAAACAAATAAATAAATAAACAACCTAACTAACTTGTGTGTTCAATGTTGCATGTAGGGATGAAACGGTCACCGGTTTCACGGTAAACCGCGGTAAAATTCCCGACGGTTAGTATTACCGTTTCAAATTTTAATTATTATAAAAAACCGCGGTTGATTAACGCGCTTTGAAAAACTCAGGTTACATACTGTGACAGGATGAAAAGGTTACTGGTTTCACGGTAAACCGCAACGGTTAGTATTACCGTTTCAAATTTTAATTATCATTAAAACCGCGGTTGATTAGCGCGCTTCGAAATACTCACGTTAAGTACTGTTCAGCATCAACCAAAGTTAGCAAGTCTCCCAGACACAGACGCGCAGGCGCAGCATGCAACGTGAGTTTGTTTTGTGTCATTGAAAACATGGCGGAAGGCAGTGACAGCGCTCCGGAGATTTTTCAGCCTTCTAAGAGGACTAATCTGCTATTAAGAATGAATTCCTTGTACGTTTGTATTTGCATATTCTTGAAACAGAACACTTTAGACCAGTTTACTCCTTCTGTATGAATTTTCCACTACGATGTGACAGCATTATTTGTATTTGTCTTAAGTAAAGTAAATAGTTGAACTCTTACTTAAGTACTCTTACTTAAGTCTTGAGTCAATCAGCCCACTTTGCTGTCAGGGGGAACTGAACATTGGAAAACACTTCTATTAAATTTGCCCTCTTTAGCATTATCATGATATTCTGAAATGGCCTACAAATTAGCCTATATTATACCAAGACTTTTAGAAAACAACATGCACAAGCAGACGCGACTCTTCCCTTTGCGCTTGATTTGCGAATAGTGCATCCTTAGCGTCCTCACTCGGAAATTCAGGTCTTCCTTACAAGCTCATTGAAGCAACTGGAGCCGTGCATGGGAATGTTGGACCAGGTAGCTTAAGTTTTGCATTTAAAAACACTATCTGCACTTCATTTTAGAGTGTTTTTGTAGCCTGAGAAAGTAATGTCATCTATAAAAGACATAGTAGACTATTGGACAATTCATTGGCTATGTTATTATTTTACTGTTTATTATTATACTGTTTATGTTTATAAATAAAAACTGGATAGTGTTGCTAATTTTATTTGTGGTTTTCAAACTTGGTGAAATGATTTGTTTGTGTATCAGTACTTTTTGAACATTCTCAGCACACTTTAACAATACCGCGATAATACTGATAACCGTGATAATTTTGGTCACTATCATCGTGATATTAAATTTCTGTACCGTTTCATCTCTAGTTGCATGTTTTCAACTGCATTTTAAAGATCTTGGCATAGATTTGAAGACTTTGAAGACTAGCTGTGTTCACTGAAAGTTATGGCCAAGTTATTCAAAAGAGTAAGACCCCATAGGTTATTTAAAAGCTACACAATGTTCATGTTTTTGTGCAAAAATAATGCGAGATATTGCGGTTAGTAGCCAATAAGGTAGCAATGAGGTGTTATGTAGAAAGTCTATCCTGACTGTCCAGACTAGCCAAGTAAAGTTAACAATAGTGCTGGGCGGTATGACCAAAAATTTGTGTCACGGTATTTTTTAAGATTCTGGCGGTATTTATTTATTTATGCATGCATGCATGACTGGCCCTTTCTATAGGTTTGTGGCTTATTCTATTGTCAGATGTACATATAATATAAAAACATTTTAATTTCATCATGTATATAATGAAGGCTTTGATTTCTATAGGGTTTTCTTGGCCCCACAAAATGACACAATATATGAAGGAATCAGTATGCATGAAACAGTTGCAGAATGTAAACAATTTCTATTGTGCAAACTGCAACGTAGTAAAAACAGAACTTACAAAAATAGATATGCCAACAACTTTAACATTGCTTCCTTTTCAAAACAAAATATTTTAATATAGTTCTATAAACTATAACTGCAGACACAGCTCCTCTCTTGGGCACAAGTTCTTCTGGTGCATCTCCGGTCTCACTTTCTTCATCCTCCATCTCTGTTTTGTGTTCTTTAATCTACCGTAGCGACGGAGCCTCTCCCAGCTGTTAACAGACTGTTATGCTAGCTGGCTAGCTAGCGAGCTGTACCCAGTATGCCGTTCAGCGGTGTAATTTTGTAAACGTAAAATTATTAGTGTTACGCAGTGGCGGCCGGTGAGCTGGACACAGGGCAAGCGGAAACACTACCTTTAAATCTATCATTACTTTCAACCTGTTTTAACCTTTATCCTCCTTGATTAACAATAAAGCCAATAATTCACAGAATAATCTACACCAATCGCGTAAGTAGAATAAATGATTAATGGTCACGAAACACCGCAGATTGTCTGAAATTTGTGTGCTATTGCGAAAGCATGAGATTGTTTAATTAACAAGGATGGCAATTTGAATAATTAAGTGGCAAGTAATCCCAAAGCTTTCTCTTAAATGTTTCACATTATAGTTTTCTCGTCTTACAAAATTCAAATTACAAAACGAAGCTAAATTTAGTTAAATCGATTTAAATTACTGAGAATAAACTTTTAGGTTAGGTTGAGTGCAATGAACAATAATGTTTAGAACACAGACCTCACAAAAGCTGTGATGTGCCATGAGCATTTAACGTAATTTAAATCGATAAATGCCATCCTTGTTAATTAAACAATCTCACGTTGTAGCTTTTGCAAGCACAAACACAAATTTCATGAAAGCATGTTGCACAGCAGTGTTCAATTACACACGTTCTTATGTAATCCTTTACTTTGACACTGACAAAGTCACGTCACGATTAGTTCAAACAGAGCTTAGTTGCGTAAGCTTAACAACAACGCGCTCATCTAACCTAAGTGAAATATTGCATTGTCACCGCTGTTTTTTTAATTAACGCTAAAACGAGACAAGTTTTCAATGCTAGTTGTGTGCTGTTTTCAAGGCAAGCAAGCTAGCTGGCTACCTAGCGGGTTAAAGGGAACTTCAACTTCAGGACGCGATGATATAAAATTACGTGACGTATATTCAAAAGAATATAATCGTTTGTAAAGTCCATGCACATTAACTAATTAATAGGTAGTCTCAGCTGTAGACAGAACTTGAGAATCGTGGCCAAATATACTTTAATTGTGGAGCACAACCGCCCCCGCCCCAATCCTAGCGGATAAGTCCAGGGCTGAATTTCTTTCCCAGTACACCCCTGTGTGTCACAAATTGTTGTGTGCCATGGTGTTTTGCCCTGTTAAAGAGAGTAAGTTGTGGGTAATTAATTGCGTTATAAAGTTACAACCATTGGTAAGAATGGTACGCACAGTTAATAGGGGTCCCCTCTCAATACACTCTGCACAGCGCTCCGCAGCGCTTCTAGCGGCGAACAATATTATATAATTTGCTGCCTACTGAAGCGTTAGCTGTTGTTTCAGCTATGCTACGGATATGGGGGTATATGAAAAATTCATACCGTACGGGTATACCGCCCAGCACTAGTTAACAATAATAATTATAGTCTAAAATTAGCGCTTTCCAGCAGGCTAATTTGGTTGACCAGGTGTTAATAGCTGGCTAGTCATGCCGATGTAGGGGCTCGTCAAAAAAGATGAACACCTATGCTAAGTTATTGAATCCGTGTCTTTTTGTTATTGTGAGCGAAGAGAGTACCAGGATTCCCAGGTTGCGATGGACACGCATCAAAGCGAACGGGTGGCCACTCAAGAGCACAATATTAACTCACAATTAACGTATTTCACAGTTTTGGATGAACAACCCAATGTGAGCAATGTCATTGTTAGATTATTGGCATTTTGGTTAGTAATTTTTCAGTTCTGTTCCGTGATATACGTTAACATCAAAGATATGTTGCAATTCGGCGTCATAGAATTTATTTAATTTTGTATTGCATTTATGGCAACTGTCAAGTCTCTTCAGGTGTGTTACATGATGTATTCTCTCCGCTCCATTTTCTGCTTCGTTGATTTGGTCGAGGAATGCCTAATTATGACTGATGCCTGCCTAAGGTCACAGCGATTCCCACTGACTTGCCACTCTTTTTCATTCAAGATAAAGAATTCCAGTATTTTCTTTCCTCAGTGTAGAGAAGCTGGCCGAAACTTCTCCCATAAATGAGCCAAGAAAGTCATTCAGTGGAAAACGGAACTCAATGGGTGCACTGCGCTGCACACAAAATAGGTTAAAGATATTACTTCATCTGTTATAAGTTCTTTTGCGTATTTCATTCACAGGGCTGATTTAGTAATCGTAATCTTATTTACAGTGAATCTCAGAACAGCGCTCATTCAAAGCCTTTCTTTAACTTATAATGTGGCATTATTTACCTGTCTTGTTAAAATATTGTCATGTATCCAAAGATGTCTTTTTGGCTTGTCTCATTAGACATTTAATATCTGCAGGTCTTATATGATCTGCTGACACTGGTCACAAACAACAACCATCTGTGTTGAGATTATTTCTCCATTACATGCAACATTCAAATGACCCTTTACTAGAATGGTTGTTGGTTATGAACTTGATATCCTTTCCTTGTAGCATACATATCAGTGTCAGCTGACTTGATTTTGAAATTATCTGAGACTGATGACTCACAGTTAATGGAAAAAACTGGAAAGCAGCAAAGACCAGAACAACAGAACCGAGTCATTACTGGATTGGCCCTACGCCAGTGTATAGCCTGAGAGAGAAATCGTGTTGATTAGTGGGGATTATTTTGGCGTGTCATGAAAGTAATGAAATTCAATATTATGTTATTTCATCTCATGGCTGTTATTTCGTCTCATGCCTATTATTCAGCTAGCTAGTGTTTTTATTGTTTCATTATTATATTGGCTTGTTTTATCTCAACGATGGTTTCAGCCTTTAGCCCAATTAGCAGTGACATACCCAATCTGACAAACTTTAAAGGAGCAGGGATGTATGCCTGCCATGACAGTTGCTCAGGGAAGAATAAGAATTTGTGCATTACAGGGCCAATGGGTTCAATGTGACCTGAAAACAATTTTTTTTTTTTTTACATCTCAGTTACTTAAAACCATTTTTCAGGGTGTCAAAGTGCAGAGAAATGGCCAGGCACAAGGAAGAATATTGCAACTGTTGTTGCCACCACTGCTCCATCTATCAAGAAGCCAAAGGGGTACTATGTAGGGCTGGGACTTAGGCAGTTTTCAAACCATCAAAGCATCAAGGTCTGTTAAAACTGATGCAAGATGAAAAAAGAAAATCAAAAGTAATTGTACAGGCAAGTTTCATGTCTTATATATTGTTGCAGACTGTATTTTGGTTTTGATGTGCAGTACATAGCTCATTGGTTGGCTGATTGCCAGTCTGCACCGCAACAGCTGCTGTTGTCTAAGACAGCCATGGGGGACTTGACTCCATTCCTCAGGACCTGGGCTCCCACTGGTCTTTGCATTGCAGGATAAAAGCAAAAAAGGTTTGCAAGGTGAACAACTAATAATTTAACTTCTACCATCTAAAATGGTCAAACCTATTCTGAATAATAACTGAAATTTCAGCATAGTCTATGAGAGAGACCTCCAATGAAAAATTGAAATTTGATGTTTAATTACATTGACTTATATGTGCCCTTTTCCTCCAAAATCGCAAAAGTGTGCTGCATAACCACTCAAAGGTTTTCATGTGAGTGAGTGAAGAATTGTCGAAATATAGAAAAAGCTTTTTCTACTGATGGCTCTCTGAGAACTTTGACATCTGGACTCGTTCTGAAAACATCTGTGATTGTATCAATTAGGGATGTTAATGAGTCTCTCGATATTATTCAGATGTTATTTAATGACTGTCTATTCAGAAAGTTCACCTGTGCCAGTCAGTCCTGGGTCCTGTGAGAGGCCCATTTGCATCAAATTAGCAACACTTACTGGTCTGCTTTGTGAGAATGGTCTTGCCATCAGCTAGTTATTTGGGTAGCGGCATTACTTGTCCAGAGATCCAGTCAGAAGACATGGGGGTCAGCCCAGCTAGAGTGAGTCATGATATGGTCCAGGTTGATGGGGGATTTTTGAAAGAATTGAAAGAGGGAAATGTAAACACTGAACAGTGAAAAAGCTAATATATTATTAAGGCACATCAATACAAGGTTTGAAATGTATAGGAAAGGTAAAATATTGAAAGGTAAAATAGGTGGTGACATTCCCTGCTCATTCCCCAAATTACAAAAATGATCTCCATGAAAATATAAAAATAAGTTACATGATAAATGAACTAGATGGCAGCTGGCTAATGCAACTAAAGGATACATAGGTTGTGTACTAGTCCAAAGATTTTTGGTTCTTAAGTCCTATATACACAAAATACTCATCATTTCAGTGTATTTTACTCAGGAATAAAATTATCTGATGCACAACTAACTGCTTTTCTCTGTTGATAAAGGTACAGTGCAGAGAAATAGGTGGGAGGACTTCACCTTCATCTGTGTGACTGTGTTGACTGGGCTGGGACCCCCCCCCCCAAATTGTACCTATTCACTATAGTGTGTACTTGTGGTGCATGATTAAAGTGAGATTTATCTTGCCCCTCTGCTCTGGCAACATGAATTATCAATGTTAGAGGACTGAGCATATATGGGTTTCAGGGTGTGTGCATTTATAGGTCATAGCAAATGATACTGATCAGCAGTACCCACCAGTTTCCCTGGTTTCAATGCCTTCATGCTTTCATTTTTTGGCACTCACTCACCAGATTTAGTTCTCCTGGTTATAGAAATTCATCTTTCCTTCAGGTTTAAGACTATTATCTAGTTTACACTGCATCCCTTCAGTACAGGGATTGAGAAGCCCTCATATCAATCATGTGACAAATCATCTTGAATTTGTTTTAGCAGGACTTCCCCCTCTGTCCAGCAACACAGTCTTTGCACTGAGAAATACACAAAAGGCCAAAAAGCCTTCCAGGCCCATGACCAGACCACACATTGCTGCCTCCAGTCTACTGAAGTGAGTGTCATCTTCTGCCATCTGCCATCTTTTTAGCACTGAAAAAAACTACATCTCCATTCAAGCAGTTATATCCTGACTGAAAAGTCTCTTGAAAGCCTGTTTATGAATGAATGTGTTGCAAAACTGAATAGGGAACTCAACCAATAGATATACAAGTTTAATCTTTTCTTTGATCCAGACAAACCAAACATTTTAATTAAATTTAATTTTTGATTTCTGTGATTATGTATTTAATAGAATTGTAGCAATTATACGTAAGCGGAGTTCTTCTCTACCATTTTGTGTAAGTTCTTAATTTATTTAACTAGCATGTGTTATAACTTGTCACTTGACAGTTATTATCTAGCCATTATTTCCTGAAATCTTCAAATCAGTCTTCAATCTTCAAATCTCAGCCAAAAAAAAAAAAAAATTCTCAAGCACTGTCCAATCTGGCTTCATTTTTCATCCGTACAGCCTTATCTAAAACACCTTCATCCTGAATGCCTTGGTGTCCAGTCCTGTCATATATGCTTTGTAAAACAAGAAAGGATTAAGCCTGCTAGTGGTAAGACTGAATTTTAATCATGTAATCATATAATTAGCAAACCAAATATTAGGGAAATTTGGTTGAAAAAATTAGGATAGGGCCAAATTGGATGACAGTCCATGAAAGTCTTTTTGACTGGGATATGAAACCATCTGGGACAAGGAGGTAAATTTTGGATGAGGAATGAAGCCAAAGTGAGTGGTATTTGAAGATCTTCTATAATTGAATATACTGAGTATCTAACATGGCATACCTACCTGACTACCATGAATGATGAAAGTAAGCTTGCTGATATTTCCTGAAACTGAAAAAATGCTGATATCATACACAAAAAGGATGAAATGAACATTTTAGTTACAAGCTGTCTTTCAGTGTCAGGGATGCGGGGTGAGGACTCACACGCAGACCCGGAGGTGAGTGGCAGAGTGGCTTTATTAAAGCCCCAAAACAGGAGCAGACGAGGACAGGGTAAAAGACAGGCAGGGTCAAAACCAGGGAAGTCAGTCCAAAAACAAACAGAGCAAGCACGTGGTCTGGACAGGCGAGGGTCGGCAACGGGCAGGCAGGCAGCGGGGCAACCAAAACAGAGCGGCAGGCAGAGACGAGATCCGAAGGCCAGGCAGGGGTCACAAACTGGGCAGGCAGGTCCGGAGCAGAGCAGACGAGAAGCGGGGAGTGAAGTCTGGGAAGGGGCAGAACCAGGGAGACCGGCAACAGGGAGCTGGGGCAGAACCACGGGCAACCCAGGCAGCCGAAGCAGAACGGCAGGCTGGACCGGGGCTGAGCAGGCAGGAAGCAGGGTCTGGACAGGGGCAGAACCGGGCAGGCCGGCAACAGGGAGCGGAGGCAGAACAGCAGGCGGCCCAGGCTGCCGGAGAGGAAAGGCAGGCGGGTGCCACAGAGACAGGAGCAGACCAACACAGACAGGGAAGACAAAGACAGGACGAAACAGAAAACAGACTGACAGAACTTACGTGTCAAAACAGCAGGCAAACACAGAGACCCAGGGCGGGAGACAGAAGACCGTGGAAAACCGAGAAACAGAAGGCAAGGACGAAACAGGATACTGAGACAGACTGGCAACAAGACAGAGAAAAGCAGGGTAAATATAGGGTAGGGCTGATGAGGTGATGGGAAGCAGGTGTGCAGGCAGGCAGGTGGAGATGATCAGGTGGGCGGAGACAGGGCGGAGAGTGGGGCAGGGCTGGAACACAAGGAAAAACAAAAGCACATGGACAGGGGAAGAACACAAACACACAGCCAGGGGGGCGGAGCACTGACATTCAGACTAACAAACTAAAGGTGTAAGATGCATTTTTCTAGTCAAAATGTTATTCTGGAAAAGTGGCATATGCTCTCATTATTCAATGTATAACTCATTGTATAACATCTGACGAACAGCTCATTTTGAGCGCTGCTACTTATCACTTTGTCCACAGCCATTAAAGATGTGTTGCTTTTCCAGGAAAAGAGTGCAATTGCAACTGTAATTGCAGATGTAAGTGGGCTCTAGATACCTCTGACACCAAAGTGCAATTCAAAAGCAATTTAAAAAATGTTTGTCTGTCTGTTCCTCAGCTTTACTATATTAGGAATCCAACACTGAGAAATATTGTGTACTTTTCTATATCAAGCAATAGGGTGACCACATATTCAGCTCTGTGTTTCCACAGTGATATGAAATCTCATATAGACAGAAAAAGTCATACTGCTTTTGAAAAAAAGGGTAAGTTCACAACAGTGCTGCAAAACTAATATCAGCAACATCACTTCCGTATCAATGTATAAATCGGCACTATCCCTCTAAAATGCCATATAGAGCCATAAAGCTTACTCTGCCACGCTGGAGCCAGAACAGATGTGAGGAGTGTAACCCTGCAAGGGAAGGACAGCCAGACATCCTGAAATTGAAGATCAGAGTGGAGTGGTCTGGCCAGTTTGTAGCATCTGATGCTAGATTGTACATACAGGGGAGTGATTGCCTTCATTGTCTGATAGATCAGCAGCAGCATTTTAAAGCTCACATGGGTAGCCAGTGGAGCAGCAGGCTTCAAGATGAGGTGCAGAGGCCTTGTGGCTCAAACAGGGAGGCCAACAAGGAGAGGGCTGCAGTAGGCCAGGTGGGAGAGACTAGGGCCAGAGTAGAGAGGTGATCAGCAAATAACAATTCAACCACTGTATTCAGGTTCCTTTCAAAGAGCTATGAGACTGTCATAGTAAGGACTGACTTACATGGAACATGAACGCATTGAAAGCCACAAATGCCTGCGTCACTGATACAACACTCATACTAGAAATATTAAAACTGACCTTTGTAAGGTTTATGGATTCAGCCAATCAGTAATATCTTTTTTCATCAGACAGCAAGGCATTTCAAGTTATTTAGACAGACAAATTACAAAATGAATGACCAACAACAGGAAAGCTAATTGAGTACATCCCATATTGTCCTTAACAAAGTGACTTGACATGGAAGGATGACAAGGACAAAATTAGTGTCGGGATGTTACAATGAGTGTGCGATATCAGACAAATTGTTTCCTTAAACATACATAAAAGATAAAATGCCTTTAGGTCATCTAAAGTCAAAGATAACAGATTAGACTGTGGGATTTATTTTTACTTGCTATTCTTTCTTCTAAGCGTAAGACGAGTGTCAGACATGTATAGTGTGGTCTATCAAAGTTAATATTAAAATCTACCTTTTTACTGTATAATTTAATGCCATTGGTTGCTTTTCTTATGATGTATGTTCCCTGTGAAATCACCTGGAATTTGTGGTTGGAAATGACTTGAGTCACTATTCTTGTCCAAAGGCAAGTTCAGTGCTTTATGAAGGAAGCCTGCTGCATATGACCAAGCCAAGCCTCTAGTGGCCTGTTTCCTACTGGTTCAGTGGGATTCCAGCTGAAGATCAAGCAGCGGCTGCAGGAACGGCAGGCTGGCAGGAAGCCAGAGGAGCCTGAGGACTACAGCTTCTGCTCCAGGCCCATGCCAGTCAAGATCCTGAAGGACATGGTTATATGTTTTTCCCTTTGCTTTCCATTCTTTTTTATGCTGTAGTGCATATGTGCTTGCAATGGTGAAAGATGTAGAATGAGACAAAGAGATTTGTATGTTAGGTTACATTTTTTTTCCTTTGGTTCTGAGTTCAGTGCCCAACTTTGTCATAACAAAGACTTTAATGCCTAGGGCGAAGTGTAGAGGTCATAAGTACCATTTGTAAAACAAATGTTAATGGTCTTACCTGTGATACACTGGTGTCCTTTCCAGGGAGTGTACTTATACATCAGTTTATTCATGTTACAGAAATCTGGCGGACATTACAAGATGTTACCTTACCAATATTATTTGTTTTTTGGGCGATCTTAGCAGAAAATTGTTATCGATGGACAACATTTATATGCTTCCTCTGTCTGGATGAAGGCATCTGCTAAGGAAATAATGTGGCTTACAGTAAGGAGCCATTAAAAATAAACATACATTTAAATTTCCATACATGTACATTGGGTTGGATGTTTGGAATCTGGACCAAAATCTTACAGTTTGTGTAGTGGATAGTTTGGCCAGGTCTTCTCTCGGGGGGCTCATATTTTGTGGCTGGACCTCATTTCCTTCATGTTTCACAGGGTGTCCCAGAAAAGAAAGTCCAAAATCCAACAGTGCTGAAACCCCCAGCCTTTGTTCTCAAAAAATGGGTGCATGTGGAGCACAAGGTGGAAGAGGTGAGCCAACACCCACACGCTGAGACTCATTTCCCTGGACATAATTATGATTATTTATTTGGCCATTGCTTTTACCCAGCATGACATACACAACCTTTATTGCAAGAACAGAACATCCAATAACCCAGCAATTCAGCATCAAGCTGAAAACTGCTCTATTCATCCTTCAGAACATTATACCTTCATCATACTAACCTGTATAAAATAATCTATAAGTGAAGCGTTAGCATGTCTTGTACCACTTTGTCTTTTATGTGGTCTAAAAATAACAGAGAATAACATTGAGTCAAATGTACCTCTTGATCACAAACAGCTAGCCAGTAACTGGCTGCATGTACATTGCAGGAGCCAGTGATGAGCAATCATTAATTACATCCCCCACCTGTACACCTCAGGTGAAGCTGCCCCCAGCTGTCAAGGCCAACCCTGTACCCCACTTCAGGCTGCCCTTCCAGCCCAAACCCCTGGAAAAGACCCAGATGGAGGTGTGCACCTTCTCCTTTGAGGTATAAGAGCGAGAAAGACAGGTGCTCAAGGAGAAGTGGCTGGAGGAGTTGTGACAAGCAGAGGTGTGTCCCTCCTCAAAAATTTTTTTTTAGCATACTACACATACTGCAGCTTCCAGGTTAGTCCATATCCCACAGGAAATTGTGTGATCTTATTCCTGTCTCAGTTAGGAATTTGAAGAGATTGGGTTCAAATGCATGTGGGTGCATTAACCTTTGTGTAATGAATGTAATAAATTTAATGTAATAAATTATTTTTAGTACTTAGTAGTATTAGTGGGTACATTATTATTTTTAGTATTTAATCCTCATTTTTATTCTTTAAAGTACCAATTCAAAATTGTCAACCGGCAGCTTTAAACCAGACCATTGTTGTGAGAGGAACTTTCTCTTTTGAACTCCTCCTTGTCTCCATTTGGAAATGATCTCTCTCACATTCTCAAGTTCAAAGCTCAGCTTCTCCCTAACTTCAGCGAGGTGCACCTTCGAGAGAAGAGGGTCACAGAGCCCACAAAGGATGAGCCCTTCAGGCTTCTTGTGGGTGAGCAAGGAGCTGCCAAGATGTACCGCTGGGAGAAGATGGTGAGAGCACCTTTTGGCAGTCACCTTGCCGATGGCATGCTCTCAGAGCATGTTTCTTGGTTCAAGTCAGTACTAAAATCTTGTGATCCTGTCTTGACATTCAGGTCAAATTAGCCCTCAGCCGTCATTCTCCAGGTCAGCAGCTTTCATTCAAGCCAGGCAATTAACTGCCTAGTTGCACTAATCATTGTCTTGGCTGAGCAAATTCAGCTTTCCCTGCTGGTTCAGACAGTCTCTGAGGTCTTGGTCCCCTCTGTAGGCAGTGTTTCAGACATATGTAGTCATGCTGCTGCTCTCTCTGTCTCTCTGTCTCTCTCTCTCTCTCTCTCTCTCTCTCTCTGTATTTCTCTTTCTCTCTCTCATTCTCTGCCTGTCTCTCATTCAAAGTAGTGAACTTGTACTTAAATAGTTTTGGTTTTGGATCTGGACTTAGAAATTGCTTAGAAAATTGCTTAGAAATTGTCTTTAACCCTTGTGTAGTCTTAATATTCTGTATACTCCCCTTGTTCTTCAGGTCGAAAATGACCCACCCCTACGATAAAGCCTCTTAATTGAATTTTAAGCCTGTCACTCATCAACAACTTAGTCAATAACTGTGTTTTCCAACTTAACTGTGCAGAGAAACTGTATTTGTATAATTATTTTTTTGGCTAAAGTTACTGCATAGGTATAAAAAATGCATTCTTTTTTCAGCAAGAGATAGCACATGAACAGTCTAAGAAATTAGCACATGACAACCATGAAGATTTCAGTGCATTTTACTGAAAGGAAATATAGCAATAACATTCTTGAGCCTTTTTGGGAAACATAGTAATAACTTTCTTGAACTATTATTTTAGGAAGGGGGGGTGCAGAATTGGCATCTCTTCCTTTTGCCTGCCCCGGCTGCAGCCTCAGGTGAATGTCAGTTGACATATGTTTAGCAGAGCTGAAGTAGTAGCTCGTGTGAGCCCTGCGTAAAAGCCTTAGGTAGCGGGTAGCAGGTAGAGGAGCAGTTGCAGCAGTTACGTCACTCCCTGAGAGACCTGGTTAACTGGCATTGTTGCCGACAGGCTAGGGGCAATTTGCCTTTAGCTCAATTGGCAACGACGCTGGGCGTAAGGGGTTGGCAGCGAGCAGTGAGAACCCCGGTTGGAAACTCGCTCGCTCGCTGACCCCCGTAACATCTAGTTAAACACAATGCAGTCTGACCATATCCGTTACATATGCAGCACCTTTATAACATTATGACCCTGCCTCTGACTCCATTCCCTGCGAGAAAACAATGCTCTCCTGCAAGAAATGTTGATTTTAAAACACAGTCTTCCGACGAGAAACATAGTCGGGGTGGGGTAGGGGGAGGAGCAATGCTGGAAATGCACAAGAAAGTTTTTGATCAAGCATAAGCGCACACATGTGTGTCACTGTGTATGTGTGTGTGTGTGTGTGTGTGTGTGTGTGTGTGTGTGTGTGTGTGTGTCTGTGTTTGTGTGTGAGTGGGAGAGAATGAGAGAGAGTAAAATACTGGAACTCCATTTGAAGCCATGCATGTGTGTGTGCTCATGTGTGTTTATGTCTGCGCATATGTACATTTTTATGTGAGAGAAAGAGAAAGGAGGAGACGGAAGACATAAAGATGTCAAGAGAAAATGGCCTCAGGTTCTTTACTCTGCTTTATAGTTGCTATTAATCATTTATTAATACTCCAATTTGTCTGTTAATGATTTTATAACTACTGGGTCTAAAAAGACCTCAAATTCATCTCTCTTAAAAAACATTATAATGATATTATCATTGTTTTTAATAGGCTGGCATCCACCGTCCCCCAACTTTGTAGGACCTCTTTATTTAATTAAATTGACATTAAATCAATAATTTAATGTTACCGGACTTTAAATGCAATAAATGCAACTAAAGGTGGTTCGTGCTAATTTTAATCAAGAACTGTCACTTTGGCGAATGTGGTAGTTGAAGAGAAGAGGAATTGCCAGACCGCCAGAGGTTGCTAGGCAGGGATCTTGAAGATGGGAGAGAGCTGTGCTCTTGACTGTCCAGTAGGCTTATAGCAGGGTTTTCAGTTTGCAAGGAGCAATTTTAAGCAACTGAAAGGTGAAATGTATTTGGGAACATTAAGATTAGTAATAGTAGCAGAGCAGGAGGTCTGGCTAACAGCACTGCAGTAGCAAAGAGGGACAATACAAGCAACTGCACCAAGGACTAGGAAAAGTCAACTTGAGAAATGAATGGATTCCTATTATGTTGTTGAGGAAAAACCTACAGAAGCCCATCACTGAAGAGGTTACTCACTGAGAGTAATCAAGATCTCAAGAGTAATACGGAGTTTATTTGCTGTCTGGGAGGGCAGAAGTACAGAACTATCCAGATTCATTGAGGTCTTGTAGGACCAGGCTATCATTTGGTAGTGTTTGCTCACTTAAATCAATTACAGACCAGCACAACTCATGTCAGACAGCTGGTGCAGACATGAAAGGCATACTCATTGCCTACCAAACTTGGCAGACCTGTCTTGTTCTGGCAGCTTAACATACAGACCTGGCTACACAGCTCATAATGTAGGTTAACATGACAAAGATATCAGGTACACATCATTATCTAAAGTATTGCCACTATGCAGTACCAAGTAGACCCTTTTAATTCAATTGGGTAATGTGCAATGTCATGTTAAATGTTGTAATAAAATTGTGCAAAATCAACTAGTACTTGAAATACATGTTTTTCTAAAGGTCATCCATTATTTAGGCTTGTCCTGCATGGCCAGTGGTATGTGTGTGTGTTTTTAAACTGTGGTTTGTCTGAGGTTTGTCTGTTCGGATTAACTTTGGTGTTTTATGGACAGATTGCCAGTGCTTCCCGTATTTAAAATGAAAAAAAAAAAAACAGCTTGGCTGAGGTAACCTGTGTCACGGTCGCTGATTGCAGGTATGTGCATTCATTTTGAGTTTGTGATTCTGAGATGGCCTGGCAGTACGGCACTAACCTGGCTTTGCTGTGATTTTGAAGGTGTTTGTAGGCCGGGATAGTGACGTCGGTTCTGAGGACTACTCAACCGGAATCGTCTGATTTCTATTCCGTGTGTCTAGATCAGGTAAACTCATTTTGCGGTACTGTAGGATTGCGGTTATGGCAATCCGAGGTAATTGTAGCAATTTCGGGTAATATGCATGCGTCTGTACTGATTGACTGTTTGTATGTTTAGGGGCAGTCTGCGATGCTAGCTGCTGTTTTGCTTGATAGTTTTAATCCTTATTTTAAACTAGCAGCATTGCGTGGTAGTTAAGTGCCTCCGTGGGGCACCAACATCATAAAACAGCCTGGCTAGCCCATAGGATTGTAAATGCCTTATTTTTGCGATTTTGATGTGTGACCAAACCAACCGGTTGTAGTGTATTCTAAATCTTCCTCGATTAGGGTAGCGCACCCAAATGCAGTGAGCTCAGGCTGTCTGGTGGTGGGGGTTTAGTTTGTAATGGAGTCTCCCTTCACTTGCATGTCTAGTGATCTGCACAAGCACATTGAACTCCACGTCTGCTGTGTTGACTGAATGTGGCTGCACACAGAGTGGTGAGTATTGTTTACACAGGTGGAATCCTTAGTGGCGAGTAGTACAACCACCCCCAGACAGCTCTTCACCCACTTTAACATATATTGGTGAGTGAATGAGGTCCTGTACTTTTTATTCCTCCTTCTACATTTTTATACTCTTCACCATATTCTGGAGAAAGTAATAAATTGTAGTAACCATCATCCTAGGTGTGCAGTTTCTTTAATTGGAAATATCTTCTCCCAGCAGTGCGTAAAGTGTGTTCAATAAATTGCATTTCAACTTCGAATCACATCTCTGGCTTCTTCCTTGTAAAGAACTCTGGGGGTCCTCTACTGTGTAGCATAGGTGTATAGGCCCCACCCATAAAACTATTTTCCCTGGGCGCAATCCCAGGGTGGCGTAGTAGGTTTGAACAGCTGCCACACACCTCATTGTTACACAAGCTTTTAATTTAATTTCATGTGTCTACCCAGTACATGTCTGTGACAATTCCCCATATGCATGGAACTGCTTCACCTACCATGAGGGGAGATGAAAGCAGTCCATTCTGGGTTTTCACAGCACATCCAGAATGCACAAGGCTCCTGAAATAGAGACTACCAACTGTTCCACAGTTTTAATTAGCTGCACACAAACCAGGCTGGACTGCTGAGGTTTGTATTGATTTAAATATCACCTGCAGTCATCTGCAGGGATAATTCAATCATTTTCTGTAATTCTCATAATTATGGTATTAACTTTGCTTCATCCTCCCTGTTAAGCCTAATTTTGTATGCTATTTTATTTTCTTCAGGTGGGGGGGGCTGACACAGGGGTCTACACCACAAAGCCTCTTCATTTAGTTCGTTGTTTTCTGTTTGAGGCACTAAATGATTGAAAGATTGAGATTCGAGGCAGTTTGTTTCGCAGACACATTTTTTTTTACTGTACAGTATATCAAAGACTTTCACTGGAAAGCTAAAAGTGAATGAACATAACGCACAGAAATTCCTCATTTCTTGACAGTAAAGACATATGAAAATGACTCTAACAGAACAAATTCAGCATGAAAAAATTGTAAGGTATATTTTTGACCACTTCATGAAAAAAACTCTAGTTAATATTAATCATGTCCATACACACTTGCATGTTCCCCTTCCTCTTTTAATAATCTATTTCCTCTGTGCATTCCTGCTGCTGAATGAAGACTTTCTCATTCCCGCAGACAAATATGGCTGTTTCTCTTCCCTTCGCACAGAAGACTCACTTTGGGCACTTAGACTAAAGTGAATCCCCATTGTTTCCAATGTGTGAAACCCTGTTAGACTTAATGACAAAAAAGGAGATGTCCTCAATGTTTAAAAAACATTCCTGCCTGTTCAACAGTTTTCAACAGGAAATTACTAGCATGTTAAGGTTGCAGGGATTCAAGGATTGATACAGAATTTACAAGCAGTGGACACCTATCCCTGGCCACATAATTGTCCATTTCGGAGGCCTGAGTTACTTTATTGAAATGCTATTTAAAACTGAATTACAGATCATCTTGTGAGATATATCTTCTAATAATGGCCAGTAACTCATTGAGGAGGGGCTGATGTCTCCCTGGCAAGGTGCTTGTGCATGCAGCATTCATACAGTGACTGTGTATGAGGCCCTCCCTCCCTTAGAAGTGCAGATGAATTGTTTTTTAAAGGTTAGTCACAGACAAAATCATACTTATTGGCAGTGGCTGCCCCCTGCAGTCTTTGTGGAACTGACATTTTCTACACAAAGTAGCATTTTATTTTCTTTCAAGGGAGTTTTTTTTCCTACTTGATGTTGCCACTTTATTCTATCTAAATAAAAGCCTGGATGTTCTTCACTCTCTGAGATACAGGAGGACAAAAGCTTCACTTCTTGTGCCAAGCAGCACCAAAATTGCAACTCCTTAAATGTTGGGAAAGGCTAGCAGACCTCTTCAGATGTAATTTTTTTTGTTGGTAACCCTTACCAGTATTCCTGCATATTTAGACATTCTAAACACTCCGGTATTTGACTGGAGACATTAAAACAGAAATCTTTATGACTTTTCTAACATTGTCCTCAACAATATTAATAGGTTGACTATGTGATGCAATCTGCATAGCTCTGAGGTAGTTAGACCCTCTCAGGTTGATGCTCACAAGGTGAAACAGGAGCACAATGATGTGAAAGTTGTTTACTTATGTTCCAAAACTGTGGTATTCCCTGTTACAGAAGCCTTCCCTTCTTTTTCCTGCAGCGTGATATTAGACTTATCAAAAATATTAGCACATAAATTATACAGCAAACTAGCCACTCTCTCCCTTTATGGAAATCTCTGTAAACGTAGTTTCCTTGCGCTCACTGCATGTGTGCAAATAGTACAGCAGGAAGGAGAGCACCATAAATTGTCCTGGCATAGTTCTACACCATATCTGTCAAGTGCAAGGGAAATGCTGTTTCTATTTTTTCCTCACTTTTTTAGATGTAATTTCTTGACAGATGACAAGGGAGTTGTTGATGTTTATTGTGAATTTTGTCTTCAGATATAGACCAGAATCTTTGAACTTCACAACCACTTTCCTAAACAGGAGGCACAATTACCTCACTGCACTACAAACTGACACTTAAGAGGGTCATTGTCCTTAGTGGACAAACATGCAAACATTGTGCTCTAGTAGCAGTGTGGTATAGTGGTAGTAGCTAGTAATCCAAATGTTGCCAGTCAGAGTGACCCCTGGGCAAGGTACTTAATCTGTATTTCCTCTGTGTAAATGGATCAAAGCAATATTAAACAATGTAAACTATGTAAGTTGTGTCAGATAAGAGCGTCTTCAGAGCTATGTAATGTGATATGCCAATGGAGAGTTTATCTCATGGAAATTATTCCAGTGATCCTGGCCAGTATAGATGGGTTACGCAACATGTAAGGTGTGCAAATTTTAAATCTTCTATTCTACTTCAATACCAAAAGTCTACTAATGGATGAAGTTACCAGTAAATATACAGTGAGGGTAATTTTAACTTATGCATGCTGCCTGGTCTTTCATCAGACTATAATTTCAGCATGAATCAGTCTCCTACCAACTAGCTTCACAATGCTCTCTTCACCTAGGCGAAGTACTATGCAGATGAAATAATTAATTTCTGCAGCCACTTTGAACAGTTCACACTATTCATACCATTCTTTAGCTGTCAATTCCAAATGCCTTTTCAATGAAACCTATTTTTGAAAAGCACTGTATAATTGTTTAGTATACTGGTACTTCTGTTATCATCTTGGCAGCTCTGAGAGGTTCACATTCGTCAATAAAGTTCACAGGAGTTCAGTGTACATTCCAACTAGCCCATTGTAGATCACACTCATTTATTTTTGTCAATTAATGTTTTCTAGAATCAAAAGCGAACGGAACATCTTTGACAAGACTGTGACTCCTCAACTATGGCGCTTTCACATTGTTTTGCATAAGGGGTCATTTAAAACCATTGTTATCATGGAATTGAACCTCTGATGGCACACCTACATGAAATATGGAGCTTTATCCTTGTCTGAATAGATAAATCGAGCCTAGACCTCAACATAACAATGACAAATGTAGATTTGTCTCTGTTGATACTTTTTAATTTCCTAACTTACCATGTTAAACACAATGCACTTAGAAATACAATAACAATGATGCACTAGTTTTTAGAGATTCACAAATCTGCAAGTAATGCATAGAATCAACCGCAACATGTGTTTTGCACTGCACACAGGTAAAACGCTAATTATATGAAAATCTCCATTCTGTCTTCACAGAATTTCAATTTAAAATGCCTGAGGTATTTATGTGAAAACATGTGGAAACACACACACACACATACAGATAATAATGTATAACTTTCAGGGACATTACATTAATCCTAACAGTTGGCAATAAGGTATGGGGCAAAAAAACTGAACATAACTGACAAGAAGCCAAGTAGAATACTTGTTTCCATGCAACAGTAAAGTGAGGATGGATGACCATTTACATTTTATTGCCCGGACAACTGTTTTATAACCCAGAATAACTGGGTTATTCAGAAAATGTTCTATTTTTTCATCAACATTTAAAAAAATTTTGTGTCCAATTAAGGAGATCAGCATCATGAAAATAAGCAGCACTGTGACAAAAGACTTATTTGTCACAGTCTGACCTGTTCAGCTGATCTACATACTCTGCGTTACACCATGTAGACTGTATCTCCTAGACAGAAACAGCCTCCTCCTACTTTTAGCTCCTTCATTTGTTATCTGTTACTTCACAACCACGCCAAGTAAGTCTGTCAAACATGTGATGGATGAAGGGGATGGCAAACTAGCACTACCCAGATCCCAAAGAATAGTAATATATTCAGTAAGGTGAAAACAATGTGCTTGTTTCATAGAAAACAGTTTGCCACAAACCATGGACAACTGTCTAAAGGAAACATGTACAGTGTGCTGCAGTTGTAGGGAGCAGGGCTTGTAGCTGAAATGTTGCTTGTGTGATTCCGTGGTGGGGAATCAAATCAAATGACATATAGCATCTTAAATGAAGTATATATTCAGATCTCAAAACATTTATTAATGGTTAAAACGTTGTTTGACATTGCTTACATTTCAGAGTGATTCCGCTGATTCTATCCTAATTCTAACATCCTGACACTTAACAAATCTTATGTTCACCCTGTATAAACAGTCATCTGACCAACATCACAATAAACCTACCTTGTAAGAAAACATGCGGTAGCTCTGTGATTGACAGCATCCAATTTTACAAGCCAAATTGCTACATTTGGGAAAGCTGTCAACAACTAGCATTGATGTCTTTTACAAATGGAACTGAAGTGACAAACTATTTGTTGTTCATCTACATATCACTTTATTGTTACTGTAACATCTGTATCCAGGTTTAACATTTCTTTGCCATGCAAAACATGCCTGTGAACAGTATTCATTTATTTGTCACCATAGTGTGGCAGGTGGTGACTGGTCAAAAACACACTTGATGCCTATGTATGATTTTTTTTCAAATATTATTTGGCTATTTTCAAGAATCTATAATATAAGATTTACAAGATCTATAAGATAAGTTTGATTTGTGTATAAAATTTCTTTGGTCACTGCATAATTCCATTTGTTTTGTTTCATAGTTTTGATGTCTTTACTATTATTCTAAAATGTGTAAAATAGTAAAAATAAAGAAAGAAAAGTGTGTCAAAACGTTTGACCAGTACTGTATGTGCAACATGACAGCTGAGCTTAGAAGGATATACACTCATGAATGTATGGAACCCTGCTAACATGCTACAATGATACAAGGGTCTGTGTAGATGTATTCAGTACAGTACAGTAAAATACATTATAAAATTACATTTGGTATGTTTGGTTAAGTGAAATTGTACCTGTAATATTCTTATAATGTGAAAGTCATTATAATGTCAGAACATTTTGACAGAGGGTGAGGGAGAGTTGATATGGCAGACACACCCACCAGGTGGATGTGGTGGCAATTTAATTTCCCAACAAACACAATCAGGTCAAGAATAATTCCTGGGGGTGTACCCCGCCCAACATCGGGCTGATAGTCAGTCGGTTACCTCCTGCTGGACCCCAGGAACACACCACAGCATGCACAACACACTAAAAGCCACAGGTATAAATTGCAATGCTCAATACAAACAACACTCAATTGATGCAAATCACATTTCATTGTTTTCATAGATCAAAATAGATCCTCAAACACACTTAAAAACAATACAAGTCTTGACAACAGGGTGGTAGTGTCTTTTTATGCCCTTTTATGGTGTTGATTGTTTTCCAAGATAAATTGATACAGTTTATTCCTTACATATGAACATATATATAAACATTACAGACAATAGAGAAAACCAACAGCAAAATACTCAAAAGCCATCGTTAATTGGATTTTTCATATTCTGTCACGCCAAAGAATACTTTTACTGCTGGTGCTAAATGTTATGAGTACAAGAGTCCATCTGGCATATTGTAGCCACCAAGATGGTTAGTTAGCATTGCTGAGCCCATGGTGAGCCAAAGCTGGGAATACACTCACAAAACTGCAAGAGTCAGGGCCCTGATGTCCTGATACTCTGTGCTGGCTGTCTGATATAGTGTAGCCAGCATTACAGCGAGCAAATTACCCACACACTGAGAATGACAAATATGATAACACTAATGGTTGCTTTCTACTTAGCTGTTTACATTTGTAGACAGACTCTGGACTTCTGTTGATATTTTCCTCCAATTATTCTGTTGTGTGCTCATTTGTTTCATTTGGCAATAAATTCTGGGATAGCAAATATGAAATACTTCCTGAATGGTGTAGATAGGTGCCAAGAAGCCTAGGGTTGATAGAGTGTATGCATGCATGGATAGTGTAATTGCAATGAGTTGGTCTAGTTCACAGAGGAGCTAACTCATTGTGCAAGTTGAAAATGATTTTGCCTGGTAATTTCTAGCATTTTTAGCAATTAAACTTTTCTTTGAAAGTGTTCTACCTTGACCCCAATTTTGGATATATATACATGCATCAATGATTTCAGCTCTGTTTAGGTGAATCACAGTTATTATTACCAGGGTTATCTTTCATTTGAAGGACCCTTCTTGGTAATGTTGCTGCCAATGTTCTGACATTCACACGCATCAGTTTCAAATAGGATTAGAGGTTGCGATTCTCCCCTGCGGTATTGTAATGGGGTTGATATTTAAGGCATTGATTTTATGCCTGATGACACATCTGACCAATCCATTGCTCTGCATGTATTACCTGACTTTGCTGTAGACACATGAGAACATGATGCAGGTGTTAAATTTAAACACAATTTCATCTTTGACAATGTGTAATGCCTAATGGACCAAACTGGTTGTGTGTCTTTTCTTGTTTTACAAGATGTGTAACTGAGTACTGATTAGGGTATATGAAGGTATTAGGTTAGTGGGGGAAATCAGTGACTAGAGACTGTTCAATTAATTAACTGTCATCACAGGGATGACAGTAAATGAATTGTTATTGTTATTGCTGTATCTACCCCAGTATAGTGCTGGCAGATTTCTTGGAATGTTACTAAAAAACATTCTTCATCTTCTTCTTTCATTTTCATTTTGGACCATGGTAAATATGTTTTTCCTCTGCATTTTATGTTTGTTTTATTTTATGGTTTACTAAAGCTTAATAAAATGCATGTTTTTTCAATAGTAGTAAGTAAGTAAGTAAGTAGTAAAAACCTCTGTATTATTTCAAACAATTTGGTTAACTTGCATGGATAACTTGAATTTAATATGTACTGTATTTTTAACACAGGTATGGGTCGCAGTGTAGCATAGTGGTTAAGGAGCAGGACTTGTGACAAAAAGGTTGCCAGTTTGATTTCCCGCTGGAGCACTGCTGTTGTACCTTTGGGCAAGGTAGTTAACCCCAAATTGCCTCAGTCAAATATCCAGCTCTATAAATGGATAACATTGTAACTGGTATAAGTTGCTCTGGGTAAAAGCATCTGCTAAATGCCAATAAGGTAATGTATATAGACAGTTTTACATATACTACTTTCTATCTATTCGTGTACACAGTCAACCAGGTGTGTTTTTTTTCATATTCCCTAAAACATATTCCCTTTTTAATATGTATTCACCACCTTCAGTTGACATCCTCTAGCCAAACTCTCCTCATTCTTTGAACAAACTGAGACCCAGGCACAGTATTTGTCCTGTTTGACCTCAGCAGCTTCTCACAAAGAAAATGGCCTCTCTAACCAGACAAAAGTATATCTTCTCAAATTAAGTTAATTATGTGTTTATTTTACTTTTTATTTCATTAATGCAACTATCAGTCAGTTGTGAGAGGATAAGCCAATACCACTATTATATTAAAGGATTTGAGACCCTTGATAAATATTTTGTAATGCCTGGTTGCACTCATAAGTCAGTTATGTAAGTGAAGAAATTTTAGAAGAAAATACTTAAATTCAATCAAAGGGTAAAACGTACTTGTCACAACTTAGAAACCTGTAGATGGTTTATTCCATCTTTACAGATGGAAAGCTGATATAAAGTAGTTCTAAATGTTCTACAGGTACTTTGTGCATGTGTATGCTCTCCTTCTCATGCCATCCGTATAAGTGCTCCTTGCGCCTTGCTACCAAGATATCACAGTGACCAGGATTTGGTCTGACTCACTGGTTAAGAAGCCTGGGTCATCACTGAATTAGGAAACCTCTATCATCCCTGCTCCAGCCCTGAATCAGAAGCACTTTTTCCACTGTTCAACCGGCCTAGGATTTACGGTCTCTCAATCCGGACTAGAAAACACACTCCGTCCAGTACTTTTTGACAATTCATTTGTAAGAAAGCACCACCACAAATGCATTTTGATTGATACATTTTGATTATGATAATTTGATTGATATGTTCATCTCATCTTGAAATGAAGAGTTCTGTCTACGTTATTACCAGAGGTGATGCAGCTTCAGGTCGTCACTAAAAATGTTGGGCTCAATACTCTGATTGGTAAAAATATAATTTATTTCCTGTGTATTCCCAGTTGTGTCTTGAGGACATTTTTCATTTCATGCAAAGTGTATGTGTATGAAAATAAACCCTGGGGAAAGTGTCTAGTTGGAAATACCAAGCACCCACCATGACAGTATTCCTCACAAGGCTATTGAGGTAAATGGTTTGCACATCCAACCAAGCACTCTCCTTCAGTTTTACAGTGTATTGTCATAGAAGTACTCTGGGTGCTTTTTAAGGCCAAGATGGTTTGTGCTTTTTTTTTATTAAATTCTAAAAAGAAAGAATAACCCTGAAAGAAATTGAGAAATCCTTAAGGGAGAGACCTGCTATTTTGAGACATCTCAGGTTTCAGGAACCTGTGGGCACATGCAGGATAGCAGGTGAGATTATAATGAGCTCCACTGAGAAAGAAAGGCTGATATGCACTCACCTCATAATCTTCCAGCTGCACTCAATGGGCAGTGTTGGTTTGTTCTTCTCTGATTGGAGGAATGAGTAATATCCAGGCATTGCTGGCTCTCCAATCAGAGCTAATGTGCACTCTGCTCCCAACTTAAACACGCTTCTCTAAATTTCTGTTAAGATATTATCCTATTAAACAGAATTATATTTTTCAGAGGAGTGGAATGTGGACTGGACTGATGGTGGGCATGAAGAGCTTTGACTAATTTGTTGTAATTAAAAACACATAATCAGCATCAAGTGGTATTTTACATTTATACTGTAAATATACTTTCAATGACTTTCAATTTTACGCCATCGCGGTTTTGTATGCTGCGTTTTTACTGAAGCAAGCAAGTTAAAGTACTCTGCCCCAAGGTACAATAAGAGTGTTCTCCCAGGGATTTACACCCATGACCCTTCCTGCGTGTTCCAGGGCCCTAATTGCTGACACACTGCTTGTCACCATGTTATTCTTTCTCTCTCCTTACTGAGGTTGCTGCACAGAGGGGTTTAATCAGGCATTTCTGAGAGACACCTTCAGCAAGTAAAGTGGATTCCACACACCCATGGACTGGACTTCACAGACTCAGAGCTTCTGAATCTGTGCTATTGTGCCATGTGATCTGAAACAAATAAAGTGGAATTTCCATGCATATACAATATTTAAAGCTCAGGTTCTTCAGGGCAGTTTTAAATTACGTTATATGTCTGCTCAGCTAAAACTCTCATCCAGTGTGGCTCCATACAGCTGGCAATCTGGAGTAAGTACTTTGAGCAAGAATACAATAGCAGTGCCCCACCTGGGAACTGAACCAACAACTGTTGGGTTATGAGCCCTGCTACTTATAAACTATAAACTTTAAAAGCCCCCCAAGTAAACTAAAAAGCAGCCATGTACTGTGTCACAGAGGGCAGTCACAGGGCATTTGCTAACAAAAAATGAATGTACAAACATAAAGATATATTACCATCATCTTGAAAAAAACACCTGCCATAGCAATATTTCCACATCTTCCCCAAGTTTTTGTTGGGCTTTGTTCTAAGTAAGATGTTTAGTTGGTTTGACAAAGCTTTTACTCCATATTCTACATCTATTAACAAATATCTCTGCTGTTACATTTTTGTGTGCATTTGTGTGTATTTTTGCTAATGAGGAAATAAAATAAAGGCATTCCTTGGCATTTTTTTTATTTTTGTGCCTCCTGGGTCATATGACACATAACAATGCATTATATAACATTTATCTAATTTAATAAAGGCAATTATTCATCTCTACTACTAAAAGGGACATAAAATAAATTGTGGAAACTATTAACATGTTTACTAGCAAAATTTGTTTTCCAACATATCTTTTGAGAAGAATATGTAGGACACAATTGTTAGGATGTGTCTGATCTGGATCACATGTAAACTGACAGTTCACTCACACCTGATTAATTTAGAGCTCATTTGGGGGAAAACACAGCAGATGCAGAGAGGACCCAGGATAAATAAATTCAACAAAATTTCTAGTGACATATACTCACACACACACTCACACACACAACTATTCACATCCAAAGTCAGGAAGTTGGTGAGTCTTCTAACGACTTCACAACTTCATGTAAAAACCTAGCAAGCAGCTATTGCTGCAAAGCCCTGATGCCACAACCTGACCACATGTGCGCACACATACACAAACACAACCCAAATACACACATGCACATTGTTACAATCCAGTCTTCCAACTGTATAATAATCTAAGATGTTAAATTCCAAAACACATAAAAAGACACATACACAAAAACATAGTTCCAAACTCTGGATGTTACAAATGTAAATCACCATGAAACCTAAAAGGCATATTTCCATAAAGAAAGGTTTAGTCTTTAAGAATTCCGTAAATTAAAAAAAATAAATCAGAAATAAATGCAACAATAAGACTCGATACAAGAAATACACTGAGGAACTAAAGTAAAGCCATGTAGCTCAATAAAACGTGGAAATTAAATCATATTGCGCATGAAAAAGTGCACGAGGATTCAAGAACAACAGTATACCATAATCGAATACATATTCCGTCGCCCTGAGAGAAACTTCATTTCATCAAACTAAATACTGAAAAATGAACTCCGCACCTCCAATAAACTATTCACACAAGAGAGGGAGCCCCGTACATCACATCACGAACTGCTATAAAGAAAACAGAGAATGGCTCCACGCCGTAAAAACTGGTATAATTGGTCTATTTAAGACCCGCTTGGCTGAAAATCAGCAGCACGACAAATTGTAAAACAACGTGAAAACACCCACGAGGCAGCAACACTGCAACACTCATCCACGCGGCTCTTCACTCGGGGCCTTTTCTCAATGTTTTCGATGATGAATTCTGCAGCGGTGGCTCAGCGCACTGCGAAAAGCCAAATGGTCCACGGCAGACCAGAGTAATTCAGACGCTCCTGCCTCTCCCTCGTAAAGGCGGCGTCTCCCCAGACTCAAAGATGAAGAGTCACCAGAGGAATGGTACCCAGCCCTGGCTATCCCAAGCCTCATTCGCCCCTGTTGCCCTGTGTTGCCCGAGACCTTGTTCCATGCGGAGATATCATCTGTCTTTGGCGCTGTGGCTGGCAGAGACGCAGCAGAGCCCGGCGCACCTCCCGGTTTCGAATGCCATAGATGAGCGGGTTTATGCACGGGGGCACCAGCATCAGGGCTAGCAACGTGATGTGGAGGGCACCGGCGATGTGCGAGGGCAGCACCTGGTACGGAATGAGCAGTGACGCTGATTCTAGCTGTGGTGTCGTCGCCATAGACGCAGCGTCCCCCAGCTCCCACAGTGTGTCGGAGATGATCTTGAGCCAGCATGGAAACAGCTGGAGGATGAACATGCTGCAGTAGAACAGCACTGTGTGCCGAGCCCGACTGTTGACGCAGTGGAAGGGCTCCACGGCGTTCTGGGCCTCTTGGTACATGCGCACATAGGAGAAGGAGTAGCTGAGGACGCACGCCAGAGTGACGACCGTGCCAGCCAGCTTGCGGAAAACAGCGGCTGCCCTGGGGAAGCCCATGTGCCGTTCGACGGTGTCCGGCTCGCACAGCAGCCCCGCGGTAGCCTTGCCGAACGTGCCCCGCCCCGTGTGCAGCAGAATCATGTTCCCAATGGCAATGGCCGTGGACAGCAGCCAGGTCAGCCCCATGATCAGACGTAGTCGGACGGCGGTGATGATGCGGAGGTAATGTATGCCATGACACACGTACAGGTAGCGCTCCAGGGCCATGAAGGTGATGGTGAGGAGAGCGCAGAAGATGCAGACGGTGCCGATGAAGTACTGAGCCAGACACCAGCTGTCAAAAGTCAGGGTGCGTCTGTGCAGCAGGCAGTGCAGCACAGTGGGCGCCTGCGTCAGGGTGAGCAACAGGTCACTGAGGATTAGGCTCTTCAGGAGGGCAAAGCGTGGCTCCCAGGAGAGGTCCTCCGAGCGCCCCAGTCCAAACAGTGTGCAGCCGTTCACTGCTGCCGACAGAAAGGAGAGGAGGAGGAACACGCAGACCAGCGCATGCACCACAGTGTCTGAGGGCAACATCAACCAAAACAGACAGGCGGAGACATCGAGGTCCTGAGCAGATCTTGTCCCATTCCATTGTGTTAGAAACGATGAGCATCTGCTTCTGTTACTGAACAGCAAATAAGAATCCATACTTACTGTAGCAGCAATAGGACAGTCAAGTAAAGAAAAGGGAAAGCTTCTAGATTTTTTTCTTTGCCATTTCGTGGCTGTGACAACGGAGAATAATTTCTTGCAACCCTCTCGAGTTTGAATCCATTCATGCGCTCTTCTGTTCAACCTGTTGAGCGCTAACTCCAAGGATCCAAGCGCGCTGTTTCGTCATTCGTTACTGCCTCTGCTCATAAGAACACATCAGTGGTCCATGAACGTGCAAGACAGCTGTGAAGGCAAGTCAATCACGCATAGCGGCGCTAAAGAATACATTATTGTGATTAGTCGGCTCGACTTGGAAAAAATGTAATTATTCCGTTAGTTCATATCCGGTAGTTGTGGCATTAAATCCAAATGCGCTTGAGCATCAGATAGTTGGTTTGGACTGGGTCAATCGCATTGGCAATGAGTCGTTGAATTGTAATTGCGCACATATTAAAGTATGAATTCAGACAGTTTAAAATAATAAACGAAAAGTTGTGACAGCATGCACACTCGTCTATGACCACAGTTTTGTTTTGAAATATATAACTGTATTTATTAAAATGTAATTTATGCATTTTACGCGATTTTACGTTTATTTTACCATGCCAAAAGACAAACAACGGTTGTGACAAACTCTGCATCTTGCTTTTAATAAGAATCCACAGTTTGAACAATATGTTTCATGAACCCTACCGCAGTTTTTTTTGTTAGCGTGATGCACGAATTAAAGATGACAGAAAAAAATTTCGTTAGTTTTACGTTTGAACATACATTAGAAGGGTTGATCATCGTTAATTGCTTTGTTTCGGAACTCTTAATTTTTCACACTCTTTGGTTTCAGTTACAAGCTGTGCACACCTGAATTTTGCCAATCGGATGCCACTTACATGTCATGGACTCACTGAGTCAAATTTTACTTTACTTTGCTATTTCTGTTTGCTTTCACGCTTTTTTAAAATTTATGAATACAAAAGGATAACGGCTTTAGTTATTTAATTAGTTGTAAATAAACCATTTTAGACGGACATATTCTTTAGTGTTGCCAGAACTGTTTGCAGCTTTAAGGTTTAACGGCCAAGTCGTTATTTACAACCATGATTTCACCAAGGTCTCTAAACCGTTGTTCACAACTTCATAGCCTTCCTGAGCAGCGAAAAAGTAGTCCCTATCACCCTGATTGAAGGACGGAGTCTGTCAATGCATCCTTGACTTGATTAGGCTACCATATACGGTACATCATGCAATGTTATGCAAGAACATGGATGCATTGTAGGAGAAAGGTCTACATCGAATTGAACTTACATTTATATTTTAAGTCACAAACGCTTAAATAGGCTATACTGTTAAGAACATAAGTATCGCCACTGGAAAAAAAAATAAAAATGAAACCAAGACCTTAGTGATACAGTTACGTGATTACTGAACTATGGCAGAAAATCTGCTTTGATATTGTGATCCCCCTTGTGCATCCCTTCTTGCTGGAAAGAGTGCCGCAGGAGTCAGGTTTCGGAAACCCATTTTAATTTGACTAGCGTGGTTCTGGAGGGCTTAACCATATCCTAAAAGAAGGTTAACTCATGGTCCAAGTGTCACCCGCCACGCACTTCCTCTTGGATGTTTAACCTTGGCGAAATAATATATATTTATGCATATTACATTCATATGCATAAAAATGGAACAACGTGTACCGTGGGTATAACGTTACATTTCTTTCAGGGCACTGTTTTTTAAGTAAATACAATTACCCATCAGCCACTTTGTTAAAATGTGCCGTTATTACTACAGTGTGGTTTCCTAATTGTTATAAACTGCCTACGTAAATAACTTGTTCTTTTTCAGTATGATTTTTTTTTAAATAAACACTTACTTGTTTTAACCCGAAGGAGACACAGATCGAAGATAATGATGATGCTTTATTCTGAACGAAATAAATAATTGCTTTGCACCGCTTAAGAATGCGTCATATGTTATTTATACAGGTGGAAACAGGCGTTATATATTCCTGCATATCGATATGAAGTGAAAAATGTTTGGCCCCTGGTCGTCATGTTTCTGAGTGTTCCACAGAAAAGGGCAACACAGATTAATGTTAATGCGTTTTGAATTTAAACACTTTCCCTTTGTACCGTTTATGTTATGTCACACATTCTATAGTTATGCTAAAGGTAATTTCTTAGACACATATACGTGAGCAATACCTTATTCCCACCTGCTCACTCATGCCTGTATACTTTAGCTATGCTGTATACTTAATAATCTTATATTTTATAGTTTATGCTTTGCTGTACTGATGTACTCTGGCCAATTGTGATTTGATTGGGTGGGAGTACACACATACGGTGTGTTGATGCATGCAGTATGTTCAGGAGTGGGCCACCTATCCTCCCTCCCTTTAGTGGATTAGTCATCAGTATATTGCACCCCCTTTAAAACCCTAATGATCTTGTCCTTTTTAGCCAGGTCCACTTCATATTGTCAAAGTGTTTCCTGTCTGTGCGTTAATGAAACTATAAGCCTATTGTATCAGTAGTTAATTGGCATTTAGCCAGTGGTTTTCCCCCTTGCTATTGTATTCTTAGGTTTTCTCCCATACCCCGCTGCGAGAAAACGTAAACCTGTAATGGCAGTGCTGCTAACTGAAAGCCAGTAAATTTTTCAGCCATTCAAAAAAGGAGTTGAGGAGCCCTGGTCTATAGTATGGCATCATGTACTTTGAAGACATGTCGTCCGTGGATTACCATACATGTACCATTTGTAGAATCCTTTTTACAGTTTGGATATTATGGGAAGTATAGTAGATCACCTGCCTCGAGAGAACAAGCAAGACACATGTGGTGATCTCATTTACTCTGCATCCTGAATGTCCCCTCTCCCCTCTCCTTCACATGAACATTTTCAGACATCGCGTGGGCCACCTGAGCCAGCAAACAGTAAAGGTTGTTTTAGGCAAGGTTTTAAATTTTCACTTTTGGACACACTCCATCCTTGGTCAGCATCAAGGGAGTGGAATTCTGTGGTAGAATTGTTTGTGAGGAAAAGTACAGTTCAATACTGCTTACTTATTTGGTTGTTGGTACCCTCAAACATGCCAAAAGGGAAAAATATTCAACCAAGCATTCAATAATTGACAAGCCTGCAAGGCAACACCTGGCTAACAGGTATTTCTGATTGCCAGTTATTGTCCACAGGTGAAATGAGTTGGCTTGTTAACTAGCAATGTATTATAGCTAGAGCTAGCTACTTACAAGTCAATCTGCAGAACTGGTGAAAAGAGGAAAGGACCATTCCAGAAGTGCAACGATAAAAAAAAAATGCTCAGTCTTTTGCCAACATTTCTTAATTCTCAAAATGTGACTTGCACACAAAAGATTTAAGGGAAGGTGACATACAGTAAGTAGACCTTTATTTGCAAGTATTTGAGTCAATAGAAAAGGAGAGTGAAAACAAGACACAAAAAGAGATCAGCTGCCCTGCACCCTGGCTGGAGATGACAGTGACTAACAGATACAAAAACAGGGAAGAAAGTTTTTTTATGATCTGACAAAATCCTCCATGCTCAAAATGCATGTTTATTTCTCCATTTAACTATGTTTTCACTATGGTGCATAATAACAGTGTGTGAGTACATTCATGTTTCCTCATAAAGGTCCGTATAGACAAAATATGGGGAAGGGCAGGGGCTTGTCAATAAGGATGCTTTGCATAGTTTCAAAATATTTCTGACTTTTCTGGATATTGTAATAAAAATATGATTTGAGTGTGTGTGGTAATGTGGTAAAACTGACAATTTTATTGCAATGGAACGTGGGTAGCATAAATGTCATTAGGTCTGGTAACAACTTCACAAAACAGGAAACACTCATGCCACCACCCTGGAAGAGGACGTTGAAGGGGGAATGTTTCTGGAGTTTGTTCTGGCATGACACCGATCCCATCTTTAGTTTATAAATACCCAGCTTACTCTCCTGCCGGGAGCATCCATCAGTTGCTATTAGTTTGGGGTGGGGATGGGCTTGGGCTGCTCACCACCTTTCTCCTTATTTAGTTTGGAAGCTCTTGGGGAGGCCTCCAGCTTCCCAGCTGCTCATCTTGGGAATGCCTAAGAATAGAGTAAGGAAAGGAGGAGTGACGGAAGGAAGGATTGCCAGCTGGAGCTGTCCATCAGCCTGGATCAGAAACATGGAGCTGCAAGAGCAAGCTGGGTCTCCTCCTTCAACAGCATGGTGCAGGGACACCATTGTCCCCACAGAGACCAGACATCAACACAACCAAATGTGTTTTTAATTATTTGCATACTGCTTGTAATACCAAAATACACACACACACACAGGGTGTGTATCCACAGGTTCTTGGTGCCTGATGTTCCAAAGCAATCTACAGAAATGTATGAGCTTCATTATTATTGTAACTGTGCTGTATTTATTTGCTCAGCAGATGTTATTACATACTGTGGGGGGTGCCCTATATTGGTTATATTTTTAGTACTACAACTATCCACTGATTTATGCCAGGATAATTCTAATATGAAGAATAAATGCTGACAGCATTCTGATTAAAATGGTGAGAAGTTATTTTTGTAATTGTAATTTCTAACTGAGATTTCTCATGAAAGATGTGGGTTTCGCCATAGGAGCATACTTTTATAGCTATAGAATCTCAAATTGACTCTTTAAAGTGAAGTATGCATTTTCGGAGTCTAAGAATAGCATCGCACTTACCCACAGTTCTACACCGTACCTCCTCAATACATGCCTGTTGCCATAGTGTGCACAAAGTAAAGACTGACCTTAGAAATAATTGGAAATTATCATTTATACCAGCCAAATGTGATTACCAGACAATTGTAGCCTGTCTTTAGCATATGTTAAGAGCAGTTATTCTGGTGCGGTGTTATTGACTTATGTGACTTTATTGTTGAATGTATGGGAAAAGATTGGTGGAGGCTGGGATGAAGCATGACTGAAATGACAGCTGCTATACCTGCACTTTTAGTATGCTAAAAGCAAATAAAAGTATTCAAAAAACTCCACAGTCCCTACACCGTGTATGTATGGCTATTAATAATATAGTTTCCAGATGTTTTGAAAATGACAAGCAACGTTTTGTTATCTCACAGGGCTAGATATGGAGTTTCAAAAGCAAATGGGAGTTGAATTGTTTGAATGGAAGCCTTTGCTTCTGTTGCCTGGCTGTGGTTGCCTAGCTGTGAAGTTCATTTGAGGGAGGAGGTCTTGGCTTAGTTCTACTTAAGCATGAGGGGATCTCAGTCTGAGAAAGTACAAAAGTCATGATTTGTCTGGGAAACATGATTGCCTGCAGAGTCTTGTCACTCTCAGTAATGATGTACTAGTGTCAATAAATGACGTTAATTATGTTTTTTCCACTTGACAGTTCCTGCTTCCATTGAGCATCTCTTGTGACATTGGAGGAAAGAATTCAGTTAATCAAAGGCCTATAGAAAACACAGAAAATTATAATCATTGCCCTTAGGACTTTCTCTTAATCATATATATGTTCTCACTTTCGGATGGCTATTTAGTTTTGTTTTTGAAAAAAAAAACTGTAAAATCTAATGAAAAAAGGTTATTTCAGGTTGTAACTGGACACAGTTTAGGTAAATGTAGTCTGGAGGGTTCATTTTGAATTGTCACATGCCACAAATGTACAAATTATCATATTTTAAGGGCTATCCTTTATCAGTTTAATCCTCTAAAACAATAATTTTCAGAAGTTGCAGGCCAACAGAACTATGTGATTTGTTTTGGTGGTTGAATCACATCATATCAGATAACCTTAGATTGATGTGTTTATTTTTGTGCATTTGTATGGATTGACCATATGAATAAAATATGATAAAATATGAAATGTATCTGTATGGCTAAACATAAATTATACTTGCATTGTTTAAATACACTCTCATTACAATATACAATTACATATATTTTTAGTTGCAATAGATCAAGTGCAGCAACTTCAGAGGATGAATAAAGGTTCACCTCATCCTACTGTCCTTTTCCCAATTCGCCACTTAACTACAAGCAGTCTGATCTTTGTATCTAATGTGAGAAATTGGCCTTAGTAGTTTCAACTCTTTTTAAAAATATTGTAGAACATGGGCTCATGCTTTGTACTTACCAGAAATTAACCACTAAACACTGCAGTGAAGGCTTCAGCAAGATTTATTAGCCGATTAAAAAGCACCAGCGTCTGAATCTGACTGTGGAACTGTGCTCACGCTGTTGGGACTGTAAAGTCTACCAGCTGATTAGGTCACCTTCATCAATATGTACGGAACTCCCTTAAGCTTGGAATGACTTTAAACAGCGAAATGAATGTACCCAGCAATCCTCTGTAACCCAAACGTCTGACCCATCACCACCTTATGATGGCGGTGGCACAAAAGTAACATACAGCATCTCTAGTCAACTAAAAATAAACCAATCAACTTTGAGGGCTTGGTCATAAATCATACTGAAGAAGATGGCTGCCTTCCAGTGTGCCATGCAGAAACCACAATATCACAGAGATTTAAGGATCTAGCATGCTCCAGGTAAACTTGTCTGTATAAATCTCTGTTTATGTATTTTGTAACGTATCAAGGGATGTGCAAAGGGTGACTATCAAGAAGAGATGCCTACTAATTGACATGAGGGGTGTAACTGTTGTTTCTGACTTCTCAGTTGAAGAAACAGATGTACAAGTGATAAGATCAACTCAGCTAAAACACTGCTAAAAGGGCTATGGTAAGGTTTTGTAATTCTGTGCATATGAAAACAAGAAAACTTTTTCACGGCAGAAATACAGATTTAAAAAGTGGTTTGAAAGAGAGAGAGAGGGAGAATGAGGGTGAGCCTGTGTTTGTGACTGCAACAGCTGACTGCCCTAAACCTCAGTAATGGGCATAATCCTAATTCACACTTAAAAGAGCACTTGCTATAAATGAGCTCTGTGGAAACCAGGAGGGGGAGTCAAGAATGTCACAGAGATTGCTTAGCTCTCCTCTACCAATTACAAAGGAGGCAAGAGGGAAGACGGAGAAAGAAAAACACAGGTTTTGCTTTACCTCTGGCCAAGGTGATAGTGAGGTACAGTACTACTGAGTTCAGGTAGACAGCTGTCTATTTACAGGTGAAAGGTGAAAATATTTACAAGAAACAAAAAATAATAACAAAGTATACACAATAAGCATACTAAGGCAGTCACCCTGACCTACCCACCCGACAAACTAACTAAGACAGACCATACTATAGATCACATCAATATTGCACCTGAGGAATAAATGATTACTTACACAAACAAATCACACAAATAATATTGTGACAACCGTTTCCTTTCACTGTTCACTCCAAAACTGAATTGGCAACAAATGTTAAAATAACTGATCATAATCTTAAAGAAATTCATCTGAGCAACAGCAAAAATAATAAGTCATTTACAAAAATATTTTCACACGTTAAGGAATGTCATTGTGCTCTGGGCAATGCAGGTCTGCGCATGTTGTAGTGTGTTCATCTCCTAAACCAGACAGCCCAGACAGGCAGAGTGAATTTCATTTCTGCTTTACATTCACATTATAAAATAATAAACTTTTCTCAAGTTGACAGCCTTTTGCTGTTTGTTACAGAGTTGAAAAGATAAAAAGATAAATCTGTCTGATTTAAAAGGAGTGTTGCAGGTAAAGCAACAGAAACATGTTCTATTGTGTTTGGTGTGTTCTGTCTATTGGCTGTGTGACAGTTGAAAGATCATCTTTTTAAGAAAGAATGTGTCATTTTGTTTCCTGTTCCTGTTCTTCTGTGTACATGCCAATTTAGTAAAAATCTTTGATGCCCAAATAAAATAAACTGAAATTAATTAACTGAATGAGCTGAGTGAGATCATAATGAATGCATTTGCATCAAATACTGCAAACTGTAACTGTGAGCATGGGTGTGAGTGAGTTGTCATATATTAAAGTAGTTAGTAATTGATTAGTTCTGGCTTGTTATTCCTGCCCACTCAACACTTTCTCTGAAATTCCACAGGGAATGTACATATATTTTTGGCAGTGTCATGAACTGGGTAGGACAGCAATTAGCTGTGTGTGTTTGTGTGTGTGTGTGTGCCCGCACAAGTGTGTATTTGTATGTCTTTGTGGCATTGTGTGTGTTTTGATTGCTCTTGTGTTGTATGCAGAAGCCTATCTTAGGAATTAAGTATAATTGCCAAGGGAGTGAAACTGAAGCACTCCATGGATTACAACAAGAAACCTGATCAGGTATGGAGGAGGATGAGATGGAGCTGAAAAGGTCACCTCTCTGATGTTTGTGCGTGAACAGTGGGTGAGGAATAGAAAAACAGAGAGAACAAGAGATGGTAAAGTGGTATAATTACAGCAAATTAAGTAAACATTTCCACGCATTTGATGGAAAAGAGAATCGTTTGTTACCTATTAAGTTATATTTCACATTACTCTTTGCAAATTCTCATTAAATAACCTTAGAAACATCCTGATGTGTGAACTATATTAGATGTTTAGCTGCGCAGAGCTCAAGTTACACTCAAACGCACTCAAAACCAGAGTATGTGAATCTTACAGAATTTTGGAAAGCAAGTGAATAATTTGTGACAAGATCCTAAGTTATAGGTTCTGCTGTCCGCAATGTCCTAAGACATTGGGAGCTGTCTTGCTGCCAGATGCTTAGTTGAACCATTGCCAAAATAACCAGTGACTCTGCTATTTTTTTCATAAATGTCATTGAGAGAGCTTATCTTGTCCTTTAGCTACATAAGGGAAAATGGGATGGGGGGGTATATGTAAGCAGTGTCATGACTGGCTGGTGGGAGCCCATGCAAGGGACTTCTTGCCCAATCCTGAGTATTTACTCTTAAAGCCTGAGGTCTGAGGGTACATATTAAGATGAGAAGTCTTGTAGGAGAATCAAGTTTTGGATGACCGTGTGTCAAGCTGTCTCCCAACTTCTCTGTATTCTCTGACATCTACTGAAACCATGGTAAGAAATGGAATGAGCAAGCAATAAGAAAAAAGAAGGTTATATGCAAAAAGTTATAAAAATGTTAGTATTATTTTTCATTACAGATCAGTGGACTGTTTGGTTTTTTCTGAATGTACTAGCTCAAAAGACTGAAGACGCACAGGAAATTGCCTGGGACCAGGAATATTATGGAGTCTGGTTTATGGTTTATTTCTCATATTCAATTTTTCTCATATTCAGTTTTTCCTAGCTATACTCACAAACACACACACACACACACACACACATATGCACAGCTGGCTCCTTAAACCTCTGCATAGCTTTATATTTGCCTGCACCTGATTTAAAATTTTTTAAAATGACTCTCCTCTCCTTCTTTTCCTCTTTTTGTGACCAGCGGAGGGTTCTGGTCTCTTG
This sequence comes from Megalops atlanticus, assembly GCA_019176425.1. Lineage (NCBI taxonomy): Eukaryota > Metazoa > Chordata > Actinopteri > Elopiformes > Megalopidae > Megalops > Megalops atlanticus. The sequence continues at coordinate 19,662,175 of CM032882.1, forward strand.
TTAGCCACTGCGTGAAGTTTAAAAGAGGATTGAAATGCTGCTCTTTGTGAACTTTGAGTTGTGTGTTGGGAGTAGATGGTGACTGTGGGGAATAGCCGTAGAATGCTCATGCTTTGGGTAAATGTTAGGCAGATTGATTCCGGATAGAAATGTCTCAACGTCAGCTAGGTTATTATCTGAGCACCGCTTGTCACACATGTCTTTCTGTAACTGTGTTCCTTATCTTTGCAGATAATGAGCAGAAAAACATTCTAGTTAAATGACATTCTAATGAAACAGAAGTGACAGGTGCTAATTGGAGTTCTAGAAATGTACAGGATTGTGTTATTAGTGCATGTATGCTCATGGTAATGATTTAGATCTCAACTCATATTTGTTATACTGCTTACTGAAATTACATAAATGTACTGAATTTTCAGTACATTTAGCGGTAGGTTACAATGGGTTCATTAGTTCTTGGTCGGTTATATGAGTATGAGACTGACTCCTTCTTCACTAACTACCCAATACAATAATTACAGAGGGGGCATAAATCAAAAGCTAGCAGGGAAATCAGAGCAGCTTGTCACTAGCACTATATCTGACTTGTTAAATCTCCTTGTGTTCCTTCACAGGGTCCAGGCATACTTGTGCTATTACTCAGTTTTTTATATGATCTCTTCTTGGCAGTGCTAATCCTTAAGTGTTCTTAGCTATGTGCTTGTGCATCTGTTTGGCCCAGTTCACTCAAGCTTTCTGAATGCATAAATGAATATGACCTCAGCTTACATCCAGGCATAATTCCATTAAATTTATTGCTGCAGACCTGCAACAGCAACACAATACAGAAAATGAAAGTTAAATTACATTTATTTATCTTGATAGAAGCTATCACCTGAATCTTATTGCTCATATTTATGTGGTAGCTACACCTTTCACATTAATCTATTCAGTGTGCTATATGCAATAGCATAGTATTATGTCTGTTGAAGTTAACTCTGGCTGGTCCAACCATTACATATGAAGAACCAAAATCCCTGTCTTTTGAAAGGTACACTTCCACAAGTCTTTCATTGTAAAGGCCTTGTCTGGCAATTCAAAAGTGGGGGCATAATGATGGGACATCAAATATGGGCATTTAAATTAGACTTTGCAGTCATGTTCATCCTTTATTTGTAACTGACACTTAGTAGTGACCACTGGCTGACTACTGCCCCACATCTCCAACAGTTACATATGGAGCTTACTTTATCAGTTCATAAAATTTTAGTCAGAACAGAGGCATAAGAATAGTATTGCCAATGATTACCGATCAGTCATTGAGTGAAACTGCCAAATATTCGTAATTAGTATCACATAATAAAAGAGTTTTTTCTTTTCCATAACCCTAGCAGTGTAGAAGAAGCCATTGTCATGGCCGGGTTTAATGAAAGTCCCTGGTCTGAGGTTGCTCTGACATTGTGCCTATGTTATTCATTGCTCAAGTTGTTATTGACCTTGCATCCTAGCCCACTGATGCCCAGACCGATGCTCGCTCCTTCCTGAGTGAGGAGATGATCGCTGGTGAGTGTGAGCCCATTTATCTGTGTAAAGGCTTGTTCACCTGCAGTGAGCCAATGCAAGATAATGACCTGGAATGCATTAAATACATTATCCTTGATGTTCTAGAATTTATCCAGACAATAAAGGACAAACAGTACACAAACACAGCCCCCCCCTCCCCATCATTACTGACGTGTTTATGGCCATGCTATCCCAGAGTTCAAGGCGGCCTTCGACATGTTTGACACCGATGGCGGCGGTGACATCAGCACCAAGGAGTTGGGTACTGTCATGAGGATGCTGGGTCAGAACCCCACCAGAGAGGAGCTGGATGCCATCATTGAAGAGGTTGATGAGGATGGTATGATCATAGGCCACGAGTCATGTGCCCTTACTTCGTGTCCTTGCAAGTGGATGTGAGAGGAAGTGCTGTCCTGGTTGTGTGTATTCTTTGTCCAGATGCATTTGAGTCTGTCTGGTTTTTTTGATGTTTTCATGTGTGTATTTTCTCCTAACTTGTCTCTTCCACATCCCTTGGTACACTCTACCACCCAGGCAGTGGCACCATCGACTTTGAGGAGTTCCTGGTCATGATGGTGCAACAGTTAAAGGAGGACCAGGCTGGCAAGACTGAGGAGGAATTGTCTGAATGCTTCCGAATTTGTGACAAGTATGTCAGCTCTGGTTACAAATTCTGAGAGAATTTTCAGTCTTTTGCTCTTCATTATGATTTCATGCAGACAATGTACCAATGTCAGATCAAGGAAATTTTTCTTTAGTTGTTTTGCATGTGACTTACAGAGTACAGAGTACCTTGTTCCATCCAGTTTTATGGAAATAAAATGGAAAATGGAGCTTGATATGTAAATCTCCCAAGCAGATTTGCCAGTAGCCATTTTCTCTTTGAAAAACAGGTGTGAATTACTCACACTACAAGCACATAGCTTTGATGTAACATAATTTCCAGGTACTGAAGAATCCATTTCATTTTTGTGACCTACAACCTGAACACATTCATCTGAATATAAATGAGTGACAATCAGTAATCATAGAATTGTCAATGCAGCATCCTTACATATTCCCACACACACACATTTTGTATCTGTTCACGCCTAGCAGACAGTCAATCTGATTAAATACGGCTTAGTAGTGCAATAGTTTTAGTGTTCAACTGCCATGACCATGAAGTCAGTCAGCCCCTTACTTATCCTTTTTTTGTTGACAAAATGTGACATCACTAATGTGTATGACAGTTTTTTGGAGGTGGCAGGTGGTGGGTTGTAGCCTGTATATAGCTCATATTTCTTTACTTTAACTCCAGGAATGGTGACGGCTTCATCGACCGCGAGGAATTTGGTGAGATCTTGCTCGCCACAGGGGAGCCTGTGACAGAGGAGGAAATTAATGAAATGATGGCGGAGGCTGACAAAAACAATGATGGCAAGATTGACTTTGATGGTAAGATGCACAAACTGCCCCCAAAATGCACGCATATTCACACATTCACAAGCACACAAGCTGAATTATTTATAATGAATGATTGTGTATGTATTATCATTTACGTTCATTATCACCAACTGACATGCATTGTTGTACACACAGTGTATCTGTGCAATCATGTGAAATTTTTCCACCTGAACTCTAAAATTTGTAGACCTGTGTATGTCTGTGTTTGTATGTGCTTGCAGATATTTGTATGTGTGTGAGGAAAAAAAACTCAGAGTGCGCATGTGTGCATTTGTGTGTGAGAGAGAGGAAGATGTGTATGTATGTGTGTGTTTTGGGTGGTGGGGCTGTATCAAGTACCCTGGGTTCCTTGGCAGTTCTCTTCGTCAACAGAATTTATTTGAACTGATTTTTTTTTTGCGGAGTGGCTCCAAGTGATGTCTGTTGTCAGGGGGATGAGTGATCTCCCTTTCTCCTGTCCATTCCTAAGCTCACTAGCATCTCTGACTGCATGCGTCTGCTTGAGACAGACCGAAAATATGCCTGGTAAATGAGGCCACTTAGCCTCATTTTTCTCTGGCTTCTTCTTTCAGAATGGCTGAAAATGATGGAAAATGTACAGTAAATAAACAAGCAACATTCCTCTGCTACCTGAGTGTGGCACCTTCCAAATATGTGGCACTTGTTGTGAAGAAATCCCTCCCCACACTAAAAGAGAAAAGAAATGATGGGAATCCAAGAGGAAGTGGAGTATTATGCGCCCCTCTATGACAGCACAACCCTCTCACTGGCATTGTGGGGCTCAGAATGTGCATAAATATATACACCAATACCTTAAGAAGGAATCTTAATCAGGCGTTCTGCATCACAGCTGTCTCTTTCACACTTGCTGTTGTTTAAGATGTGCTTGCAGATGTTCTCACAGGAAAGAATAAACCTGCTTCCCAGCTTTGCTTCTGATGCTTCTTTGGCTTGGAAAGCATTCTGTTTACCTTGCATCTCTGTCATCTGCATCTGATAACTATGACATGCGCCTCAAGCACTTCTCCAAACGCAAATCAGACAAGAAAAATAACAAGATGGAATTGATTGATTCATAAAATCTGTGAGTCTCATCAATGGTGGGTTTCTGTGCAGCATGGCGGTAAGGTGAGGGTGTCCTTTGGGCATTGTGCCATGAAACTACCAGGACACCAGCAGGTGCTCCAAGCATTCATTTATGGGCCATAGTCAGGTCTGTGTGCCCATATCTCAGTCCTTCATCTACATAACTACAAGTGGAGTGGTCCACCTATGCCTAAGTCTGGACCCCTACATAAAATGCTTGTATGAGCACGGACCCTCTGCTCACTATCTGTTCATTAAAATGTAACTGTATTTCACATCTGTTGAGAAAACAATGGGTAAGTTATGGTAAATAATACTTGTGATTTTGTCCATGCACATGATAACCATTTGCAATTTACCTGACACATAAAATACATGATTGCGTTTGGTTGTCTTCACATTATTGTTCATTATTTCCACCTTACCGAAAACCCCCCAACAACCTTTTTGTGTAACTCAGGGACCTCACCCCTCACATTACTGTATATCTCCATACTGCACCTCTTCAGCCATGCACTCTGACTCTTCCAGGAAACCTGTCTCTCCTCCCTCACCCTCACCTGATCTCTCCTCCGTGCCAGCCAGCTGGTAAATGTGTGCTGTGAGCAGCTGCAAATTTGGGGAGACTGTTACTTCTTTGGATTTACTTTGATTCCATCAATCCAGTCCCTTGCAGTGATCTTCTTTACAAACAAGGCTTGAAGGATAAGGTAATTCCTAATGTAATATAGCCTACCTTGCATCAGTTTTTGTCTGTGCTGTACTTACCCTGGCTAAATTACAGCACCCACACCCCCAGTAGGATGCCTTCCCAGTGGTCAGCTAGGTGGGGGGAGTGTGTCTCCTCCGTTCCTTTAGTGCTCAGAAAGTATGATATAAGATAAGACAGAAACAGTAAAACTATATTTAAAAAAAAACACATTGACAGAACATGTACTAGTCAGCATCACCATCCTCAATGAAAGCAAACAAAATGTGAAATCACTCATAGTTGTAATACAGTTTTCCTCAGATCATCGTGTAGTCTTCATCCATAATGAAGAAAAAAATAGAGCTCTGTTTTATTCCTTTGTGCGAAACCAAGAGAACACAACGGTTTCTGTTTTTGAAACAGACCTGTGGTTACCTAATGTTCACCTAATATGTTGTCAGATAGCACCCGGTAGGTCGCAGATTCTCGGTTTGGAGTTTGAAGCCTGCAGCTGTGGGTTTAGTAGCTGGTCATTGCTGCTGTAGTGCACCCACCCAATCCTTTTTCAAAAGCTTTAAAACCATGTGTATACAGCCCACAACCTACTCCCACCCATCACTTCCCTCAGGAAACAACCACCATACAAGGAAAGTTCGACCAAGTGTCACACAGCAGACGTGCCGCTGTCACGTCCCCACATAGCCCTGACCTATGAGCTATTCAGGGCTCGGCCATTCTGTGTCACAGCAGTTTCAAAGAGTTTTGGATTACGCCTAAAGTTATACACTACTACTCCGTTTGTATTGACTGGAGCACACAAACCTTCAGATTCTTCCTGAGCAGGAAATGCAACCGTACAACAGAATCAGTACTTTAGTTTTTTTTTTTTCCAATCCATACATTCAGGCTGCCAAACTACACAAAGCCACAGTTGTAAAGCTATAGTCAACACCAACAAACCACAACACAAATATGACTATAACCCCATCAACAAGAGGGATGGAAATAATTGTAAGGACATGATGCAGGACACAAATAAATATATAAATATATGTATATATACATATACATGTAACACATGTTTAAGAACAGGTTCAAATAAAATGGCTTCTGTTGAAATTCTGGCACTCTGAGAGTTTTGCATGTTGGATGGCCTCCAATGACCCAATTCCCACCCTGGATCGTTCCAAGAATACTAGATTGTACATCTGTTTTGCTTTGTATCTCTTCCAACAGACCCATGCGCCAGGTTTAATGTAGTAATGTTTGCAGACGCGAGGGCAGTATACGTTCCAAAAATTCGATTAGCTTGCACGCACCTCAGAACCCTAAAAGCTGAAGATACTAATTCTGGAGGACCGATGCCACGAGGGGCGTGTCTATACTGACAGGCTTTAAGTGTGTCTGTACGCTCATTTTACGTCTAGTCTTTCCGTTGAGGTGCACGCGGAGTGACCTTTTCCCTTGGGATTTCTTAATTTATTTTTTTCCAGGGGAAAAAATAATCCACAGCTATGGTAAGACTAATCACTCACCGAGAGTCTTTTTTAATATCTTGGAGTGTCAAAAAGACGCAATGCGAACTTTCATGGAATAGAGGAAAATATTGACTTAAAAAATTGGAATTTCAGGCGTTCAAAAAATACATGACTCGTGTTTCTCACTTAGAAAGAATGACAAGGTTTATAAAATACACAGGTAGTAATAATTTAGGTATTTGCGAGACAGGCCTACAAATTACATAAAGACAAGCTTGCATCATTGCATTTACCTGCTAACTAAATAGTAACCGGATTTCAGTATACATACTGATCTTTTACTTTACTGTTTCTTTTTTACATGTAAAAAATTGCTAAAGAGCTCAGTACCGCTAGAAAAGTATTGCGAGGAGAAGACGTGTGTGTAAATCTGTGGTGGCGGGGGTGCGCTGATTTGTGGCAGTGAGAATCGGGTGTAGGTTGTGGGTATTATATGCTTGGGCAACTGATTATACGGAATTCCAAGGTGTTCCATGATAATCCATGTGGAGTCGAACACGGTGAAACGTTGCCGATTCCTATGTGGTTATGCCATTTTTGACGGGAGGTGTTCCGTAAACTAATGCTGTCTTTATCTATGGTTTTTCTTTTACTCCCTTGTCCACAAAACAGCCCGTTTTCATTTAGATGTATGAGGACCGGCATTTTTGTCCTTGCAAATTATTGCTATGGCTGTCTGCGTTATCATAACAGCAAGAAGATAAGAAAATCTATGTAATGGACTTGAGTTATTAATGTTAATGTGATAATGGTGATGGTGTACCTATTGACCTTCTAGAGTGAAGCACAACAAGAAGCCCGCTCTTACCTGAGCGAGGAGATGATTGCCGGTAAGTGCGTTACCAATTTAGAAGTTGAAAGGGTAGGAAAGGGGTACCCGTAACTGGCACGTGGTAGCATAGTAAAATGTGTGTGTTATTTCCCAACAATTTTGTGTTGTGCAATACCTGTTTACCAAGGTATGTGATCTATATTTGAAATGTTTTTCGCTGTCGCGCAATCCCAGAGTTCAAGGCGGCCTTCGACATGTTCGACACCGATGGCGGCGGTGACATCAGCACCAAGGAGTTGGGTACCGTCATGAGGATGCTGGGTCAGAACCCCACCAGAGAGGAGCTGGATGAAATCATCGAGGAGGTTGATGAAGACGGTACTCACATTTTGATCTTACAGTAATTAAAAATCTACAGAAGCAATCTGTAGATATTAAATTAGTTGTTAGGGCGTTAGCCAAAACAGTATGCAAAGGCATTCCATTATAGTACAAATGTACTTTCTTACAATGTACAACAATATGTTACTGTAGCCTCAATTGCTTTTTGTAATATTTCCCTCAATGTCTAGGCAGTGGCACCATTGACTTTGAGGAGTTCCTGGTCATGATGGTCAGACAGCTAAAGGAAGACCAGGCTGGCAAGAGTGAAGAAGAGTTGGCAGAATGCTTCCGTGTGTTTGACAAGTATGTCATTCCAAAGGGGGTGAATTCACAGGCTGTCCCATTTCACTTAATTGATTGCACTGACCATCTTTTTGTTCTTGTGTTTTCACTGGAGATGTGTTAATAATCAAAAGTATTCATGCAGTGTAGCATAGCGCCAAGGAGCAGAATTCATAACCAAAAGGTTGCAGGTTCAATTCCCTGCTGGAGCTCTGCTGTTGTGCCTTTTGGGAAGGTACTTAACTCAGAAATATCCAGCTGTATAAATGGATAATGTGAGAGTGTAATGTAATGTAAGTCACACTGGATAAGCATCTGCTAAATGACAATAATGTAATGTAATGTCATATGTATCTCCCGTGGTGATGCACCTCCCAGCAAGTGGCAGGCTTATCAGTGAACCCTGCTGTAAGGTAACCTCTGGTTGTGTCTGGCAGGAATGCTGATGGCTACATTGACAGAGAGGAGTTTGCCATGATCATCCGCAGCACTGGGGAGAGTGTCACAGAGGAGGAAATTGATGAGCTCCTGAAGGATGGAGACAAGAACGCAGACGGCATGCTGGACTTTGACGGTAAGTGAGCAGAAAGGCTCTGATACTTAGACTTATCCATATATTAGCCTCTTATACTCCATTTTATGTCTTAGACCACCCCATATTGTATGTGTCGTGATAAATGTCTGCTCCCAAGTTTAGATATTATTAGGAAAAATTCTGGTTGGATAATGGGGAAGTGTTATTTTCAGGTTTCAAAATTAATTTGTTTATTTTTATTTTTTTACAGAATTTCTGAAGATGATGGAAAATGTGCAGTAAAACAAAAACTGCAGGACATTCTTACTCCTCCTAACCCACTCACCTCTCGTTTCTTGTTCTCCTCTTGCTCCATTGGTGATCCCCACATCCCGACTTTTAGACAGCCAAAAAGACACCTGGCACAGGCCTACAAAGCCTCGGTGATGCTTCTTTGTTAAAAAACACACAAGGTCAGCTGGGTGGTCAGTGGTTGCGCCCCAAGAGCTGAAAAGCCAAACTGAGTGGTGGAGTTTACTGGATGACCACAAGAGGGCGCAGATTGAAAGCATAAATCTAGAGTCAATCTATGTGTCTGGGCCCGTGCACCTCAATGGAATTTTATCTTAATCAAAAATATTGTATAATATTTTAGACCAATGAAAACACTCTCTTCTTCCTTACCAGTGACTACGCACCAATGCAATCAACAAAATAAAAGAATATTTAAAAAATGAAGTTCATGCTCACTTGGTTTGACATTGTAAAGGCCTACATGTTTTTTGAGGAATGTCATTAAAAGTATTTTTTGTGTTTTTCCATTTTCTTTGACCCAAAGCAATGTCTTTTTTTAAATGTTGTTTTTCTCGTTGAAGTTATACTGAACTGTAATTTACACTACTTATAATTTCTCATTATTTTCTCCATGAAAACCCCTAAAAGTAATGCTGGAAGGTGGAATTCTGGAAGGACTCACGCATAGTGAACCACCTCTTAAATATTGTTTGCTGTCGCGTGGCTCAAAATTGGGAAAATACTACCTAAAACTCATATTACTTCAAACTTCAAACTAAACATTTTGGTAATTATTTTACAGTTTCAAGTTTTTTTTCTTATGCAGCATAGGCACGCCTTTTGCATTAATTTGAAATTTTCACAAAGGCTGCCAATATGAATAGCTTTAGATCTTTTTGACTAATAAATTAAATACTATTGTCATGTTCAATACAGAGAATGTGTGCTTGTGCCTTAGGAAAGCCTGAGTTACAGCAGTGTTTACTTTTTTGTTGTTTTTAGTCTTCTTCACAAACCATGGATAAATAATTGCTTTATAACTATTTTATTCCCCGTTTTGCCATTTACCCATGTCCAGCTCCACAGTCATGGTTTCATGCTGCATATGGTCGGTCTCTTGTCTGTTTCCTCCAGGCCACAGCCCAGAATATCCTACTTGCCCTCCATAGTGCTCATTACGCCATAGCAAGCAAGATTCCTTTTGTCAATCTGTCAGAATGCTGCATTCTTGGCGGCAGCTGTTGCATCGTTTCAAGTCGCACGACCTACAACCCGCTGTCCACCTTTGGAAGTACACGTCTCCGAAGTTCCTCCTGTCACGTGACACGGAGTTTCACCCTTTTCATATTCCGTCATGACGGCGTCAATGGGGACTGTGTTATTGCTGGGAGTTAGCTAATTTATCGCAGTTTGTGTTTTTTACTGAGTTGGTAACTAAACGCGTCAGGGCTGGGTGTCTTGACAGGACCGTCTCAACGCGGTAAGGGGAACTGCATGTGATAGCTAGCTTGCTACCTACGTTGAAACGGCGAACCTGATGTTATGTTAGCTGCTTTAGCTAGGTAGCAAGCTAGCTGTCCAGTATAAATTTAGCCAGCCACAATATAAGAGAATATGTTAGATAGTGATATGTTAGCTAATATACGAGGTATGCTTGCTAGTAAGTTAACTCAGTTGTACAATTGTACAGTTGTAGCTAGTCTAGTGTCCATATGACCATAACGTCATTTCTGGTAACTGATCACAGCTGCTGGGTGATGATATTGGCTAGCTAGCTAGCTACAAGTAGTTAGCGAGCACTAATATTAACATAGCGAAACATTATTTGTATGGTAACTAAACATACGCCATATTTGGCGTGTATTTATATTTGTTAATGCATTGTCTGTACCAATGAGGGAAACCGTGCCAAGGTTACCTAGCTACCCAGCCAATTTATCAGACATCTGTTGAGTTCCGTTAGGTATTAGCCAGCTTGCTAACTTTAAATTGTTTGTGTGATTTTCTCCAATTCAGTTGCATATTTGCAGATAACGTCAACTAGATAAACTGACTTTGGGAACTAACAGGACACATTTAGATCAACACTTATAATTATTGTGGACCGTCTTTTATTTGTTCTGTGACAACGCTTGAAGTTGGCTAGCTTGTTTGCTCTCTACTAATTAGTACTAGCGGGTCACGTTTTTTAGGTAATGATGTAGTGCAGCTAATGGTTTTCAGTTACCTGAAAGGTGCAGTAGTTTTGTAGTTAGCCGTTTATTCTCAAATTAGCCACTTTCTCGGGAGAACACTGAATCATACATAACAGTGCAATAGTGACTTGCGAAATCTGAAATTGTTGGAACTCGTGTGTTAGGCACTGTAAGTGGTGTGAATTTGTGGTGGTTGCATGCAAACAAAAGTACAGATTTCTCTTGCCCTGTCTGTTACATTATTACCCTCTCTGCGTCCCTTTCTCTTTAACACTTTTTGCCATTCTCTCTTCACTCTCTTGCCCCCTTTTTCATTCCCTCTCTTCTTTCACTCAGTGCATTGTGGAGCAAGCTGTCTAGGGTGCAAATCCGCAACATGGAGCCACGGAGCTTCTTTGGTAGCCAGTGACCCATCCAGCCAGGGTGGGGCTGGGGGAGAGGGAGAGGGCGTGGCGGCAGCATGGCGTGGCCGGTACAGTTCTTGTGCCGGGTGCTGCGCACCATCGGCCTCGTCATCTTCTACTACATCTTCTCCATCGGCATCACCTTCTACAACAAATGGCTGATGAAGGTGGGGCTCAAATTGACACACCTGTCTGTGCCTCATTTTTTGGCTAACCTCACGTATCATGTGCTAAGCCTGCACATGCTTCTTCACAATTACTTGGGATGTTTATGACTTTTAGTCAACTGGTACAATTAGATGGTTTAGACTGAAAACTGCACAGTGGTGTAATAGCAGTGTCCTCTCTGGTGTCCACTGCCACTACCCTCAGGTGAACTGAGGGTTTTGCCACTACCATCAGGTGAACTGTTTTGCGGTTTCATTGTGTGCGAGCATTTCACCAAGAAGTGAAAAATTAATCAAAAGCACTGAAAGAGCATCTGTATTTTTACCATCATTCAGGTTTAAGGTGCTGGTGGCATTTATGATCATGACAGTAACAATGCTGGCATACAGGAGTAGCTCCCAGCTTTCTCTGTGCAGAGTGAAGGGAAGGTGGTGGTCTACTAACTTTCTGTGTGCACTGCTCTCCCCTGGCCAGGGCTTCCACTTCCCGCTCTTCATGACCCTGGTACACCTGACCATAATATTTTGCCTGTCAGCCTTGACACGCAGTGCAATGCAGTGTTGGACCGGCAAGCCCAGAGTCCTGCTGAGCTGGAAGAAGTACCTCTTCAAGGTGGCCCCAACAGGTCAGTCTGCATGCGCAGTGAGCGCTGCTTCCCAGTGGCTGTGCAAGGACTTTTGCTGCTGATGTCCAAAGCAACTTAAATCCCTAACAGTCTTGCATTTGCTGTGACAGATTAACACAGCTGTCCCTTTTAGCTTCCTCAAGGGATTCACACCCTCAGTCCTAAAGTGCAGAGTCCATTGCTTTATCTGAATCACTGAGCTCTACATGGGACAGACATACAATAGCTGACAACCTAAATGAGACCAGGAGTTATGGAACTGAGTTAGGGGGAGACTCATATGTAGAGAGAGATGAATGTTGGAAAGGATGAGAAATGATGGAGTACATGGAAAAAAGGCAAAGTAGGAGAGGGGAAAGGGCAAAGAGATAGAGGGGTGTTATCACACAGAAAGGTTTGAGCCTGGAACTCCTGGCCAAAGTCCAGACTGAGTTTGGACTCAGTGCTCCCGTGGGGTCTGAATACTTTTCAGTCTGTCATTATCTAGTTGCATACAGTGCATGCATCATCCCATTAGGAGCCTGGAATGACAGGTTCTGAGGTATATTTTTAGATGCTCATGAATCAGAGCTGTGAAACTTCATTTGAGACTCAGCAGTCCTCTGGTTGATGTTCTCACTGTTTGTTCTCTCCCTCTCCTTTCTTTTCCCCTGTCAGCCCTGGCTACAGCTTTGGATATAGGCCTGTCTAACTGGAGCTTCCTTTTCATCACCATCAGCTTGTAAGGACACTACTGTCTGCGTGTGTCTGTTAGTGTTTGCTTGTGCAGGGTGCAGGTATGGATGCATGTATAATTGTTGCATTACATTAAATGCTGTGACACTGTTGATCCACTTGAAGCCCTTGGCACGAGGTGAAAGAGTCAGACACAGCTTCAGTTTCATAAATTGAATGCTTAGAATATTTCATAACTGAGTAAAACTTTGATGGATTTAATAGAACAAAGAAATGGCCGACTCTTCATTTATCCAGACACCCATGTTTTCTGGTTCTTATTGGTCAGCGCAGGAGAGTGGACAGGGTGACATTTTCTGTCCATATCTTTCAGGTACACCATGACCAAATCCTCCGCTGTCCTCTTCATTTTGTTCTTTTCATTGATCTTCAAACTGGAGGAGCCGGTGAGGGAACTTGCTCTCTCAGGAGTGTAATCGCTTTTCAGGAATTTTGGTTTTTGTTTTTTCCTAGAAGAGACTTACTGTTATTATGGGGATTATGTCTTTTGGCAACTTTTGTAACACTCCCATGCACGAATGCATGCGCTAATGCAATCATTTGGTTGTTTGAGCAAGTGTGTGAAGCTGAGCTGGGGCTCAGACTTCAGAGACTTATTCTGATTTTGATTGCGTGATGTAGTGTGCCACAGAAGTATGCCCCTTGTACAGGACTAACAATTACCTCAGTTGATCTCTGTAATTCCCATTCACTTTGTTTGGTTTTGGTGTGATGGGGCTGGGAGTGCAAACCTCAACCAGTTGAAGCTAGTCAAAGTATGTCTGCGGTGTGAGGAGGAAGGCGTGTATTGTGTAAATAATGTGTTTGTGTAATAATGACAGTACCAGTGTGTGAAGAAGAGACACAGTTTGTTGGAAAATGCAGAGGAAGTGTAATCAGCTGCTATTTCTGTATAGACAATGTGCTCTAATGACAGCCATGATTACATTGCCATTAGTAGCTTTTCACAGGGGTCCATCAATCAGCAAGAGCCTTTTCTATTCCACACTTCTGAGTGTTATTTGACATTGTTATTTGCTGTTCTGATCTAATCTTTTCCTCCCTCCCACACCGTGACTAGAACCCATTCCTGATTGTGGTGGTACTTCTGATCGCTGGCGGGCTGTTCATGTTTACCTACCAGTCCACGCAATTCAACCTGGAGGGCTTCATCTTGGTGCTGCTGGCGTCCTTCATTGGTGGGATCCGCTGGACACTCACGCAGGTGCTGATGCAGAAGGCAGAGCTGGGTGAGTCCTGGGGCTCACAGAGAGGCCGGGTGACACCTCCAAGGCACCTTGGAGTACGAGTCACTAGCGCTCACTTATAGGCTATTCTGCTCAGGCATTGAGAGCAGTTTTCCAGCTGGTTTCCAGTTCTCTTGATCCAGAAAGACTCAAGGGCACTCCCTGAGCACCTAAGATGGCTCTGTTTTTTTCCACCCTTCCAAGCCTGTTCCACCCTTAATTGCTGTTAAAGGATCTGTTTTCTGTGTATGAATCAATTACACTGTGCTCAAAGTGTGTTACTAACTGATGACTTGTAGTGTAGGGAGAGCTGAAACATCTGCTGGAGTGCTGCTCTTCAGTCAGGGTACAGCAGTTTATACATGTTACAGTCACAAACAAGATACACCATTGTGAAACACAGCCTTCAGTCACACCAAGCACTGTCACACTATAGTGTCCCCCTTTCTGGAATGCATCCTGAATGCTGTCACTCCTTTTCCTGTAAAGTTGCCCATATGGATTTCTTGATCCAAAAGTTTGATTTGACCAGAGCCATTCTAGTTTGACAGGGCTGCGCACAGCTCTAGTTTCTCTCATGAGCGATCAGTGATGTGAGTCTTGCACGGCCATTCTCACAGGCCTTCAAAATCCTGTGGACACCATGTATCACCTGCAGCCCCTCATGTTCATTGGCCTCTTCCCCCTCTTTCTCTACAATGAAGGTAAGATGGTAGTTTTTTTTTTTTTAGCTTTTGTTTTGTTTTTTTTGTGGGAGAGGTTAATGTTATCTAATTTCTGTCACAAGTTGTTGTCAGTTAATCACTAAATTTAGTTGATTATTCAAATAATTAATACAATTTTAAACATTTGAAACCCATCTTTTAGGCTCCTTATAAACTAAAATACTTTGTAAAGAAATGCTTTATCTTGGTTTAGGGAGGGAAGATACTATTTTAGCTTGTAGCCCTTAAGTTAACTCAATGGTATGAAACTTCAGTCAGCAATAAAAGTGAATAGACAGATCTGATCAACTCTTCCAAAAAAAGAATAGACCAAAAAGTTTGACTGATAGCCTGAAAGATGGCCATATCTATGTGTGGGTGTGTTTTTCTGTCTGTCTTTAGCCCTTAGCATATGCAGCTCAGCAAAGCTGTTCCGAGTGAGTGACCTGTCCCCACTGCTGTACTCCGTTTTCACACTGTCGGTGGGTGGAGCCCTGGCCTTTGGCTTGGGCTTCTCCGAGTTCCTGCTGGTGTCCCGCACCTCCAGCCTTACGCTGTCTATTGCTGGTATCTTCAAGGTGAATCTTCCCTTGGAAATGTCCCCCGTTGTCACTTAAGCTTCCCTACCCACCCTATGAAAGCTCTTGTCCTTTATCCCACCCACTTTATCCATTCTCACCTTTTCCCTCCCTACTTCCTTTGCTAACAACCCCCCACACATTTGACTCATTCTCACTTTTCTTCACTCTCCTCCCTCTCTTGTTCATGCCTCACTCTGTTATCGCTCTATCACTACTTCTTTCCCTCATCTTTTTTTCCCCCATTCCATGCATGTAGGAGGTGTGCACATTACTACTAGCAGCCGTGTTTATGGGGGATAAGATGACCTCTGTGAACTGGCTGGGCTTTGCTGTCTGTCTCTCCGGAATCTCCCTGCACGTGGGGCTCAAGGCCTACTATTCCAAAGGTGGGAGCATCCATCGGACGATCTGACAGACCCATCCACACCACTTCTCTAACTTGAGTTATATACTTGTACTACGTCAGTTATATATTTAATTTACCCAAAGTAGAGATATGCATGTCAATTTACCAAAGAAGAATTATTTTATTTTTATTATTTTATTTTAAATCACTATTAAAAGTAGTTGGCAAAGGTATGCCTGTGTGTGTTCCAGGAAAGAGTGGCACACTAAGACAGCTGCCCAGCAAGGACAGCCCAGACCTGGAGCTGCCCCTGTTGCATCGCGGCGAGGAGGAGGAGGATGGAGAGACAGAGGAGGTGTATGATGAAGAGGAAGAGCAGGAGATCCTGCACTGAGTCAAAGGTCGAGAAGGAAGACCGAGGGTTCCATGAGGGAGAGTCGCAGGAAAGAAGACATGGCGCATCCGTGGAGATCCTCCACAGAAAAGAACAAAGAGGAAGAGGAGGGCGGGTGGACGGTCCCATTCCACAGCCGCTTGGCATCGACACTTCGCTGTCAGCTCGTCATTTGTCACCCGTCACTTGAATAGTTCTTCCGTGTCTTGCAAAAAACCGTAGTGGTAGTTCTGAAAATTAGTTTAATCTGCCACCAACCATCCAGTGTGCAAGATATAATGGTGAACTGAGGGAAGTTATTTTTCCCCCTTTTCAACCATTATGCATTTCAGAACTGTTTGACGTGTCTGTCAGATATCAGCTTCCGAAAGCCTTTAGTGCCTCAAAGCAAGGGAAAACGGGGGAAGAGGAGGAGCACATCCTGTACTGAGAGAGTATTACCTTTGCAGTTGTGTTCCACGTGCTTGTGCAGATCACCAGGCCCCTGACTGTATTACCCGTGACTGATTTGTCCACTGAGAATGACATGGATGAAGGTCACCTACTTTATACTTGTTTTTTTTCCAGTTATGTGTAAATAGGACCAATGGATTTGGTAGATTTTTGAAATGTTGCTTAAAAATCTGCTAATTTTATTCTAATTAAATGACAAGCTTCCAAATGTTTCTGTCTGTCTGTCTGTGTGTTGGCACACCTTGGTGCGTGTGCGTGTGCGTGTGTGTGTGTGTGTATGGAGTGATTATAACCTATATACAACACACAATGTGTGGATCTGTGTACCTAGCCATAACAGTTTCTCTCTTGATCTAAACCTTTCCTAGTCCTGTCATCATTCTAATAAGATTCATGTCACACTGTGAGAGAATTAGATTTTCTTGTTAGTCGCCCTTCTAGATTTACAGCTGTCCTGCGGAAGGGACTCCATTAACTTAATTTTGTTTACTTAGAAAATAAACCTGCCCTGAGAGAGCTTATTCATATTGACTGTGTAGTGGTGCTTCAGAGAAAACCAATTTTACAGTAAGGTCTGGATTTATTTTCCAGAAGGAGCCCTACAATCACACAGTTGTTAGACTGCCGTGGCTGTTATTAGAAACAGAATGTATCTGTTTGTGTCTGTTTCACTACCAGTAAAGACATCCACGTGTACTACCTTGCTATTGTAGTTGCCCTCAATCTTGTGCTCATACTGTGAACAACTGTATTCTTTTTTCATAATATTCCAATCAATTCTAGAATTGTGACTTGACCTGAAATAAGGAAGCCAAGTGATTAACCCAAATTAATGTGAAATACCCTGCATTTCAGTACAAAAGGGTTTAACTGCTTGGATGTTTGCAGGTGGGGAACATAAAATGGTTCTCCGTACTGTTCAGTGTCATGGTTTTTTGTGTTTTGTGATTATGGAATTCAGTATATAATGTTGTTCGATGTTTAGTTTTAGTGTCTGTGTGTCTTTTATTTTTGTCTTCAACTAATGGGGTCCCATTATCCAGCCCTTCATGACCGATGAACTTTGACTGAGTAAAGGACAGTATACATGCTAAACTTGCATATTGCTCCCCTCACCAACTACTGATTAGATCTGAACTAGAGAGTAGGCAAGAGGTGGGAGGCTATGCTTCTGTTCATTCAGAGGATACTGCCACCACAATGATAGGTGGGTGAAGTTACAGGGCTACATCGGTGCTATCTCCATCTAAAATAACCTTCTCAACCACAGGAGAGAGTAATCGCAAACAATGCTAGGGATTTGTTTCAATGTAAATAAATTATGCTCCAATCATCCTGGTTTAATAAACCAAAGCATTGTTGAAGTTATAAGGTTGGTGGGGCTCTCAATGCGTTTTCTGGCAGATTGAAATCTGAATGCAGTAACAGTTGCACTATGAGCACATTTTCCTCTCAGCTCCAAGAACAAAACCACTAATGGCAAATGCCTTTTAGGTCATGCAGACTCCCAGATTCCAGTAAGGCCAAATCGATAAGCAGATTTGCATGTAAACACCAGATTATTTGTAAATAATGAATAACATACAAAATCACAAATAACATTTTGAAATTAACAAAAAAAACATTCTGAAGAAACTATAAACTGATGTTGACATCACAGCAGATACTCTTATTTGTCAAATTAATCCATACCGCGGATGCCAGTGCTTATATAAGCCCAGAGAAGAGTGCCTTGCTTAAGAGGGGTCAGTTATAAAGGCTCAATTTTGGGACAGAGGAGGACTCCCACTTCTCCTGGGGAAGGGTGTGTATGGTGGCAGATGATTATCATAAACTGCTGATGTTAAGTAAATCAATCTAGCAAGTAGGTCAAAATTCTGTACAAAATTCTGTATTCTTTTTCTGTACTTGGCCAAGGTTAAAGTGCAGTGATAAGTAGTTTTAGAATCTTTTGCATAAAGTAGAAAGTGTTGCATATTGCTATTGTGGTTTTGAATTTGAAAAAAGGTCTGATACTTGATAAATTCCGTGTTTTAATCATATGCTAACACTGCCACCTCGTGGATATTTGTAGTAAGAACAACACAAAGGCACTCCGTTAAATTTTCATCGGTCACCGATTAATGTGACTTTCAAACACAGTACTTTATTTTGCAGTTTTATCTAGCTAAACAGGGCAATTCACAATGTTCACTCTTTATGGCCATTTTTATATGTCAACTAAATGACTGCAGCTTCCTTATTTAGTTGTTTTAATGTAAATTTCAAGAAAAGAAGTAATTCAAACCAACCACACTCAGTACAATAGTCTAACCAGTCTAACCACTTAAGGATGTGCTTGGACTGCAGTGAATACACTCTGATACTGTCACTTTTTCAAAACTGCTGCAGCCTGCTGTCATATGCTCATACTGGTTTCATATGTTCACTGGTGAACATATGTGGGTGAGATTTTGCTGCCTACCTCCTACAGGGAGCACTAGGCCAGATTCAGAATCAAACACTTGAATCTGATTTTGAATGAAAAGATAAACTAATGTAGTTATAAACTAATGAAATACGCTACTATTTTATTAAATGTTTGGTTTAATAAAGTGATAATTCATTGTTCAATGTCACTTTCAGTGGTACTACAACAGTAAAACACATGAGCTTAAAAACCACAAGCTTTGGTCTAGACTACAATGCACAAAAAATTACAGCACATTCCACAGCTGTAACAAATATAACAGTCTATTTGATGCATTCTGCCACCTTTACTTTTTCACCTCCAAAGCACATGATGGCCAAAAGGTACCAATTCTCTATCAAGACAGCACAATCTGCAGAACAACATCTAACAACATTTAATATTTTATGATTAATTTCCCACACTGTGCCCACACCTGGGGAACAGTTCCTATTATATAACATTTCACATCTTCAGTAACCACCCCTCACAATACTGTTTCAGTAGGGGTGTTTAAGGCATAATCTAGCAATCTTAAACTAGCCTTATTACCATTGTATATATGTCTTTCCTTTCTGTCACTGACCACAGGAATCAAAACGTGCTCCTCTACATATAGTCAAGGTTTCGTCATTGTATTTGGACTGTTTCTTTGTGGTATCTGCTCAGACGGTATCTTTTCTATTTTATTAATGAAAACATCAATTATAGCCTAAGTGTAAGACTGTAGGTTTGTACAGTTCTCGGCAAAGAGGGGAGAGAAAATTCCCTTAGTAGATTTTATGCATGCTCTTCTAAAGAGGACCCCGCCTATCTTCGCATGCAGGAAGGGAGAAGAGCTATCAAATATCACATCCCACTCCATTGAACTACACTTGACGTGTTGTCGACGAGGCAGTGCGGAACTCCTCGAGTGTTGACAACAGCTTTTGGAATGCGCCAGACTCACCCTCGCGCAAGGGGAACAATCTGGACATAAACGCACGGCCTCAGGTACGCCCGCCATTAAACTTTGCTTGTAACATTAGAAAAGAATTATAGTTTACTTGCCGCTGTGTTTATACTAGTACATTAATCTGTTGAACTGCAACCTAGAGTGGATAAAATTGATGAAGCTGAACCTGACAGCATCGCAGGTTGTCTCGTGCTTTATATCCAAAACCCAAATACACTTACTGTATAAGAAGGAAAAAAGAAACTCAGCGGTCTCTGTGCTGTCAACCAGTCTTGTTTTAAGAGGGATTTCTAGTTTCTTGAACGGGCTGTATCATTAGCGCAACTTTCAGGTTTGAAAAGGTGGTAGGGAGCTACATTACCTTAAAGTTAATGAGGTCGCGCGCACGATGTAACGCAGATTGATTTTAGGGGCGAAAAGTAAGGCTCACACCCTGAAGAAGTGGGTGTGTAAATAATGCTTGTGCGAAGAGGAATCCCACACAAAACATGCTTGAATCTGAATCAAAACAGCAAGGTGTATCACTGCATGCATAACAACACTGACAGTGGACAATGCCATGTCCAAATTCTCTGAAGTGATTGCCATAGTCATAATAGTACTGTTCCTTCGGGTACATTTTTGTATCAGCGCGATGCAGTGTGGTTCCTTATTTAGTCCCCTTGGCCAAAATTCAATGAAAGGGCGAAATGATAAGAAAATAACTAGTCACCATCACAGATGTCTGTTACTTACAATTCAAATCAATGACTAAAGAATCGGCAAACTTCCTACAACCTCTGCCTCTTACACACTGGTTTATGGTAAAAGCAAAAGATGAAATCCAAGCTTCTGACTCATGCATATTCAGTGTTAGATTATTTGCATTTTATATTTTCTCTCACCTTTTAGGTGGTGCACATTTTAGAACTACATATTATGAAGGTTATTTTTCCCATGCCCGAGGGAACGGGTTTCTTGCATTGCGTAACGCCTCATCTGTGGCACCATACCTCTGCATTGTGGATGACAGACAAGTATGGAATTGGGAGAGTTATAACGGAGAATAGCGAATCGTGTCTCAGGCGCGCGAGAGCGGAGTGATCCTCCAGGCCGTGGGGGCTGATGACGGTCTCCACCGCTGGACATGTAACGACACGCACGCTGGAACTTTTGCGAATGTCGGCCTGCGGCGGGAGACTGGGGTCACGACTAGCGATGGCAAGCTGTCGTGGGTATTGGCTAGATTGACATTTGATTATTTCGTATGACTGGACTGTTGTTCATATACAATACATAACCACCTTTCAATTACATTACTGTCTTGTTTTTGATTTCATTATATTAATATTGTCTCAGATGCTTTGTTGATACGACTAATCCAGGTATGACAGTCACTGACAGAATGTAGAGCCTTGGCAAGAGTGAATGAGAGACAAGACTCATGAATCCCCTAGTACTCAAACAGGTGTTTTACAACATAACCCTCTGTCCTGTAATTTACTACAATGGTCTACCTTATGACCAGTTATCCCAAGAGCTGTCTTGTGGTTTCCCATGGCTGGAGTGTGGGATTTGCAGACAGATTAGGTCTGACTTGTTCTGGCAGACAACCTCTCTTGTCAGCTCACAAATGGTTGTTACTAATTACCCTGTATGTCTTATTACTAATTAGAAAGGTCATCTAAGTGATGCTATCTATACTGCTGCCCTGTACTTTGGAATTCCTCTGTGTCATCAGTTGAAGTACACTTGGGAAATGGAATTTTGGGTTTATTTCCTTGTAAGCATTCAGAATTATGCCTTGAATTTATAGGTGTATTAGAAATGATAACATGTTACATTTATTTACTTGTATTCTTGCTACTTAGCTGCGTTTTTGGAAAATCCATGGTGGATAACTGACAATGTTAGGTGCAACTTATATTTAATGCAGTTTTGTGTTTATTACCACTATTGGCATTGATATTTTTGCAGTTTTCTTTTTCATTCTATTTTCAAAGCAGTATGTGATTATGTAAATCACAAGAGGAAACACAAATTCATGGTCATTCTAGTATTTTTTCCATAATTCCAGTTATAGTGTTTTTCAATTTAAAAAATTATATTACAAACACTTTTATAATAAGGTAAAAACCTTGCACACATGACTTTTATTATGACAGCAGGACTTGTGTATTTCATTATTGTTTTTCATTATTATTTCATTACTGTTTTCTGCCATAGTGTGTTCATTCTTTCCAGCAACTTTAATTCAGGGGTGACATAGTATTGTAAATGGAGAATATATCATTACATCATATTACTTTCATTTAGCAGATGCTCTTATCCAGAGTGACTTACACATGTTACATTTTTTATGTGTTATGCATTTATACAGCTTGATATTTACTGAGCCAGTTCTGGTTTAAGTACCTTGCCTAAGGGTACTACAGCAGTTCCCCAGTGGGGAATTAAACCAGCAACCTTTTGGTTACAAGCCCTGCTATATACCACTATGGTACACTGCCATTCCATCATGTATCAGGGAGTCTGTCTTTTATTAATTCAGTCATGCTTCATTCAGTCATGTCTTCTGTCCTGCTTTGTCAGGTGTTCAGGAGCTCCAGGTTTCCCAATGTCTTCCTGCTGCTGTTGCCCTCTCCTCCCAGTGCTGCTGATGTCTGGCCTGGCAGCTCTCCTTTTGCTGGCCTCTGGAGTCCACAGCCAAGGTACTCCCCCTTTCTTTAGTATAACTGCGTACAGCCAAAGCACTCCAGGCAACTCAACCAAACTACCAAACATTTTGGCTATGGCTGCAGTAACACTTGAGGCAGTGCTTCTTTTGGTCATCACTTAGATGTCTCAAGTCAGACTGAAACAAGAAGGTTTTTGTAAATAATGAAAAAGTAGCAGACTTTACTGGAGACTCCTCTTGATTGTTCTTGTTTTCTTTTTGTTTTCAATGCTCACAAAGACCTGGATCATTAGTCTGTTAAAAAAGACTTCTATACAGCTCCACCAGGACACAAATGGATAGACACACACAAAAATACACAAAAAAACTGCCTCCTTATAAGTTAATTTCTCACATGGCCTGGGTATCTTTGGTATAGACATGCTAATACCGATACATTAACTAGTTATAAGGATCTCAGTAGTACTTCTAATGTAAAGAGACACTAGCAGTATGCAGACACAGATAAACACTGTGATGGTACACTGCTGAATGATGAAGGGTTGCAATTGTCCAATCACTGAGCTCTCACACACAGTGTGGCACAAATGCATAGTTACATATAATACCATAGGTCTCACAGATAATGTATGGCATGCATGCAGTATATACACAAATAACATGTAAGTAATTTCTATACATGCATAGTATACAGGGGATACATTGGGATCTGTCCTCCATCTTCCAAAGCCTGCAATAGCCCATACACTGAGCCAGTCTGTTGTCTTACAATATGTCTTCACAGGGATGGAAAGCCAGTGAAACTATTCTTGCACATTCTGTTATTGTTGGAACCCACTTCCATCTAGAATAAACAAAAACATGGATGATGCTCACAAGAATGTTACCTGCATTCCTCAGGGTGTTAGACAGATTAGACAGTTACAGCCAACACACACGTTGCCATGCCGGTCTGTCAGTGTGAGCATTCCCAGATAAGATGGCCCTGTCTACAGTTCTGCCAAGGGCAGGTAAGGGCCAATTCCTTTATTAAGACACTCAGGTCAGGATAACAGAGTATGCACATACACACATACTTCAATGAGCATTTATTTGTGCACACATTTTAACACAATTAGTATCAATTTGAAATAGTTACAGCATCAGCGCTGCAAATTCCTACATGTATTCAAACAAAATGCTTTCCTTGTCGTTTGATGGAGCATGTTCAGACACCTCTGCTCAACAAACACGAACAGAGTGCTGCAGAACAAAGAGCCTGCAGAGTGGCCGGCATGGTGGCATTTAAGATAATGGCACGGGGGCGCCAAGGAAAGAACACAAAAACTTGCTCTTTACTGCTGTCACCTCTCTCTCTCTCTCTTTCTCTCTGTCTCTCGCTCCTTTCCCACAACTTTTCTCCTCTTTTTTCTTCTCACAGTCCTTCACTTATGTAAGTGGAATTTCCATGTGTGGATTCTGGAAGGGTGTTTTTTGCTTACATGTGGACTACAAGGGATTGAAATGGGAATGTCATGGTACAGATTACATGAGTCAGGTCATACAATACAAAAATATTTCTGTGAATAAATTAGAAATATAAACTCAGCAACAGAAGCGTACTTACCATTGGATCTGAAGTATGCTTACTGGATTAGAGTTTGCACATTTTTAATAACTGAGGCTTTGACCTGAGCCCTTTTATTTTTCTTATGCCTTTTTTTCCCACTCATTTTGCAACTGGAACCCCAGTTTAGTAATTTCCAGCTGGATACTGTGACTGTTTTGCAGTCTGCAAGTCTACCAGTGCATCACAGCGAGTAGCACCTATTGGATGATGGGTGTAGCTTCATTGATGCCATCCAACAAAACTATAGGTGCTTGATGAGTCATAGTAAGCGTAAGGAGCAGCCCTTACTGACAAACCCACTCCTATCCCCAGCAGAACAAAGCAAATTAGCTCTGCTGCTGTGGGCTCCCAGTCATTGACAAATGATGACATGGGATGGAACCCAGGCCACAGAATTCAACCTGCACTCAAAGTGAGTGCCTAAACCACTGAGCTATTTGGGAACCCAGTGAGATCTTTCATTTGAACTTATGTTCTTGGGCAGGGAGAAAACTCCCATTACATACAGGTGTGATCCATTCCTGTCCTGGCCGTACCTTGATAGTTTTAATTATGTAAAATGCATAAGAAGAGTGAAGTCTGCCAGTACAGGTTGTGTGATATTGACTCAATGACAAGTATATAGAAGCACACATGTCAGGAAGTCAAACATCAAACATCTGGTCATGTGTTACTGTATGTGAGTGAGATTATGGCAATCATAAATATCACAAGGGACTGTGTGCTGAAGGAGACCAAGAAGCTGACAGAGTCCACACATAGTGAAGGACACCCTTAAGTTTCATTCAACAAATTCAGAGCAATACCATTTATTGTCATAAATTTCACAACATTTTTCTCAGAAAGATTTTTTTTTTTTTTAAATGAAGGAACTGTTCTAAATGAATGTTTTAAACACTTCCTGCTTAGAGGCCGAATTTGATTCCGTCCATCAGCATATCAATGTCTCAGGCACTTCATTCATTGTCATTGTGTGCCTGGCTTCATCCCAAGTCCACAGTGCAGAACTAACCCAAGGGTTACTTTGGCACAGCAGTTGTTGTGGTTGTTGCTGCCGGGTGCGTAGCCAGACAAAGACCTCAGTACATATGAAACTTCCCCACTTTCTCTCATGTTCTGCCAACAAGCAAGACACAGGAACCCTCAAGCGTTGCCAAGGGAATGGGGACCCCAAAAGGAGGATGCCGAAAGGGTAGCCGACACGCGCAGACACAACGCTTCGATTCATGTGTTCACCCTTGGGGTGTCACCCGCAGTTGGGCCCAACGTCATGTACACGCGGCGCCCCCAAACTAACCTTTCCCCGAATGGATTTCCTGTCCCCTCTGCCAATCCCCATCCCCCCCGCGCACTCAAAACAAAAGACCTGCTTGAGGAGACGGGGACAGCTGGCACAGGGAGTGGATGACAGGGACGAGGACATAAGAGGGGAGATTGTTGGGAAAGAGCAAGCGGAACTTTTGCAAATGAGTTCCGACAAGAGAAGAGTTGAGGGGAGGGGAAGAGGGGCTCGGAGGTCAGGAAGGGGAGAGGGTTTCCCACTCCACAGGCAGGGTAGGCCCAAAAAACTTTACAGCTAGTGCAAAGAAATGCTTTGAAACTATTTTGTGTATCTCTTTGATCTCAAGGCAGATCTCAGCTCCCCTCTTCTCCCCCTTCCCCTATCCCCGTTTCCCATGAATTACTCAGTCAGTTTTCAACTCATTATCATCTTCCATCAACCCAGGCACAGGAACACACTGCCAAAACAGCTGCATCCCTAACCCAACTCACTTATTATCTCACAACAAGCTGTCAAGAAATTGCTTTGGAGTATGTAAGTCAGCCTGTCTATCTGTGTCTGTCTGTCAGTCTATGATGTTTTGTGTGTGCGTGCATTTGTGCGTGCATGCATGCGTGCATGCATGTGTGTGTGTGTTTGTATATGTACATGTGTGCACACATGTGCATGTGTGCATGTGTGTGCGCTACATGGTGCACATTTGTGAGCATATGTTAATGTGTAAATCATTCAGTGCAAGACAGCGCTTGCTCCCGGGTGGTGCTGTCTCCTCTCCTCCTGCCTCACATGGCACATGGAACTGGTTATTTTCCTACTGCACAATATCTCCTCACATCACTACTACCCCTCTATATACACACAGACACACACACACACACACACACACACACACGCACATGCACAACAGTGAAACAGCAGTTTCAGATAGTGTTTTCTTGCAGGGAAGCTCAAGCTCACCGTGCTGTCTGAAGATCGTCTCCAGATGAAGTGGAAGGAGGCTGAGACTCCAGTTCAGGGGTACAAGGTTCGAGTGAAGCCCATTTCAGGTGAGCTGGCCTTGCAGTGGGAGACACGGACTTTTACACTGCAATGCACCAACACTCTTCGAAGCACGGTTCATCCACAGGTTCAGCCTTAGGGGTCAAGGGTCATTTCTCCTAAGGAGGCTCATGATTTACTGATGCAGTTATTTAGATCAAATCACCCATGTGCTGTCAAGTCCCTCAGGTCAATTTCTTCTTGAAAAAATTTGTGTAATGCCTGTAGTAGTGCTCTGGCTCTGAGCCACTGGATGCTTCCTATTAACAGATAGTAGTATGGACTAGGCTATAGATAGTAGATGTTGTTCTTGATCACTTGTTCTTATTTTTATTATTTACAGCAAAATATGTGTCATAGCTTTATATTGTTAACTTATAATGATAAGGAGACAAGCTTTCACTCTGTGGTTTTTGTCCTCCCCACACTTCCCCCTCTCCCTCTACCTTTCCCTGTCTCCTGTCAAGTGAGTAGTGTATCAGGAGATTCTTTCCTCATTGTGTCAGCATTCTATCTACAGGTGAGGGGTGTGAGGGGGGCTTTATACACAGTGATGGAATTATGAGAGATAGGCATGGGGCCAGCTGCCTCTCCCCCTTCTCTCTCCCTTTCTCCTTTTGTCTTTCCCTCTCTGTCGCTGTCTCTCTCTCTCTCTCTCTTTCTCTCTCTCTCTTCTCTCTCTCTCTCTCTCTCTCTCTCTCTGTCTTTCTTTCTCTCCATAGCTGTGTCTGGGCAAGCTTCTTGTACTTTGACTCAGAAATGCCACAAGAAAAAACAAATATGTCTACCCTTCAGCTAAAGAGGGAAATCAGACGTTAGCTATAGAAGAGTGTGATAGTAATAGATTGCATGTCTCAATTCTGTCAGTTTCTGGGGAGAGGAAGAATTGAATTGGCCGTACATGAGTAAGATACCTTACATTGACGGCTATAACAAAATCCATGGAACAGGGAGGGGCCCTCATAAATTGGAGAGCAAGGTGTAGCCTATTGTGTGATTGAGGCTAACTGAACTTTTGCATGAAGCAACCCACGCCTTTCTCCCTCTGCCGGAACACGTCTCTTGCTAAATGGTGATAAAGGCCTGTTGTTGTCTCTGTGTTGCTGCTGACTCTGTAATCCACCCTTCACTGCTCTTTTGCTGCCCCCAGACGAGCCCCAGCCAGAGCTGATGTTGACGACGACACGGGGCAGGGCCACAGTGGCAGGGCTAGACCCCCAGCAGGAGTACGCCCTGCAGGTCCTGATGCTCAACGGGACACAGGAGAAGCTCATCGCCAAGAGACGCTTCACCAGTAAGAGACCAGAGGAGAGAGGCATTCACAGGACAGTGGGAGAGGGGGAAGGGGGAGAGACAGCCGTGGGTGGGAGCAGAAAAGGAAGTCACAGAGGGAGAGAAAAGAGGAGGTGAAAAGGAAAAGAAAGAAAAGCAGAGATAGAAGATTTAGCCTGCTCTGCCCTCACTGTACGTCCCCATGAGGCCAGACTTGTCAGGACTGGCAATGTTTCAATCTACAGTCTCTAAAGATCCTCCAGGATTCATTATCAAACCAATGTGAGCTAGGTGAAATCTGTGGAATATATGGCATGGTTGGAATGTGCAGGGAGCAGAAGCTGACTTCAGCAGGCTGTTCCAATTACTTCTCCTTTAATGTAATTGAACAATTTGAAATAACGCATTTTGACAAAAAGGCCAAAAGGAATAAGTTGGCTTTGAATGCCTAAACAATTGCTTTTGGTTTTAATTTCTAAGTTCCCCTTAGCAAGATGGAAACCCCTAGTACCCCGTAACCATACCCTCAGATACATCCAACCATCATAGCACCCCCTTGTTGGTACCCCCTTTCAGATGAACATGATACATTCATCCCACACCCCCACCCCATCCCCCTTGTGTAAAATAACAGAGATTCTATCCCAGCAAAATAAAGGAAAAGCAGCCCCAGGTTTTGTTTTTGCACAGTCCCTAAGTCTACCAGTGCCTCTCGGCAACCCACAAAACATCAGAGCTCAGAACGAGACACAACTGTGACAGTGGGAGATAATTATATGTAATTAAAAGTTAAGTCCATCGGAGGTGTATCGTTTGTTCTCAGTAGCCGGGGGTTTCACAAAATACCTGAGTGTCTTTGACTTTTGTCGGGCTGTAATTGATGCTGTTAAAGCCATGGATTCCTGTAGAATTAGAGAGTGTGTGTATCTTGGGAGAGGAAGCAGAGGAATGGAGACAGTTATGTTAATGTACAAAGAGGCCGTAATCCTGTGACTGCTCATTTGTCAACTCAGAGTCAGCAACACCAAAGGTGGATTTAGATTTTCATTTAGATTTTTATATCTTAAAAAGACAGTATTACCACAAGATGGAAACACTGATAAACAAAAGATAACACAATAGAACTGCATAACTTCTGTGGTACGTAGGTATTGATAGGCTTCAGAACAGATTTGCACATGTATACATGAAAGAAATTATAAATATATACAAAACAAAAAAACACTCATGTACTTAGAAAAATGCCAGGGTAAACACATTCAAGCACAAGCTGGACTGTCAAAGGGAGCCTTTTTAAAAGTTATCAGGACAGAACGTTGCAAAAACAGTGATCCAGGGTTAGTGTTGGCCACTTTCAAGCTCCTGTAGACAGAACAAGCCAAGCAGACCAAACAGCTCATTGACAATCAAACATACTATAACCATTTCCAGTCATCCCCCCCAATTCCAAACACAAATTAGGCCAAAGTACCTGCATCTAATGTAAGCTTGGAAAGGTTATATGTATAAAAGGATTATATAAAAGGATGAAGAAGTATTCACTAGATTAACCTTGGAACGAGGTGCAAATCTCGTTCACCTTTAAGTTTATTTCAGTGTATCTCAGGCCCAACCTAAGGCCTTCTGAGCCCCATTGTTATACTTCTGAAACTGATGAGTCAGACAGCTCCTCTTCACACGCCCCACAGTGCTACTCCCATAAAGTCCCGTGCGTCTGCCCTGCTTCTAACACCTCGTATTCTGAAAGACTCAGCTGACTGACTTAGGATGACAGGTTTTACAGCTGCTGCCAAATATTAATAAAACATTTTACGCAGCAGACATTATTAAACTTTAAACACCGTTGTGAGCGTAGGTTACCGTGTTGGCTGCTGCATGTTCCGACAGGTTAAACTTGCACTTGAAGCAGATTTTCAGATATGTGCGTACTACTTGTCATCCAAGAATTATATCCATTTAAAAGCCGAAAGGCAAAACAGCCCCTTACGTGACTCACACTGTCATTCCTACTCTCGCATGCTATTGGTAACATAACTATTTTATAATGGTCATTTGGGGATCTCAGTTTGAATAGTTGGGCAATTTCTGACTAGTTGGGCAGCACGGTGGCTCAGTGGTAAGCACTGTTGCCTCACAGCAAGAATGTCCTGGGTTTGAATCCCGCCTGTCCCAGGTCTTTTCAGTGTGGAGTCTGCATGTTCTCCCCATGTTTGCGTGGGTTTCCTCCCACCATCAAAAGGCATGCATGTTAGGGTCAATTCTCCTGTCAGTGCCCTTGACCAAGGCATTGGCTAAAAGAATTGGAGTTGGTCCCTGGGTGCTGCACTGTGGCTGCCCACTGGTCTTAGCTCCTGGTGTGTGTGTGTGTGTAGGATGGGTCAAATGCAGAGGATGAATTTCCCCATGAGGGATCAATAAGGTATATGATTATTATGTCAACCAGAATTATTCTTATTGTTTTTGGCCTGGGAGATGGTCTTTTTGTGAACTCCTTTTATATTACTTTCATGTTTATCACTGTTCATATTGATTGCATACTTTTAATGCCTATGACTCAACATACAAGCCCACTATCTAAGGCCAGCATATGAGTTATCATTGACCATTCCAACCAGTTATTTCAATTCAAACTCAGGAATTGACCTATATCCTGGAGAAACAGTGTCTTTATTGCCAAGGCTCACCATCTTTAGGTTGAGGCAACTTTCAGGTGTTGACATTGATAGTCCCATCAGTATCACAGTGTTGACAATAGACTAGCATGATGACACTGATGGAGAATGGGATGCTGAGAATGAAGACTGATGGTGGATGCTCCTTCTTTTTGCCTTATCTCTCCCTTCTTTTCTGTTCTCTTCTCTACATTTCTCCCTCTTTCATTCATCACCCCCCCTCTCTCTCTGATTAGTTGACAGTCTGCGGGAGGAGTGGTTGAACCGCACTGGCAGCCGAGAGCAGCGGAGGAAAGTGATTGCTGGGGGTCTGGGGTCAGGAGACATCGACGACTCAACAGAGGCCCTGCTGGCCGCTCCCACTGTGCTGTTTACGGAGCCCCCAAGGACAGGTAGGGGGACACACACAAGTCACACAGGTGTCAGTGGCAGGTGGGTTTTCACAGTGGCGAGTTCCTACGCAGAAGTGCACTGCTCCTTTGAGGTTACCCCACAACCTTATTTAACTTCTATCAATGTGACTGTATGACGCAAACATCATTTTTCTACAGAAGAAAGAATGACATTTATATGCTATTCTGACACACATACTTCAGCTATCAGCATAGCAGCACTCTGAAAAAGGAAGTTCAGGACAGGTTTCTTCCATACCTGCCTTCTCCAGCATGTCAGTCCAGATGGCGTAAGGTATGGGAATGATGCTTTTCGGAAGTGATTTACAACCAAGTCTTGTACAACTGTTGCTGCAGGAGACGTACAGTAGAACATTCATTCTCTACCCCCCCCAACATTCTCTAGCCCCTCCTGTTCAAGAAATTCCGGCAGCCAGTATTAAGGAGCTGTTACATTTCCTGACAGGTCCTCTGTAGGGATGAATGGGAGTGCCCATACCCAACAGGGAGCATGCCCAGCACTGTGATTATGTTTTACTAAGACACTGCAGGTGGCTGGAGAGATGCCAGACTGTAGTACGCCGCCAGGAATCTTGCTAACAGGCTAATGAGAGTCTGTTCCATTTTTATTGATCTATAATCTGTCCAATTCCACACCGTGTGGGGAGCGGGGGAGCCTTCCTCTTCCTGCTTAGGCAAGTTTTTAATGGCCGCTTTACAGTTTTACAGGTTCTCAAGAGCCAGAGTCATAGCTGAACACCAATGAAACTAAAATGTTCTATCTAATATATTCTGTTTCCTTTATTCATCTTGAATTTGTTGAATTACACACCGAGGACAGGCAGTTCTTCTACCAAACATAGAGGATATGCTAGAATTCCTGAGCTGCTTGAGCAAATAGTCACCCAGATAAGTCTGTGTGTAGCTGATCCATCTGTTTGTTCAGTTAATAGAGCAGTTGACTGGAACACTACACTTGTCTCAGGCACTCCAGGGCTGAGAGCAAACTACTTTTTTATTGCCGTTTGTGATTTTATAGGAGGTGCAGGTCACATCCTTTTGCATGCAGTTTTTCATTGCACATTTGTTGGTGAACTCTGTTTCTGTAGAAACAACCACCTCCCCGGATAAAAGCTTGGGGGGAGAGAGGGGCCCCAAGGAGGAGAAGAAGAAGAAGAAAAACAAGGATCGTACAAAGTCAGGTGATAAGCAGGAAGACAGAACAACGCGTGGGAAGTCAGAGGAAGAAAACTCCAGCAGGGACAAACCCAGGAAGACAGTCCCCACACAGCCTGTCACAGGTAAAGCGCAGCCTCTGAGCCTAATACAGGACACAACAAGGAGGAAGAGGTTGGAAATGAAAAGCAGAAGGTTTACTTTGACAGCGAAAAGGTTTCAAAGTGAAATGTAAAGAGCTGTTTTTTATTTCTGATGGTGTAGTGTATTGAACCTGCTAAATAAGGATACAGTTCAGGTGTGTAAAATTAATTCCCTCCCCCCTCCTGTCCAACAAGTTGTTCATGTGTTTTTTGAAGGATAGCTGCCAGCGATCTCCAATTGACATTCTGTAAGGGCAGTCTGTTGTGACTGATGATACTTAATGACAGGGAAGATGATGGCTTTGTTTGTGGGCCCCCTCAAGAGCTGGAGGGAAGAAATATGGTCCCTCTTTTCCATAATCCCAGATCTCTTATCCTCAGAAACGCATTCTCCGCAGGTTAGATCAACACATACACACGCACACTCATTAACAGACAGGTTGTCACATTTATTATTGTGGGTTAGTAGGAAAGTAAAGTCATTTAGTTTGGAGTTCTTGCTGAATTATATCTCCCTCTATCTGGAATCAGCTGTATCCACGCGTAAAGCATTTGAGTGCGACACAACCGCGGCTGCTGACATGGTTTTACTGGTGGACGGGTCCTGGAGCATCGGGCGTACAAATTTCAAGCGGGTTCGAGACTTCCTGGAGGGCCTGGTTACACCTTTCCACATCGGCCCTGACAGGGTGCAGATAGGTGAGACACACCAAATGAAATTTATTTCATGTCTCTTCTTGATATTCTGGTTTATAAGAGATTTGATATGGTCAGAGGGAAGTGGGGGTGTGATTTTTATCCTATA
Source organism: Megalops atlanticus (assembly GCA_019176425.1). Classification (NCBI taxonomy): domain Eukaryota; kingdom Metazoa; phylum Chordata; class Actinopteri; order Elopiformes; family Megalopidae; genus Megalops; species Megalops atlanticus. The sequence continues at coordinate 19,695,004 of CM032882.1, forward strand.
GTTGGGATTTATGGACGTATTTGTCCTTCCCTTGATAGCATTTTTCCTTACTGATCCCATTTTACTAAATAAATAAATTATTTTTTATGAAATATTTGTTGAACAGGTGAAGGATTTGGCTCCCCAACTAACTACAATAAAGGATTTAACATCTGCATATTGGCTCATAACTTAATACTCTATAACCTCAGTATAATGTTATGGTCATGCAGAGCACTATGAAACAGAAACCAAAATAATTCTTTACATGGCAATGGTGACCGGTTTGCCTCTCTCCCCTTTCTCCCAGCCCTATCCCAGTACAGTGGAGATCCCCGCACTGAGTGGCAGCTCAATAACTTTACCTCCCGTGACCAGCTGCTGGAAGCCGTCAGGAATTTCAGATATAAAGGAGGGAACACCTTCACAGGTGAGCAGAACACCTTCTCAGCCAGGTAAGCCATGATATAGCTCACATTAAAAGGTGAGTAAAGGGGGAAAATGACCTTTTAAAGGAGGTGGCTGAAATCCTGTTGAGTACTGTCCAAGTAATTTCAATTCCATGTGTGCATATGTGTGTCCACCAGGTCAGGCTCTGATGCACGTCTTAGAGCAGAATCTTCGGGAGGAGGTGGGGGCACGGCCGGATACCCCTCGCTTCTTGATCCTCCTCACTGATGGGAAGTCCCAGGATGATGCCATTGCTGCTGCCAACAAGCTGAAGAATGCTGGAGTGGAGCTCATCGCTGTGGGTGAGACTGGGTGCACTTGGCACATGCCCCCTGGTGGTGGACCTGTTATTTGTATTTTGAATACGTGGTTATTTTGATTTGGCTTCTTGAGTGTCTGCGTTGCTGGTTTTTGTAAAGATAGACCTGGACAAGCAAGCACACATCTATTAACTAATAGATGGACCTGTTAGTGTTACAGAGCTTGTGTGTGTTTATATCTGTGTTTGTCTGACTGTACTTAAAAAGGAGTGAATGTGTGCTTGTGTGTATTTGTGTTCTTGTGTGGTGAATCCTTCCAATCCCCCCCTCTATGCATCATAGGAGTGAAAAATGCGGATGAGGCGGAGCTCCGTCAGGTTGCATCCGAGCCCCTGGAGCTCAACGTCTACAATGTGAACGACTTCCCTCTGCTGAGCAAACTGGTGGGACGGCTGGTGCGAATCCTTTGTGGGAAGATTGAGGATCGCAGCAAAGCCAAGAGTGAGTGTAGCACAAGGCGAAGAGTGAGTTTAAAACAAAATAAGACAGTTTAACGCACACAAACACAAAACTCTCACAAACATACAGCAAAGAGCGAATGCAATGCACACATTTGGTATTCTTGGTGTGTTCTGTAGTTGTTTGTTTCAGCTTTTTAAATTCTGCAATTTATTTCAACATCCTAGAACAGCAGGTGGTGGTAATACACTTTGTATTTAATTCGCAAGTCACCATAAAGCAAAATTCTGAGTTGTGAGTGGGGGTGCTGTGTTGACCAGGAATGGAGAGGCCAACCCCTGACCCGGTCCTGTCCTACCCAAGCCCCACCGACCTGACCTTCTCTGACCTGGGCTCCAAGGAAGTTCGGCTGAGCTGGACCGCCCCAACCAGGCCTGCACTCCAGTACAGAGTGGTGTACCACAGTAGCGAGGGTCAAAGCCCCCAGGAGGTGAGAGATGAACCTTGATAGGCTGTCAGGTTCTCAGCCACATGCAGTCTTCATGACAGCACTACTGTTTACACTTCAATGATGGCAAATTATAAGGTCAGACATTTACACGGTAATCCACTCTGTGATGATGATCTTCCACCATTGAGCATTTTAGCCAATAAGAGTAGCAGAGCAGCTTGTCTGCACTACACACCTGAATGTAGTAGTAGTGGTTCCTCTGTTTCTAAAAAGTCCCTGTTTGGTGTGCACAGGTCGTGGTGAATGGCACGGACTCCAGTGTCATGTTGAGGGGCCTCTCGTCACAGACTCAGTACCACCTATCCATCTTCCCTGTCTATGAGAACAATGTGGGCCCTGCCCTGAGAGGGACTATCACCACACGTGAGTCGCTCGTAGATAAATGGGAGAATGGGAGAGTCATTCAGAGACATGAAGGTAGCCAAGATGACAGATTTAAAGAATGTGAAATTCTTACCTGGTATATAAATGATCCTGACACCTTTTTAGAGATTATCTGGGCACAAATGCTGAGATATGACAGTATATAATACTGTCTGACTGGCACCATTAATACCATCAGAAATTACTGTACCACTCCACAGCAGTGAAGGTCCTCAGTGTCTAATTTTTACTTTTTCAAAATGACAGATTTTATTGTGTAATTTGAATCTGTCATCTCTTTCCTTCCCTCCTTGGACTCAGTTCCGCTGGGTGCACCTGAGGGCCTGGAAGTTACACCCTCATCTCCAGGAAGCCTGCGTGTGCACTGGGGCCCTGCCCCTGGGGCTACACAGTACATGGTCCTCTACTCTGCCCTCAGGCATGGGGAGCCTGAGGATGCCAAGGAGGTAAGGCAAAGGCCAAGTGCCATAGTCATTACAGAGTGGTGAAAGAGTAGTGGTTTGCATGTATAAAGCTATAAAACTTGTGTCCAGCTAAACTCAGATGTACTGACGTGCACATGTTTTTGTACATGTGTGTGTATTTTCACCCACCTTGTGTGCAGGTGAAGTTTGGACCAGACCAGACAGATGTTGAGCTGGGGGGTTTGATGCCAGAAACAGACTACTCAGTGACTCTGTACGCTCTGTATGACGAGGACCCCAGTGATCCAGTCACTGCAATCGCCACAACATGTGAGATCCTGTCTACCTGTTTCACTCACTAAAATGGTGCAGCAGTGTACAGTTCCATTCTGCTGAGAATCGGTCTCTTTACCCATTTAATGCAACTCTGTTCAACAGAATCACTATGCAGCAGAATTCTAGTCCAAGACACTGCAGTGACACACAGGGAAACCAATGCAGACTCTCTCTAATTTTCTCTCTCTATCTGTCTCTCTTTCTCTCATCTACATTTTAGACTCTGTATGTTGTATGATTTATGATATGATATATTTGTCACATCAATGTATGTGTGTGTCAATGATAAGAACAGCAGTGACAACTGTACTAGAAATAATAGTGAAAATGGTGGTGATAATTCCCTCCTCCTGCAGACCCCTTGCCGCCCCCTCTGAGCCTGCAGTTCCCATTGGTCAGCCACAGTATGGTGAGGGTGAGCTGGGTGCCAGGCTCTGTGGACGTTCCCAGACACCAGATCACCTACAGCACCAACCACGGCAGTGACGTCAGGCAGGTCAGCGGCATGCAGTCTGTCTGTGACGCAGCCTTTACTCTGTGTCAGTCTGTGACTCGTACATCCCCCTGTAACACCGCTCATATGGTCACATGCCTTCCAGCGCTCATTTATTGTCATAATTTGTGCCTATGTTTCTTTATTTATACTATCTTTATGTTTTTACTTGATGTCCTAATACCATCTCAGGAAACACCTTGGTACTTACTGTGAGCAATTCAGGTTGTGTATCTTGCTCAAGGTGCCCCACCTGGAAATAAAACCTTCAAGTTACTTACCTGGCTCCTTAAAGTCTGTTGTGGTTTTGCATTGTTACGCTCTTGTTATAATTGATGCTCTTTCAGTTGCCACCTCCGTGGAGCTTGTAGTTAATGAAGCCTCAGCTCCATCTCTTTATGTCCTTATCACTCCCCAGGTGGAGGTAACTGGAGTGAACTCAGTGCTGCTGCAGAACCTGTCATCTCTGTCCAGATACCTGGTGTCTGTGCGCTCACAGTATGAGCAGGGGCTGTCTGCACCTCTCACAGCCAACATCACCACACGTAAGACACGCTCACACCCTTCCTTCCTACACTGATTCTTTAATACACAAAGGGTGCTCAACACACCTGCAACTTACATGTGATCCATTAATTATGCATGAAAATCATTATATAATTCATCTATGACCTGACTGTCTAACAATAGTCTCTGTCTTTCTCTTGTCTCAGTGAGGGTACCCGCACCCTCTGATCTGCGAGTGACCAACTTCTCAGGAAGTGACATCACAGTACGCTGGGACTCAGCAGCTGATGATGTTGTCTCTTACCTCATCAAGTGGATATCCCTTGGTGGGGGCAAGCTCAGTCAGGTGTGTAGTCCTGGGAGTGACAGCTGTCACTGACAGTGCAGACAGAGGTCCCTCATCTTCACATGACACCCTTTAGTCAACCCATTTATTCAGGATGAAAATATGGTTGTTTCATATGTGTGCCTTGGATGATGGCTGGTGTCTTTGGTGTCCTATATAGTATGTGGGGTGTTGGATGTTGTGTAATCTTGTATGTTGAGTGTCGTATGTTGTGCTGCTTTGTACCTGGAATGTTGGATGGAATATTGCATTGCTTTGGGGACCTTATGTTGCAGCTCACAGTGAGCGGGGACGGTGAGGGAGCCATACTGGAGGGAGTGGAGGATGATAAGGAATACCAGATCTCACTGTCTGCACTGTATGCAGATGGAGCACGGAGTGAAGCTATGGCCATTCGATACAGCACCTGTGAGTCACACACACACACACACTCAAACATACACATATGTACAGTCATCTCATGTCAGTGGATTATAATATTTGAATAGACGTCAAACATTTGAGGCTTTGTGCTATGTGTGTTCTGCAGCATCGGGGGGTGGTCCCAGCAGTGTGACAATCTCTGAGGAAACAGCAGTGAGCTTTCTGGTCAGCTGGGTGCCACCCAATGCCCATGTATTGCAGTACCATGTCTCCTACACTGCACTGAATGGAGAGTCACAGGAACACACCGTGAGTACGGCTCTGCATGGCACAACGTGGAATGAAACAGCACAGATCATCAGATTTACAAATCTCATTGTGGTATGGCACAGAGTACTACAGCGTACCGTGGAACTGCTCATTCATTCTCACCATGGCACAGAAAGGGTGGTTTAACAAAGTACAGCTGTACAATATATTCAGAGCACTATAAAGCACTACTGTGTTTTCACGTCAGATGTCTTCTTTTAAAAAACAGGTTATGATAAAATATAAATATGCATGAACATTGCTGTATCTTGTACTTCATACAGTAAATACATGTACATATTTATTAGTGTAGTGTAGTGTTGCATGCTGGGTGATGTTCAGGGCCGTGGTGTCCCTGTGGTAGGTGCTGGTGCCGGGCAGCGAGAGACGGGTGCGCCTGCAGCCTTTGCTCCCCGACACGCGCTACAGCGTCCTCGTCACCGCCGAGTACAGGAGCCGGGAAGGGGGCAGCGCCTCTGCACAGGGCAAAACCAGTGAGTCACAGTCACTCACTCTCTCTCACACACAAATGAGCACACTGTCAGAGAGTCACAGTTACCCACTCTCTCTCACACACACAAATGAGCACACTGTCAGAGAGTCACAGTTACCCACTCTCTCTCACACACACAAATGAGCACACTGTCAGAGAGTCACTGTTACTCATTCAAACCCATGTATTTGAGACTTTGCCATTCACAGGTGATGAAAGATTGGGAAATATGCAAATACTGTATTGCACTAATAACATCCTTCTGTGTGCAAAGGGGCATTGCAATAAACATGTGTGTGCCCCTTTGCACAAAAGAATATTGTTGGTGCCATACAGTATTTGCATATTTCCCAATCCTTCAATCCTTCATCCCCTGCCGTGGGTAATCGAAAATGTGAATCTCAAATCCACGAATGGCGTCTGTGTCGTAGAGGGTACTGTATTCTGGGTGCCATTTTCCAGAGGTCTGATCATTGCCAGTATCCTCCTCCCCCTTCCCATCCCCCAGCCAGCCTACGCGTGAGCAGCGTTAGTGTGGTCCGCTCAGATCACTCCAGCCTCTGTGTGTCCTGGAGGACCCTCTCGGCTGTCACAGGGTACCGTATCGTCATCCAGTCCGTCAAAGGTACTTGAACCCAGCGTTTCCTCTTTACAATTCCCCCAACACCTCAAAGGTAATGAGGTCTTGACTTCACATCTGTAGTCTCTCCAACTCATATTGTCTTATTAACTCAAACTCAGATGTATCTATTGTCTCTGTGCAGAGCAATCTAAAACACTATTTTGGGGCCAGATTTCTTTATTTCAATTTTGTCTCCAACTTTAATTGCTGGTTCTGTGAATAAAACATTGCACATAGTCACTTAAAAAGTGATATCACAATAAAACTAATTCATTCATCAAGGAGTTTCTTGTTGCAGTTCTCTACTGTAAACTCTCTGTTCACACATCTCCTGCATGTCCATTTTTGGGAGCTACAGCAAATGACAATAATCTTTTGCTAACACCTTTCTGTCTGTGTCCGTACATGTTTTTCTGAATGTGATATGTGTATATGTTTGTGTGTGTTTGTGCCTGTACGTGTTTATCGGTGCCTGCATTTTCCCTGAACTCAGACAAGCAGACCAGGCAGCAGATTGTGGATGCCTCCAGCAACAGTCACTGTTTCTCCGACCTGCAGCCAGAGACAGTGTATCGTATCAGTGTGCACTCCCGCCTCGACACAGCAGAGGGAGCAGCTGTCACCATCCTGCACTCAACAGGTCTGCGATGCAGCACCGGCTGGTTCTGCTTTTGCTGGTTATTGACTTCGCTGTCAATCAGCTTCATTACTGACTGTGTGTCTTTGATCTGATGATTAGTTATGATTCTCCTTCATTTCTTGTCTTTATCTCATTCATCTCATTTTTTTTTTTCAATTCATGGTATGAAGAAATCCCTCTGAAAGATCTCTGCCCTTTCTGAGTGAATAAGTATTTAGAATGAATTGTAATGGTTCATGGAATCCGGTTGTTGCTGTGTGTGTTGTTTCATTGTGTTTTCTGTGCAGCCCCAGCACCTGCTAGAGTCCCCCTTCACCCCCGATTGCGCTTGACGCACAATGAAGGTTAATATGTTGTGATTATTCTTTTGTTTCCATTGAGATGAAAGCTCCAAAATAGATTGACATTATTTATGACAACATTTCCAGTTTTAAAAACACCATGTAAAACTCAGTGCTGCACCGAACAAAACGTTTAATTTGCAGCTGCAATACATGTGGTCAGAAGTTAAATTGGTCTGAAAATGAAAGCATTTTGCCATTCTGACCTGGTTCTGTGCCACTTAATGAAGTCACAGAAAAAAACAGGCTGTTTTTATTATTCCAGTGTAACATTTACTCATGTTTATTCATGATCACATTGAGTACTGTAATTCTTCAAACTAGGTCATTTTTACACATTTGAAAGGGTTCATTATTGTTTGTTTGCAAAGAAATGTGTTTGTCTATGCCTAAGGACATCACTGCCAAAATGGACTTCAGTTTATCTGATCACCAGTTTATCTGATCTACCTATACTGGACACTTATTATTTGTAAATTCATGCACAGAAACCCAGCTGGTATATTTCTCTCTGTTGTAGTGTGTCCTGAGGTGACCATCAGAAACAGTGTAGTAAAAGGTAGGAATAAACACATTCCATGTATATCAACATGTATGGATGTATCTGAAGGCTATGCAGTTCAGCTCAACTTGAGTGACATTGATGATAACTTAATTGATTAATAAAGTGTTGTGGGACTATATATGCTTGCATTCTTATATGTATGTCTATGCCCCAGGATTTGATATGATGGAGGCATTTGGGCTGACCCAGAGGGCTCACTCCTCTGTGGAGGGTGTGGCAGCTGAGCCCTTTATCTTCAACACACTTCCCAGCTACACATTGTACCGGGACATCCAGCTCACCCAGAGCACACAGTGAGACCCAACAACACCCCTCTCTGACAGCTGGAATCTAAAACCCACTGTTTTATTAGAATAAATTATTGTTTCTGAATTTGTGCATCTCTTCATGACTTCCTTTACACCTACTCTATGTGTGTGTGTGTGTGTGTGTGTGTGTGTGTGTGTGTGTGTGTGTGTTTGTGTGTGTGTGTGTGTACACATGTGCATGTGTGTGTTTGTGTGTGTGTGTGTGTGTGTGTGTGTGCGTGTGTGTGTGTGTGTGTGTGTGTGTGTGTATTGCAAGACTGCCTGGTAGGGTTTGATGTCAGAAAGTAAATTGGAGAGCTGTCAGAAAATACATGCGCATATTTTGCTGCCAGCTTTTTGCTCTTGCAGTTATAATTATATTGGTGATTAGGTATAATTTAGTCCAGGAAGGTCCACAACATTAAGCAGTGCAGTACAGATGACATGAAAGAAAAATGACTTGTTAAAGTTTAACAGGGTGTATGTTACAGCTATTGATGGACTGACACTCTCTCTCCTATGTCCGTCTGTCTGTCAGCTTCATCCATCCTGCAGGAATCTCCCTGGAGCACACCATCAGTGTGGTGTTCCGTGTACTGCAGGACACACCGCGAGAACCCTTCGCCCTCTGGCAGCTCACCGACAATGACTTCCAACCGAAAATGGGGGTGGTGCTGGACCGTGAGTGTTGGGGCAGGCCAGTGCAGGGAGGGGCTGGGCAGGGCAGGAAGGATGAACAGGAAGAGCTCCTGTTGTTCGGACAGAGCTTACCTCAGTAACTGATGTGGTCCGCATCTGAACACCTTGCTATATTCCTACATTTCATTCCTTTATCTATGCAGACACCCTGATCCAGAGAGACTTACAATGCTTACAGTTATACAGCTTGTGTATTCTGCAACCTGTCTTGTTGTTGCATTTTTCTTTTCTTGAGCAAATAATCTTAAGCACTGGTAAGGTAACCTGTGTTTTTCCTATTACAATCCATTACATAGGCCTAAAACTGCCCTGGCATAACCAGTACAGTTGTGCTCTGTCATTTGTTCTTCCACCTGATTTAGAATCTTGAACATACACTTAATTTAGAATTGTCATGGCAACTCAGCTGCACTTAATGGCTGCTGTGAAATGTGGAATTAGAAGCCATTGAGCACATAACGCAGCAGTATGCTTTTGAAAGAACATCTACAGTAGCATAACCCTTACTGACATTTTTATCCATGTCAAGTTACCAGAAATACTGCAGTGATGCTCTCAGCATTGATAAAATGAACAGGATGTGCAATTAGTCAGTAATCTGCAATATAAACAGCAAACTGTAAACAAATTGTGCGGTGATTTGTGAACAAATTGATCAATAACTTTTGCTCATTTATATTTCATGAAAATGAGTGTGGATTACTTCTCGGTCAGACTGCATTTTCAGTAGAATTTGTTTGCAAATCTGCCTTCAACAGAGATGGTTAGTAAATGAATTCTCCTGATCCTCTCATGTTTCAGATTAGGCTACATAATCATATTCTGGGAACCAATGGCGGTGCAATCAACTGGTTATATGTGGAAGTGCCTTTTATAAGATCTTAATAGGATCACTTTCCTACCAAACAGGTCTAATTCCTGTGAAGAACTTCAATTGTAACAATGTTCTTGTCTGTTCCTCCCCAGCTGTGAGGAAACAGCTTCTGTACTTCAGCCTGGATTACAGAGGAGAGGTCCAAGAGCTGACCTTCGACCAGCCCGAAGTGCAGAGGCTTTTCTATGGCAGCTTCCACAAGGTGTGAGAGAGAGAGAGAGAGAGAGAGAGAGAGCTGTCAGATTTTCAACTGTCCTCAATGCAACATGCACATTTTATTATTTTTCTTTAATGTTGCTTTCACTTAAGTGTACTTTGATTGAATTTGAGAGTGAGATTAGATTCCACAGTTATGGTTAAATAACAGATGTAGCATGTGTAAAATGTAAAAAGACCATGTTTTACTGGGCACAATCTTTAGAAGAATGTCAATGAAAGTACCCTGGAATTTTTTTAGGGCAATGAATGTATTTACATGAAGCCCTTTTGTGTTCTGATGTATTAACTGGCTGCAAACTCAACCACATGCATAAACTTCACTGGATGGTGAAACTGTATGAAATGTATGTATATGCTTTAGGACTGTTGATAAAAAATGGGTAAACAAGAATCCAGTAGTAATGCATGAGATCATAAAGCTTTCCAGATATGGTCTGAATACATTTTTAATTTTGTTCTATATTTGATTTTTTAATTTATGCTGACATCTGATGATGATGATGATGATGATGATGATGGTGATGATAATGATGATGATAATGACATTGGCATGCCATGTTGTCCTGGCAGGTGCACCTGTCTGTCAGCCAGGTGAGTGTTTCTGTGTCTGTGGACTGCCAGCGTGTGGCAGAGAGACCAGCCCGGCCCCTTGGTACCCTTCCCACTGACGGCTTTGAGATGTTGGGCAAGCTGGTGAAGACTCGTGGGCCACACAGTGGTTCTGCCCCGGTATGTCAGCTATGGATCTCTTCCACAGGCATAGATACACTATTGCATACTATGTCATGTTGCAGTGCTCTGTATGCACCCACAAAGGCAGTGGTGACTTGATATTTGAAATACTGAGCATCGTCTGTCATAGACCTAGCTTCTGTGATTAGAATTGAGAGAGTATGACTTTTTTGTGTGTAATGTCACTTACTGTATATGGCTGACCCCTGCTCGGTGGTTATGCTACTAGTGAAGTGAATTTGTGTGATATTACATCCAGCTATCTATTTCTTCTTCTGCTGAACTTCTACTGAACTCTGCACCCAATAGAATAACACATTTCAAACCTAAATACACATCTAGAAATGCATGAGTACCAGTAATTAAAGGACACATAGACTGAATCTAAGATAATCCAGAAATGAGACTGATGAGTATTAATTTACATGGCTATGTAACTTCATAATGACAGTTGTGTGCTGGCCTCTAGTTTCAGCTGCAGTCATTTGAGATTGTGTGCAACACCACCTGGGCCTCAGAGGACACCTGCTGTGACATCCCAGCACAGGTGAGTCCTGGGGCAGGTGATACCGGTATGAACAGCTCCAGGCCTGGGTCTGACTGAAGAGGCATGATACATTATTAGTGTAGATTTACACTGGGCAGCTGGGGAGTCTGCTCTCCAAGTCGGCCAGTACTAAATTAAACATTGTCCTTATTTGAATGAAGGAGATGAAGGGGAAATAATGAGTGTGAGTGTGCTGTAAGTGCTATGTGACTTTGAGCTAAGTGGCAAAGTGCTAAGTGGTTCTGTCCTCCCCAGAGAGATGAGGAGAGCTGCCCTGCTCCAGCCTATGCCTGCACCTGTACCTCAGATGTCCCGGGAGCTCCTGGCCCAACTGGCCCACCGGTGAGTCAAACATGCTCATTAACTGAGTAATAAATATGATGTTGTAACTGGTGATGCAGTTACAAAAATGTAAAATATGTTTTGTCTGCCATGGATGTCATTTAATGTGAGTAGACTCAACAAAGAATGTAATTGTATCCTCGGCTTAAACTGGAAGCGAAGGCCTATTAGCCCTGTATGCATGTAATTGATATGTAGTGGTCTGAATTGTTTGAATACTTTGAACTGTATGAATTCAATTAATTGTTCAAACCGTTTGAATAGGTGATTGATTGATAAGCTGACTGCTTGATTGGCTAATTGATTTAATAATTGGCTGACTTATTGACTGGTGCTGTAGCTGAAGTCTTGTCTCTGTATTCCTCAGGGCAAACCAGGTCCCCGGGGTGAGAAAGGGGAGAGAGGAGAGCAAGGCCAGAAGGTCAGAATTCATTTTCCCAGTTTTGGCATTGGATATATCAAGCTACACCTACCCTAAAGCCCCCATTGCTAAAACCACCAATATATTTTCTGAGTGTGGTTACACTGGTGAAAACAAGGTATACTGTATGATAACCTTTAACCCATCTCTCCCTCTTTCTTTCTCAATAGGGAGAAATGGGTCCATCTGGGAAGATGGGGCAAGAGGGTGGTATGGGCCCCCTGGGGTCACGTGGCCCCAGAGGGATGACAGTGCAAGGTCGAGCGGTACGTACTTCCAATCCCCGCCTAAAATAACCTTATTGATCACTGAATTTGCCCGGGCTTAGGTATACAGCAACATATTATTCTTTGGTTCTTATGCTATACTCAAGTAAAATCAGGTCAGATCAGGCTCTTGAGCAAAATGTTCCTGATAGTTGTGACAGATCCTGTGAAACATCTGTCAAAATAATCAAAATTTTAAAACGTGTAATTATCTCCATCAAAGGTGCATATTTTCCACGATGTGGATTGCTCACAATGCCTGCTTGAACCACAGGAACATTAATACACATTAAGCAGCATGTAGAATGTGTCAACTGACGTGTAACTATTAATGTTTATAGCACTGCAATGACCACTCTTTCTTTTGGTGTGTAATATATAAAGTCTCTGTCCTGTGCTCTGTTCCTTCTGGTGTGAAGGGCCCACCCGGTGCGAGAGGGGAGAAAGGTGACAAGGGAAAGCCTGGGATCCAGGTAAGCCTGACAGAGTAAACCACCCACATACACACATGCACACACCTACAGATATTTTTTCACATTCAAATACACCCACAGGCATATGCACACATACACTGTTCACAGCTGTATTTTTCCACAGCTCTATTGTGTTATGTGCACAATGTGCTAATTCTCTAATTCTCTTTTTTGTGTGTCTTCAGGGGTTGCCAGGTCCACCCGGTCCAGAAGGCAGAGAGGGAAACCTAGGCCCCAAGGTGGACCCATTGACGTGGCTCCCATATAGTTCTCATTGACTTCCCACCTGTAGCAGTGAAGATATAACATTGCAGTAATGATAAAGATGAAGGAGTTCATCTGAATTAGCACCTGTCTGAAATGACATATTGAGTGGGCACAGACACTAGGAATATCTTGTACACTAACTCATACCGTTTATTCACAACAGCCTCTCTCATAGATAGAATCGTGTTTGGACAAAGATCCTTTGATGGAAACAATATCTGTTATGGCTGCCACATGGCTCACATACCCTGCAGGCTACCCTCAGTGTAGTAGTTTAATAATTCTCTGTGCTTGAGATCTCATTTGCAATGTTGAGGCTTCTTGCTCTGATGCATGTCATATGTTTTTATGGTGGACCCAGGGAATGAGAGGTGTGGAGGGCAACATGGGCATACCAGGAATAACTGGACCGAGGGTAAGAACAGAGTGTTGGCATCATGTCAGCAGCTGTTGGCATCCTGGTTGCACGGGTCAGGGCAGCTCTTGTTTAAAAAAGGATATGCGTAACATACGTCTGTTGTGAATGGTTATCTATAAATGCAAATAAAATGTATGGTACATAATTGTTTTGTGCTTTTATCAAATGTGTGTCTTTGCCTCTATTCCTTTCCTGTGTCCTCATCCCCCTCTATCTCTTCTGTTTTTCTCCCCCTCTTTACTCATTCCTTTACTTGTCCCATACATTTGTACCTATCCCCTTCTCCCTCTCTATGAACTCCCTTCCTTCTTTCATCTCTCTCTCCTTATCTCCCTGTCTCTTTCCCTTTCTTTCTTTCTTTCTTTCTTTCTTTCTTTCTTTCTTTCTTTCTTTCTTTCTTTCTTTCTTTCTTTCTTTCTTTCTTTCTTTATTTCTTTCTTTTTCTTTCTTTCTTTTTTTTCTTTCTTTCTTTCTTTCTTTCCTTACCCCCCTCTTTTTCCACTTTTGCTCTATTCCAATTTATCATCCCATTGCCATCCCATCCCATCGTCTCTCTCTCCTCCAATCCCCCACCTATTTCTCTGTCCCTCCCTCTGAGTGCAGGGGTTCCAAGGAATGCCAGGTTTCCCAGGCCCTGTGGGGGAGAGAGGGCCTCTGGGACCAGTGGGGCCTACAGTAAGTTATATCCATTGACTAAATTTTTCACCCATCAGAAAAATGTTCTGTGTCAATATGAGACTCCTTAATGAAAACAATATCGGGTCATATCGCAACACAGACTTAACATGGCACCTCTTTGCTTTTTTCCCCGCTGTCTGTTCGGCAGTAGTGTGTGCTGCACAGTAATGTCAGTAATGTCATCATAAGCTCAATCATGTTACCACAAAAAACAATGTTATCCTGAGCAATTTAATTGATAGAAATGCACAACTCTCAGAGTGAGACTGAAAGCAAATGAATTGTGTTACATAAATATTATATAAAAGCTAGCTTTGTGGCATTTTTTCTACCTGTGTTTATTAACCATATGCCTGCATCTGTGTCCTATCCCACAGGGGCTTCCCGGAAACAAGGGTGAAAGGGGGGAGAAGGTGAGTGAGACCTGGCATGGACACATGACCATGTTGATGGTCACGCACACAAAAATCTGTTCCCTGAGAGCCAAAACCCTGCAATTTATAGGTCTCTCTAAGTCCAATTTCTCAAGAGTAGGGAACAGTGGTTTTACTCATCCAGTTAAGATCAAATATAATTAAATGTATGAGATGGGCAAACAATGAGCTGTGTTCTTATGTCATCCTCAATCCTACAGATATGCAGACAGGCTATGATCCGCTTTGATCTACAGAGTAGATCCTAGATTATCTATCCTCTGTCCAGCTATAATTTATGATAAGCTGTTAGGTAATGAGGTTGCACAAAATATGACAGTAATGACATCTGCATTCAGAAGGTAGTGCTCTTTTAAATTGATCTAACACTAAGATGGCAGATGAAAATGACATTTTGCTGGCAACCTCCAAACCCCTATTATTAAAACGCCCCTGCTAGAATGATATCCATCACAGAGCAATGTGATGAAAGAGAGCAGGCAGTTTCATATTACCAAAACAACAGTGAAATATGAAGTGTGCGTTTTTTCTGGTCAGCTTTATGATGACACACTGAAAAGATGGAAGATTACCAACACCCTAGACATTACATGGTGTTTTCCTAAATTTGTCCCAAGATTGGGAAGCAACTAATTCAACAGGTGTGACTTGCACAGCGGACTATGTAGTTTTTCTCACTGGCTGCTAGAGAACTGTCTAGCCACTGATTTGTTGGGTGGCCTCTGACCTCTTTTGGTTGTGTGTCTCAGGGGGAGATGCAGTCCCTCGCAAGCATCTATCAGCTGGTCACCCAGGCCTGTGAGCAACTGGTGCACAGTACGTATTGTTACATGTCTCTTCCATCACACGATATAAGTATATGATGCAGGTCCTGAATTTATGCATAATGAAGAAATGACTATGTCATTTCACAGAATCATCTCAAACAGAATGAAATTCTGCCACACTCTTGTGACAGTGTCTTCCTGAAAATTTCACCTTCATTTTACAGATTTTTGCCAAATTTTTAAATATATGTTTTGTCAATGACCAAAATGATAATTGAAGTGAATGCAGGCAAATTATTGTTTTTCTGAGTGGTGTAGTTTTTTGTCTTTCTAGCCCTCAAAACAACACACAAAAAGGCACTTTAATACTGCAAATCTGCAGTGTGTTTGGACTTTATTTCAGCATCTTTCCTCAGGCAACATTAGTGTATATCAAACTGTATACTATGTTTCATCCTTCATTTTGAGCACTATGGAGTAGGAAGAATGCAAAAGAGGTAAGTGTAGGAACCTGGGCTCTGTTTTGATTTTTTTCATTTAATGTTACCTATCCAGACACCTTTGACCTTTAGTCTCACTGGCTGTACTCATTCTTCCACTCACAAGATTTCTAAAATACATCAAAGCATGTTTTTGAGGCATCCATGAAAAATCCATAATTACCAGCCCTCAATCATTCCTGGCATTGTAGTGTACTTGTTTGTGCTGTTCTGTTAAGAGATGCAATTTTCAACAGGGTGAAAGTTGTGTTTGTTTATTTATCATGGTTGTAGACCTCATTAAATGCTATTTTTTATTTATGTTGCAATTTGAAGTTTCACTTTTGCTGTTGTCATTTTACTTACAAATGCCAGTTTCTCCCACTCACATTAAACTGTAAAACCAGCAAGGTTTTTGACAATTAAAGGAGCAGAACTAAATTTCTCATGCCCTTCCTCAGGTGTTTAGGGTTTATATTTCTTATGATGTTGTTGTCTATGCGTCTGTTCCCTTTGTGTTTGTTTGTGTATTTTGTAAGGCGAGGTAATGAAGCTAGACTCTTTCTTGAATGAGATGAGCCGTAAGCCTGTGCCCCTGGAGGAGCCAGTGGGGCCCCCAGGAGAGCCTGGGATACCAGGGGCCAAAGGGCCCCCAGGGCAGAGAGGAGCCCAAGGAAGACAGGGTCCCAGAGGGAAACCAGGGAAACCGGGATATCCAGGAGAACAAGGTGAGGTGCAGGGTTTAAATACTACTTTTTATGCACAGAGAAACCATTAAAGACACAATATCTCTTTTAATCTCTCAGTATATTTTCATTTATTTGAATGGATGGTAACTATACTTTAAACATTATGCATTTATAACAGCATGCAGGTGAATACAGATAACAAGTCCAACACAAACATGGAGCATAAGTATGAAAGAGTATTTTTGGAATGGCAGAGGACTGGAGTTACTGGTCATAATATATCTATACTTGAATAGGCCAACCAAATACAAATGTCTACATGCATATTTTGCCTTTTCTCCTATTCCAGGACGTAGGGGGCTTTCGGGTGAGAAGGGCAGTCCAGGGGCCAATGTGCAGGGGCCACAGGGGACCAAGGGATTTGCAGGTAATGGTGTCATGGTCTTTGTTAACAGCAGGATACCAAACAGAGGCTCTTTGGCAGCTCTGAGTGTTGTAGGACACATACATATGTGGGTTTAAATGGGAGCAGGTCCCCCGGGAGAGGCCAGGCTGGGAAAAGCAGGGCCTCGGGGAGAAGATGGAAAGCCAGGGGCTCCTGGACTGGCGGGGGCGGCCGGACAGCCCGGAGAGATGGGACCGCCAGGGTCTTGTGACAGCAGTGGTTGCCGCAGAGGACGCGATCCAGCAGGTAGAACTAACTTGTAGAGCAGCAATCAGCTGTCATGGGACATGTCCTATCACAATGATAGTTAAATACTACTCATGCTCAAAGCACCTCTGTTGTTATAATCGTATGGTAAGATTACAAAACAATGCAGAGCATTAACAGATGTTTCCCATGTAGGTGATTGTGTTGTAATATACATATATAAATATATGTCTTTTCACTTTTTCAGAAGACCCGTATTTTGGGTACCGGCCCTGAGTACAGATGGCTCCACCCCAAAATTTCCCATGTCTTTTCTGGGTTTTGTCCAGTTCAGAACCAGCTTCTGCGGGTTTTTTTTTTCTTTTTTGCAAAGTCCCTCTTTGTGACAAAGTGCATGGCTGGAGCTGAACCACTGAATGAGACAGGGTCCCGGAGATTGGCCTTTCAGACATAATAAGTCTGTTGACCGCATGAGAATGTATCAGAGCAGCACCACTCAACCACAGAGAACTCAGCTAGTATAAAAGCGCTGGATCGGACAAGCTTCCCAGAGACTGCCTGTCTCTTACAGGAGACATAAAGAAGCAGAATTTAAAATAAGGTTTCAACTTTCCTGGAAGATGTTACTTCTCATTCTTTGTGAAC
This sequence comes from Megalops atlanticus, assembly GCA_019176425.1. Taxonomy (NCBI): domain Eukaryota; kingdom Metazoa; phylum Chordata; class Actinopteri; order Elopiformes; family Megalopidae; genus Megalops; species Megalops atlanticus. The sequence goes on from CM032882.1 coordinate 19,712,355, forward strand.
AGCGTATCTCCTCTCTTTACACCAAAACAATCAAGTCCAAGCCGGAACTGCCATTTGTGCTTGAAAACCATGTGTTCATGAAGGTGGCCATTTTTTTCACATACTTTTACACACACATCTTTTATTTATGTGTACATTATGGGAATTTCACCCAGATATAGCAACTGAATATGTTTGTGATTGAATCACAAAGGGCAGAATAAGTGTGGTTTTATTGATGGATATTACAACTTTCGCACTGAAAAATGTTGAATTGTTATTCACATTTGTAATGATATTGTATTTATTCACTGTAACATGCATCTCATTTTAAGTATGCATTCAAAGCATGACTGCCAGTAAAGTGGCAACTTTAACTTCAGCTCCCACAAGTTAAAATTAAGATCCAAAGATTTATTCATTTTTAACAAAGCAAACTGTTGTTTGAAAACAAATTTTATACTGTGATAATTATTATTCAAATGCCTGTCTTTACCTATGTGTACATATCTATAGCTTGTGTGTTGAATATGTACTTGTTTAATTCTGTAATGCTTGTCAAACAGTGGAGTGACACTTTAAACAAGCACTCCTAGGGATGTCCTATAATCCTTTTGTCATTGGACCACATTGAGAGACTCTGGACACACTGAACACTTGCCAAGGCTGATCAGCTACTGTATAATCTCCATGTTTTCTGTGCATCCTGTTGTTTTTTGTTGGGTGTGAATACATTTTATGTCAAGTTTCACCTGCTCTGAGAGAGAGAGGGAGAGAGAGAGAGAGAGAGAGAGAGAGAGAGAGAGAGAGAGAGAGAGAGAGAGAGAGAGAGAGAATGTGTGTGTTTGTTTGCATGTACATGTGCACACATAGCTGTGTGTACTGCAGTACATTGCAAAAATGAGGATATTACATTAACTGACTGAAATAATAAAATATTACATTAATCAATTTATGCTAACATCAGTTTATCTCTCATATTGCTCAATCCTACTATACATAAATGTGTGTGTGTGTGACAGACAGTATGATATGAGATGAACTTCGATTCAGGATGTTTCAACTACCACCCCAATACAGATCTTGTAAACATCTTGCCTGATCATTCATTGGGAGAATACTTAGCTGTTAGAATCCCCTGTTGGTCCTGGGGATATGTCCCTTCTCTTGATATGCAAAGAGGAAAATGGAGTTAAATAAAATGATGTTTTTAAATATTCCTGGGTCCAGTCTGTTTTTTTTCTCTTCAGGCAAGGCAATAGAGGTATGAACTGATATGAGAAATTCAGAAATTCACTTCTCATTTTCTCAAAATTTAAATGACAACAATACATAGACCCTAGTCGAAATGTTGTTGATATATACATATAAATGTAATGTAACATAGTTACTGAAGATGTAATGGTGGGAAAACATATCTGTTGCTAGCATGTTCAACCACATATTGCTTTCATTCCGCTTGCTTTGATTATAATTGATGTGTTTGTATTTCATGCTATTTACATCTTTCGTATCTTATATACAACTAACAGTGACCTATGTATGCCCTCTTGTGGTACAAGGTTCGGAACCAAAGTAATTTGCCTTGGAATCGAGGGATGTCGTTTGCTGTAACGCCTACATCCGGTTTTACATTCCAACATGGCACAGCGTAAAGTTTCATCCAAAAGCTGTGGGGAAAATGACAAGTATTCAGTGTTACTGCCTACGTACAATGAGAGGGAAAATTTGCCTCTCATAGTGTGGCTATTGGTGAAGTACTTCGGCGAAAGGTTAGTTTTCATAACTCCTAAACTCCTTACTTTCTGGAACTTCCTTTTCATTCCGAGGATCTGCCCGTTAGCTAATGATGAGCTGTCGTTAGGATCAGATTAACGCTAGCGGTTAGCCATCTAGTCAGCCTGCTGTAGCTATTTCGTCTGACCAGACGGAAGTGTATCGAGCTAACTAGCAAATTTAAAAAAAACATTTGTTTGTTGCAGAAAAGCAGGGTTTCGGGTTAATTAAATCACTGCAGTAAGGGACTGTAGTCTGGCTATTCACCCAGCTAGCTAGCTGTCAAAGCATTTATAGGTTTCCTAGTCGGGGTAGATGGCAAGCAGGCTGGCAAGTTCACTTAAGGCTGTTGACTAGGTCAGTAAAACAAGTGACAGGTTCAGTATTTTCCATGGTAAATGAAAAATGTGTGACTTCTAAGTTACGGTTCAATGGATATTTTTCCACGTGAGGTTTACTAACTCAAGATGAGTTAGTGTATGCTATAACAACTGGCAAATAACTGAAATAGCTAAAGTAAGTGTGGATACGAATACTGTATGTTTGATGGCTGTGATATAGCCACACCGTTTGCTGTATTATAATAACAGTGTATTTGATGCAGCGGATATGACTATGAGATAATAGTCATTGATGATGGAAGCCCAGATGGGACGCTGGAAGTTGCAGAGCAGTTGCAGAAGATTTATGGCGAAGACAAGATCGTAAGTCAGAGATGAAAACCCGTCATGTATAAGTTACATTGCTTTACATTATTGTCATTTAACACGCGCTCTTATTCAGAACGACTTTTATTGGTGGTAATTTTATCCTTTTTTACTGCTGGGCATTTACCGAGGCAGTTGTGGGTTAAATACCTTGCCCAAGGGTACAACATCAGTGCCCGAGCGGGAATTCGAACCAGAAACCTTTCAATTACAAGTACTGCCGCTTTCCACTGTCACACTGCTGTCTAGTTGTTGTTATCCGTCTTGCAAGAAATGAATTGCCATCATGAGACTGATTAATACTGATTTTCTACTCAAAATGTAGGCTATGTGCACTCAAATTCATTCTTACTTTTAATAATTTGCAGTGTGTTTACACACATACAGATTTACGTCCTGTCCTAGTCTCCTCCTTTATTGAATCTTTTGCTTAATTTTTAGCTTCTTCGACCAAGAGCAAAGAAACTAGGACTGGGTAAGTGGAGCCTCTCATGTCTATGTGCAGACTTCACCCATGTGCTGTACCATTCTTATAACTGTCAGTGTTGCCCTTGAGTAGGCTACAGTAATTGCAGGTAGTCCCTGCTGATTACCTGATTTGACCGTATTTCCCAAGTTTATTAAAAAAATGTCAGCATGAATTATTTTCCACAAAAAATACAGATTTAGGATATGTCTTTGAATGGCTCGTGAAACAAATTAGCCCACAAAAATAGCAGAATATTTATATTGTGAAAGTATAAATGTACACATAGTCATACATGCACATATAGTATGAATATATGACTTAATCTCATGTTTGGTCAGTATTTTTGGGAATAATTCCCCTTCTAGCCCACATCCACAAACATTACCACTGCTTTTAATGTTGAATCTTTTGGGAAAAAAAGGGTTTACAGTCATTCACAGCAACATAGACAACATAGTGTTGTAAGAGCAGGGACAACCTGCAATTGCATTCATTGTGAAGATCTACCTATGTGGGTTGAATGATAGACAAATAACTGAAACCCTCAGCTATCATTGTTTTTTTGTTGGTTTAGTCTGTACATTAATGCTATCTCATGTTGAAATAAAATTGACTGAATGGGAATATTTTTCCATCACATCACTTCAATTAGTGGAAATTGAAACAATTTACATGTCAAAAACCTTGATGAATTATTACACAAACAGTATATAATATAGATTTTGATTTATTATTTACTGCAAGATGTACTTTCATATAGGCCTTGAACATAAGTTATCATCTGATTCTGTTTGCAGGGACTGCCTACATCCATGGCATTAAGCATGCTACTGGGAACTTTATCATTATCATGGATGCAGATCTCTCTCACCATGTAAGCAGGAGGCTTCACTGTCACTCCTTTTCTTAGGGCTGCCAAGGTGCCTAGCTGCTGGCACCTTGATAGTCCCTCTCTTTACAGTTTAAGTGAAATGTTTGCTAAAGTGTAGTGGATAGTGCTTAAATTGTGATTCCTTATTTATGTTGTGCAAATGCTACTGACTTTTGTCTTTGAAACAGTAGTGTGATTCATGCATTTTTAAATACATTATTTTCTTCTTTCAGCCTAAATTTATTCCAGAATTTATTCAGTAAGTATCTACATATTTTACATAAATGTGCATGATTGTTAGTTATTGGTTAGGGACTGGAATATTCTGTCTTTCATTGGCTGCTGAAAGTACCCGTGGTTTCACCAGTAGGGGCACTGTTCCATCTTTGCCAAGTATAAACCATTCTCTTTGTGCAGTGATGGAAACACTGTGCTGATTATGGCGTGTGATTTCAGACAGTCAGCCTTAGTCCTGATTTAGTATGGTAATGAAACATTCCCTGGCAATTATCACATTGAGTAGGGGTGTTAATTGCAGTGGCCTTGCAAAATTCCCAGTCTGGCAATCTCTCTTTGGCCACCTGGATGTAACTACATTTTACATTACATTTACATTTATTCATTTGGCAGACGCTTTTATCCAAAGCGACTTACATAGGTTACAGTTCTTTTACAATGATATCCATTTATACTGAGGCAACTGTGGGTTAAGTACCTTGCCCAAGGGTACAGCAGCAGTGTCCCAGCGGGGATCAAACCGGCAACCTTTCGGTTACGAGAGGTCCTGCTCCTTAACCACTATGCTACACTGCCGCCCCCATAACTAGAAAGTGACACTGAGTTTAAGTTACTTTGAATGAAACAAAAACGTTTTTGTCATGACATGTCACAGTGCTTGTGTTCTACATACGTTCTGATGAACTATCCTCCATATTCTACAGTGTTCAGTTTGTCTCCATGGCTGTTATTCAGCAGTGTAATCAAAAAAATGTTTAGACCACATCCAGCTGGGTGTTTTCATGCTGCAGTTGGTCAGCTGTGAAGATGACCTCGTCAATATATTTCAGCATCGGTTCATCAGTCATGCCACAGATCAATTTGTGGTGTTGATACTTTAAAAAAAAAAAGTAGGTTGTGACCCAGTGTTTAAAAAAATGTACTTTGCGAACAAAGATCACAAGTAAATTGTAGGAGATATGACTTTGTTCATTTTTAATTTTTGTGACAACTACAAATGGCAACTTTTAACCTCAAATCAGTGTTGACGTGGATAAGTAACTGTTGGTGGCCATGGATAAGGGAATCTGTCAAGCCAGCAAATAATGTAATGGTTGTGTGGGATGTAGCACTAAAAACACTTTTAGTTCTGTGGTTGATTAGTATAGATTAGATTTAAGTCATTGCACAATACTAATATCATACAGTTTCATCATTCATGTGTGTATTGATGCCACCAGGATGGAGTTTTGAAAAAATGTGGTCAGAGCTGCAGGAGTTACAACAATATGCTTGTATTTGTATCCTAGGAAACAGAAGGAAGGAGGCTATGACCTGGTCTCTGGGACGCGGTACAGAGGAAATGGGGGTGTATATGGCTGGGATCTGCGCCGAAAACTCATCAGGTAGCAAGAGGAGAAAACATCCCATTTCACTGTGTCTCTCTTTGTTCATTGTGCAGTGGGGATGATGGAATCCCTGTACGCGCTCTGTAGGTGTGTAGTAAGAACTGCTCTCTCTCTTCTCACAGTCGAGGAGCCAACTTCCTTACCCAGGTGCTACTGAGACCTGGAGCATCAGACCTGACTGGCAGCTTCAGGTGAGGGGAGTGGCTGTGTTCACGTGGCAGGGCAGGGGGTAGGGATTCAGATTAGAAGACTGGCAGTGTTTAGTTGGTCTCTGATCAGATGCTGGTAACCGTGTTCATTTGAGATAGCAGGGTCTGTGCAAGTGAGCAGTATGATGGAGGATGGGGGTGTGCCACACATCATAGCAGAGTAGGCCTATTTTTATTGTATTTCTAAATAAAAATATTTCTATTCATATTTATTAAAATGTCCCTCCATGACACATTATTCCCCCAGGTAGTAGTTAGTGCATCTGGAACAGAAAGATTTTACAGCTTACCAACTCTGTGTAGCTGTCTATTTCTGTTACTGTTATGTCTTAGCTGTAAAGATGCTTACATTTTACAAACCTTAAGTTTGTAACTTAAGTTTCATCTTTTGAAAGGAAGTTGTAAGAGATGATGGGTCCAGCCAACAGTATCTATGAAAACTGGTTGTTTTTCTTTGATAGCTGTTTTCTAACAAGCTGTAATTGATGTTGGCATATGTAGCTATGCATCCTCATCTGTGACATTAGTCTGGCTGTCAACCTGTATAAACTGTTTTCTTTATTTGATCTTTGTCATCTGTTTATACAATAATATGCCATAGTGCCATACTAAAGGACTGTTGTGAACACATCCAATTTGCTGTCTGAAATATACATTTCAGTGTTGGAGTCTATATAATACAAAGTGTCAGGTTGCTAGGCACAAAATTCTTTGCTAATTGATTGAACATTGACATGAAGTCATAAATGTTGAAGTGGAAAGTATTTATTTCAACATCTGCTTTTGGGTAAAGCTATAGACACAAGGTAATGCATCTATACCATTATGTTGTAATTGTATTTCTGCAGAAAACCAACACTGTTGCCGTCTCCAGTAAGCTTCTGTATTCTATTTGTTTTGGCTTGGATCTAGTTTGATGCCACAGACCAGAATTATTGTTTATAAAATATAATAGAGAAACACTGGGACTTCCAGTGGTCATGCTTTTGGTGCTGGCTACTGTTCCTGGTTTTGTCCCTGAGCGAAGAAGCACCTCATGGCCCATGTGGTCAGGCCACTGCACAGTCTTGGTGGTCAGGAGACCATACATTGTAATCTCCACCTGGTATTTGATGTGTTTGTTCTTAGGCTCTACAAAAAGGAAGTACTGGAGAAGCTGGTGGAGCAGTGTGTCTCCAAGGGCTATGTATTCCAGATGGAAATGATAGTCAGAGCTCGGCAGCTGGGCTACAGCATTGGAGAGGTGAAGCCCGTTGGACCTGAAAGCTTTGGTTCACTTTTGGTCAACTCTTGTATACTGAGTTCTGTGTTTTTAATGTACTGCTATTCTGTATGCTGCTATTATTACAGCTATTATGTATTCTCAGTTCTCAGTGAGCATCTGACAAATTTCTATAGTGGTCCATATACATCTCTCTGTTCGTCAGTCACTTGAAGATCTAACCACAGGCCCATGTGAGTTTAATTGAATTTCTTCTTTCCCCTACAGGTTCCAATCTCATTTGTGGATCGTGTTTATGGCGAGTCCAAACTGGGAGGAAATGAAATTGTCTCATTTTTGAAAGGTCTTCTGACTCTCTTTGCCACTACATGATGTGTCTGTCTCATTTCCTGGATAGTATGATGCTGCTGTATGTCTTGGAAAATGGTAGTTAAGGCAGGACAATATGGGACAATAAGGACAAAGGATAGAGAAGCAAGTTAAATGTTCCCTCTGTGAAAGAGGAGCTGATTGTGTCCATTTGGCATAACCACCTGTCCATCCCATGATTCCAGGTTATCACATTGCTTTCTACACTGTTGTCCTATTGTCCTAAGTTCTGAAGTCCCATATGACCCTGTACTGGGAGCCTGCACTTTTGTAGTTATTTTTCTCCTTGGTCTTGTCGTTCATGTATTACACAAAGCCACCACTCACCAAGGGTGGACTGTGTTTGTACAAATTTTCTATGTTTTGTACAAGTTGTATGTGTGTCCAGAGATAAGAAATCCAATGGCAATAGACAATCGCTGTGATTTTGTGTAGATGCAAAATAATGACGCCTGCAACATTGTACTCAATTAGTACTCAAATGCTGAACATTCAAAATGATTAAATGTGGTCATTCATGAAGGATTTAATGAAATACATGCTACTGTCCTGGATTGTGTTGTGGTCGGTCTGCGAGGCTTCATGAACCACTTAATGGGTGAAGCAGGTACATATGCTGACAGTCAACTAACAGATTTTAACTAGTTCACACCCTTTGCCCTGAACAGCACGGCATTGTAAGAAACTTGGATCAATGAGTCACTGATGGCACATGATAACTCTGCCCATGAAGAGGCTCAGGAGTCCTCAGATGCCTATATTTACTGTGTAGCAAGTCAGAGAACCACAGCCATGTAAGAGGAAGACTATATGTACTCTTAGTGATATTGAGATTGATTCTAGAAAGAAATTAAACATAGTCTCTAGTAACAAATCAGTTAATCCTCCACAAATCAAACAAACTTTAAAATGCCTAATTCCAAATTGTGTGGGGAGTAATTGCTTAACATGTCAACAGACATGAGGACATGTTAAAGTTTCTGTGAGATTTTGTGAGTACAGTCCAATACAAAGTAATCAATGTGAGTACTGAGTACTCCATCTCCATGACTTCACAGCAAGTTGCATATTGCCTGCTTCTTTGAAATTTGCTCTTTTGTTTCATGTGCTGCATATTGCAGCTACAAATAGCTGCGTGAAAGTAGTTGTTTTCATGGTATGAGGGATTTCAAAGTAAATCACGTAATCGTATTGCCCACTCAACTTTATGTATCAGCTAAGTTGAACTGTGATCACTGCAAACCAGAGGACAGAATAAATGTTACACATTATTAGATCACTGCATTGTTTTATTTTACAAAATGAAAATAGTCATTGATCCTGATGTTGAAAGCTAAGCACCCTGACTTTGTAAACGTGTGTTGTAATGGCCCTATTCTGATAAAGTCACTAGCATTTGGCCCACCCACCTTTTGGTAGCTACCCTTCCTTATGCTGGATGTTGCAGTGGTAACTGAAACATACATACACCAAATTAATCCTGCTCACTTCTTTCATACTCAGTCTGCATGGTAACAATCTTGTAATTAAATATTAGAAATGTGAAGAAAACTCAGTGTTGAGGAGCAACTGAGTTTGTTTTCACTTAGATGTAAATTGAATGTTAACAGTCACAGTATGATTGTGAGATGGTGTTGTGGTTTTTTGTAATGGTGTATGCCTCCATGTCTCACATTACAGTGAATGACAGCCACAGTGTAGCTCATCTCATCACGTTTACCAGCAGTTGCTTCTTACATGTCTAATCTGCTGTGTGGGCTAATTATACTATAGCATTGAGGGTGAAAACACAAATTCCAGTGATTTGCACATCTGAGGATTTGCTGCAATGGTATTTAGTATTGTAGTTAGATCTGTAGTAAGATTTAGTGAAATACAATCTTAACACTGGGTGGAGAAATGTGGGACCATATTTATAACAAAAACAGCTGTTCTCTTCTGCTCTAGCAGCTAATTTAATTTTTTTTTATTTGGAGACTTGGCTAATTATAAATGACTGACACTTATTTTCACAGAATATGGTCAAATCAAAATAATCTCTCAGTTACATAGGACATATGTGAATAACACATTTGTGATCCAGTTTTACAAGCAATTTAACTAAATCATTTGATAGCGCAGCATCCCAGTTTACGTTCTGAATTGGAACAAAATGAAGAAAATGGAGAGGGTTCTCCAGACTAAACAAAACTGGGTTGAGGTCGCAGGCCATTAAACATCAAACGCCATTTAGGCCAGTTTTTTTCAGACGTGACCCAAGAACCAGTGGGGATCAACCGCCATTCAAATACTGATATTACACGTGACTTATGACCAGCCATGATTCGGGGTTCGTAGCGGTGAGGCTGAGCGCGGCCCCACACCTTAACTTAAGGGAAAGTAGTCCGGGTGAGCCCAGCACAATGATACACACAGCGCCGCCATCTGAACGATCCATCCATCCGACGCCGGGGAAGTTGTGAGGCACTGTATACATCCGACCGTCCGCCAGGGGAAGGCGCCAGATGTGGCTTTCAACGCATGCGTTCATCATCCATTTTGAATTAGTCACCAAGCCACGGTAACCAAGCTCGAAGCAATAACGCCCCCTGTTGGCTGCTGATTGGGACGCACAATTTCAGAGCGTATCACCCTCGCATGCACTTGAGGATAGAGTCTAATGTCGTCATATAGTCAAGCGAAAAGTGAAATCAGAGTTTGCTCTGGAAGTTTTTGAAGAGATAACGTAAAGTTTTGCCGCTCACAGATTCTTTTACCCAAATATTTGTTAACTCAACTGCTCTCCCTATCGGTACAATGAGGTTTATTATGCTAATTGAACACATGTGTCACTTCCGGTCTTTTCGCACGCCATTTTGGACGGGGCAGGTTCTGGATTGGAGCGCATTAGCTGGCTGTGGAAGAAGAGCGAGAAAGAATGATTGTGAATAGTAATAGTGTTAACAAACATCTGATATAGGACTCATTGTAACGTTTGCAGTAACGATACACTGGGTTACCCCCCTGCATGCCCATGAGAGTGTTATTTAGTGAGGGATTATCCATGTAGATGTGTTACAGCGGTAGCCGCTTCATCCCGGCAGCCGAGCAGAGAGAAGGACAGCTCCGGGTCGGATAGTAAACGGAGTCGAGCTCCCTCTTTCGGTGTGGTGTGTCCGCCTGGAGATCAGACGGCGAAGTGGCTCCTCCGGCTGCCCAGTGTGAGGAAGAGGAGGGAGAGTGAGAGCACCGGCCACCCTTTGTCTTCATTGCGAGTTTTTGGTATAGACGAATAGCCTTAAACGGAGTACCGAATTTCAGGCAGGTAAAGTCAACCAACAACGATACCTTGCCAGCTCTAGCTAGCGTTCAGCGGCTAACAGGCTAGGTAATGTTAGCCAGCTAACATAGCCCGCTAACGTTAACGATGTGTCCCTCTTCCTCTTTGTAAGGTCGCTGAAAATGGAGAGGGTTGCTCTGCGAGTTAGCTGGCTAGCTACATATTGATCTCGCAGCGTGAATGTATTTTCTCACGAATTCTAGGAATTGTGTGGTTAGAAACCAGGTGAATGTTCAGCTAGTTAGTGATTTTAGACAGAGGCAACCGACACTGGAAACCGTGGCTGATGTTCGTTTTCTTTTGACAAAGGATTTGTGCTGGCTAGCTAACTAGCAACCCAGCTTTCCCTTTTCTCTGGTGTTAACTGGCTAACGTTATCTTAAACAGTTTGGGGAACGTGATGATAGCTGCCTCAATCATTGTTACTAACTGCGTGCCGTATTTGCATATTCAGAGAAAATCATATTAAACGTTAAACTGGCCACAAGGAATTGGAGACGAACGTTGCAGGGGAGGAGAGAGCCGGGTCGACACAAGCGATTACAATAACAATTGATGGAATGTTTTTCCCTCGCTCTCATCTCTTCGAATCTTCCATCTGCAGCTAGTTTGCTAGCCTGTGTGCTAACGTTATACATTTGCCTTACAAGTGATTTGCAGTCTATCAGTTACCCACACGTTGACAGCTCAGATGATTGTGACTCCTGTTGTTTGTAAACTAGCTAGCTAGCTAGGTGTCGCGGTGTAGCTGGCTATTAGTAGCTAACTAGCCACCGAGTACAGTAACTAGCTAGTCATTTTATCTACATTTGAACATATGAACTTGCTCATGCCCAAGTCATATAGATCAGCCTTTCCCTCTTAATAAATGTAAGGCAAGTGTAGCAGTATGTATAGATAGCTCTGTGCGCCACCGATCTTTTGCGCCTCGACGTGCTTGCAGGTATGTTAGCTTGCTTGCTAGCTGTTGATGGAGCCTAACGTTGCATCGACTGAGAAAGCAGTTCTTCCGTGGCAACGGCTCTCCACACCCGTATAACCATGTATTCCTACTCGCAGGGGTAAATGATGAGAGATAAAGCTTGTAGATAGTTGTTACTTTTTACCACCTTTGTTATTAAGTAGGTGGTTGCATGCTATACATATCAGTGGTAATCATAAAACGCGGCGTTTATTTTGATATTGCACCCGTGGACAACTTTTTCTCAATTTTAATATTTCCCGCTACCGTCTTCTGATTGTTCTGTTTGTTTATGTATGTATGTGTGCAGGGGTTGTATGGACTTGTGAAAGATGACAGCAAGCTTAGCCCTTAATCAGTAGTGTGAGACTGTGCCATTTTGAATACTCAAAAGTTTGTGTCAGAGGCAGATAGCGTTGTTTTTTCTGTGTTTCTGTCAGGGTGGAAAATATTTAAACACTACGACCCGGGTCGGCTCTGTGCGACTCCACGCTACAGCTGTATATTGTGTGTATGCGTGCTGTGCCAGCTACCCTAAGCAGGGCAAGCTAGACCCTGCCCCCACCCAAAAAAAAAACCACTGCAGACATGTCGTAGATGTTGGGCACCGTTGCTGACTCAATAGGAGGCGCCATTCTGTGATCACGGGGAGAGGCTGCAAAGGCAGAGTCGGGAAGCTTACATAACAGGGAGGCAGAGGCGCTCCCTAGCGCCATCTACAAGCGATGGGAGAAAGCAAGCAAGTCACACAGCCAGCCAGTGAGCCAGCCTCCGAGTACAGCACAGTAGTACTGTACCGTAACTCTCCAAGGCTGCCGATACCCAGTGAGGCATCCCAGCCTGGTGATGCCAGCATCACTGGAGGTTGAGGAGTACAGGGCTCCATGGCTGTTTGCACACTATGAAAACACCACTTCAAAAAATCATTGCATTTCATATGAAAGTATACCTCTTAGCACTGAGTCCAAACACTTGGAAAAGTTTGTTTCAGACAAAACGGCACTTGGACTGGTGTTGTTTAAATGCATTGTTGACTACCAAGTCTCGGATGGGGCACTGCAGTTGGCGTCCCTCATTCTGCCTACTACAGCCTTCTGACATTTGACACCTAGACCTTTGCAGACTGAGATCACAGGGGTATTTCACCTTGCAAGCTGAATTTTGGATGTGGGTTGTGGTGGTGTTGGTTGTTGAAATGATTACCCATAGTTCATACTTACCTACTTCATCTGGACACCTCTGCTGCATAGGCCCTTCTCCTCAAGGGACTGGTATTGTTAACCATATGTAGAGTGTAGGGTTTGGTTTTCATTTATGTATAAGATAGTATGGGCCTCATGTACACAGGTGTGACACACATGGATGCGTGGAATTGGTACTACCTCCTGTGAGAGGTTATTTGACCATTAGTTATCAGAGGTGAAACACATTCCCAATCTCCCAAATGCCCTTTTTTGGCCCAGTCTACACCTCTACTGGCGGACATTAAGGGGTTTAAAATTTTTGTTTTCTGATTTCAGGTGAAAAGTATGTTTCAGCTTCCAGTGAACAACCTCGGCAGTTTACGTAAAGCCAGAAAAAATGTGAAGAAGGTTCTAGGAGACATCGGCTTGGAATACTGCAAGGACCACCTCCAGGTAACTATACACCAGTGCCACGGCTTTTTGTCTGCTGTATCTGCATTAATTGATTTGTACACCATTCTTGTCTCACTCATGGGTTTCAGTCAAGACGAAGCTTCATTGGCAGAGATAGCAAAGGTTGTTAATCAACCTGTCAACACTTTTTTTGATCGAATTATAAAAAGGGCCTGAAAAAATGCTGAACCTCTCTTTCCCCTATTTATTTATGATTTACATAGACATTTACTGTATTTATTTTTCCCCACATAGGATTTTAAAGACTTCATCCCCAATGACTTCTATGTGAAGAACACTACCTGGGACGATGTATGTGCTTGGGATCCATCATTAACCAAAATCCAGGTTGGTTGCCCGTGCGTTCTTTCTTACAGTTTTAGAGTAAGAAACATTGACACCACCTTTCAGCATTACATACTTGGAGTCACTCATGTGTCATGTATTTTAAATCGTAAATCTCACTGAAGAGTCATGGAATGTCTGTTATGTGGCCAACACTGACATTTGGTCTTCTCTAAATACCTGTCAGCACACTGACATTTATTGCCTTCTGCATTACAACACCAACATACTCTGTGTAGATAATTCATTGATACTGCTTTCCTTTTTTTGCTTGTGAATACCCAAACTCACTTTCTAACTAATTGCCTTAAAGACTAATCCTATTGTACATGCTGGTTCATACCATAGAATTTTTTTTTTGTTTTGTGCTGCACCAGTGTAACCTTACTTCTTTACCTTGGTTGGGTGGCCCAGGACTACAGGTCGAAGCCTTTCTGCTGCTCAGGCTGCCCCTTCTCTTCCAAGTTCTTCTCGGCCTACAAGAGCCACTTCCGCAATGTCCACAGCGAAGACTTTGAGAGCCGAATTCTGCTCAACTGCCCCTACTGCACTTACAATGGGAACAAGAAGACCCTGGAGACACACATCAAGCTGTTCCATATGCCCAATAATGTGGTGCGGCAGGGGGTGGGAGGCGGGCAAGCCGGCCTGAAAGATGCAGCACGGCTAGATGGCACCCTCAAGCCTAGGCCTGCGGACAGCGTGGAGCAGGCGGTGTACTACTGCAAGAAGTGCACCTACCGGGACCCACTGTACAATGTGGTGCGCAAGCACATCTACCGGGAACACTTCCAGCATGTGGCTGCGCCTTACGTGGCCAAGCCCGGTGAAAAGTCTCTCAACGGTGCAGCGGCTGGGAACCCCAGCACCGCCCGCGACGACGCCCTCCACTGTAAGCGCTGCCTCTTCGTCCCCCGCTCGTACGAGGCACTGGTGCAGCATGTCATTGAGGATCACGAGCGTATCGGCTACCAGGTCACCGCCATGATCGGCCACACCAACGTGGTGGTGCCCAGGTCTAAGCCCATCATGCTCCTCTCACCAAAGACCCAGGAGAAAGGCATCCTGGGTGTGACGCAGAAAGGAGCCCTTGTAACCGCTGGCGTCCGCCCACTTTCCACTCAGCCGCTGAGTCGGATTGTCATCCCAAAGGCTGGTCTGACCTCAGGAGGGCTGCTGTCAGGGGTCCATCTGAAGCAGGGTCCGTATGCGCTAAAGAGTGGCGGGACGACACAGGCCTTCTCTGGCAGCACCCAGCAGGTGCGCATCACGTTGCCCGGCAATGCGCAGGTGTCCGTCCCACAGCAGTCGCACACTGTCAAGCAGCACCTGCCTGGTGGCAATGTGCGCAGTCCAGGGGCAGTGGGGCTGGTAGAAGGCAGGAGTTTCCAATCAGGGACCTCCTCCTCTTCCTCCTCCTCCTCTTCCACACTGAAGCCCGTTTCACTGCCCTCACGAGTGCAGGCTGCCGCTGCCACTGTGGCTTCAGTTGCTGCCAAGAAGGGGAGCACATCCATTCTTGGCACCTCCTACACGCAAAAGTGGAAAATCTGCACCATCTGCAATGAGCTCTTTCCCGAAAACGTATACAGTGCGCACTTTGAGAAAGAGCACAAGGCAGAGAAAGTGCCGGCAGTCGCCAACTACATCATGAAAATCCACAACTTCACCAGCAAGTGTCTGTACTGCAACCGCTACCTGCCCAGCGACACCCTCCTCAACCACATGCTGATCCACGGCCTCTCCTGCCCCCACTGTCGCGCCACCTTCAACGACGTGGAGAAGATGGTGGCCCACATGCGGCTGGTCCACCCGGATGAGGTGGTGGGCCCGCGCACCGACTCCCCGCTCACTTTCGACCTGACCCTGCAGCAGGGGAACCCCAAGAACGTCCAGCTGATCGTCACCACTTACAACATGCGGGATGCACCAGAGGAGTCAGTGGCCTTCCACGCCCAGAACAACACTTCAGCCGCCCAGTGCAAGAAGGCACCACCCAAGATGCCTGACAACCTCGATGTGCCCGTGAAGAGCGCACCGCAGGCTGCTGTGCCATACAAGAAGGATGTGGGCAAGACGCTCTGCCCACTGTGCTTCTCTATCCTAAAGGGGCCCATCTCTGATGCACTGGCGCACCACCTGAGGGAGAGGCACCAGGTGATCCAGACGGTGCATCCTGTGGAGAAGAAGCTGACCTACAAGTGCATCCACTGCCTGGGCGTCTATACTAGCAACATGACGGCCTCCACCATCACACTGCACCTTGTGCATTGCCGTGGGGTGGGCAAGACACAAAATGGGCAGGACAAGCCCACTGCGCCCCCAAGGGTGACCCACACAACTGGTGTGGCGTCCCTCAAGCGTGAATTTGAGCACTCGGACCCAGCCGTCCTGAAAAGGCGAAAGTTGGACCAAGAACACTGTGCCTCGACTTTTGTGGAGAGGCCCGAGGAGCCGGTGGTCTTGGCGCTGGATCCAAAGGGCCACGAGGATGAGTCTTATGAGGCACGCAAGGCCTTCCTCACAGAGTACTTCAACAAGCAGCCTTACCCATCCCGCCGGGAGGTGGAGAAACTAGCCGCCAGCCTGTGGCTGTGGAAGTCGGACATCTCCAGCCACTTCTCCAACAGGCGCAGGAAGTGTGTTCGGGACTGCGAGACCAGGAAGGTGGCGGTGCTGTTCGGCTTCAACATGCGGGATGTCAACCGGCTCAAGCATCGGCTGGGCTTCGACCCCCAGTGGTTCTTCGAGGGTAAAGACGACGAGGAGAGCCGGACATCCAAAACCGTCATGGGCCGTTCTGCAGACTCTATCAACCGCCGCCTGGAGGAGGGCCAAAGGGCCTTATGCCAGCAGGGGGCGAAAGGTGAGGATGTCAAGTGCAGCCAAGGGCCACGGCGGCCAAACAGTGCCAAGGCTGTGGCCACACCTGGTGTTGGCGGAAGTGACCAAAACAAGACAATCGAATGCACCTTAAAACAAAGAACTGAAAAGCACTCAGAACCCATAGCCCTGGACTCAGACAGTGGGTCAGGGGAGGAGGAGGAGGAGAAGGAGAAAGGAGAGAAAAGGCCTAAAGAGAGAGTTGTTTCTGCTGAAAAGCTGGTGGAGAGGGGGGAGGGAAGTGGTAATGAGACAGTGCAGAGAATGGAGGTTGACACCCGGGAGAAGGAGGACGACACGAAGGAGAACTCCATGAGTGACGACGGGCTCACTGTGGGACAAAACCAGGAGAAGGGAGACGCCCACCAGGCCAGGTCCCCGTGTGACTCGGACTCAGAGGAAGGGCCCTGGGAGAGGGAAGAGACTCATGGTGAGAATGGATATGGGCCGGCCAAGCTGGAGAGGCAGGGGAAAACGGAGCAGGTGGCAGCAAAGCTGGGGAAGAGCCATTCCTCAGCATGTCAGGACCACAGCAGCCAGGGAGAGGCAAAGGGCAGACAGGAAGCTGTGATGCTCGAACAAGGGGCTGGGGGCAAGGAGTCGGGCCCGGGGGTGCTGTCTGGAAGTGTGGGGCTGAGCAGCCAGCAGGCATGAGGGACACAAAAACGTATACATACACATACATATATACATCAACACCACCACAACTGACCATGCCGAAGCCCTGTAATACCGGAACTCAAGACTTGAAACGGTCAAGGGTGGTTGAGGGAGAGGGATCTTCCTTTTTGGCTTTCACCCTTAAGCCATCCAATGACATAGCAAGTTAATAAAGGCAAACTTAGCTGCTTTGTGTTAAAGTTCAACAGTGGCAGGAATGAAAGAATATGTCATTGCTTGTTTTCTGAGCAGGAATAACGCAATGTTAAAAATGCACCAACCAAATGGTACAAAAAAGTTTGAGTTTTGCCTTCAGTTTATTTTCCTTTAGGTATTCCAATATTTACTTACCGAAATGTTTATTTTGCCACTTGAATGTGGCAAATCAACAGGTTACAAATTATGAATAGTTTTAAGGATGAAAAAAATGTAATCCCTAATTTTTTCATATAGTCATACAGAATACAGGTAGTTAGTGTATATTTGTACAGTCTTTTAGAACTGTTCGAAGAGACTCATCACGTTGCTATAGTGCATCCGTTATAAATTTGCTACTCTTTTTGTGCACAAGCTAGACTCATAAGTTAAAATTTTGTCCCCTTATGGATTTAAAGTGCTTTAGTGGCTGGTATCATGTTTTTGTTTTTTACAAAACCATAGTATTTTGCAAAATAATGTATCTATATATGAAACGCAAATTAAAGGAACATAATCCCTTGCTTATTTTGTTTTTGTTTGTTTTTTGCAGTAAATGATATCTTTGGTTCTGCAAGAACTGTATTCCAACCAACACCCCTCCGTCTGTAACTCATGTCTAAGTGACAGAGCAGTTTTACCAGTTTCATTATTCCATGAGTATGTACTTTGTAGTCTAGACTGTGTTGAAATGCAGCTTTGACAAGAGCTGTACCACTTTTGAATAGTTTTACTTTCTAGAGAATTGACACCTGCTACCATGGTGTTGTGAACATTTCTCATTATTAATATATGACTCACTGTATGTATGTTAATTTGTGATATTTTATTTCTGTTTGTATTTTTTTGTTTAAGCATTTCTGAACAATAAAGTGCTGTATTGTGCTTCTCACAGTTTTCCCCCCGGCTCAGTCTTTACTGGATCTAGACAGAGGTTCACACCTGTCAAGAGACTTGGCACAGCTTTGCCATTGACTACATCAGTCCTTGCATTTGTACGTCAGCCCAGCTTGGATTTGAGGGCACAAATTCAGGAAAACCCAACAAAAAGTCTTGATTGTAGAAAATGGTAACATAGTGTTGCTAATTTCTGGTCTTGTGGAAAACCTTACCAGCACACGAGTGAAGGTTCCACATGGTGAGGTTTATTACAGAGAACACAATAGGAAACATTCGGAATGTTTTCCTTTGGGTTAGGGTCTGAATGTGTTTGGCCCTAATTTTACTCTGAAATGACAGGTGTGAGAACAGAGTTGACCCCATGCTGCCTTGTGCCCTCTTTAACTCACTCCATAGCAAACTATAGGACCATGCCATTGCCTTTTGCCCTGCAAACACACAGACACACAGGTTAATGAACGTTTTTTCCTTTCTGTTCAGTCGCAGACACTGCAGTCATTGCTGCATGTCATGAACCACTTTTGTTGTCCTACACCCTTGCTAGTGACTGGAATGGCCTCATGTTAAAGGTGTTACACAATAGCAGACCAAGAAAATACAGCCAAAGGTAAAGTACATGAAATATGGTGTCACCACAACCCACATGCCAAACCTCTATTATGATCAGTTCCAATGGCACTTTTGTAAGCACAAATATGTAAAATTCTATACTTTTCTGGCAAAAGTAGCTGCTGATGGACTTAACATGAAGTCATATTTTCACTCTGGCAGTGAGAATGAACTGCTGAATGAACTGCTTTTTTCCAGTCCAACAAAAATGTCTTAAGCTGTCTACATTCTCCACATAGATACTCTACTATTGTTGACGGTAGCTGTGTGAGTTCCTTGGATATCACGTTTCTTGGGATTTTTGAGGAAAACATTCTTCAGTCCTGAAGAGTGTTGGTAGCTCAAAGGGATGCTGCATTTCTTCTTTCTGAAGCAAAAAAGGCAGAAAAGTTCAATTGTTTTTTGGAAAGAGGAGAGCAGGAGCGTCAAAGCTGCCTCACCAGGGTGCACTGATTCTAATGCCAAATGAAATCCAGTGGCACACTGAGCCCTCTTGTCTGGGTAAAGCAACATTAAATGAAAAGGAAATAACCTCCGTGAAGTGGTGAGTTCACTGGTTAGGTTTGCTTCTGAACAGCAGAGAGAGGAGAGTGTAGGCAGGGAGTGGTGGGGGCAGGCTCTAAGGAGGGAAGTTGGTCTGTAGGCCCTGATCTGCAGTGCTGTGTGCAGCAAGAGCGCCAAGTAGCGCAGGAGGAGGGAAGGGGGAAGGGGGGCCACTATGGCAGTAGTTATTCTATTACAGGCGCCCCCTGGAGGCAAACAGCACTTCCTGGCACTTCACTGTCCCTAGTGGTTGATGTGGGAACTATACGTGAGAGAGAGGTAAATCTGCCCATCCATATGCCTTTGCTTTCAGCAACTTTTATTTGGTTTGGTCTATGTGATAAGCTGGGGAGCATAAGCAGGGTGGATTAAGGTTCCTGTGCTCTCTGTCTTGTTCCACCTGTATAGTGTTAAGGGTTACTGCACAGTTGCCAGGCATTGGGTTGCTGGGATTAACTGACCTGGTGGTCTGGTGAGATCTTTTGAAAGGGCTGCAGCATTCCGTGTAGCGTGCGGGGAAATCTTTTCTGTTCACGCTCCACCTGCTGCACCTGCAGCTCCAGTGTGGACACACATCCGCCCACCATTTGCACAAAGGCCTGCAAAACACCCAAATACCAAAGGTCACACAGTAACTCCATAAAGGCAACAGGTTGCTCAGAAAAGCCCTAAATATACAAGTCACTCAAAACACCCCAAAAGGAAAATTGGCCACTCACAACATCTAAGCACTCAGGGTAACCTGGAACTGCCCTAAATAGACAAGTTCACACACAACAGCCCAGAGTAAGTGACAGGACCCTGTGGCATCCTTGTAGTGCTTGCAGTGCAAACACACACAGACAACCAAGCATATTCACACAAAAACATACACACGCAAAACAGTAAACGCTTCATGCAGTCAGCCCTTGACAAAGAATTGCAAAGTGTAACAAAAATCCCAAGAAACGTGATATCCAAGGAACTCACACAGCTACCGTCAACAATAGTAGAGTATCTATGTGGAGAATGTAGACAGCTTAAGACATTTTTGTTGGACTGGAAAAAAGCAGTTCATTCAGCAGTTCATTCTCACTGCCAGAGTGAAAATATGACTTCATGTTAAGTCCATCAGCAGCTACTTTTGCCAGAAAAGTATAGAATTTTACATATTTGTGCTTACAAAAGTGCCATTGGAACTGATCATAATAGAGGTTTGGCATGTGGGTTGTGGTGACACCATATTTCATGTACTTTACCTTTGGCTGTATTTTCTTGGTCTGCTATTGTGTAACACCTTTAACATGAGGCCATTCCAGTCACTAGCAAGGGTGTAGGACAACAAAAGTGGTTCATGACATGCAGCAATGACTGCAGTGTCTGCGACTGAACAGAAAGGAAAAAACGTTCATTAACCTGTGTGTCTGTGTGTTTGCAGGGCAAAAGGCAATGGCATGGTCCTATAGTTTGCTATGGAGTGAGTTAAAGAGGGCACAAGGCAGCATGGGGTCAACTCTGTTCTCACACCTGTCATTTCAGAGTAAAATTAGGGCCAAACACATTCAGACCCTAACCCAAAGGAAAACATTCCGAATGTTTCCTATTGTGTTCTCTGTAATAAACCTCACCATGTGGAACCTTCACTCGTGTGCTGGTAAGGTTTTCCACAAGACCAGAAATTAGCAACACTATGTTACCATTTTCTACAATCAAGACTTTTTGTTGGGTTTTCCTGAATTTGTGCCCTCAAATCCAAGCTGGGCTGACGTACAAATGCAAGGACTGATGTAGTCAATGGCAAAGCTGTGCCAAGTCTCTTGACAGGTGTGAACCTCTGTCTAGATCCAGATCCAGATATATATATATATATGTGCGGGGAAATCTTTTCTGTTCACGCTCCACCTGCTGCACCTGCAGCTCCAGTGTGGACACACATCCGCCCACCATTTGCACAAAGGCCTGCAAAACACCCAAATACCAAAGGTCACACAGTAACTCCATAAAGGCAACAGGTTGCTCAGAAAAGCCCTAAATATACAAGTCACTCAAAACACCCCAAAAGGAAAATTGGCCACTCACATATATATATATATATATATATATATATATATATATATCTGCGCTCATGAGCACTCATATTTAGTTGACAAACTGCCTTATGCGATAATTACAATTCTCAGATGAAATTGTTTATAATTTCTAATTAAAGGGATTAAAAATGTTTTCGGCTTTGACCGTGAACAACTCCGTAATATGAGATATACTGCCTAACTAGCTGCTGTAGCGAGAAAGTTAGCCAATCTTATAGCCTAGTGATTATATAATTTAAGAATGAGAATGCTGGCTCGGTCATCATTTAACATCCACACTAGACTATATACCTGTAACCACCATGCTAAGATAACTCATTTTGTAGTACATAGTTGGCTAGCTGGTTATCTGGTTGAAGACAAACTGGCAAACAACAATTCACAAGCTGACAAAACAGCTAGCAGTTTTTGTAGGTGGGGTGTAATAAATCAATATAGATAGCTAACAGTGTTAGCTACTGTCTTCACGAAGAGGCATGAATGACTACATTTTCTAGACGTTCCTTCACATCGCATATCCTGTTGGACTAAGATGAGTTAACAATTGGAGTCAGGACTAGGAGTTGGCACCACAAAAAGTTACGTGATTGGCACGCTGAATTTATGTAACACCTGTATGATACGCACACCGTGCATGATTGTGAGGGTCATATGCATCCTTAATCTGTCTCTTGTAGGCTGACTTTTGGTGACGGTGGAGAGGACGAAGTCCGTCCTTCACTTACTGCGTCGAGAATATCGCAGAATTCGTCCAGCCTCGACAGCATCTCATCCATGCTGTCCTGACACGCCCA
The DNA here is from genome assembly GCA_019176425.1 of Megalops atlanticus. NCBI lineage: Eukaryota > Metazoa > Chordata > Actinopteri > Elopiformes > Megalopidae > Megalops > Megalops atlanticus. Next base: position 19,734,497 of record CM032882.1, read on the forward strand.
GACCTTGGTAACAAGAACAGGGAAAGCTAAGTATTACAGTAGGTGTTAAAATATTTCGTATTTCCATAATGCCTCGACTGTACACTGACATAACAGGCCACCAGCAGGCAACAATCCTATCAAGAAATGTTGACCGTGATTGAGCTGGGAAGATGATCGTCTGTTTTTATTATTTTTACCACCGTTTTTATCCTTATCATCATTATCCCTGATCGTGTGTAAAGGGGCATTTCTAGCACAGGTTCCATTTTTACGTATTCATGTTAGCATGCCCAAGGAATAGTGTGCAGACTGCTGTCAGAAGGACGACATTGCAAGTTAAAGGAGATTACATTGTGTATAATTGCTTTCTCACCTCTGCGTTGTTTTCCCTCAAGTCATTTACGAGCTGCTCCTCAGAAACTCCCAAAGCACGTAGTTCCTCGGCTTGGCCCTCATCAGACGAGGCCCCACTCTTGATATGTCCGGCTCGAAATACGCAGCTCTGGGTACTACCGTTGTCAGCAGGCTTATGCTTTTTCCACGATGGCTCCATGATTGACATTGTGTTGCCTGCTTCTCTGTTGTCTTTTTTTTTTTCAAAAATAAAGTTATCCACAAACGTCACGTCGCACTTCCGTAAATTTCTAATTGAAAATAATGAACTGACTGCGTGGAGATGCGAGCGCCTCTCTCGCTCTCTCTCGCCGTGAGGGAGACTGCGTTACTGACCCAAAGCAGTGTTCCAACCTACACAGGAAACAAACTACAGATTTAACCACTTCTCAAATCTCTGCTTTGCACATACTGTTGCCAAAGCTACAACCTAAGTTCACACGAACCTATATATTAACTATTCACATGTGCTAATTTATTAAGAGGTGACTTGCAACTTAACGATGCAACTTATTTCTATTTAACAAGAAAATGAAGGATGTAGCATTTGTAAATTCCACATTAACTGCAGGGGTCTTCACATAAACATAACATCAATGTTCCTAAGAATATATCCACGAGACTCACAAAGCGTGCTAATAATTTGAGTAAGTCATGTGAATCATAGGCTTAATTTTTTTCAGTTTTTAGAAGCTCATAATGCAAATGCAGCGTGCATCTTACAAACATTACCACAAGATGTCGCCATTCTAAAGATAATAAGCAATATGCCGGGGTAAGCGGGTTATACCGTTTTATCATGACTGAAATTCATTTAATCGTTTTTAATTCGTGACTTTATTTTAGGGAAATTAGCAAGTTTGACCCGAAATGCCGAAACGTTTCCTCGTGTAATGTTTTAATTATAATTATTTTAGATAAAATGCCATACATATAAGATACATTGAGTAGCCACACACACACACACACACACACACACACATGCACACACACATACATACATTGTAATAAAGTATGCTTTTTGATAACATTACCAGGAGCTATAAATAAACACCAAAACATATCAGTTAAATATTGACACTAAACATACTGAAGAATATGTCTGTAAAACTCTGTTTCATCTGCCTTCAAACATGGTCCCAAGTGTCCTTTAGGTGCAGTTTTACAAATCTTTTGCGACTCCTGAAGAGGCTTCTTCTTCATAACTTTGCCATGAACCACAAATTCATGCAGCACAACATGGCATAGTCCTCAAAGATCATAGGTGTCCTAGACTTCAGAACTTCTCAGATCTTTACATTTTCTAAAAAAAAAAACAAACAACTTTATTCTGTTCCACGAGAGTGTGAAGGTCAATTTTCAATCAGCATTCTGGCTTTAACTAAGGCAATGAATGCTGCTACTGGATTTCTGAATCAGTCTTGTGTGTAACCTGATGATTTTACAGGTTTCTAAAGTTTCTATAAAGTTCAAGAAGCATTTACCCTTTCCAGACAATGGAAACTTGATGCAGGATTAGACTAGCAATGTTTCAGATAACTACACAATATGAATGAATTGGATTACAGCATGCTGTAAAAAAGGATATATTTGTAAATTTTACTGCCGCTTCGTGCAGTTGTGGTCATATGCTCTTTTTTTCTTGGAAAAATAATAATCAACCTGCAAACTGCTTACATATCAGCTAGCTTTATCCAGTACAGAGAACCTGAAATAATTATTAATAGTTGAGCAATGGTCTATTTCAAGCAATGAATGAATAAAGACGTGTGTGTATAAATTACAGTGAAATAAAAATGATCACAGTCATTGACTTTGCAGAAAATAAGAGTATAGAAAGCATGAAACAATTTTGAAAATGTGAGTGAAAGTCTTCATTTTTCCTAACATTATATGCAATATCATAACCCATTGCAAAGTGTATACTTTACACACGTCGTCCAGTTTTGTAGTCACAGAAAATGGGACATTCTACAAAGTTGTGTGGCCGTGCACATTGTAATACTCAGATGCAAAGCAGTAGTGTTCAGTGCCTTGCAGAGGGGAGAATGAGCGGAGCGAAAAGGAACGAGCACTCGCAAATGTGGCTCGGCGGAGGCGCGCGTCATGAAAACGAGGCTGTAGCCGGGAGCAGTTTCCTGGGTGCGTATAGCGTCACGGTAAGGCTGAGTATGTATGTGTATGAGAGGATAGGAGAAGAGAGTTTCAGAGCAGGTTGTTGTCAAGGCGGAGACGTCGATATCCCCAGAGGAAGACAACGCGAAGATCTAGCTACCCTACCGGCTCAAGACGCGGACACATACTTGGGATAGTATACAGAGACAATTAAGGCACAAAAGGGGGAGTGAAAGTCGGACGAGGGCAGCCCCGGTGAGGGCAAGAGTGAGTTGCAGTGGGGGTCCTGGTAGTGAAAGATGAACAAAAATCACCGAGTGCCGAGCAACCGATCTCTAAGCGCCGTAGAGGTGAAGAGCAAGGTAGGTGTTAGATGTGGAGTGTGTCTGCTGCCACTGTCTCAGCACCTCGCTGGACATTAAAAGTGCACAATTAAAGCATTATGATTTTGCCTCGCAGTATTAGTAGCTAATGTTAACATTATCCTGGGTTCGGCTCCGCAGTCCGCCCGGGCAACGTTAGGTTGTCAGCCAGCAATGCGTTATGAAGGAAGAACAAGTGTTAAGACTCTCTTGTGTGTCGGGGGGTTTAGCAAGGGTTGTCAGGTGCTGTTCTGTTTTAAATAGAGAGCTAGAAAGCTAGGTATTGCCACAGCGTGTGACAAGTTAGTGTTTTTAATCATCCATTCTCTACACAACAAGCTAACTAGCTAACAACATGTCACGTATTATTACGCAGCCTTAGCTACCCCAGAAAGCATTCAGAATCACACACCGTGCTTAATGACAGTAGACAATCTTAGCGATCTTGCTAGCCACAGGACAGTTAGCTTGCTAGCTAGCTAGCAGGTTAGCTTTTAATCTTTTTCCTCTCACTGGATTTGAATTAGTTTTGTCTGGAGCTTGATGCCTATTTCAGCTGTTTCTATATAAAAACTTATGAAACCAATTGGTCTAGCCAGCTAGCTATCGTTTACATGTATCCAGCTTGGTAGCGAGCTAGCGAGCTAAGCATTTTTTCTCCAACTTTTATTCCAGGAGTTGCTATCCATCAAGCATAGCTATATTATATTGTGCCAAGAAAATACAAGGGGTGCAACTATAATTTAGAATGAGAGTCAGCTAATTAATGGAATTGAAGTTGTAAAAGAAGTTAACGGTGGCCTCGGTTTCTGACAGGCCTGCGTCTTGCGTTTGTATTGCCATAGCAAGTTACCTGTTTCTTCTAATGTCGCTGGCAGGTGCATCGGTTACGGCTAAGCTAGTTTGGTAAATTTGCTTCCCTTCCCCGAGCTCCCCCTTTTCAAACGGTGACAGTCCGAGATAATGCACTTAAATCCCCTAACCAAACATTATATTCTTAAATATTCTACTTTAAAATATTAAAAGGGCATGACTTTATCGTAAACAAAGTCGTACTCGTGAGTAATAATTGACTAGTAAAAAATGAGTATATTGGTAACGTTAACAAAATATGAGTGATTGGCCATTAACGTTACTGTAAATGCAGAATTTAACGCTCAGATCGTTGCCTGGAAACCAAGTGTCGAACACGCAATAAACATACATTTTTAGAAACGGAAGACAAAGGGTGAAGTAGGCTTTTAGTGATGCACTATATGTATGTACGTATTTCATTTTTAGAGTAAAGCGGCGTTACTTTTGTTCCTTCATTGTTTCCTCGCTTCAGCCAATTTGGTGACAGTCCAGGTAATGTCTTCCTAGAAGGGGCTAAATACATCACAGAACTTTACAATAAATAAACTAATTTAGCAACGTTGAAGACTGAACATAAAATTCCACTGATGTCAGTGAACACTGAATGTCTTGCTGTGTAAAGAAATAGAAACAAAACAATGTCCTGTTTCCAAAGGACAGAACATCGAACGTGAGTAGCTTGCAGTCGTCATACAGCGATATGTCATATTAGCCTATTAATTGGATATCATCGGCGGGGTAATCTTGACTTCCTGTTGTGACCGCAAAACACGGCTCTTGAGTCTAATGCAGGTCCTGCTTTACGCAGCTTAATTTTAACAGCGCTTCACATTTGTTTTTCTATGTCCCTGCCAGACATTTTTTCCTAGCGAATAACCCAAGGCGTTTGAAACCGCACTGTTTGAATAATGAGCGCATGAAGCAAACAGTTCGTGACTGGTTTGCTAGCGGGAGTTCCTGGGGGCAGAATGCGTATGATAGTGTTTCAGAGTAGCACGTTCCCGACGATGCGTCAACAAGGGCCGCGATGGTTTCTGTTGATGTAATCCTTTTAGCTTTATGTATCCAATTGATAATTGTGGCATAGCAGGTGACGGCAGTCTTCTGTCGGTATACTGTCTCAGTTCTTTGTTCTCTCTGTCCTTGCCTAATGCCTGGCCGCAACCTGGGCAGGTCCCTTAGCCTGCACTTCTACTGAGCTTTCATAGGGTAGACCGGTTTGTTCTGGTAAACATGTGTTTATATATTTACTTGTAACCATATCTGTTATCAATCCTGTTGTCTTTCTCTGTGTGTGCGCCACCGCTGTGGCAGTTTGGTGCCGAATTCCGCCGGTTCTCCCTGGACCGCTCAAAACCGGGTAGATTTGACGAGTTCTACGGACTCCTGCAACACGTGCACCGCATTCCCAACGTAGACCTGCTGGTGGGCTACGCCGACGTCCACGGAGACCTGCTGCCCATCAACAACGATGACAACTACCACAAGGCCATCTCCACCGCCAACCCGCTGCTACGCCTCTTCCTTCAAAGGAAAGGTAAGGGCCAGGTGACTTGGTCTGCTGTCATATGGGTGTTGTTATTATGATTGTTATTATTATTATTATTATTATTATTATTATTATTATTATTATTATTATTATTATTATAATATTATCATATAATGCTGTCATGGATTGAAGTAAAGACTATGATTTTATTTTTTTAAAAAAGCAAACCCTGGGAAGATTCTGTGTGCTGCTTAGCTATAGAATAGAAGAGATGCAGATGTGCTTTTGAACGTAAACAAGAACATCTGCCTGTCTGCCTGACTGACAAGTCAGTACTGCAGTGTTGTACATTTTGATAGTGAATAATTAGATGCATCAAGGAAGTTATGGGAAGTTCGGCAGTCCAGTGGCTTTTTTGTTTGTGTGTTGCCCCCAGTGGACTTAGATGTCAGCCAGCTTGTGTGTCTTCAACCTTGTGAAGGATGGGTCTTTTTACACATGGGATGAAAGGGCTCTTGAAAGACCCCTCTCCCCTTTACATCGAGAGACCCCAAAGCTCCCCTCCCCCAAAAGCTCATGCTGCTGCTGCATGCTATAATATTGTTGCTGAAGACTCAACACGGCAGTCTTATTGTTGCAGCTGCTACTGAATTATGGTCCAGTCCAAGGCTGTGGATGAAACGGCTGGACTGCAGATCCAGCATCTGTTTCAGTGTATTTGAGCAATAGTGGGAGATTATGACTTCAGGGCCTGCGCATTTAAGCTCTCTCACTCTGCCATATGACCTATAGATGCTAAGCCACTTTGTCAGAAGGGGATTACAGGGGTCACTGTGTAATGCCGTATGCTTGCGTTTTGATTACAAGCGGGCGTTAACGTCACACTGTGGGCACACAGAGGCTGTCACTCCCGGTGCGTCTCCAGTGTTACTGTGTTTCAGTCCCGATTCAAGACTGTGTGTCCGTGCTTCCCTGTTACCTCCGTCTGCTTTGAAAACTCGGGCAGCAGTTTAATCTAGTGGAGATGGCCACAAGTAGCACTCCTGTCTGTTTATGCATCTAATATGTGGGCTGAATTTCCTTGCACAAATGGGCCCTTTTGTCTGTCTCAGTAGGCGTAAGGTTGTAATTAATTTTAACCAGTAATATAAGCTTTACTATATGATGTAAACCTTTGGTGACCACTTGCAGTGTTCCATCATTTCATCAGTGCCCCCCACCACTTATTTACAAATTCAAGTTGTGATGTGCAGTTGTTGTGCAGCATTAAAGGCCAGCAGAAGTGGTGGTTTGAGACGGTAACTGAGACCTGGGCGCTGTCTCACTCTCTCTCTCTCTCCTGATCTTTTGGATTTTGTTCAGTGGGTTACCATGATGCTAAGTTCAGTCCAGGGGAGATGGAGGCCAAGCTGTTTATCTTAACTCTCTCTGTCTATCTCTGTGGCTTGCTTGACCACTCTCACATGTGTACACACCCTCTCTCTCTTTCTCTCTGTCTCTCCTACCTCTTTCAAACTCTGATGTTGAATAGTGTATTGTTATATGGCAGTGCTTTTGGTACCAGTCACAGGCACCACTTTACTGGCATGAAAGGTAGACCATGTGTTGTTGTATATTAGCAACTTTCTCTGTGTATCTGTATCTGTTAGCAAAACCAGTCTCTCAGATTTTATACTATCGTGTGTGTATGAATGTGTGTGTGCGCACGTGTGTGTGTCTGTGAACGGAAACCCAAATGTATGTGCATTTATTTGTGTGTATTGTGTGCTGTGTGTGTGTATTCACAGGTATTTGTAGGCTGATTTCTAGGGAGATTGTACTGCCAGTAGTCGAGGAAATGTAGCCTTCTTCAGGCCAGTGGTTCTTATCTACATCCCAGTCTCTGGTCTTAATCACTTTCACAGAATTCCTATTAGGGTGGGTTGGGTAATGTAATCAATTATGTATCCATATAATTTACTTAGCTTCGAGTTGTACCTGGAAAAAAGGAGCTATCTAGTCTTATATGCAGAAATGCAGTTACACATGCCTACAGATGCATGCATATTCACATACACTTTTTCTTACATAATGCCTGGATCTCTGCAGTGCCACCAGCAAATGCCCTGCTTGTTTACCCGTTTCCATGGTAGCATTCAAGAGCGCTGTGCTCTGCAGTATCAATGGCTGTGAGGTTTCTGTGGGCCTGAGAGCTGCAGATGGTTATAAGGTTGGTTTATACCCGCTGCCTTCTTGGTGCAACCTTTACTGTGCCCTTTACATGTATGACTGTGTAAGCTTATTTACTCTGTGTTTACTGGATTGTGCTAGTTTGCGTGTGTATATCACAGTAGCAGCTTGTAGCCTGATTTCCACAGGCCCACCTTAGCTGTATCTGTGACGCTGTAACATGACCCAATTCATATTTGCATTTCAGCATACAAAGTCTTTCTTACTGTTTAAGTGCTGCTAACCCTTCAGTGTTCAACTCACCTGGTTCTGCTTACACCCACTACAATGTGCTTTTTTTAAGTAAATGAAAATGTATGTTTTTGTGTGCTATTGGATGATGGAAGAAGAATTCCTAATGCTTGTGCTCTTGTTAGTACTTACACATTTTCAGGTATGATATTTTACCACAGGATAAGCATACCTCTTTTTACTTGACTCACCTTGACTCAGGGTTAACCTGCTGTTGTGTGTGGGTTTGGCCAACATGGTGTCCGCCTAGGTACATTTGCTATGGAAATGCCTCCAGCTCACCTCAGGTCTAGCTGACCTATAGCAAATGTGAGTCAGTCGGAATGTGGCTTATGTATTGCTGCTCTTACTGAGAATTGCTTTGTCATTGGCCAAACATTGCTCTTAAAGCAGTTGCTGGGAGTCATTAGGCATTTGAATTTAAATGAGCGACAAGCCAATAAAGTCTGCCCAGCGTCACTTCAGACCAACAGCGTTGCACAACAGCAATGTGTCATGTCTGCTTGCTGTCTAAGTTCTTTAACACAAATCTTCCCAAGACAGTAGTGTGTTTTTGTTGGCATACTTTCTTATAGATTACTGGTGCCATTGATGACCACTTTGAGGGGCTTTGTGGTCACTTTACAGAATATGTCCCTCCCACATAAACATAAACAAATAGAGGAAATAAGCAATCATTTTGTCATACCAGGACAGCATTCACAACAAAGCAGTATCTCAGGCTAAAGTTCATTCATATTTTTTGTAGGCATTAACAGAATGTTGATAGTAGGTTGTTCCCCCTGACTACCCTCACATCTGCTGTTTGAAAGCCTCTAAGCTTCCATGTACAAATTTGTGAACAGTAGTAATTTTGGAGATTTATTAAGATGTCAACCTTGTCACCCTAAAGAGTTAAATGACAAATTAGTCCAATGTTTACCTAGGTCTTATTTTATGGTAAAACATAAACAAAAGCTATTAATTGTTGTGTTGTGACTGTTGGGAGGAGAAGACATGGTTGTGTCTTTATGGCCTGAGTCGTGATTGAGAATTGGTTGTGAGAAGACACAGTCAATGCATGCAGGAGGCTTGTATCTGTGGTTAGGCCTATTGCTGGGTCCTGGTCTGCATGAGTTTAGGTGGTAACTCAGCGGGGGGAGGGGGTGGTGGTGTCTAATGCACTGTTTACACTGTTCCAGATTCAGCTATACCTCAGCGGTGCTTGGGCTTTTTGTAGTGTTTACATTACTTTATAGGACACCCCAGCTGGGACATGTCTCTCTCAGTTCACTCTGTGATATTATACTCCACATGGCCCAAAGTGGCCTGAGCAGGTGTAGCAGCATTGTGCCATGTTGTGCAATGTTTTTGAATGAGGGATTGACATGTTTCTCATACTCCTTGGTGTCTCTTACATGTTTATACAAAGCAGCAAAGGAAGGCTTTTCCATTTTGTTATATTCCCTTACTGCAGGGAGCAGCAAGAAACATCACAAAATATGGAGGAAAAGTGTGGAGAATGTAATCAGCAGTGGCTACACTTATGATTTAATAGTGATTGATGCTTCTTTGACTATGTGAGGCAGGTCCTTAAAAACTCGCTGCGTTTACACAGGTTGTGGTGCTGGTTTAAGCAGCTGCTCTACAATTTGTGTAGCTGCAGGGTCTGAACTTCAGTCACATGGCACAGCAGAACGCTGGGCATGGGCAGCGTACTCATGCATTAAATTTGATGTAGTTAAGTACCGAACATGCAACCCTTTATACATTTCAAATGAACTTTTTCTTTTTGATGTCCTGCACTATTAATGTATGTCCTTCGGTTTCAGCGTTTCCTTTGAAGGCTGCTCCCATTCAGACACGCGCTCCCAAAAAAGTTTTCAATTCGTAAGCACTTCTCTGTCGTGCTGCATCACCAGCCTGCATGCAGGGGCAGAGTGAAGGGCAGGTGACCGCTGACAATGCTGGAACTGATCCAAGGTGAACTTTAACTGCATAAATTAAATGAACACGCAGGTAACTCTTTCAAGGGTTCCAAGCCAATGCACAACAAGCCAGGTTCCCTTGACTGTGGCTAGTGAGAAAAAGGCAGAACACAGGAGATGAGGATTGTATTTGTCTGTGCGTCCCTGTATTCAAGAGAAAGATAAAGAGACAGACAGACAGACAGAGGGACTTGGACTTTTAAAAACTCTACATTTAACAGCTGTGAAGTCAAAAAGAGCATACATAAAGGATGAAACATATCCCAATTTCACATCACAACAAATATCACAACAAAATATTTGTTTTATCACACATTGCCATCTAATTTGAAAGCTTCCAAAAATCGTTTTCAGACATGAACAAGTTTAAAAAAAAAAAAAAAGACAAGCAGAGAGAGAGGGATTTGCCCTGACTAGAATGGATGTTGCAGTTCAGTGAATTGTGTCAACTATGTATGTTAGGTATGCATGTTCTTTTGTGTTCAGTTTTGTCAGGGTTTCATGAAGAGCAGAGTGTAGCATAGCACACCATGCTCATTCACTTTTGGTTTAGGCCTCTGTGTTAACAAGTGTGTTTTCAAATGTCTGATCAATGCCAGTGTTTTCAATGTCTGCTGTTTTTTCTACCTAACATGACTAGCTCCAGTCACTTGAAAAATGAGATGGAAATGCTGCTTAAAGCACAGCAAGACAGGACTGACGGAATGTCAGAAACAGAGGTTGTAAAGAAAAGCCATGTCCACTCGTTCTGTCATAGCTTGGCATGTGCACATATGGGAGTGAAGGTGGATATTGTTCACCTGAACACATTGAAAGAAATCCCGTAACCTTTTGTCCCATGTAATTGAATGAGAATGTATGGTGTTGATGTTTGTATGAAGTAATGTGCAAAAGACCATGAAAAACCCAAGGACACAAGTACATTTAGAAGTAATATGAACACAGTGTCAATTCCTGATCCTGTTCTGTGTGATCAATGAACCGTCACAGTCGCTGGCAGAGAGAGAAGGGAGGGAGGGAGAGGTAGGAGGAGAAATAAAGAAAGAGAGGAAATCAGTGAGGTGTGGGGATTGGGGTGGGGGAGGTGGGAAGCTATGTGGAATGTGGCCAGCCTCTGATCACTCCTTCTTTGGAGATTGGAGAAGACAGGAAACTGTACACAAGAGTGAAACTTTTAGCCCATAAGCATAAAGGCTGGGAGAAGGAGCATGTTGCAAGGGGGTGGGGAGTGGGTTTGAGTCATAGAGCATGTTTGAAGATTCATTGCTCAGCTCTGGGGAGAAGTAATATTTTTTAGTAGCTAAAGTGAGCCACACTGGAATTATTTAATGTAAAAACAAGACTAAGCTTTTAAGAAACTTGATTATGTATGCATTTTTCTTTTGTTTGGTATTTTTTTAAATTTATTGTTTCTGCAGGGCTTTAAAAAGTGCAGAGAATAATTGAAGTGGCAAATAAGTACAATGCAATCTGTTATGTACAGCTGCCTGTTAGACAACATGGAGCCAACTCATCATAATAACACATTCTGTTGTGTTGAAACTCCAGTATAAACCACGACCGCAATTACTTGTTACTTTGCTCCATAGGGAGTGATGAAAGATTAAGTGAGTGAGGGAGTGAGATGAGGAAGGGGTGGCCCATGTGTAGGTGTGGACAAAACTAATTAGGTCATAGAATTGTGGATGAGTTGGAGTGGTCAGTTGGCACTGAGTGGGAGGATGGAGTTGCCGTTGATTATGTGATGAGAAATAACAAACATTTGCTATGTTTGCTATGAAGAAGTAGCTGTGTTCAGGGAAATGGTGAGCGTGTTGTTGGTCCTAAGCTGACGTCCGTCTGCAGAAACAATGCAGAACCATTGTCACAGAATCACATCAACACCATGTGTAGATTTGTAATTTGTGCAGGTTGCTGGCTGGTCCAGCTTGTCCTTGGAGGAGGTGCACTACTGTAAACAGTTGGATTATTGATCAAACATTTGTATTACCTGCCCTCAACCTGAGTAGGAACAAGGACTAGTGGGATTCCCTATTGATTGCAAACTGTAATGACATAAGCAATGACCCATATAGTCCCACATACACAGTCAAATGCAGATCCCCAAATATGTAGGTGCAGCCATATGTTGTACTTTTCACATCAGAATTATACTCTACGAGAAGTGATATTGACTATAATTACTTTTACTATGTGTAATATATAAATTTTGATTCTTGAAAGTTGTGAGTGAGTGCACTGAGAGTGAACCTGATGTACATTATGAGAAGTACAGGAGCCACAGCACACGTTTTGGAATCATACTTCAGTCCTGCCACCTCAGGAGTTGGCAAGGATTTCGGAGTCATGCAGTTCTGCTCCCTGGTTACTGCTGCCGCTCTATAAGGTTGTAATGCTACTTACCACAATTCTTGGAAGCATGAAGTCACCAACTGCTCATCTGTTTATAGTTGTAGCTGTTTAAATGTAGCAGATTAAATACACCCTCATTCTTTCGCTTCATTCTTTGTCTTCAGTTGCTGTCCAGTGTCCAGTATTTCCAGCTGGTGCTTGGGTGCTCTCCATTGGGTCTTTATTATTAAACAGATCTTTCTCTGAATTTTGCTGTTTTTTTTTTTTTTTTTATTGCGTTTTGTTCATTTTTGATTGCCTTTTGATAGTCCTTTGTTGCTTGTGAAACCCGACACTAAACAGGAATCCGTACTAATGTCTTGACTATTTGGTATCAGCTTACAGCTTGTAAGGTGCTTGGAAGAACAAGTATTGTTGCTTGTAGGATCTGATCTAAGGTGTTAAGACAAGGTACCATTTCACTCTTCACATGTGGGATTTTGGTTGGAATTGCAATTTCAAGATTGGTGGCAAGCTCATGATGGCTATAAAGACCTAAATCGGGCCAAAAAATCATATACTCGGCATATATGTGTCAGTTTGATGATTTATGAATCCCTCTGATGAAGAACACCTGCTTTGTTCATAATGCTGCTTTTTGCTAGTGCGTTTGATCAGCTCAATCTTCACTTCTGTTGAGTGGATTATAGGCCTACAATTTCAGTGATGCACTCTGATGATTAACAAATGATTCTAAACTCATAAAATGACTATAATGGCTCAATTAGATTGTTATTCTAGAAGACCAATTCCAGCAGTTTTATGTGAGCATGTCCTCTCAGGACCCCTCTTTGGATGGTATTATGTATATATCAAATTAAATTTCCAACCTATTCTGTATCCTTGCAAACACTGCACTGTCTTTTTTTCCTGCATCCATCTTCACTCTTTATCGTGTCTTTGCTGTTTCCTGTACATTTCCCATCTTTTAATCTTCCATTCATCTGAACTTCAGAGCAAAGCCCTGTGGAGGTATGACATCACATGCTATCTGACAAGGCCGGTGCTGTGCAGACTGGACGTTTCCTTGTGTGCAGCAAAGACGGGACGAATTAATAAGGGCTGAGTCCTCTATGGTTTACCTCCGAGTTGCATTTGGGGTTTTGAATCTTATTGTGTTGTGTTTCGTTGACATCTCTGTGGTGGAGTGTGATTTATTAACGCATGCAGTTTTGTGAGGGATATTGACTTCGAGCTTGCTGCAGAGCTGATAACCCGCTGACTGGAAAAACAGCTCACAAAGAACCCTCTGTTCCCGCCCCCCTCCTCCACCTCCCCACTGCACAGCAACACTCTCGCTGGCCCTCGATGGTGAACACACAGTTCTGTCTGTACCCAGACTCTCTCCAGTTCTATTCACTCCTCTCTTCACTCCTTTATTCTGACATTAGAGTGGTGCTCATTCACAGAAATGAAATGACTAGACTGGCCTTATTCAGGAAAAACAAGGGGAAATGTTTGAGTGGGCCCGGTGGCTGCGTCTTACAAGATTGAATTATTATCTGTGTTCAGACTGAACTGCAGTTTATCTACCCTATCAATTTTACATTTGCCTTGTGTACAACTATTTCGGATGCCCTTTTTGGCTATGATGCTTATAGCAAAACAGATAGTACTTTTGTGCAATTGAAGCCATGGTGTATATGTTATAGTTCCACTCTGATTGGTACCACACTGATTATTTTCCATGATGGTGGGTAAAATCTTCAGGTAAATTCAGTCTTTCTTTTTGTCATTCTGTGAACTTGTTATTGCCTGTAAAACATTCAGAGAATGTATTGCCTGTTGTATTGGCTATGCCTTGAAATTGGAGATCTCTATAAGAAAACAATCTTGTTCTGGTGTCAGATGAAAGCAGCAGGCATGTGTATTTCGAACCTTACCACTTCAGACAGTGGTAGGTAATGACACACTTGTTTCCTAATGTCATTTATTCCTCATAACCTATGACCTCCCCACCCCCTGATCCCTCTGATAGTCAGGCTCCCTGTGTTTGCAGAGGCTGAGGCTGAAGGGCGCAGTGAGTCTGTGGCAGGCCAGGCCCAGGCAAGGTCTCTGGTCAGACGTCTGAGTGACAGGGTGGCCCAGCTGGGGCTCAGCGCAGGTGGCCCACGCACCTGCCCCTACCTCATCCCAGGTGCTGTGGAGGCCAGGGGCCGCAGGCCGGAGCAGGGGACTGGCAGACACAGATGCGACCCAGCAGCAGTGGCCGCAGCTCAGCCAGGACAGCCAGAAGGTCTGAGAGAGAGAGGGAGAGAGGAGAGAGAGGGAGAGAGAGACACAGTGCATAGTCAGCATGAAAGGAATTGATGAACTACCCTGCAGTGGTGACGACAGGCAGATGGAAAGAGTTGCTGCTTGTAGGAAGTCTTGTGTTCACACACACATACACACACACACACACACACACACACAATATCACCAATAAAAACGAGGATCTCATGTAGGTGTATTGTGTCTGGAAAATAGCTGCATTACCACTATGTTTTAAGTGCATCACAGTATGATGATGACACCAGGGATGCAGAGACTGTCAGATGTACTTGTTTTAACTGGACCCTGCATATAGTCTGCGCTTGCTTGATGGGTTTACCCAGCAGTGCTGCAGCCCTCAGTGCCCTACATTTTCCTCTTTTCATAAGCTCAACATGTTTACGTGTTGACATATATGCATCAGCGCACACACAACAACAGGGCGTGGAAGGTGCAGGTTAACCAGACAGTCTCCTTGGTGTCACCTGAGGGTGTGTAACATGACTACAAAGGCACTAGCAGTTAGATGCTGCCCTGTACGGGAACAGCAGGCTTTGTGTGTATTGGGGGCTTGTATATTCATTTATTGAGGTCATCAGATGGTATAATGAATTCATGTGGGTGCACGTATTCTCTATTTATGAAAGGGTTGCATTCCTAAAAAAGATTTTAAGGAAATTCTTAAAATGGAAAACGATTTTCCCATTATTACTCAGCATAAAAATTTGGATTGTATGCCACACAATGTTACATAACATGTGGAAATCCAGCACATTGTAGAATCAGTTATACAATGTGGGATATAATGTACCGTTGTAACAACAATAAATTCTTTTTTCGTGAAATGTATATGGGATGCAGGTACATATTTAACAGGACAGAGCTGTGTTACTACCTTTGTACTATAGCAAGTGCAGTTTTCAACAGGTCATTGTAACAGGCCATCCAGCAAACTAGCTAATCTAGCTTCTTGTTACACCTCACCTTCACAATGGCTTTTTTAATCAATGATGGGGCAGTGGCTTGTTCTAAATGACTGATAGACATTTACAATGAAGTAGTGTATCATGCATAGAGTGAAGTTCTCAGTGAAGATTCTGATTGCATCTTGATTTGACAACATGTCATTTAGTGAATATGTTACTTAATATGTGTTAACCATTACTTAAACTGTATAGGAAAGTGTACTCTTATATGTCAGTGACTAACTACAGCCAAAATTCTACATCCAGGCATTCATAAATAGGGCAATACTTCAGGTGAAAAGTACTCAGCTGTATAGCTTTCCCTCTTTCTCCTGTCCTCTTGATCTGTTTCTCCTCTTTGCCTCTTTCTTGTTTGCTCCCTCTCCCCTATTCTGCCTCCTGCAACAGCTCCAGTTATCAGTGCAAAGCTCCCTTTATCTTTCCTGTGCCAGGGAAATATGCACACTGCTCCCAGAATAGTAACACTTCAGGAATTCCCTCTTTTGCGAAATTGTTTTTTTTCTTTGTTTTTGTTTGAATGTATTCATGATCCCCCTTGTCGACACTCCAGATGAGGGTTTAGGCTGTACTCCTCCTGGAGCGCGGGGTGTCTGGAGCAGCCTGGTACACACCGTGTGGGAGCTCTCTGGCCTGCTTCTTAAAGTGAGAGGCTGCAGAGGAGGCAACAGGACTGGGGGACCTGCTTATTCTCAGCCAGACAGCACACCTTCACACACGTAGGCAAGCCCGGGCAAATGGGCGTACTGCATACAATATACAACCACAAGCACACGGGCAATCAAGAGCGCCTTAAACAAAAATTTGTGCGTAGCGTTTCGTTTTTTGCCTTCCATAGTTTTATTTATGATAAAAAGTCTTTATTAGCTAAGCATTCTCATTGCTAACAGATGATAATAAACGAACATGCTATTCTTTAAAGTAAACCTAATTATACACATTCCTCCCAAAAAGAACATATGAACAAAGTTTTACCTCAGTGCTTTTGTCACTGTGGGTTGTCAAAAATCCTAGTTTTATAATATTGTAGGGAACTGATGCTGCTTATATTTTACTTGAGTTTGACCGTAACTATCGTGCAAGTCTGAAACGGAATAAAGTTGGTGTAAACCGATCCTTGTGTCACCTGCGGGTGTCGTGTTACCTTGAGATCCCTATCCCTGTGTTTTGATCCTGCCAGGACGTGTAAAGGCCGGATGTCCGGGAAATTGGTGGAAAGTTATATTGTGTTTGGAAATGAGAGACTCCTGTTCCTTCTGAAAGCATTGATCCATTTCTAGACTTTAATAGGGTGGATAATATTTTAAAGAATATTGTTGGAAAAAGCACAAATATAAATAAAATATACAAATATAAATGGGCAAAATGTAATCTGTATTGTCCTTTATGACAGACTCGGTCATTTTACAGGTCCTTTCTTTTTTTTTTTTTTACGTATTACACATGATGTGTAGCGGGCATGTCTGTCTTTAGTCATAGCGCCGTCTGTGTAGGCAATATCATATCGGTCATTTTGCGAGGATAGTTAACATTTCTCGACGAATATAAAAAAATAATAAAATGAGGTCTTTTAAGTGTGTTAGAACCCGGTTTGTCAATACAAAATACAGATGAGACGACGATGTAATTAATAAAACGAGTTTATTAAGACAATGCAAACACTGACGAAGCGTTGAAATAAACTACAATAAATAAACAGACAACGAAAGACAAGAAATCAATTTTTTAAACAAATGACAAAACAAGGTTATTACGGAACAAAACAACACTAAAAGGGGAGTGTAAAGATAACGCGTGTCGGTTTGGGCTCATGCAGTGATAACCGTAGTTTGACTTTTACTGACAAAACACTAATTAGAGGTGTGTCTAGCCGTACAAGTTATCTTATTTTGACGGAAGTTTAACCTAACTATTCGTAAGTTACTCTAACCGATGTAGTAATACAATTGTAACAGGGAAAGTGCTCGTTGTACGAATCATGGATGTGGCTAAACACATCTCGTACAAGATTAAATCAGCTGGGCTACTCAAGATGCCAGTATTAAACAACGATGCTCATCGAGTTGCTGAGGAGTGCCAGTCCGTTAAATCGGAGGGGATGGCAGCTGATCTGGTTGTCTTTGCACCCATAAGAGCCTTCTTCCCTGACGGCGATCATCTTCGTGTTGGATCGCCTTCGCGCGAAAGGAAAGGCGCGACATGTTACCCGCAGCTAGGTCCTCTGGCTTTCTAGCTAGGTGAAAATGTGGTCGACATAGGGGAATGACAAAGAGACACAATGGTCCTCGCATTCAGTGAGAGCCGTCTTTACTGACAGCCACCGACTTCGTGTCGGGTCATTTCGGTCTCCAAGGGTGCGTCGTTTATTGTCGAGGGACTTGCTTCCAGAGCTGGTTCAGAAGGGAGTGTGTTGGAAAGAGCTAGGCCGTCCTGAGCCGAAGGTGAGTTCAGTATGCGTGGTGCATTTGTGGTTGAGGAGTCTTCCCCTTCCACAGTTAGCTGAGGTAAAAACTTTAGTGCATCTTGGAGGGGGTTAGTGTTAGGGTTAGGGGTCCCCTTGCAGAGCTGTCAGAGGTACAATGCCATCAAAGAGGAGCTAAGAGGAACAGAAGACATTTTTCTTGCTGCACTTACTTGGGGGCACTTCAGAGGCTATACTCCACATGGGCACATGGTCCGGTCACTGGTAGAAAACTCATACCTCCAATTTCTATGTGATCTGATTGGACAATGGGAACGCATGTAGAAACTGCATGACAAAGACCCGAGAATTTCCAGTAACCTCTGGGTAAACACCTCAGAGGCATTACGTACCACACATGCATGTCTGTGCCAGGATGTTTGTGCTTATCTTAAATTAAGAGTAATGCAACTAAGTTCCTTGAAAAATTGTGTAGTGTTGGTTTATGGCCTGATAAGGATGATGCATCATGCAGAGTGCAGTCATTTCCTTACCAGATGGCCACATACTGTACATTTTAAAGCTGAGCATAAGCATTGGAATAAAATTTTGTAGTTTTGGTTGTAAATATGTGTGCATGTCCCATGCAAATGCTTATACACTCTTTAAGCATGCAACTGAATTAACTAAAGTCCTTGCTAAAATGGTATTTTTATTTAACAAAATGATTGTATTTGTGGCCAAAAGGGTAAGTTTTCAAAAGCAATTGTAGAAAAAGCAATTTGAATGATTTATTGTTGTTGGCGATGGAAGGCAGGAGTGCAATGACAAATGTGGTAAGTGGAGGTGAGCTCTGTGCTTGAGTGATAAAGTAATCAGTGCAGCTTGGGAATATTTCTTCTGTAGTTGTGTAACAGGGTGGTATTATGAGGTCAGGGGAGATGCTGGACCGTTTCAGCCTGGACTGAGAGGTGCCCACAGCGGGAGATTGGTGCTCTGGGATTCTGACTATCACTCCCTTGAGTCTGTATCACTCTGGGCCAGAGTCCCCCCAGTTGTCATGTAGAATTACTTTCTGGAAGTAGAGCAGGGAACTGTTGTTCTTATCTTTTGTGTGTCCCGGATAAAAAATTTCCATCCTCAGCATCGTCATGCATCTTTTTGTCATGGTGTAAGAAGATCCATTGTAAATTGAAAAAACGTTATGTTAATTTGTAGTGTATCCAGTTCCAATCTGTTTGTTTCAGTCTCCAGGTTTCTCTAGGTGAGTGTGGCTCTGTAAATGCCATGAGGGTAGACCTGGTTGATGAGACAGCAGTGGAAAAATACTTGCATGTAGGGCGATGTATAACATGACTGCAGGTTCACTTAGGGAATGAATTGGATCAAATGGGCACAGCAGAAAGGAAGTATTTGCTCCTCTCCTTAGATGGACAGCAGAGCCTATTTTTAATACTGTAATAGATGATGATCAGATCAAGTCATTGAATGTATCAATGGCCAAGCATGGAATATGGCTGTATAGAAAGCCTCTATCAAGGATCAGTCTCCATTTCCTCTCTGTGAAGGAAGTTTGTCTCTCAAGAAGTCTGCTGTTTGAGTGGCCCCGAGGGGCATGGGAGATTCTTATTCACTTCCTATTCTGGGTTTCACCGTGAACTGTAACCGCATTGTTAGTGTCTTCATGCTTTAATAGCTATAGAGAGGGAGAGATGAGCTGGGGGTGGGGGTAAACCTTTGCAGGCATACTTTACTGGTCAGACATCAGACATACCTGTGTGTGTAAAGATGGGAGGGGTTTAGAAAATGTCAGGGATGATGCATATCTTTCCTTTTATCTCCTGGGAAACTAAAAATGATTCCTTCTGTCCCTCTCTCCCATGCACAACAGAGCCTTTGTGTGTTTTTTTGAGGGGGGTGGGTGGCACTTGTCAGAATGTGAGAGCACTGGAATGAGGTATAACCTGGTCCCAGATATTGTTATCTGCTCCCTGGCTGTACCTGCCACCAACGTGCTCACACTTGAGCGGGTTCTGGCCCTCTGGCCATCGCAATGGTTTGTGCGTGTGTGTGTTTGTCTTTGTGTGTTTGTCTGCATCTGTGTGTGTATGTGGGGGATGGGGGTGTAGTTGGCAATAGAGTTGATTTTTCCATTTGATCATGACTCCAATGCCTCATGATCTTTGAAAGCTGAAGATTAAAAAATGTCAAGAGAAATTTGGGTTTACTCTGTCTCCATCTATGTCTGTGTACTGCAGCAGAAGGGCCCATCATAAAATATCAGACAGTTAATTCATATTTATTTAGTCTCCTTCCAGAAAGTGCTAGTGGAGGCAGATCTTTATGCAATGAGTCATTATTTATACAGCAGTAAGTATTAGTTTATAGTGCTCAGGAGGAGAAAGGGAGTTGAAAAAATCAAATATTCACCCCGGCATCCACGTAACATTACAACTATGCAATATTTTAATGCAAATACCTAATTGTGTAGGTCCTGGGCTAGGGTGATATCAGCTCCTCTTGTGGCCCCTAACTTTCATGCTTGGTTTACAGAGCATATCTGGGTCAGGTGGCAGTTGGAGCTGACCCAAGTTTTTAATTTTTTTTTTTTTTGCCAGGTCAGTTACAGGTACATTAGAAATTGCACACACTCAAGCTTAGTGAGTGACCTATTGCTTCTCATATCACTACAGCAAATGGACAGTGTTTCAGTTGCACACCCTTTTGTCAATGCACTATTTTCTTGCTGCAAAACATTAAACAAGTAGTGAGACTACAAAACGCTGGTTCATGTTGCATGTCTCAGTGAAGCAACAGGCAGAAGGCCTCCATTCATCATTGTTACCGTGCTGCCAGAGGTAGAACAACAGGAATGACCTGGAGGAATGTCACTGTTCCACTGCTGGACTGACAGGTGGTACTAAGGAAAGCAGGTTAATTATTAGTGCCAGCTTCTAGTCAGCGATTGCTCAGCCAGGCTGAGGAGAGTGACAGCCCAACCTTTGGCCTTGGAACGCTCCTTGCCAGTTGAAAGTCCAGATGCATTGCTCATGAGTAAGCCAGTGTGGAATGTAGATATGCTCACCATAAAAGAAAGGGTTGACTCTATGCCAGATTAACATCAGATGATGATGAAGAGGAAGAGTGGCAACAGACGTATGCTGGTGTTTTAGTGGTCACACATGGCCTTAAATGACTTTCAGATGGTATCTGGTTCCAGCAGGCAAACCGGTAAAATGGCAAGGACAACACATTGCTGACGTAGAAGTACTGTAGCTGTTGTGTTGTGTGGGAGTGATGCCAGACTCTGGGGATTTCCTTGAGAGCTATGCGTAAACAGGTGTTTGCACCAACCTCTGTTCTTAATGACTTAATTAGTCCAGTCATTTGTGTATAGCATTCCACACAGGAGGAGAATGAGCACTAGGCAAAGGGCAATGAAATGGCATGCGGTTCACTTCTTTAACCCCTCTTTGTCCTTTGAGGGGGCTGCCCATTCTAGATTCCCTAAAAATGAAGAACGGCTCCTACATTAAAGTCCCTCTCCTGTCTGCTTTTACAGCTGCGTTGATGTTTTGTTAAAACTACATTTTTTTTCAGATAAATACACAGAGATGACATCTATGTAGCTCTCAAAATAACTGACCTGACTAAAAGAATAAGCGGAGCATCAACTCGTCAAGCTGTGTTTAAGTTGAATTGTCATTACTCACCTTGGGAATTTTAAAAATGCTGAGTTCAGAAAAAAAGGTCTGTCTTGTCTATCTCTCATAAAATCTGTGTTTATTTCTCCCTTGATTTGTGGCCAAGCAAGAACAAGCTAAAATTGCTGACCTTGATGAGAAAGATCACCCTGGGCTCCATTTTAACTCTCACAACCTTCATGTGTAGGACTTGTGATGACTTGTGGTTTCCAGAAAGAAATGTCTTGAGTCTCTAAAGTGCGGTTTATAGCAAGCTGAGGACTTCTGAAATAATGGAATCCCAATGGTCTGATAATATGTTGAGACAAATTAGCCTCTCTCCAGACATCTGCATCTACCCACACGGCTCCATCAGGTTCTCCCACTGAGTCTGCCTGAGAAGAACAACATTATCATTCTAGAACAGTTTTTTTACTTAATATATTTTTAAAATGCATTCATGATGGTCTCCTTTCATTCTTGGATATTAGGCAAATATAAATGTAAATGAAGTAGTTCTTTAATCTCTGGTGCAACTCTTGGTTCACCTTTTTTACATGGTGTTGTATAACACTGGGTTTCACACAGGATCTCAGTCAGGTCCACCATTGACTTTATTATTTGTTCTTAATTTTCGGCATATTGTGTGAAACCTAAGGGGGATGTTTCAATCAGGTCCACCAATTTCTCTTTCTTACCATATGTCCAAATGTTCATTTGAGCCAGACTAAAGATCTGGTTTAATTAATTCCTTCGTACAGTGCTGCTGTGTGCTAGGCTTCTATTCTGTTAACTTCCCAATGCAGAGGACCCCCCTCATCCCCAATATACAGTACACTGTTGGGGGGCAGATTTAGCACCGAAGTATACACTAAAAATGGATGAGAGTTTGTTTGTACAGGGTTGTCTTGGATCAGTTGCAAACAAACTATAGTAGCGTTCTCTCAAAGTTCGCTGGTGTAAAACCAATCACTCAGAAGCAGACTGTAGGTGCTGAGCTAATGTATGTTGTTCTGTGAGGTAAGAATTCATTAGAAATCGATACCCTTTCTTATATACCATGTCACATGGTTCTTTTTTTTCCAAGGCTGCTTAAAGCCTTTCAATGAGAGAGTTCAATTTCATAAAAGCAGTTTAATCACTTCAAAGACAACTTCTTTTATTTAAAGGAGGTAAATCATCATGTAATTGCATATCGCACCTAGATAAAGTGCACTCGACCAAGCCAAATACTGTTTTGTGGTTAGTGTGTTTGCAGTTAAAGAGAGTATGTGGAAATGACTTATATGTTTAAGTTCCCTAAATGTTAGCACTTCTAAGAATACTCCATGGACCAGCTTTCCAGATGTTGTGAAATAGTTTTGACATCAGTGCTTTTTGATTTGCCTAAATTGTTCAAATAAAGTTGACCTGATCGTATCTCCCTGTCTTGCTCTCTGTCTCGCTTTTTCAGAAGAGGCAGATTACTCTGCGTTTGGGACGGACTCTCTGACCCGGAAGAAAACGGTCCTTTCGGCCGTACTTCTGCGGCCCGACAACAACCGGAAGAAGCCAGCGGTGATCATCAGCCTGCCGCGAGATTTCCGGCCCGTGTCCTCCATCATTGATGTGGACATCCTGCCGGAGACACACCGCCGCGTGCGGCTCTACAAGCACGGCCAGGAGAAGCCCCTGGGCTTCTACATTAGGGACGGCTCCAGTGTCCGCGTCACACCGCAGGGGCTGGAGAAAGTTCCCGGCATCTTCATCTCGCGCATGGTGCCTGGCGGCCTGGCGGAAAGCACGGGACTACTGGCCGTCAACGACGAGGTGCTGGAGGTCAACGGCATCGAGGTGTCGGGGAAGTCTTTGGACCAGGTAACAGACATGATGATCGCCAACAGCCACAACCTCATCATCACCGTGAAGCCTGCCAACCAGCGCAACAACGTGGTGCGGAACAGCGGGGGGGCCTCGGGCAGCTCGGGCCGCTCCTCCGACAGCGGCGCCAGTCGCTACGGCTACCAGCCCGCCGCCGCGGCCTCCGCCTCCGCCACGCACATCATCCAGAACTTCCGGCCCGAGGAGCTGGAGAGCGACGAGGACGAGGAGGATTTGGTGATCGAGGCGGGCGGCGAAGCCAAGCCCATCCCCCGCGCCGCCTCCGCCAGCTGCAGCATGCCCTCGCTGCCGCGCTACGAGCCGCACCTGGGCCTGAGGGCCAACGGCACGCTGACCGCCAGCTGCAGCGCGGGCTCACTGAGCGCACCTGAGGGCGAGCGGGGGGCTCTGGAGGAGGACGGAACAGTCATCACACTGTAGACACACACACACATGCAGGTGCGCCAACACCAACTTCAAACTGTCGATACTGAACCACAGAGCGCTTGTTCCTCGTATGAAGAGGAAGCTCCCGTGTTCTTCCCATGGAGGATGATGGGAGCGCTTTGTCAGTGTCTGGAGCCGTGGACAAATACACATACCTGCAACTTCTGATCTCTTAACATCCGAGTTAAGGCATTAGACAAATGACAACAAACAGTTAAAGAACTACTGTACATGGACATTGTTTACTCTGACAATCTGGTATCGCCTTGGTACTTTCGACTCATGAGTCATGTGATTACGGCATGCAAATTGTGATGACAAATTACTTCCATAGCATAAATTACTATAGTGTAAACGACCAAGAAAAGTAGGGTCTGCAATAATCATAGTATGGGTGAGGACACAATTAAGGATCATGGATTTAGCTGGACATATAACTGGACACATGCTATATTGTCTTTTAATTATGTTCATGAAAACAAACTGTTTTTAAAAATGTTAAGCAGTTATGTAAAGTTATTCCATTTCCAAAACCACTAATCTTTAAAATCAGCTGTTTTTATCTGATTGGAAATTTTTTTGAATGATATATTGTAGCATGATTTGGTATGGGTGCACAGAAGACCTTTTGGACCCTTTTTTCATTCCTGCGGTGCTTAAGCTCTGGGTACATGTCTGCCCCAAGCAAACGATCCAAGATCACCGTAACCAACTCTAAAAACAAACCCCAACTATGATGTGAAAGAAATGAAACTTTTGGAGGGTCAGTGCTTTCAGGAAGATTATACTGACATGTATTCAGGTGCTTGCATCAGGATATGGTCTGAATCCCATATCTCCCTGAATATGATTTTTATGAAAGTACAAGTTTTTTTTCTCCTCCACTATCAGTTTTTTTTGTTTGTTTGTAACGTCATGACAAGGGCTACTGTCCAGCCTCTGAAAGATGAACTGTATCTGCATGAGCAACACACAGAACCTGGACTCCTGTGAAAGGGATAAGCTTTCATTCCAAGGGCATAGCACCTTCCCTTTCTAAGCTTCACTGGCCAGAACTGACATGTTAGCCTGTATGCCCTCTCCCCCCATTGGTCCTGAAGTATGCCTTTCTGTGTTCTCAAACTGTTTGGTCTATATATATAGTATACTTCTTAATACAACAAACCATAACCATACTATAAATTTTGTTCCTGTGGTCCTGCATAGATGACAGTTTCCAGACACAGGCTGATGATTTCAGCCGTAGAGAGAGGCTTTGCACAATTACATGCTCTTCAAACATTAAACTCTGAACAGCAAGCAATAGAACACAAACTGTACCCAAGCACTTTAAAACTGCAGTATCTTAGAACCAGTCTTAGAACCAAATACACAGAGCAGCTGTGGGAGAACTCCAGGCACGAAACAGTGCCACTGTTAACCACTGATCTCTGTATCTCTGATAAATCTGTAATGTGTACGTTAATGTATATCAAATACCACAGCAATGCTGTCAGCTGTGACTGTTTTTCCCTGTTTCACAGTCCCACCCCACCCTCTCTGCCGCTCTCACGCGCACACCGCAAGGGCACCTGTGTGCACGCTGACTTGTTTGACCAAGGTGGAGACTAGTGCACATATTCTCCCATGACCTCCTGTTATAACAGCAGAACAGGATGGAGAGAGTTTGGCGGAAATTAAAAGATGGAGTTTTCATCCCATTTTTTTCATTCCCATTTCATGTCGTCATTTTCCTCATGTACTATATCAGCAACTGGAAATGTGGTTGTTTGAAAGCCTTGTTACTCATGAAAACTCGACTGGTTACTCAGAGCTTATCCCCTAAAATGTTGACATCCTTCAGGGATAGGGGTGGAAGTTCTGGTAGTATCATTCAACACCTGGAGCAAAGCTCTCATCCAAGTGCATGATTCCCACTTCCAATATATCCAACTCCCACACCTTTTTCTGTAACCTTACTAGTTAGTATTACTTTTACTATTATAACAACAGCGTTCATAGCATCCTTTTATTGGGACCTGTAGGACACATTTTGGTCAGGTTATCTCTTTGATCCCTTGGGTCAGTGGCTGAATTTTAAAAATTGAGGATTGGGAATGGAAACCCATTGCCCTTATCCATTAGCATATGTGACACCTTGGTCTGAAGGAGCACAATTGTAACTTAATTGTGTAAAAAATGCCCCTTAATTGTAAATTGTTTCCACAACTGAACTCTGGTTAGTTCGTGCACTTAGAAAGGAGGAGAGGTATTGGGGTGGGTGGATGGAGACAATGTACACTTAAAAAAAAAAAAGACTGTTGTATGTTTTCAAATGCCTGTGGTCTGTGGCCTTAAGAACCACAGCAATCTCGTCTGCATACCTACCTGATGTGAATCGTAATCACTGCTGTGAGAATCGGTGGTGTAAGGTACGCCTGTTCATAGTCGGTTTACCTCCCCAAGGAGACAAACACAACCATGTGTGCTAAGCTGGTTAGTCTGAAGGGCTTGAAGAGATTACTTATCTCAGGAGGTCCAATCGACAAAGCATAAGCGACATTTTGAATGGAAATTTTCAAACCAATGTTAATTCATTTTCACTACACAGTTTTGGGATTTGTAATTACTATGTTTAATTTATTTTCTAATTATGTTGCGGCTTATACCCGCTTTGGTAGTTGTACGTCTCTTGTGTTTTTTTTTTCTTTCTTAATCATTTTTCTTTGTGAACTCCATTTAAATGTTCATTTTAAGAAGTGCTGAAAGGCCTTTTGCCCATACAGGTGATTAGAGAAAATTGCATCTTCTCATAATTCTGCTAGGGGAGTAGAGGAAATATATTTACAAAAATGCTGTTTTTTTTCTTTTAACTGTGAATTTTCTTTTACTGCTGGAAGAGACCAGTATGTATCAGAAAATGTTTGAATATGGGCTTTTAAACCTTTCTTTTGTTTGCCAGTTCCTTTTTTAAATAAAGAGCAATGATTTTGCTTGCCACATAAAATTAAGGTATAGATTTGTATTAAAAACGTCAGTATTTTCTTATCAATTCTCTATGATGTACATTTGTATCACATTTAATGAAAATGTTTTAAAATGAAAATATAAATATATAGATGAACATCTATAATAGTCAATGCTATGAGCTGTACAAAATAAACTAATAAGTAGAACTCTGGATTTTGTAGTGTTTTCAGTTTTTGTTACACACAACTGGTATTAATAAAGCATGGAAATTGTGTATAGTAAACAATTTATCAGAGAAATTCAAAAATGTCCGCTATAATATGAAGTGTATGTCTCTTATTTGCATTTTCACCCTGATAATAGAGTACTGTATGGCAGATTTCATGGTAATGTACAGTGTATTTCTGAGTCACTGTGCCTTATATCACCACCCTGTGGCTGAAGTATGCAACAACACTATGTTCAAAATTCATAATAAAGGTTTAAGTAAATAGCTTCACTATAAAAAAAGTCCATTGCTTGAGGAGACCTTGCTAGACATTAAAAGAGTAAGCTGACAGATGCCATGCCTCAATGCAGTTAAGTTTCATTGACCCACTCAGCTCAGTATTAACTTACCAGCAAGCCTCATCTTGATCTTCACCTTGAATGAGAGCATCCTTGGTAGAGAGAAATGTTTGTCATAGGATATTGCAGTGTGAGCTGAAGCTGAACAATACATTTAGTTATATTTTTTATATCTTTAATAATGAGATGTCTTACTTACCTAGTTCACCCCTGACACATTGGTATTGGTTAGTGTAAATTGGAGATATTTGTTGTGTGGATTATTTGCCTATACCAGGTTATCCTATATGCATAATTGATGTGAATGTGAGGACAATCACATATCATGTATACATATAATAACATTATTATTCTTGTTGTTGTTTTGTTGTTGTTGTCATTATTATTATTATTATTATTATTATTATTATTATTAATAATAATAATATTGCTTAGGGACATTAATACATGCACAGGAAATTTATTGCATTATTTTGCATGTCTGCTTTTTAACGTTAAAGGACACACCTTATCCAAACTGTGTCCGAATTTTACCAGTGAAGTACTTAGTCCACTAATCTAACCTGGTGTGACAGAGTGCTTTCATAAAAAGCGCCTTTGTTTGAATGGTTGTATTGCCTTTTCAGCCTTGCGGATATAGTGAAAGAGAACAAACCAGTGAAACAACACATATTACAGGCATAATTTTCTATTTCATATTGCTATGTTTTTGTGAGAAAACTTTCCTGCCTCAGGCATCCCATTCCTTACTGAGCACATTTTTTGGTTACACATGGTTTGAGCCACAGAAGTACCAGCTCAAGTCAATCTGTGCATGTAAAACTAAGCTCTGGTAGCTGAAACAAGCCCATTGTAATATACTTTGCACATGTTTCATATGGCTAGCTGTGTAACTTTTTTACTCTCAAAGAAAAAGTCCATATTCAATATGGCCTTCTGGATGCATGGACATATGGTACAGTATATCTTCTTGATGTTCTACAATGACAGAAAGCTCTACCACACGTGAAAGAATTATTTCTATAACAAAGTTTCTGCACAAATATAATCCAGAGTAACTGCAAGGACGTCATGTTTGTTAGAATATTGCTGTTAATAATTGAAATCTGTATCTTTGGAGGCTGTCAGCATATGATCTCATTCTACTGCATGGCATCATGCTGTATTTATTAGGAGGATATAAATCGGGAGGATATAAATCGGGAGAATATTTATTAGAAGAATATAAATCGGGCTGTGTTGCCCGATTTATATCCTCATAATGACTGGTTGCAGAAGACATATTACCCTCCTTGAGTGTTATAAATGTGCCACTGGTAATCTGTTGTCTAGGACAGTCATGTTTTAATCAAAGATGCTTGGCAGTTCCTCTAACGGCTGCAGTGTCCGTGGTTTCAGGTTATCTGGTCCAACACCTCCTCCTGTTATAATCAAGATTGTAACTAGGAATCCACAGGTGGCCTTTTAAGGCCCTGTCCACACGTACACGGGTATTTTTAAAAACGTAGCTTTATCTATGCGTTTTGGCCTTTCGTCCACACGCAAACGGCGTTTTAGGTCACTGAAAACGGATCTTTTGCAAAACACCTTCCAGGGTGAAGATTTTCAGAAACTCCGTTTTCGGTGTTCACGTGTGGACAGGGAAAACGGAGTTTTTGGCTTGTGACGTCAGAGTGTGGGCCGTAATAACTTTTTTTTCAGACTTCTGATTGGCAAACATGCCTTTACGGTTAGGGTTATATCGTCGCCTGTTGGTTTGGCATGTTCTTGACAGCGTGTGTTTGCGTTTTCGTGTGGACGGAGATTTTTTTAAGAACGAAGGAGGGAAAACCCCCGTTTTCAAAAATACCCGTGTACGTGTGGACATGGCATCAGAGTGTGCCGAAGAAAATTGTTAACACAATCACAGCATTCTCAGCCTATTCAAAAATAACGCACCTGCCTGTTTATTACCAGAACAAAATAAAAAGAAGAAAAAAGAAACAGAGAAAACTTCATAATCTAAATTTAGTAAGATGCAATAACAGTGGCAAAAATATAATGATTTCAAAAATCATAAAAAATTGTATTTAAACTGGATAAGCGGGTAAACCAAAAAACGACAATAACGGTCATTTCTTCAGTATCCCGTATTTTGTGAAAATCCTTCCATCCAGTGAAAAGACAGAGTGACTGACAGGGCGACAACACATCCTTCGCTGCAGATGGAGGAAGAAGAAGAAGCCTATCATTTTTACACGTTCCAAAACTCTGTAAGTTCACCTGAAATGTGAACAGCAAGCAGCCAGACTAGGGACATTCGTTCAATTCACACGGGCGACGTCAATGGAAGCAGCTGAGAGTCACGTGACGTTGCGTGAGCCCAACATGGCGGCACAGTGCTGAGGTAGCACAGCCCAACGATTCCGACAGAGCGACGCTCGTCATCGGCCCCGGTTTTGTTTGTATATTTGACACCGACACAGGAGAGAGCCTCTACCGACAATGACGGTGTGAAAGAGAGGCGAGCGCCCTGCCAGAGATGCTACAGCAACAACGTCAAGAACCGCAACAACAGCAGACAGAAAGTACTAAAACCAAGAGCATGTTTCTGTCCAGAGCGCTTGAGAAAATCCTCTCGGATAAGGAGGTGAAGCGGACCCAGCACAGTCAACTGCGTAAAGCCTGTCAGGTAGCGCTGGGTAAGCAGTATGTACGTGACGAGGCTGTTTTATTAAGCAAAATGCAGTTGTTTTCCGTAACGTGAGCGTTTTTGGGCCTCCCCGTATCATTTTAATGTCATGTGAAGCAGGCTAGCACATTAAGACAGGCTGGTGCTAGCTTGCTAGAATGTGAGGTAGGCAAGATCTAGCACAAGTCAGCTGTAGTGTAACTGCCTACATAGCTAGCTAGCTAACCCAGAACAGGCCCATTGTGGAGCTACATTGATATTCGGCTAACATTAGCTAGCTAACTACCTGTACATCCTGTTCCAGCCAGGTTACTTTCATCTGCGTTCACAAACAGATCTTTTTAAAATCATTTATCTATTTAACGTTGATCATATTAAGCACCGCAACAACAGAATGCAAACTTGTTCTCAGTATGACGTGTAAGAAGACGGGTGGTATTCATGGAGCTACGATAGACAGCCAATCAATGACTGTAGTTGGCTAACTAGCTAGCAAGTAATGTTGGTAGCTATTTGGCAAAATATTGTATAAATACTAGAATTTGGACTCGCAACAACGGTAGCCAACTATCTTTCTGTCCAGGTGCCCAAACTCTCATCAGGTAACGTTTGCCAAGTAACAGATGGTCATTGTTGATCGTGAAGCTAGCTTGTATAGCTTCATGTTGGCCAGTTTGGCCAGGTAAACTAACGTGGCCAGACAGTTAGGTTCTGACGTCTGTTTTTCCAGTGAGCGGATAGTTTTACTCAGTCCCCATGGCTGACGTGACTGTCAGACGACCCGTGTGTCTGTAATGTTAACAAACTCAAACTACCTACCTAGCATTTTAATTCATTCTGCTAGTAGAAGTTCACGTTAACAAACTCGCTTGTTTGTATTAGCTAGAAGTGACATGTCATATCTACGTGGCAGAGGCTTGGGCGGACCGTTTTAAACAATGTCAACCACATTGCCTTGAAAGTAGATAGGAGACATATAATACAGTAGTCTTTGTGCGTAAGTTACTCACTAAATCAAAAAGCACTCGTTGAGTAATGTTACAGTTTGCTGTCATGCTTGAAATTCCAGTTCACTAGGCTACGGTGGCACTTCCGGTTATTTTGCTCAGGTGATGCAAGCTAACTAACTAACACGAAGTTGAAAAGCTTGTGGTCTGATCCGGGTCTGCAAAATTTATTATTTAACGTTCCGCAAGGAAAAGGGCTCACAGTCGTCTCTTGTTCCAGATGCAGTCTCCATTATATTGGTTTTATCACGGAACACGGGGCACATAGGAAGGGGTTTCACCTCTAAGACAACAGTTACTAGCAAAAAAAGAAAGAAATAAATAAATAAACTTTAACACAACATAATTTTGTTTCAGCGCTTTAAAGATTTTGTTCAGTTAGTGTCACATTTAGCCTTACAGCTTTTGTTCTACACTAGTTCCAATATTTTGCACACTGATAGTAGCGCCCAGTCCAGGAAATGGACCCTTTAAACTTAGGGTCTCATTTTAGTGTTGGATGGATGACTTACCGACGATGACTTCTCTTACAGTACTCTGATGGTGAAGTTTAGTTTTAACTTTTATTGGGTGCAGAAACTTGTAGCTCTCCAGGGGACAAGAGGTTGTGGTCTTGGTTCCTCTGATTTCCTGGAATACCTTCCTGGAATGATTCTAATATCTCTGTATAGTTAATGACGTGGTTTGTGTGGAAAGTCAAAGTAATTTAAATAGCTATAAAGCTGTGCCACATTATCTAGTCTAATTATGGATTATTGGACTATTAGTTATTTGAAATGCTTGAGAATTGATTGCTACAATAGTGTTCATAATAGTGTTTTTTGTGTTAAGACTGAAACACATAGTGTCACAACAGTGGCTTCCTTGGTTTAGTGTGCAGCAGACTATGGAAGCATGTCTTTAGTCCCCAGTGAATACCTGTCATAGTTGCCATTTTACTGCCAGTGAAAGTCGATATTTGTGCACATCCAGCATGGTGCAGGTCACAGATGCTGTCAGTAAGCTGAGTGGAATGGACTGCAAACTCTTCTGGAGCTACAAATGTTTTATTTTGAAGTGAATGTTTTGATCTTCTGAGTACTGAAGACTGAAGCGAAGTATTTTCCTGTTGCTCATTTAAAACATGTTTCCTCAAAGGAGTTTCATGTAATTTCATTCAAATTTACAAATTTATATTCTTAACAAATCAAATACCCATTGTGTGTTTCAGTTGTAAGTGTCTTTTGTTATTGGCCTCTGACCCCTGAACTGCAACCACCCTGATCTGCTGTGTGCCTTAAGATCCTTCTATCGTACCTGGTATGCCAGTATCAAAACAAGTCAGACAAAACCAATGGCTTGTACAGCATCCATCAGGGAGAGTGGGCAGAAATTTCTTGCCAGATTGCTTATCATACCCTGTAACCCATGGATAAAACTGGATTTTTACTGGGAGTAATTGAGGTGTGTTCCTGCAGGGAACAGCAGCTGTTGTCAATGAAGGATTCAGACCCACATTTGCATGATCCAGAGTACATTGCTGGAGATCCTGTGCTTGTGTTTGTCTGGACATAAATATTGTTTGGTTTGTGTGCTGTAGTGTACTCATGATGTTCCCAGCAGGGCTGGGTGTGTCTAGCTCAGTTCCCGAAGGGCAACAGTCATTCCTCTTTTTTAGTGAAAATGACTGCAGTGTGGAGTAGTGGTTGGAGATCTGAACGTCAAGATAGAAAGTTGCAGGTTCACATTGCTCTCTAGGTGCTTCTTGCACTCCTGCAAGACACAAGGTATCTGCCTGAGTAGCTCTATAGAATATCAAGATGGAAAAAGTACAACATATAAACTTCTAACAGTAAGTCACCTTGGATGTGGGGATGTAAAGTAATTAAAGCTTTCTCAATCAGTTCCTTTTTAAGATGGGCGGGTTGCACTGTCCAGTCTTGAGCAGAGTGACTAAGGCAGGCTTGTGCAATCCCAGCTTTTCTGTTAATTTTCCTTATTTTATTTTCTTTGCAGATGAAATCAAAGCTGAACTGGAAAAACAAAAGTAAGTTCCTTCCTTTTCTTTATCTGTCCTTCTCCTAATCTCCTAACCTTCCAGTTTAAGCGTTTTTTCTTCTTGAAAAAGAAGCTCTTGTTCGTGGAGCTTGAAAACAAATAATGCTGCTGACATCCTTTTAAAAGTTTCTAGAGCATATGATCTCAGCACAAAGGCATATATAGAACTGTTTATGTAATGTACACATTTATGCTCTCTCCAGCATGGTATATGGAGGTTTAGCTATTTTTCTTGTTGCTGCACATTGTTCTAGTACTTTGAGCCTTTTCAACCAGAAAACTCACTGAAATAATTTCTTTCATACAGTGTAGTTAATTTAGCTTAGTAACCCCATCTTCAAGTCTGTGCATTAGACATAGATAAAAATAACAGTGATAGACAAACAGCTAGGTTATTTATTTAACATCTGTCTGATTTTTGAACTTGCCAGAGATGGCACTGTGGTCGCCCCCAGGGCCAACTACATCGAGGCAGATAAATATGTGCTGCCCTTCGAGCTGGCGTGTCAGTCCAAGTCTCCACGCATTGTCAGCACGTCATTGGACTGCTTGCAGGTATGCCTGTGGCTATAGTTCCTATACTTTCTCATCTCTCAGTCAACAGCTGTGTTCACACATGCACTCGCACTCTCTTGCATTCATGCGCGCACACACACACACACACACACACACACACACACACACACACACACACACACACACACACACACACCTCAGAGTCATCAGCTACACTCGCACCTGTACACAGGTGTACTTAGACCTGAGCCTGCAAATGCACACCTGACCCAGTGGATAAATGTGCACATACGAATACAGGGTAGGCGATACTCCACCAGGTAATATGCACTCACTAATTCCTGAATACTGAAACTATCGAAGTCACTGGTTTCCATGAAACCCTGCACATATCAGATCAACATGTTTTCGAAGTAGAGAGCTATATCACATGATTGTGTAGGGATGCTGTTCTGTGCTTCTTCATACCAGTTTCAGTGTCATTGTTTGGCCCTGGAGTACCTGCATTGTGTAAGCTCTGTTCTCTGTGCCCCCCTGGCAGAAGCTGATTGCCTATGGCCACATCACAGGCAACGCGCCGGACAGTAGTGCTCCGGGCAAACGGCTGATAGACCGCCTGGTGGAGACCATATGTAACTGCTTCCAGGGCCCGCCGACAGATGAGGGCGTGCAACTACAGATCATTAAGGTAAGCAGGGACACCATCCTCACAAACCCCATTAGCACCTTTTTTCATCAAAGCAAAAATGGGGTGTTGTGGAACAAAATGGATCAAAGAAATGAAATGTTAATTTGCCCTGTTTTAAATAGGTTACAGTTGCAGTGTACACATCTTGCTGAGCCCCCAGTCCCCTGGTTCACCTTAGCAGACTGACTGGAGACAGAGTAGATCTTGTTGTTATGGATTGGTGGTGGGACCGCTGTGCTGGGTCATGAACTCTCAAAAGCAACAAATTTTCCTAGAAGTAATGGGCAGGTTTATTACTTTTGCATTTTTTCCTTCAGCCCTACAGTTATTTTTATGTATACACTGAAAACCTGTACAAATAGTGTGGCAGTTCAGTGAAAATTGCTAGTCAATAATCCAGAACGATACAGTGAAACAAAAGACCATTGTGTGCCTTCTGTAGACCTGATTGCTGCTGGGTTGTTCATTTATTGATCATATTCATTTCTTTATGGCCTTTCTTTAATCTGTTATTGATTTATGAGGGTGGAGCAGCCTGAGTGGCATTTCATTCCTGCTGCACTGAACCTGATTGATACTTACACTTCCTCAATGCATCAACTTGGCCTATATCACATTTTCTTCAAACAGCTTACTCAGGTTTCTATGCTAAATCAAAACCCCCTTTTAACCTCACAACCCACTTCTTCCACTTTTCTACAGCAAAGTCCTCTCAGATGGCGCAACAAGATTCAGTTATATCATGTTGATAAAGAGTTTATTGGGTAGATAGTTACCCTGGAGAACCTGTGACACCAACAGTGGCTTTCAAACTTACTATACGCCTATTGCCAGTGTGTAATAAATTTATATTCTTTAAATATTCACCATTGTGTAAACTTCTCAGAATGACTGATGGATGAACCTCTACATTACTTTCCGGTGATGTCACTGAGGTGCAGATAAGCACACACAGAACAGCACACATTCTCCTCATTAATGCTTACTTTATTTACATCTGCTTTTTATAGTTGTAGCACCACCACCATGATTAAAACATTAGCCATTGCCCAGAGTGCTGTACATTTCCTACTGATGTCTGGCATTTCTTTTCCAACCACCCAGTCTCTGCCAGTCATTACTCTCACTTTTGTGTTGATCTGTGTTGAGGGGCACCTGGCTCTTACGGGATCCCACGTCTGTGTAGTGATCTGTTTCCTGCCTTTGTCTACTTCCTCTGATACTCATGCTCACCCCCCACCCCCCCAGGCTCTCCTGACAGCGGTTACATCACCCCACATTGAGATCCACGAGGGCACAGTGCTGCTGACA
This sequence comes from Megalops atlanticus, assembly GCA_019176425.1. Lineage (NCBI taxonomy): Eukaryota > Metazoa > Chordata > Actinopteri > Elopiformes > Megalopidae > Megalops > Megalops atlanticus. The sequence goes on from CM032882.1 coordinate 19,769,884, forward strand.
GTCCGCACCTGTTACAACATCTACCTGGCGAGCCGCAACCTCATCAACCAGACCACCGCCAAGGCCACTCTCACCCAGATGCTCAACGTCATATTCACGCGCATGGAAACGCAAGCAGTCAGTGTCTGTCCACGTGGACATGTGCTTCACATTCTATAAGTTTAACTATGATTTCAATACAGCACAAGGGGTGCTAACCAAAAGTGTAAAATTTCAGCAGTCTTGTGTCATTCATTAAAACAAGGTCTGACAATGCTAGTGCCCTGCTAAAATGGTTGTTCATTCAAAATTGACATTTGAAGACACAAACTGGATTAGCGTACACAGAGGAAAGGTGAAATACAGTGGGTAGGAGAAAAGGTTTAATGTCCTAAGCCTCCGTTTCATAGCACCTTAACAGTAAACAAGCTCAGAACACCCTTCTCCTCTCTAACTGGCTTAGTGGTCAAAGGGTCTTTGTCAGTGGCCTGCCTGGTTTTAATTCAAATTTGGCCCAACTTTTTATCCTTTGGGAGATGCAGTTTTTTTAAATGTAAATACTTTGGAACATTTTTTGATACGAAACATCTAATTAAATTTGCAGTAATGAAGTAAAACCAGTTTTGGATAGACTCCAGAAAATATACTAGAAAATCTTGATGTTAATTAGTTGTATTAGAATCAAACAAGAACATTTTCCATCTGCTATTTTGGACCTTAGGGGGAATGGTTTAAAATATTTGTGTACAAGAATTGCCAATGGCAAATTAAAATGGTTATAGTGCCACACAGAGTGCTCTCCAAACAGGCACTTAAATTTTGCATGGATTGGTTAGGAGCATATGGTATACCAACAGTGGCATTAGCTAAAGTACCAGAAACTTTTGTGTATTTTCATGACATTATACAAGACCATATTATCAGGTGTTCATACAGGATGTCCAGTTTCTTATCCCCCCTCCCTGGCTCTACAGGCTCTGGAAGCTCGGGAGAAGGAGAGACAGCGACTGCAGCAGCATCCCTCCCCCGTTCCTGGTCGTGTGTCTGGATCCCCCAGACCTAACTGCACCTTGGACCAAAATGGGTCTGTGTCACCTGCAACCAGCCTCCCTGAACCGAGCACCACGCCCACTGCACCAGGGGACACGCCCCCTGTCAATGGGCAGTCGGAAGAGGGCAGTGCTGAGGAGGACGGAAGCACACAGGAACAGAGCCAAGACACCCCGGCCCTTCCAGCCACAGGTACATAGCATAACTCTCCCCCCACATGAAAGGATAGTGACTTTAGAAATACTCTTTTTACATATCATTAGCATTCTTTGAAGCTTTCACGGTTCATATCATTTTCACGGTGACAGATCCAGTTGTTCCTGAAGTTCCAGAGGTCCAGGAGCCAGATCCACCCGTGGCTCAGCCTGCAGCGGGGGAAGGGGAGGCGGAGGCGAAGGAAGTGGAGCCTGAGAGAGCGCCAGCAGTTGAGGGCCATCCAGAACCAGAGCCAGAGACTGGACAAGGCAAGTGCTTTCTGACTGGTGAACTGATTATGAATCACACATTTACAGGCGCCAGTAAGAATTACCTTTTCTTCTACATAAATGCATTCTCTGCATGAAAATCTTATTATTGCTAAAAAGGGATATTGAGAATTGATCCTCTGTCAAGTGCTGCTGATGGTGCATTTGTCTGATGGTTGGGGTCCTCAACCAGTCACTTTCCCGGGGTTTGTTCTCAGGGAACAACCCTGAGTTGCCTTGGAGGGGGTTTCACCCAGACTTGACTGAGTAACGCAGTCATGTGAAAATGAATTAAGAATGATCAGATTGGACACACACATTACAAGCAATGATTGAATGCATTTTAGTTAGTCAGTCCTTTTGGACAGGAAAGCAATTCTAATTTTATCATGGAAGATGTTCTGATGTGATTTAACACTGAGCAAGACTTTAAGACGTACATTAGCTGGAGTGCTGTGTCAGTTCACGTGTCCCTGTCTCTATCTTTGGGGCACGGGAGGAAAGTGTCCATGTGTTGCCTCACTGACTGAAGCGCCTCCTACTTCAGAGCCAGAACCAGAGCCACGCCCCCAGGCTGAGTGTGAGCACCCAGAGGCCACGCCCCTACCTGGCAGGGCAGCCAGTCTGCAGGTCAACGGCATCGTGGACGACCGCACTTCCGAGTCCTCTACAGATATTCTGGTACGTGGAAATGTGTGGAACCACATACATGAATTCGCCAGCTGATGTCACCATTTTGCTGACATGAAACAGAAGTTGCTGTGTTTATACAATAGCCTGGAAACAACAATAGTGGTGTGTCACGGAAACTCCAGGAGTTGGTGCTTCCTGATAGAAGCTTGCGTTGATTGGTTTGTCTTTTCCTCTTTCACCACTCCCGCCCCCACGCCACACCCCCAGGATGCGGAGGCCATGCAGGGTGGCCACACCACTGCCCGCTTCTCCCACGTTCTGCAGAAAGATGCCTTCCTGGTCTTCCGCTCACTCTGCAAGCTCTCCATGAAGCCCCTCGCAGATGGACCTCCAGACCCCAAGTGAGAGCGCCATGATTCTGAAAATGATTATGATTCATAGTCATCTCAGCTACACCGAAGTTATTTTATTTCTTAAAATCTCTCTTCTGTCATGAGTACAGGATCCACTCTATAAGTTCACAGTGCTCACATGTATTATTGAGCCTCTCTCAAGTCCTCACATGGAACTGGTGTGTTATATTTGATTTTACACTACCGCGTTAGGCCAGGTTTAAAGTACATTTGTTTAGTCATCATCAAAGCAACTGATATCTACAAACTACTGTTTTATTGTTATCTATCTGATTTGCCTTTACTAGCAGTGTTAACACGCACAGATTGTCTAATCATAAATTGAAATTTGTGGCTTACTGTCCACTAATCACTAATCATTGTGATTGTTAATTTAGTAGAATGAAGAGGCAATGTACATGAACTAACTACTGCCCTGTTGCATATTATATCTTTACTAGCTTATGGACATTATATTTATGTACCAATTATTGTTACTATATTGCTGTTATTGTAAAGAATGTATATTCATTTAGTGGCAGGTGCCCATTTGTATAAGCTATCAAAGTTAATCATTTTGTTCTGTCTTGTAAGTAATAAGGCTTGCCAGTTTGTACAAAAATTATTTTCTGTGTTTTTTTGAAATTTATGTGTTTATAAAGTGTTGGTTTATGTCTGTGAAGTGCTTACAGTTGCTGATTATTATGTAGCTCAGTGATATGTTAACACTGATATTTCTTGCCAATCCCTTCTCTCCCTGCCCCCCGTCCCCTCCCCAGGTCACACGAGCTGCGCTCCAAGGTGGTGTCCCTGCAGTTGCTGCTGTCGGTGCTTCAGAATGCTGGGCCTGTTTTCCGCACTCACGAGATGTTTGTCAACGCTATCAAGCAGTACCTGTGCGTGGCACTGTCGAAGAATGGTGTCTCCTCTGTTCCGGATGTCTTCGAGCTCTCCCTCGCCATCTTCCTCACCCTGCTGTCGCACTTTAAAGTCCACCTCAAGATGCAGATTGAGGTACAGACAAAGTGTTCATGGGCCAGCTGATGGACCATTTAACAGTCAGATTGCAATTCATGTCCACCTTCAATCTGGTGTTATTTAGGGACAGTGTAAATGAGGGACAGTAATACTGAGGGGAAAATGTGGGCAGCGTGAGGTAATGACAGCTAATGTCATCTTCACTGACGGAAACTGTCTCTCTCTCTCTGTTGCAGGTGTTTTTCAGGGAGATCTTCCTCACCATCCTGGAAACGTCGTCCAGCTCCTTTGAACATAAGTGGATGGTTATTCAGACTCTCACCCGTATTTGTGCAGGTGATCAAGGGTTGCTTGCCTTTCACACACACTTGCCTCCTGCCTTCCTCACATACACACACCTCTAATCAGTGTTTCATTCACACAGTCTCCAGAGCATCTTACATAGGCTACAGTTTTTATGCTATACATTTATACAGTGCTCCAGCAGGGAATTGTCATCGCCATTTTATATATATTTTTTTGCCACATTATCACTATATGCATAGTTAGATAGTTTGCTGTATAAATTTTTAATTGCTTCTCTTTTGTATTCTGTGTTGTTGTCTCTTAATATTTAATTCCTAAAATAATAACTTCTAATTCCACACACAAATTTCAGAATGGAAGTCTACCTGTAATCTTGTGACAATGCATTTATCAGGTCTCTTTTGGTATGCCCCCTTCTCCCTCCTCCTGTCTCTTTGGCTCTTCCCTAAGATGCTCAGTGTGTTGTGGATATCTATGTCAACTATGACTGTGACCTTAATGCGGCAAACATCTTTGAGCGGCTGGTGAACGACTTGTCCAAGATTGCACAGGGCAGGAGTGGCCAGGAGCTGGGCATGACACCTCTTCAGGTACTGTTTAGTGGTCTAATAAAGTTCTGCATTTATACACTGCAACAGAAAATATTTTATTTTTGGTCACTTCAAGTTATCCATACTTTCAGTAAGAGCTGGGAATCGCACCTCTACAGACTTGCCCTGTGTATTGAATGTGTGCTTATGTAGCATGGCATTATGAAGTATCTGGCATTTAACAGAAAGTGATGCATTTTGCAGGAGCTGAGTTTGAGGAAGAAGGGTCTGGAGTGTCTGGTGTCTATCCTGAAATGCATGGTGGAGTGGAGCAAAGACTTGTATGTCAACCCCAACCTACAGACCAACCTCGGTGAGGGAATTTGTCTACCACTGGGTTTGTGCATATGCATGAAATGTCTACCTGTATGTATATGCATCTACCTGCGTTTGTGTGTTTCAGTATATTCCTCTGTGTTTTTACGTGTGTGTATGTGTGTTGGCAACCCTGTGTGTCTCAATGTGCGTGTGTGTGCGCCCACGTGTTTCTGTGCGTGGTTGTTAACACTTAAGCGTGTGACCCAGGTCAGGAGCGGCCGGCTGAGGCTGAGGGTGTGGAGGGGAAGCTGCCGGAGCACCTGGCCTCCCGCAGGGACAGTGCCAGCTCCCTGGACTCCACCGTGTCCTCAGGGGTCCAGGCCTCACAGCCCGACCACCCGGAGCAGTACGAGGTCATCAAACAGCAGAAGGAGATCATCGAGCATGGCATCGAGCTGTGAGTCAGCCTGTCCCTCAGTCATTCACATGATATCAGTAGAATTTGAAATTAGTGCCATTTTAAATGACTGGATGATGGTGGTAGCAAGGGGATATAGCCACTCAAATAAATGAATAAATGTATTGAACTTGAGATGTTTAAGATTTTGTACTGCGTGATACAAATTATGGTTCTCTTGGGAATTTATACTCATGCTTTCATAGTTTCATATGCAATCACTGAAGCAAAATGTCATATACATGTCTTGCTTCCCTGGTTTTCCTTTCCCTCCTTTCCTGTCAGATTCAACAAGAAGCCAAAGCGGGGCATTCAGTACCTGCAGGAGCAGGGAATGCTGGGAGTGACGGCAGAGGACATCGCCCAGTTCCTGCACCAGGAGGAGCGGCTTGACACGGTGACTGCTCCCCCCACTGCCCCCTGGGAGAGGTTTTCCTTCAGTTATGCTCTCAGAGTCAATGTGGCCCTTTTTCCATTTCTCATACGTACATATCCCATTTTTGACCAATGTCATTAACAAAAGCACAGTACATAATGTAACTGTGATCCTTGAGCAGTATGTATTAGTATGTATGTAGGTTATACTGATGGAATTCTTCAAGTTAATATCAGTACCTTTTGTTACCATTTCCCTAACACCCCGTAGCAGACCTGCTGTGATATGTGGGGACTGGAGGTCTCCAAAAACCTTTTGTTACCATGTTCTTAGCCAGACCAGACATGAGACCCCTTTAATTCTCACATCCACCCCATAAGCCTGCCCCCCGTCCCACTCAGTAACACCTCCCTGGGTCATCTCCCCCACAGACCCAGGTTGGTGAGTTTCTGGGTGAGAACGTCCGCTTCAACAAGGAGGTGATGTACTGTTACGTGGACCAGCTGGACTTCTGCGAGCGGGACTTTGTGTCCGCCCTGCGGATGTTCCTGGAGGGCTTCCGGCTGCCGGGGGAGGCGCAGAAGATTGACAGACTGATGGAGAAATTTGCCGCCAGATACCTGGAGTGTAACCAGGGGTAAGGCCTGCAGTGGGGTCAGGGAAGAGGGGTTTGGGACACTGGGGAATAGTTCTGGATTGCTTTTTTATCATGGCTCCAAAGGTCATTCTGTCAATAATTGTCCAGTCTTATACTTACATTTGACATTCAGCCCAGAGTTCATTAGAACTTAAGTTTATGCTTGCTAGAAAAGGTCAGTGTTTGATAACATGCTGGGTGCTCTGGATGATATAGGCATAGCCCTTACAAAGAACCAAGATTCATATGCACAGCCATGGATTTTTCTATGGTAGTTGCTCTTATTGTCACCGTTCTAAGCACTGCTAGTGTTAGTATAAAATGTTTGACCATTTCAACTGTAGACAGCGTTGTTACAAGAGCAGCATCATGCTGAAGAGGGTAACTGAACTGACTGAGCCCTCTACCCCTGTTCCACCGCAGACAGACACTCTTTGCCAGCGCGGACACAGCCTATGTGCTGGCCTATTCCATCATCATGCTGACCACAGATCTGCACAGCCCTCAGGTGGGTCTCTCAGACTCGCCTCCCATTCATATAGTCAGTCTTTACTTCATTCATGCTGTGGTTTATGCATTGACTAAAGCATTCACTCATTGCAATGTAAAAGTGTAATTTACTGCTTATGAAAGTCATTCTGTGTCTTCTGTGTCTGTTCTCTCATTTTTCCTCATCCCTCCCACCTCCATATCTCCCAGGTAAAAAACAAGATGACAAAGGAGCAGTACATCAAAATGAACCATGGGATCAATGACAGCAAGGACCTGCCAGAGGAGTACCTGTCCTCCATCTATGATGAGATCGCAGGCAAGAAGATTGCCATGAAGGAGAGCAAGGAGTACTCTATCACACCCAAGTCCAGCAAGCAGAGTGAGTTGGGCTGCTAGGAGATCTGGGACTGCAGTCAGTGTCATTTGTGTCTGTGTACAACTGGGGCTTGACAAACTGTGTCTTAGAGTTTGTGTGCATCACAGAATTCAGAAGACTGAGTTATGCACTCACCTCAGATGCTGTATAATTGCCTGTAATTACACTGGTCCCCATTAATAAGGTTGTTAGCTTTGCGTGAGTACCCCCCCAAAACAGCATTTCAGCCCTCCATCCTTGAGATACCAATAATATCCACATGTAACCAAGTGCTTGATTATATAAGACAAACAGCATATCCATGGATTTTTCTGCCATTGTGTATATGCACCCTGAGAATAGAATCGGTGCCTTTATATGTGTGATATGAATACATGTAACGAATTGTGATGAATAGATTTAGCATCATTGTGAGGCATCACTGATGGGTGTTGCTCTTTGAGTTCCCCAGAGTATTTTATTGTTTTTTTCCTGTTTTGGAAGCACCTAGATATTCCTGGCTCTTCTAGTCCATCCTGCCATTCTTTATTTATTACCCCTTAAATGGTTGTTGGTTGCTTTCGTTTATTTCAATGGCATGCTGATTACTCACACACCCTGAGAGGAAAATGGAAAATGACCTCCACTAAGAAGGGTACAAAGCCACATGGTGGTACAAGAATAGGTTAAACAGCAGCAAAACAGGTCATACAAGATGCAATATTGTAGAGCCCTTCCCATTAGGACTAGCAACATTGATGGTAAGCAGATGCACCTGTCAATAATCCATCAGTCTAAATGGCTAGATGTAATCTAGAGTGGTAGGTGTAAGCGCCCGAATTCTGTTATCAGTAAACCTGGATAAGAGGGAATGGATAATGTGATATTGTGGTGGTGTGTCTCCCCTCTGGGTAGGCGTGGCCAGTGAGAAGCAGCGGCGTCTGCTGTACAACATGGAGATGGAGCAGATGGCCAAAACGGCAAAGGCCCTGATGGAAGCAGTCAGCCACGCCCAGGCTCCTTTCTTCAGCGCCACCCACCTGGAGCACGTGAGGCCCATGTTCAAGGTACAACATTGTCATCGTCATGACTGTGGGCTGGCAACTGTATTTGTTAACCATAGCATTTATTTGCATGACACAGTTGTGTGGGATTTTCTATCCCTTACAGTGTTAATGGCTTAATTTGGATAAGAAGTAAAACAGTTTTTGTAATTTACAGCAGGGTTACCACAGACTTTACCTAAATACACTAATACACTAAATAAGTACACTAAAGCTGTTAGTGCTTTCAGAACTACCCTACAGGAGTAAGTGCATTAGGCACTACATCAAAACACATCCTGCCACACTTGAGGGCTAGTGTTCTGTCTATATTTAGTTGTAACAGGAAGTGAAGTGATGTGAGGTTATGATATCACACAGTGCACAAAAACTTGCCTTGGATTGGATTAGGGGCCCCCATGTGACCCAACCAGAACAAACAGATGAGCAGCATGTGTAAAAAAAATTAAAAAACTTAGTTCTTGAGGTGGTTACGGTGAGGACGTGTTTGTGGTCACTGTAGTCCCCCTCTGTTCCAGCTTGCCTGGACCCCTCTGCTGGCAGCCTTTAGTGTGGGCCTGCAGGACTGTGATGACCAGGAGGTGGCATCTCTCTGCCTGGAGGGCATTCGCTGTGCCATCCGGATCGCCTGCATCTTCAACATGCAGGTCAGCTTATTGGCTGTCACAATCCACTTCCACAAATGAACAGGCATAGTGCTGGGTCATCTCCCTGCTCACTGTATATCCTCTCACTATATATGCTCCTCCTTAACCATACCTCTGTATGATGAGCATACACTGTATATGCTCTGCTCTTAAACCGTAGTTGTATTACATAGACTAACTTTACTCCACAGACCCTTGTCTGTGGTATCTGTGACTGCATACACCATCATTGTACTGAATGAACCCCATGCTCACTCTGGTGTAATGTCATTATTACTCTTTATCCCTTACTGCAGGCTCTAATACACACATACTCATCTTCTTGACTTTGTATACCATTATAAAATGCATCGTATGTCATCTTTACCCAGACACCTTTAGATTTATTATAGTGGTCACCAATCCCACCCCCTCAATCAGTATAGTACAGTGTGTCCCAGTTCCCTCAGTCCCCCTCCTTATATCTCTGTGGTTGTAGCTGGAGAGGGATGCCTACATCCAGGCCCTGGCACGCTTCACCCTCCTGACTGCCAGCTCAAGCATTACGGAGATGAAGCAGAAGAACATTGACACCATTAAGACCCTAATCACTGTGGCCCACACCGATGGCAACTACCTGGGCAACTCCTGGCATGAGGTAGGGCAATCATTTTGTGTCCTCTCTCCAGTCTGTTTTTTTGCGGTATAATTTTAAAAAGTTTCTCTTAAAAGTCTCCTTTAGGGTACCTAGGTAGCCTGTTTCATGAAAAATGACAAATATTTTAAAATGCTGTTGTCATTGAGTATTTATCAAATTAGAGCTTGAAATGGATATTTTCTCTCAGAATGCACCTGCTAAGTAGTTGATAATTCCAAGATTTATTAGTAAATACTTTGCTTGTCCAGCCATACCCTTCTCCCATCACTAAGTGTCCCTTGTGCTGTCATACTCTGCCAATTTAAACACTTTTCAAAGTATATTAAGATCAAGCTGTGTTACATGGAAACAGAACCTTTGCTATTAACATTTTTCCTGATATTTAATGTATCAGAGAAGTGTGCGTTTGGCCTGCTGCCTTGCGGGGTGATGGTGCGGGTTGGCAGTGGCACCTGAATGGCAGTTGTCCTTTTATTGACCTTTGCTTGACCTCTGACCTCTCTACAGATCCTCCGGTGTATCAGTCAGCTGGAGCTAGCGCAGCTGATTGGCACAGGAGTGAAGACGCGCTACATATCAGGGGTGGTGAGGGACAGGGAAGCAGGGGTCAAGGGCTTCCCTGCTGGGGGCGAGGAGTTTATGCCCCTGGGCCTAGGTATGTCATGGTCATGTCACCAAGAATGCTTATACAAGGGAGGACAGGCAGCAGGTGATTCGAATGGTGCAAGTTTGCCAAGGATATGAACTCTTATATTTCATCATAACTATAACAGCCTGCTGACATTGTACACTTGGTGTATTAAGAAAAAGGCACACATGAGATGTATGTTACCATAGTTATGCTCATATGATAAGATTTGTGCTCATAATTTCTGTAAATTGATGCTGCAGACATGGTTTGTGAGGTGTAACAGATGTAATGATCATGGATTTTGGAGAGGTAGGGGGGTCAGGCTGTTTTTGCGTTAGTTTGTAGGGTAAATGGTGAGAGGTATTGTTCAGTTGCAGGGGTAGATGTGGGGGGATCAAAAGAATAAGTTTTTTTCTGGCAACAGGTACTTTGGTAGGGGGTCAAGACAGGAAGCAGATGGCCCACATCCAGGAGTCTGTGGGCGAGACGAGCTCTCAGAGCGTGGTGGTGGCAGTTGACAGGTATCACAACATTTCACTGTTTAAAGGCATTCAAGCAGCAAACATTGAGCACAAAAAGCTGTAGGCACCACGGCCTCCAAAGTTTTAGCAGCCTTGCAAGATCCTTCCAAGAAAAATATGTAATATTTATAATGTAATATGTAAATCAATGTTATTCATCTTCAAAAAGAAATGAGATTGAAAAAAAGAAAAATTGCTGCATTGAATTCAATAAGTAAAATATAATCAAATAATTCAGTAACAATGCAATAAAAGGCTGATTGGATGGCCAGTGAGCTGTGATGAGCCCCTACATTAAAATGGTTCCACTCTGGCTGCTTTGAATCTCCAGAGCACTCACGTATTCTAACAAGATTTGCCTGGCTAATTGCTTCCACTGAGGAGGCGGAAGAAATGTCTTGCTTTATAATTAGCGAATGCCTGGTAGCAAAGTAGGTCACGCAATATTCAGCCCTTCTTACAGGATGTAAGTATGCAGGTCAGCTGAATGCATTTTTCGGTTTGCTGGTGTTCTGTAGCTACACATCAAGTGTACAAGTGTACACTTGACGCATGAAGCCTGCTTTCCCTAACGGGAAAATCAGTTGCTGTTTTTGTTTGGAATTAAATTTTTATGCCATTTCTCCAACTGTCTCCATCAGAATCTTCACAGGCTCCACCAGGCTGGATGGGAATGCAATAGGTATGTGTGTCCTTGGACTGCATTCCTTTTGTACACATGTGCTCCTAGCTGTGCCTCACACTGCAGTGCTGAGAAATGTATATGTGGGGTGTGTTAATGGATGGTTTCTGGAGGCTGAGCATCTTAACAGTGCTAAAATGAGTTGTGTTTAAGGTTACTGAACAAAAAGTGACAGAGGTGTCACAGTGAACATTGTGCATGTTCCAGTGTTGAGTGTTTTTGGTATGTGATCGTGTGCTGTGTTCCAATGCCAAACCCATGGCTATTTGGACTGCATGTGTGAATGTGCATATTGAGTGTGGTGTGTGGTCGTGGCTTTGAACTATGAGAGACCCTTTTTGTGTTACTGTGTGTGTGTGTTTTGTGTGTGTGTGTGTGGTGTCTGTGAGAGACAGCATTCCATCTTTCCCTGAGAATGTTGCATCTTGTGCCGCAGTGGACTTTGTGCGATGGCTGTGTGCGGTGTCGATGGACGAGCTGGCCTCGCCACACCACCCCCGCATGTTCAGCCTGCAGAAGATCGTGGAGATCTCCTACTACAACATGAACCGCATCCGCCTGCAGTGGTCCCGCATCTGGCAGGTCATCGGAGACCACTTCAACAAGGTACGTATGGGGCTCTCCCAACTGGAACCGGAACCTCCTTTATGCAGTCAGTGCAGACGTTCAGGACCATTCAGATGTCATCCTGTGTATGTGTGTGGTTTTCCTCCACAGGTGGGCTGTAACCCCAACAAGGACGTGGCCATCTTTGCGGTGGACTCCCTGCGGCAGCTATCTATGAAGTTTCTGGAAAAAGGAGAACTGGCCAACTTCCGTTTCCAGAAGGACTTCTTGCGGCCCTTTGAACACATTATGAAGAAGAACAGGTAGGGAGAAATGACGAGGGAGGGATGGAGGGATGGGACAGGGCCACAGGATGAGGAGGAACGTGTTCATTTGCTTTCTATCATTATTCAGGTTTGAAATAATCTCTGAAGAGATGGCCAGTCCTCTTATTTACCATGCAAATCTGAAATTTAGTTTAAGTTGGAATCGGAAAAAGAGGTGTTAATTTTGGTTGTACACAGTCATAGTGCTATTGTGCATGGTTGTAGTCCCATTTTGAGCCATCTAATGAGGCAAACAAATACTGCTATGGTGATCCATCACAGTCTGCACTACTTTTAGATATTTCTGTTCAAAGTTTTTATTTTTTATTCAGACTCCATTCAGAACATATATTATGCTGTTGTGGGAGAGGGAAAAAAGAATTACTTTCAGTCACTCAGAGTGCGGCTAACAGGCTAGTTACCTTGCACATTAGACTTATGGATGCAAGCTAGCTTGCTTTTGCATCTTTTGTGTCAAATTTGCCTCCATCTGCATGTGTGCAGTATCAGAACCATTTTCCCGTGTATTCAGAGGAAGGTTAGCTAGGTTTCTCAAATGTACTATAGCAGTCTCTCTACCAGGATCCTAGCCCACAGCCCTTAGCTGTACTTGCTCTTCCACTGCGGTGCCCCTGATAGCTTGTTCAGGCAGCCGTGCCAATGCTAAAGTTTCCCCTCTTTCCTGTGACCAGGTCTCCCACCATCAGGGACATGGTGATCCGCTGTGTGACCCAGATGGTGAACTCCCAGGCAGCCAACATCCGCTCCGGCTGGAAGAACATTTTCTCCGTGTTCCACCAGGCTGCCTCCGACCATGAGGAGACCATAGTGGAGCTCGCCTTCCAGACTACGGGACACATCGTCAGTAAGTGCTGCAGTCATACAGAGGGATTGGGGCTGGGTTTGAGTGATCTGACTGTTGCAGGAAGTCAGGATGACCACACCTACAGGATCCAATCCTTAAATATGTGACCAACGTTCTAAAATGTTCTGCTTTACATGTGGCATTCATAAAATCACAAAATATGGCCTGGGCATCGGTGAGATCCCTCCAGACTTACTATGACATCACCTGCAGAGCAGGTTTATCACTTAGTTTGCATAATTTGAATTTAGGTGCATATAGGGAGTCAAATATGGTGTGAAATGTGAGCTGAACTGGAGAGATTTAACCAAATTTTACAGGAAGAGTTTCAAAGTACCCTAATAAATGTAATGTATAATTATATAAAGATGAATTAAGTCCTTTTTAGAATTCAGAAATAATACACACATTCATGTGCTGGGCAAAAAGTGTTACTGCATACGAATAAATTGGAATACCAGCATTTGCCCTACTGGCAGTGCAAGACAGTGAACAGGTTTCTAATTTTTTCATTCTGTAATGTGAATCCCCTCCTCTTTCTTTCCTCTGGCTCCCTCTCTTTCTCTTATTCTCCTTCTCTGCCTTCCTCACTGACTCCCTCTCTTTTCTCTCTTTTTCCTTTCCTCTCACAGTGAACACCTTCCAGCAGCACTTTGCGGCTGCCATTGACTCCTTCCAGGATGCGGTGAAGTGCCTGTCAGAGTTTGTGTGCAATGCTGCCTTCCCAGACACCAGCATGGAGGCCATCAGGCTCATACGCCACTGCGCCAAATACGTGTCTGAACGACCGCAGGTGAGCGCCGTCTCAGCACAGAAACTACCAAAACCTCTTAGATCATCATTAAGTCATTCCTTTCACAGTAACAAACAGTGACTCACACAGTAGGTTGACATGACATCTTCTCTTCTCCCACCACCTGTCAGCAGACCTGTTTTACTTATATTCAAATACATACAGATGACTGCTCTTTGAAAAAAATACTTATCATGTATTTAGCATGTAACATTCAGATGAGAATGTGATTATTTGAAGTAATAATATCGTGACAATTTTGTGTGTCATTTTATTGCATCTCACCAAGACTGGACACATCTTTTATAAGCACACATTGCATGATTAGCCAAAATTATTTATTCCATACCAGTAAAACCTAAAATCTTGGTATTGTTAATGTATAGAAGTTGTCAATCTTTGGTCAGTGTTTGTATCAGTTCTTTTTCTCCACCTTGCCCTCCCAGGCCCTGAGGGAATACACCAGTGATGACATGAACGTGGCACCAGGGGATCGGGTGTGGGTTCGAGGCTGGTTCCCCATCCTCTTTGAACTGTCCTGCATCATCAACCGCTGCAAACTCGATGTGCGAACCAGGTGGGAGATCACTTTTACTTTCGTAACACTAACAGTCTTGTACTTGTGAAGTAATATTCACAGGTTCAGAATTACTAGAAGTGCCTGCAATTTGCAACATTAAGATCAACCCTACACTTCATTGTTGTCCATACTTGTATGTATTTCTCTGCATGTTGCCCTATATAAACTATAAATTACTGCCAAGAGCACTCACATATGTGATTATATATTTATGTGTTCTCTCTTGTGTACCACAGGGGTCTTACAGTGATGTTTGAGATTATGAAGAGCTACGGACACACCTTCGAGAAGCACTGGTGGCACGACCTGTTCCGCATCATCTTCCGCATCTTCGACAACATGAAGCTTCCCGAGCAGCAGACCGAGGTAAGCCTGTCACTGTCACAGCTCTTTCCCAGACGGCCAACCAACAGACTAGCCTAGTCAGTGCCTTCACAAGTGCGCACGAGCATTAGATTGTAAACTCCACCGTGCAAGACCTATTTGCTTGTGGGCTCACGTGTTGCTCTCTGGTCAGAAAACAGAGTGGATGACAACGACCTGCAACCACGCGCTGTACGCGATCTGTGACGTCTTCACGCAGTTCTACGAGCCCCTCAGCGAGGTCCTGCTCGCCGACCTCTTCACCCAGCTGCAGTGGTGCGTCCGGCAAGGTGGGCATCTCTCACAGCCCCGCTCTGCACATGGGGCTTTGCCTCTCGACACGTACCTGTATTACACAGCAAAAGTGTTACATAGGCATGTCCGTCAGCTTATCAGCTCACGCCTGTGTTATATAGACATATGTGGAAGAGTTGGTATCCTGATGGCTTTAAAGGAGCGATTAATACCTACTATATTAATAAAGTGAATGGTGGTGAAATAAACCATAAATGTTGTATAGTTAATGTGATTCTGAAAGGCATACGTTTTTTCATATTTCGTGGAAGATTCTGTCCGTTAAAGGTGTGGTTGTTTAATGCATTGCTTGAGTATTAAGGAGTGTGGGACCTATAGCCCTTAGAGCCATTTGGGAGGAGGCAAAATGTGACACCTGTAAGACAGTATTTCATGGGGAATGAGTTGAAGGTAACACTCAGTTCAGAGCAGCTGAGGGTAAAATGCAGACCATATAACAGTGAAAGATAAAGAGTGTGACACCTGTAGGGATCTCATTTCAGATAACGAGCAGCTGGCTCGGTCCGGAATAAACTGCCTGGAGAACTTGGTGATCCTGAACGGGGAGAAGTTCAGTCCGGAGGTTTGGGACGTCACCTGCGCCTGCATGCTGGAGATATTCCAGAGCACCAGCCCGCATGCGTGAGCACACTGCCTTTTTAATCTGCTTTTAAATCTTCCAGCATTCTCATTCCTTTATGCCTTCATGCTCATTTGCAGACATTAAGGTAAATTTCAGTATACTGCAGCGACACTTACCGGTAAATGGAAGCTAAGTAAAAGCACGTATATGATTTGCTGTTGAAATTCAAATAACTGTATCTTTGTGATTATTAATGTTCACTGCTTTGTTACTTTGATACTCATGTCTGCGAAAAGATCTATAACATTGACACAAACCTCTGCACATCTCTCAGTAGATAGCTGTACAAGTGGAATTGTTCATCTGTGCCTGCTCTTTTCCACAGCTTGTTGACATGGCGGCCAGCCAGCCAGGAGGAAGAGGCTGGAGATGGTAAACACATGGTGGGTACTTGAACATGTGTCACACTCCCACACAATTAGGAAGTACAGCTCAACAACACTCAAAATGTTGTTTTGTCCTTAAGATGGGCTGTTTGACACATGACACAGCTTGGATAAACGTGTAAATCAGGGTAGCTACACCCGTGTACAGTACCATTAAAAAGTTTGGACACATCTGATTAAGATAGTGGGAAATATGCATTCAAATATCTGAGGACTTACACTTAAATGTATGAAATTTGTTTACTATTACTTTTGTCTATTATTAATTTCTTTCCAAAAAATATTTTTAGAAAATATATTTTGGCTACTTTGAAGAATCTAAAATATATTTTGATTTGTTTACCACTTTTTTGGTCACTGCATAATTCCATTTGTGCTATTTCATAGTTTTGATGTCTTTACTATTATTCTAAAATGTGGAAAATTGTAAAAATAAAGAAGAACCCTTCTATGAGTGGGTGTGTCCAAACGTTTAACTGGTACTGTGTGTGTGCCCATGTCCTGATGACTGAGCCTGTGTTTGACCTTTTCCCTGTGCCTGTGTTCCTGCGTGTGTGTTTGATCAAGGATCTCCATTTGTGCCAATATCAGACTACACTCCTCTCTGACTACGTTTGCACTTACCTGTGTGACTGACAGCTGCTCTGCTAGTCCATGCCTCGGTGGCTGCTCTTGACTGCGTCTGTGTGCTGTGTCCGCAGGATGTGGAGGTGGACTCCCAGTCCCAGAGCAGCTTCGAGAGAACCTTGTCAGAACGAGGGCAGAGCCAGATGTCCACCGCCAGTGATGACACCTGGAGAGGAAAGTCCCATGCCAGTAAGTCAGGGCCGTCCTTCTGCTCCTTCCATATTCCAGAGAAAGGACATCTTCAGATGCTACTGGCTCGATAAGTGCTACCTATGTAAGCTCCTGAGAAGCTGATGGATTATCTCAAGGCTTCTCCTGGGAGTAATGCACCATTGTGTGGTGTTTTGTTTGCACAAATATATTGAATATGAGAACACCAATGGCATGAATTGTCTCTGACCACTAAAAAATGAGAATTGCACATTTGAATGTCTTCATGATCTGACACGACAAGATTAAGACATTGTGTCAAACTTTATATCTGTATTACAGTATGGATTTGCTGTTTTCAAGGGTGTTTTTTTTTTTTTTTTTGCAACATACTCTGCTTGTCCTACCTCACCTCATTTTTTGATGTCTTGCCTAATGACTCGTTTGCTAAGAAAGATTTTTTCTTAAATTAAATTTTTTGTTTGTGTCAGAAATTTCCGACCAGAAGCTGTTTGCCTGCCTGCTAATAAAATGCGTGGTGCAGCTGGAGCTGATCCAGACCATCGACAACATTGTGTTCTACCCCACCACCAGCAAGAAGGAGGATGCAGACAACATGGCCGCCGCCCAGGTCCGGCACTAATGGGCAATATGTCCAGACAGACTTCTGCTCATGTTTCATGGTTCATTTTTAGAAAACTTCCTCCCCATCTGTTCCTGTTTTATAAGCTGTACATGCAGCCTTATTTAAACATTAACTTACAGTTGCTTAGAAGAAGACCTGCAGAGCTTATAGAGTTTACATTATCCATTAATGCAGCTGAAAATTTACTGGGGCAATTCAAGTTAAACATTCTGCCTAAGAGTTCAATAGCAATGCCCCAACAGGGAATCGATCCAGCAACCTTTGAATAATGAGTCCTGCTCCTTACCTCTATACCACACTGCACTCTGCTGGAGTAATCCAGGTTATGCACATTCTGCATGGATAATTCCAGTCTTCAGCCTCACATGCTGTTGTCCAGAGTCTCTTAAGCTTGTGTTTTTGTAATCTGGTTGATGTTAACACACCCAAACTCCAAGTGCAAAGATTAAAAACTTGGTTGTTACAGCAACACAGATGAATACAGTGGTGATTAAAATTTAGATTTTAACAGATGAATATCTAGGTGTCGCTACAGGTAGTCATTAATTGTTGTATAGGCATGGGCAATCCTTTGCAAAATGTAGGACTTTGTGTGGTAACTTGAAAAATGTTGACACTTCAGTATATTTAGTAAGTACATCACCCGTGTTCTGATCCCGTCGTGCCGTCTGCTCCAGAGGGACACGCTGGAGGAGGCAGAGGGAGAGGCAGACTCCGGCCCGGGCGGTGCTGGAGATCAGGGCATGTACAAGCACCTCTCCTCCACACACCTCTTCAAGCTGCTGGACTGCCTGCTGGAGTCGCACACCTTCGCCCGTGACTTCAACTCCAACAACGAGCAGAGAACAGCGCTCTGGAGGGCAGGTGAGCCTCTGTTCTCTCACTCAACGTCCGCCATTCAGCCTGTAAATTCAGATTTCAAATGTTGATATATTGATAGGCCGAAATACAAAAATGTTGAAAGGCTTACGTAAAAATATATATTACAGTTTGAATGTAAATATAAATAATAAAAAAGATGTCAGGGCAAAAAAATGTCACCTTTCACAAAACGATATTATAGTTATATTTTTGTGTCAGGTACATCAATGGGTTAATTTCACTCCAAAAAACAAATCTTAAATCAGCCTGGAGAAACTGGTTAGCAGATTATCCACCTGATAACTTTGCAAATGCACTGAACACTGAAGCAACAAATAAAGCTGCTCAGAAACTGGTTAAACACTGCTGTCATCCCCAGGGTTCAAGGGGAAGTCGAAGCCCAACCTGCTGAAGCAGGAGACCAGCAGCCTGGCTTGTAGCTTGCGCATCCTCTTCCGCATGTACTCAGACCCGAAGCTGCAGGACTCCTGGCCGGACATCCAGACACGACTGCTGCTGTGAGCCAGGGGAAAGGGGGAAACGGGGGGGGTTAAAGGCTGCTTACTTACTAAAGGCTCAGTCACTAAATGCTGGCTTAGCATTAATGCAAGGATTAGCCAACTTGTAATGTTGGACATGTATACCTAGTGCATTTGTGAAGTAATTACTTCTGTTACATTTATTACAATTCGGTAAGTAATATTCTTAATGGAAAGCAAACAAAGGTAGTGCACATATAGCTAGGAGGGATCTGTAGTGACATCCGTGGTTCTCTGTAAGCGCCTGATGGCAAGTCAGTGTTTCACCTCCCCCAGAGTGTGCAGCGAGGCTCTGGCCTACTTTATCACCCTGACGTCAGAGAGCCACCGTGAGGCCTGGACCAGCTTGCTGCTTCTCCTGCTCACCAAAACCCTCAGACTCCCTGATGACAAGGTACACAGCCATATGTACACCTGCACATCCATCACACACACCAGTAATACTCACCTGTATGCCTGTATACATGCACAACTCTATGTCTTTATACTTTTGCATCTGTATATCCATATACATGCGTATCTGCATGCCTTTATACCTGTACTGTGCGCTTGCAGTAAACACCTCTACACCTGCACATCCATACATCTCTTACCACTCTCAGAGTCTCAGGGTGTGGCTAATCCAGTCTGTCTGGCTGACTGGGATTTGCCCTGGAAAACTCACAAAGAGTTCATTTTTATGGAAAATTACAGTTGTGTTTGAGAAAGAATAATGCATATTGCACTCCTGCCTTATAAATTTCAGTAGGTAATGGTGAAAATTATACCAAGGTAGCTGGCATGTGTCACATCAAAATGGGGTGAATAAAAGATCAAAAATGGTTATGGAGTTTCTCCACGGCACTCTGATTTCAGTCAATGAGAACCCCAATGACACACAAGCTGAACAGCCCCCGGGGCTGGAGCTGCCTGTCCTTGATGCTTCACTGTTACTCAGTTGAAGAAGCCACTGTGATATAACATTTTATTCTTATTCGGCTGTGGATTTGCAGTAAAACTCTGGTGATAAACACAGCAGAGTCGCCAAAGGCCCCATTAATCAGGCTAGATTTACTAAATTTGCACTTGAAAGTGAAAACCCATCCCTAAACATTATTTTTGAAATGGTTACAGATGGGCATATTAATTGCAGTAGGTACGAGGCCATGGCCATGTCTTTTTGCAGTTTCCAACTGTTTTTTCCACAGATGTTGCTATGTGTTGGTCTGTTTGAAGGAACACTTTGTATGTCTTTCTGTAGTTCAAGCCCCATGCGTCCTGCTACTACCCTCACCTGTGCGAGATGATGCAGTTCGACCTCATCCCAGAGCTCCGCGCCGCCCTGCGCCGCTTCTTCCTGCGCATCGGCTCCGTCTTCCACATCGCCGCCTCGGAGGGGACGCAGCTGCAGCCAGGGGGGCCCTGAGTGAGGGGGGGGGGGGTGCGGCGGGGGAGCAGAGCACGCCACCTCCCGGTGTGTCTGAGCGTCGTGGCTCAGGGACAGACACAACCAGATGAGAAGCAGGGCAGAACCCTCTTCTGCTAGACTGTGAACTGTGGACACTGGAGTCTTGGGACCGGCAAGGCGTCTGTCTGTCTGTACTTTGGCCTGAAGCGTTGCTCTGCACTCGTTCCCTCAACCCCAAAAAAAAAAAGAAACACTGTGATGGACAGGGCCCCGTGCTGACTGCTTCTCCAAACACTCAAGTCAGACGTGATGGAAAAACAGTAATTTATTATTAATAATGTTATATACTGTTTTTTTATTTGTTGATTTGTCTTTTTTGTTTTAAAGACTGAACAAAAGAGGTTATCTAAATGTAAAATGTAAAGCAAAATGAATGAAAAAAACATCCAAAAAGGTTAAACAAAAAGAGATCCATGTTACTGAATATACTGGACTCTTGTTTTATCACCTAGGAAGTTCAAGCTTAATAGAGCCACATCTCAAAACTGTATTTACCCAAACACAGAGCTATGGAGTCGAGCTCTGAGCCTTTGTCAGGGGTGGCTGAGCAGAGGATCCCTCCCTCTGAAGCGCTTTGAGATGTGATGAAAAGTGCAATATAAATGCAGTTAATATTCCTAATTAGCATTATTCTAGTGGTCCCCCTTGCGTTTAACTCTTGGCTTTACACCACCCCCGTACGTGTTAGTATAAGACAGATGCTGCTGTATTCTGGATTGCCCCTGAGCAAACTAGTATTTTGCAGTCAGAGAATGGTGCTGGCTCTGCTCCACAAAGGTCTTTTTTCACCATTCAAATGCATATAACAAACCAAGACTGTGGCTTAATATGTGAATTAAAGTTATACAGTCTAGACACCTTTTGGGGAAAAAATGTACTTACAGTGTTTTGTTCCCATGCAGGAGAATGGCATCTCTGGCAATGACCAGTTGCCTCATTTTAGCAGCATTAAGGCTGCTTGTCACTCACCCATGTTTCTCCATAGATGTGTCTCCCTTGTAGGACTCATGGTCCTATAAATGCTTAGCACAGCCCTTTTTGACACCCACCTCTATCACAGAGGTAATATGCAGGTGCTCACAGGTTACCATCTCTTTTCCACTCTATTGCCAGCACACTGTAGTAGCGCTCTCTCTCACTTCATGATTGAGGGCAAATTGAGTGTTCAGAGTGTCACCTCTGTTTGTTTTGAAAACCCATAGATTAGCTTTGTTTTGTAATGCCCTTTTATATCACATTTCTGTTTAAAAGCAAAAAAAGTGGCAGTGGGTTGGGATTGGCAGAACGTGGGGATAAGCGAATAGTGAAATACATTTTCCTTGCTTTCCCATAACAGGTTGACAGTTATATAGTTCCTTGAACCTGTACTGATGGTATGCATTCAGTTTTGAACAGGAGGACTTAAGCTGGTGTTTAAAAAGGAGGGTCCACTTGTCAGACCAGTGTCTGTAAGGCCTCCTGCCTGCTTTTTCCTGCTTTCTGCTTTCTTGCATTAGTTTTGTGCCCACACCAATCCCTGCTATCTTTCCCTTCTTGTTTGTTTCCATGTTTCCAAGCTGCGTGACCCTGGCCTGTATTCTGTAGGAGAGAGGTGCATTACCCATGCACTGCACTTATACTGAGTGAGGTGTCATTCAGTAGTGTCATTCCTGACAATTTTGAAGAATGGCACGCAGGGACAAAAATTGCCAGATATTTCCACCCTCAAGCTCACCACACCCCTACATATTATCTACAACAGTAGTCCTTAATGCATTTTTTAAAGAAGGATGTATGTAATTCTATGAAGTGCATTAATATTTTTTGAAAAGCATTCCTTTCCTTGCAGCTGTGGATGTCTTTTTCCGTAAGAAAAAAGGTATATATAAATATATACAGTATATGGATAAGAAACTGTAAAATTTTAATGTAAAATATAGAAATAAAATACTATATACACAAACAGTGATGTAATCTTGCATTTGGTCAAGTAATCAATAAAGTTCAAATTCTGATGCCTGGTTTGGTTTTGGTTAAAATCAATTCAAATGTTTCACTGTGAAATATCATTCGCACCCCGGTCAGAGGAAGTCCTTTGGAAAGGGTCACTCTGTGATGGTCGCTCTGTATTCCAGAAAAGAGGGATTGTTCAGTAATAGCTGATTCAGTGATGGTGTGCATGCAGATGAGTATCAACTACCTCGTGTCAGCATCATAGAAATGAGAATAATTAAGAAAATGAAAAGGTCTGTGAATTGCTTGTTTTGTAGTACTACCTTTACAAAAAGAGCTGCTTGCTTTCCGTGGTCTGAACAAAGATGTCCTTGTGACATGCTGCAGTTGTGTGACAAACTGGGTCATGGTTCTTCGTGTGCATAGACCAAAGATTCTTCTGGCACATTTGTGAGTGTGATGAAGAGGAGTTAGCTGGTGCCCTTGCTTACAGCTTACTTAGCAATTGTTACCCTTTTCCAGTGGGGCAAATAAGTGAAAGATATCTGCATGGCCATTAAACAGGGCTTCATTTTCAGGCCTGTACAGATTGAGAGGTGAAAGCACTTTCAACTAACAGAGCAGAATATGAGGTATCATATCAGCTGAGTCTAAACTTGGGCAGCACAGTGGCTCAGTGGTCCCGGCCATCCCAGGTCCTTTCTGTGTGGTGTTTGCGTGGGTTTCCGCAGGGCACTCTGTTTTCCTCCCACCATTAAAAAGACATGCATGTTAAGGTTAATACTCCTGTCAGTGCCCTTGACCAAGGCACTGACAAAAGAACCGGAGTTGGTCCCTGGGCGCCACACTGCAGCTGCCTACTGCTTCGAATGGGTCAAATGCAGAAGACGAATTTCCCCATGGGGATTAATAAAGTGTACCATTTACCATTTTATTTAGCACTTTTCATGACCTCTGTTTTTATTATTAACCCTCAAACCTTGTATGTTTTTTGCCTACGCCTTACTCAAACTATAGTCTTTTTCTGTCTTCCCTTGAAAGCAGAAATCCTTCATTCCAGCATTCACAGCCTTATGCTTATCTGTTGGCTTCTCCCTGTGGCCTTAAATTCTATTTGTGGGTCCTCAAGGTTAGGTGTTTATGTGGTAAGGTGAAAGGGATAAAGAGATATTTATTTTGCTTCAATCAAATCCATTCCAAGAAAGACCATGAATATTTCATGGGGTTTTGGGCACCAAGGACATCTTTCAAAAAAATGGATTTGATTTATTTTGTACAAATTCACTGGCAACAGTTTAACTATGGTCGAATTCTCACATCGTCTGACCCAGTTAATCCAAACACACCCACATCTGGGTGACGTGGAGTGCAAGGTCTTTGTGAAAAACATTTCAGAGGTTCTACTTTAAAGATATGTTTTATAGTACACATTGCAACTATTGTCAACAATGACAAGCTTTCATGAAACAGAAATATTTTACTTTCATACAACAGCATGGTAAATGATTGAATTAAAGCAGTTGCCGCATTCCATAGTTAAATATTACATGAAAATGTTTGAAATATGTACATTTGCATCATTGAGCCAAAAGACTCCACAAAGAGATCTTTGAGATATTACATTTTATTTTTGGTTACACACCCATGTACTCTTTTACTGTCTAAGATGCTTTCAGTACTGTACATTCAATACGGTGGACAGTTTTCAAAGTGGCAACACCACAGAATTTTCCCTGACAGTTTGACGCTGTCAATTTCAAGAGACGTGTCATGTTCTGCTCCCTTTCAGTAGAACACTACCACCACTTGAAATTACAGTTAGCTTTATGCGGTGACAACTGGAGTTGTATCAGACGGTGTGAGTACCTGAGGATAATGGGATCTAAGCTACATGAGAAATCTGCTACAAAGGAAAATCGATTTATAGCAAATCAAATCCAACCATGCTGCTGGAGAGACAACCAAGCAGGAAATAAGTGAAGTGTATCAAACAGAACCAGAGGATGATACAGAAACTAATGAAGTCTTATGGACGGTGGAGAGGAGGATGTTAAGAGTAGGGGTTGTAACTCCACAGGCAGCGAGGTTCCCTCCTCCTCCTCTTCCTGCTCTACTTCCATTGCTTCTTCTCGTAGTCCCACTTGGCGGAGAAGCCCTCCACCGGGTTGATCCTCATGTCAAGCATCCTCTGGACCTGCTTGGCCTCCCACTCTTCTTCCAGCGTGCGTGGCCTCGGCGGGTACACTGCAGAACGAGGTTCAGAGGAGAGAGTGAAGTCACTTTGGCGTGAAGCACTGCAGGACCAGCAATGCCCAGTTGACTGTAACTGCTGATCTACAGTTTCATTTTTATTTCACCTCTGTATGGCTGTACATCAGCAGTGAAAACTTTGGACATTTTTTTTGTTTATTTTTTTTAACCATTTTCCACATTTTAGAATAGTAGTAAAAAACTATGAAATGACACAAATGGAATTATTCTGTGACCAAAGAAGTGTTATAAACAAAACTCTTATTTTAGGTTATTCAAAATAGCAACAAATATTTTTTAAAAATAATACGGGAAAAAAAAATCCTACATAGTCAAATATACAGTAAATAGTGAACTTGATGCCCAAGAAACAAATTTCAAGCATTTAAGCGTAAGTCTTTAGATCAAAATGTCTTTGAATGCATGTTTCCCATTATCTTAATCAGGTGTCCAAACCTTTGACTGGTACTGTAGATGGATTCTGCCCTTAAACCGTGATATAATGACAGATTGTAGGCAATTAAGCATGATAACCCTACTCATACTTCACTGATTAATGGAAAGAGACACTGACGGTATTGCCATCGCTCCTGCATCTCTGACTCACCATAATACCGCTGCCACATGATCACAAGGCCCGTGATGCCGATGAAGATGAAGATGCCACCCATAACGGTCTTCCATTCACTAGAGGGCCGCTTCATCTCTGCATAGGTCTGATTGAACATCAGCCTGTAAACTGAGAGTGGAAATTCGGGTGAATCAGGGGAACAGTGGGGTGCAACACAAAGAAATCGGAAAGAGAGACGGGGGGAAAGAATGAAAGAAACAATAAAGTAGCCCTTTTTTGAGGGTTAAGACTGACACCGAACTGAAAATATGCTGAGTGTATGTGGGGCTAAGGGACAGGGATGTGGTCAATCTTACGAGCAACTTTCTCCTCATTGGAGAGCTGAGTCCAGGGGCCCTTCTCCTTCTGCTTCAGGCTCTTCTGGGCCGCATTGAGGGAATCTTGGTATGGTTTGTCAGGGAGTGGGATGTCTGTGCGGTCCCAGTACATTGGAAGGGACAGGTCTGCCTGTGGAGACGACACCTCTGCAGTGCGAAACACGGGGGGTTTACAAGTGTAAAGATTACACTTGCAGCAGGGTCAAACACACAAAACCAGATAGCCTATAACTATTTTACAACCCTATTTCTGGTATTTCACTGGAATGACATATACATTGTTATTAGAATATAAAAATTCAAGGAGATCAACGCAAAAGCAGGCACTTTACCAATGTTTGTAAATTGTGACATCTGTCTGGATGTAAGGGAAAGCCTTTGTAACACAAAGCTTTGGTTTCCTGTTGACAAACTATTTCCAATGATACAATATTTTCAGAACATACCATTGAATCTAGAAATTCCTGCAGTGATCTAATTATATTCATTATATTGACTAATATTCTCAAAGCTGGGGCATGGGGGTAAACATTAAATTACACAAACAAACCTGGTGTGCACACGAGCACAAGGAAATATGGCAATTTCACTGTGTTTTCTGCATATTAAAAAACAACAAGAAATAACTGAACACTGTTTTTCTGTGTTTTGACAGTGAAGAAACGATAACAGGAGAACAAATCAAGAGTCCACGGTCAAGCATATTTACCATGTCCATGACTGGCCATTCTGACATTAGAGCTAGTTGCTGCCATCATCACGCGCCTCGACAAGAGGCTTCCCATGCGGCACGCCGACATCTGCAGCATCTGAAACAATTTGGAGGAGAGAGGAGAGGTGACTTTTACACAGGGTAGTACAGCAAGAAGATTTATGTATGTTACAGTTTGAAGGAGAGCCTTCACCTGTCCCCTAGAAACTGAATGCTTGTTAATTGTTAGTTTGTGTTAATCATTAAAGTGTTAAATGTTCAAGGGCCTTATGTCTTCAATCCAATCCAAAACTACCAATAGGAGATCATTTTATCAAGTGCATCCAAATCTGTTAAGTGTACCTATTTGTCATTACAATTCTCTCTGTGCATGTGAAGCCATCCACTGATTAATGGACCATACCTGCTTAATCAGAGGCACATTAAATACATCTCTGTGGGTGCTGCTAGGAGACTCTTGTCTCCAAGCTTGTGGTCAAGGCTAGCTAGACTATCTTTCTTGTGAGCTACATAAACAGGCTTAATATAACAAATTCCACATTAAAAATCTAGCAAATAGCTATGCAAAGACTATCTAACTGCACTAGCTGAGAAGTGGATGTTAGCCATCACGTATAGTTGCAAACAAGCTGAGCTAATTTTGTTGCCTAGTTTGATAACAAACGTCCAGTCTAACCAGCACTATCAGTGATTAAGGTTAGCTTCCTGTACCCAGAATTCATAGGGGTGCTGTCTCTTTGCAGGTGCTATTTGAAGCATTTTGAAATTATACCACTAGCTTTTCATAATGAGGTAACCCACCACCTCCCAAGAGGTTGTTTTGTTCTCTGACTACAGGTTTCTCTCCTCTCAAGCCGAACCATGCCTGTTTGACCTAACACAAGAACCAGTGGTTTTAGGTTCCTTTTCTCGATGCAATGCTGTGTTACACAGGCATAGTTTTACAATTGTTTTGTTTTTCTGGTTGGCTTAGAAAATATATTGGTTTAATCAGAATAAACTGACACTTTTTTGACACTTTGCCTTCATCTGGTCTCCAACCTGTGGTCAACCCAATCACTGGCCTAGTAATCACAGAACAATTCTCAATTAAATGCCTTTAACCGTGCCAAAGATAGAGAATGGAGTTTGATAGCAGATGGAGTAGTCAGCTTTTATTCAGTTCTTCTCAACAAACTGCACAACAGGTGGAGAGGAGTTACCTCCACCTTATCAGGATCACTAGCTACATCATCCTACACATCACAGTCTGCATCATTCTTATAATGGTGGCTGGACAATCACACAGATCTTGGAGTAGACAGCTGTTCTCATGTAAATCCAGAGGAGAGAAGGAAGCAGTGTACTGTGTTTTCTTCTTATGTAATGGGATGTTAAAGTACCCAGAAGTCAGATCCATTATACTGAAAAATACACCCTCCACTAATAAGTATATGAGCTTAATGGAGCAGAAATCAGTACATACTCTGAAGTAATTGTTTTTCCTGACTAAAACAAAAGGCAAAGTCACAAGCAGATTTTTTAAAGATCTTCTCCATAACATTCAGTTTTTCTCAGTTTCAGATGGTGAGCAAACAAAGCCTTTAGTAAGACAACCTGAAAGGGTGATCATCAGTTCATAATTCAAAATTCATATGCCTCACCATAATCCAAATAACATCTGGACGATACAAGTTCACACAAATTTAGCCTTCCAGAAGGGAGACACAGGACAGGTGTCAACAGGCAAGTCCCCTAGCCCTAGACCGCTCAGCCTGCTATTACCATTCACTGTATTGCCACTACAGAACTGGCACCATCCACCTTCCCCACATTTTAGAAAGCAACTTGGTTTGTTTCCAAGTCATTAAAGTTCTTCAAAGAAATGTATAGTTAAACACCAGCCACCTTGAAGTTTCTTAGTAATCTCAGCCACCCATCTCCGAAGAGGTGTAACCACTCGCAAACAGAATGTTTCTGTTTTCACAATAAGATCATCTGGGTCCCCAAGGACTCTACTGCCTGCAGAAAGTTTCATTTTGGGCAGCAGAAGACGCTACACAAGATGTGCACTTGTAGCTTGAAGTCTTACTGTGCTCTTCAGAGTTTCAGTACCTACTTTGTCAATGTATAGTGTTGTCATATTGATTTTCCATGTCTGGATTTTCCACAACCTAACAACAAGCATCATAAGACAGGCTGTGTAATCATGAAATTACCTGTCCTAAGCTTACTTTGATTGATGCATTAACCAGCACTTATATGTATGATCAAGCCAATAAGTGGATATAATGCTGAACCATCACCATCCAGCACCTACCCAGGAGAATCTGGGTCCCAGGAGAATCTGGGTCCCTTGAAGATGCAGGAGGGCTAAAGGCAGGAGGTGGCACATTATGCACATTTGGAGTTTAGAACTTACCCCTCCCAGCACTTGATATCTCTACTAGAAAATGGCTGACTCCCAAGAACCGTTAATGTAGGGGAATTAAATTCCAGAACACCATACCCTCTGCTTAAGTTCATATTTTTAACACTGCTAAGCTCCTGCCTCCCAATGACTGCATTGTATGTCCCAGTGTTGCAAAAGCAAGAGAAAACTTGACAATAAAAATGCTGATACATAATTGAAAATGTTTTCTCTTACTTGACAAGCTCCACATGGAGTATGCATTTCTGAGCTGTTTGTTTTTACAGTAAAAAAATGAAACGGACATGTTAACACACAGCATTCAAAACGTGTTGCCTCATGTGCCTTTCCCATTACATCCATTAAGCGAAAAAAACAAACACTACACAAGACGTGCCTGTTACATCTACTGGTAGGCAACAATAGTAAGCACATACTATCCTCAAACACATTTACCTATTAAATATTCAACACCAGACACAGTTGATCGAGGTATAATGGTGTTTTTACCATATTATTTTTATTTTATCCTTTCCATTTCAAGTTCACGAGACACCACAAAATATATTATATATACAAAGATAAAGGATCAAGGAGCTCACAAAAAAGCACAGAGAAGAGCAGCAAGACTAGTTCCAGGGCTGATAGAGCTCACCTCTGAAGAGACATATAAGGCACTTATTTATTCACCTATTCACTTTTGACAGATAAAAGAAGAGGGGTTTAACTGAAGCACATGAAGTTTGCTTTCTGTTTGACTATAAAGGATATAGATGAATAGAATATCAATGGTAAAGTAGTTCATGGGAAACACGATACATGAAAGGAGCCTACTCCTTCTCACAGAGCTACACATGCATGGAACAGCATGCTGGGATTTATAGTGGAGTTGAGGACCCTGATATCCTTCGAAGCCAAGTCAATGTGGTAATAGATTCAGTCTAGATCAGTTGGACTGAAAGGCTTGTTCTCGTCATAATGCTTTATGTTCTTATGTTCTTAACTGCCTGCCTGTGCTGCTGTATGCGTTGCAGGACCTATTTTCTGTGAGAGACTTGCGGATCGCGTCGCTATTTTCCATGCAGAAAACAAAGCCCTATAACTGGGGGAATCTGGCAAGTGGTCAAAAGCAGGACGGCGCAGGAAGTCAGCCATGGAGCAGAGTCCGTAATGACCTCCACAGACGGACAAACAGACAGGCCGATAAGAAAACTAACTTTTCCTTACCAGCTGAAACTTACTAAGTAACCAAAAATCCCTTCTTTGTGTGTGGTGCTGTATGCTAGTTTAGCCAAATGTAACAGATTGCTTTCAAGCCGAGACTAGTAACGTGGGAGAGTTATATTATTGCCCATATATGGACTTTAGAGGTGGTTTCTCTTTATTTGTGCAGATTTAAACAAATAAGCATTGCAAATAATTCAAGCTGCACTGTATTCTGAAGGATTAATTGGTTAGCAAAGTCACATTTGATGAAAATTTGATGAAATTTGATGAAAATATCTCTTACAAACATTGTAAAATATGAAAGAATTGCCTCTTTCCTTTTAGCCATATCTCTTTTAATATTGCTTGCTCCTTAATGCTTATATTACGTTTACAGCTTTCTCGAGTGATAATGTCAAAATGTCAACTGTCCTTGCCCAGCTAAGTACCAGAGGTTCGTGAAAAAGCTCAGTTCTCCCCTCCCCTATCACCACACTCCATTTGCTCTAGGCTGGCAGAAACTCTGGGCATGTGATGGTTATCAGGTACTCACACTGCTCCTATGAGACTGGATCACACAGGTGTCAGAACTGAAGAACAAAAGTGAGAATGTCTGCTCCTTTCGGGCTGCCTCCCTTGCTCTTTCGTTCTTTCTGCAGCTAGATTTGGCTCCTGTCACCGACAGGGGATTGGGCTGGCCAGGAAAGTATATGGGTGGGCAGGGAGGAGGAGCGGGGACAGAGAGAGACCGAGGGAGCACAAGTAAACAGTTTTATATCATGTGATTCCCTCAGCAGATGAGGATTGGCGGGCTGAGCTGTGGACCACGTCTCAGTTCCTGCCTGCGTGTTCGCTTCTCTGAACCCCAACCTTCACCCACCTTGCATCTCCACAGAGGTTGAAGCAGCCGTTACTGACAATGGACTCGAGGCTAGGTGCTCGTACAGGGAGTGAGCCTGCGGCGAGCTGTTGATTCTCAGTGTGCAGTGAATGAGAGAGACCAGAGCCGTTCCTGGCACACATGCATAAGGGTTGGCAGAATTCCCATCTGCTGGTGTTTTTCACAAGGCAAGCGGCGGTCAAGAATTTGCAAGGGGAGGAGGGAGTGGGTGCAGGCTGAGGGTAATTTAAGGACAGATTAGCCTTTCAACTCTGTGGTGTTAACACTCTTAGCCCCTAATTCTGTCTTCAATGGTCTAAAACAAGAGCAAAGTAGAAAAAGGACAACATGCTTGCTTGTAGTTGAAAGATATATTCAGAATCAGAGTAGAACAGTATTATTTGTACAGTTACAGTAACATAAAGTAATTTCATACTGCATGCAACAGTGCATAATATTTCCTAATATTTCACTGCTTTACTGTAGTACATAAGTTTATGCAATACATCTAACAATTACAACATAATAATAATAATAATAATAATAATAATAATAATAATAAGATGTGGTAATAGTAATTGTTAGATGTATTGCATAACTGTATCTACTACAGTAAAATACTGAAATATTAGGAAATATTATACACTGTTACATACTGTTACACTGTTACACAATAATAATAGATTGCATTTATATATTTCAATGACCTCAAAGAACTTTACAGTGTAAGTCTTGGTGAATGGATAATGCATTTGCATTTTCTTATATGGATAATATCTGTAATCTGTGCATACTGGCTTTGTCTGCATATCTTATCAGTGATATATATTGCATATATTGTATTGTCTGCATATATTATCAGTGGAAAAACATAAGATCCCATCCTTGGCCTCTGAATAGCCACCCCAATATGAAAAGCATTTTTATTTATCTGCTTAGTGTGTGTTGTAACAGCATGAAAAACTGTACACACAAGACACATTCAAATACGCAGCTGGCCCTTATATGTAGTGACAATCAGTGTGTGTGTACAGTGGGTTATTTGATAAATACGTACATCTTAAGTACATTATAGAGGAGCTTAGTTCCATTAGTAGATAGCCAGCAACTCCTTTATCCTGACTGCTATGTTATAAAAATTGGGGTGAGGTTAAGTAGTGCCTCTTTATTTCTGAAGCAGTGAAATTCCAGCTTCATTCAACTAGCAAGTGCCACTTTTGACCTGGCTCGAAGTAGACTTAGGGATCAGACAACCCAATGCTTGCTCTAACACCATCCAATTTGGTAAAAAAAAAAAAAAACAGTTCCAATGTCAGTGCAAGGGACCACTAAATGTGTCAATGTTTAATGTTATTTGTTCAAAGTTCTGAATTCAATTGCCACGTCAGATAATGGTTGTTTTATTAAATAAAACCACTAGGTGGCAGTTTGTGCCACTGGTATACTGATGAGTCAGCTACGATAAATTGCACTGGATTTCATCTGTAAATTTGGACAGAATTCTTTTAAAATTACCACTAGGTGGAAGTGTTTTCTAGAAAATAGAACCACCTAAGTTACAGGAAAGGCAAGGGAGGGTAGTGATTTCTGAGGTCAAAGGTCAGAAAGTACATTTTTAAAGGAGAAACTACAAATACACCTTACATTTACATTTACATTTAGGTCATTTGGCAGACGCTTTTATCCAAAGCGACTTACAAGTGAGGAACAGCAAGCAAGCTACAGTAATGTAGAAGACCTTAGCGTAAGTTTTAAGTGCAACCTAAAACAACTAAACTCAACTAAGTAAGTCAAGGAAAGTAGAAAACAATGGTAAACAAGGTGAAAGGTAAGAACAAACAAATAGTTACAGGAGAAAAAAGTGCGAGGCAAAAAGTGCGCAGAGATGGAATTATGTTGGAGTTGTAAGAAGTGTTTAGAAGAGGAGGTGCTCTCGGAAGAGCTGGGTCTTCAAGAGGTTCTTGAAGATAGAGAGGGATGCCCCTGCTCTTATGGCACAAGGTAGCTCATTCCACCAGCGGGGAACTACATGTGAGAATAGTCTGGACTGAGATTGCCTTATGTGTAGGGATGGCAATGCTAGCCGACGTTCCTGGGAGGAGCGTAACGGCCGAGAAGGAGCATAAGCCTGTATGATTGAGCTCAGATATGTCAGAGCAGACCCAGAGGTCACTGTGTAGGCAAGCATGAGAGACTTGAATTTGATAGGGGCAGCCACGGGTAGCAAGTGGAGCTCAATGAGCAATGGGGGGACAGGGGCCTTTTGGGCTGATCGAAAACCAGACGCGCCGCCGCGTTCTGAACCATTTGTAGTGGTTCCACTGCACACGCTGGGACCTTGTGCTGATTGTTTTTAATGTAGATGCATTTGTGGGTGGACAAGAATGCTGGCGTTTTATTTTTATCTCACTGTGGTAGCAGAATGGAAGGTAGGCCCTGCTCTGCTCTGTGTGGGAGCTGGTGTTCCTGTTGTTTTTCAGGCCTGCCTGTACTAGGGCCCAGTGGTCAAATTCCACGTGGGCAAGTAACGGCAGGGAAGCGTTCCAACACATACGCATTCACTTGAAAGTAATCTGGATGAAACAAGCTTTCACTTCACATCCTGTTTTACTTTTCACTTGTTAGTAATAAGACTATTTCTATACCACATTACTCTTTCATTACTTTATTCCTCTCAGAAAGAGCAGGCTGTAACCCAATATCATCTACATTTTGTCATCTTTAAGAGAAAGGGAATAAGAGATAGATATAATAGGGGGCGTTTATGGCAATAAGTTGGTCGTTAAAGGAATATGGCTCAGCTGTAAAAGTGATTTCTTAATCTAATGTCAATATGCCAATTTTCCTTTAGTTCAGTACAAAACGAATGTGAACACCATCACATTGGGTGTCAAACACAAAACGTTCGCACATCTAAATGGACAGTTGACTCCATAATTTGCACTGACGATTAACAGTGTGCTAATGGACTATTAAGACATTCTATTGTTCACTTAATTGGCAGCTTGGTTTGTGGACAACTTCTTTTGTTGTATGGTCATGATGTGACTTCTGCCCAAGCCGTAACCATCAAATTTCTCCTTGGCCATTGTTCAATGTTTTAATTTATCCGGCATGACTATTGGCTGTTAAGAGTGCTTGTAGGGTGATCGCCTCATAGCATGTTTACCACCTTGTGATTATTTGGTGGCAGGAGACATAATTTGTAATGCTGAAATTTCATTTAAGTATGAAACATACATACGAAATATAGCATTACTGGGAACTGGCAAAGGCAATTATTGGGGGAGGATGCTGAACCTCTCACACTGTCAGACCCAAGATCCTGAGCAACAAAGTCCATATATCATCCAAACCTTGAAAAATTGTCTTGAGGTCATACAGTGATGTAAAATCCTGGCCAAATCATGCAATGTAAGATCAGTATATATGAATGACAGTACATGACCATGTGGCTTATATGACATGCATAAATGTGCATGTTTTCACCAGACACCTCTAGGATGCTCTGGTGAAAGTGTGTGTTGTTATGGTCCTTGCTCTGGTCCAAATCTATGTGCACTTTCTGAACCTCACTGAGAGAAATAAATACTCTTCCAACTTTATTTCACATTGAGAGTGAGCATTGCTCACAGCAAATGTAGGACACGTGAGGTATTAAGCTCATTCACTTGGTATTACACCTCCCTTCTTTAACACTGAGTTTCAAAATCCATGTATCAAGTACCCTAGGATTATGTGCTGTCTATTTTTTAAGCATCACATAATGCTAGGGTAAATCACTTTTGTTCTTGTTTAATTTAAAATACAGTAAAGTGAAAGCTGGCACATTGTGTATCTAACATCGGAATAGAGGAGATTGTGCATTAAATGTTGCTGTCATTCACTCCTGCTCACAAAAAATGGGTCAGTTAAAGCAGTAACATGCAATTTTATGCTTATTGTGGTAATGGCTGTGGTAAAGTTATGGTTTGATGCCATTACATTTTGTACCAGTAGATAATTTCCTGACAAAGTAGATACTGTGTTTCATGGTCTTTAAATGTATTTTCATTTTAACCCTGCACCCTCCATAACTCCAGGGATCCCTTTTACATTGTTTGTGGATGTCATTGAAAAGCCCTTAGCTGTGGAGTAGTGGCCTTTTCTTCAAGCCATCATCAGCGGTGAGCCGCGGGGACAGCATGGCTGCCTCCAGATCCAGGTCACAGCTGCTAGGATGGGCTGCACCCCAGGCAGGGACAGGGCAGAGGGGGATGCGTTTTGCAGGGCTCTGGGCTGGCTGCATGGAAAGCTGAGATGTACAGCACAATATTGCTCCTTTCAAACATGCGTCTGCTGCTCAGGGTCTGGAGGGTTATGTGTGTGTGTGTGTGTGTGTGTGTGTGTGTGTCAGCGTGTGTGCAGAAGGGGTGTCCGGATGGGGTTTAGATTATTGTGGGTGTTTGACGTGACAATAACAGCTGCGAGGACAAAGCAGAGGGCAGGGGCAGACACTGCACGCCGCGGACTCCCCCCCGCCAAGCGGCACGTGCCCCCTGATTCATTCACAGAAAATGAGGCAGAAGCGGTAGCAGTGTCAGCCCTGTCTCTGCCCCCATTGTCCCCGCAGCCCCTGTTCTACTCTGCTGCATGCTGCACAGCGCATTAGAATTGGAGATTTTTTATGGAAGGGGGGCACACGAATACCATTTGTCATTTTTTTTTCCCCATTCTGTCTCTTTCATAAAAAAGGAATCAGGATTGAAGGATGAATTAGCCTTTGACTGACATCTCAAAGTCAATCTGGCCTCCCCCACATCCAGCCAACGCCCAGCTTGCTAACTGAACCAACGGCAAATAAATTGCCCCCATACACAGACTTTTGGCTGGCACACATGGACATTATCTCTATTCAACAAATCAGTAACGGACACTTCCTTGTTCCAAGTGAAATATACAGGAAAGGATAAACTGCAATATGATACTTTTATGCTTAGGGTGTGTTCTACTGTTCCTCAACTATTTTAGTGTCTTAAATAGCTATAACTAGAATTTATGACAATCATTCCAACATGTTGCCAAAACAATAAATGAAAACAGCTTGAGAGACTCTTTTGCTGAAATAGAACTGCTCATATTGAAGTTTACCACCTCTCTTCATTAGACTGTGTGATGCTTCTGGTCAGGTATGCTACCTGAACACAGGTGACATCACCTGATTTGTTTCTGAAGGTTCTAATAATTGTGTAATTACATTAGATGGGGAAAGCTCTGTGGGTCCAGCATGTGTTGAGGCAGATATTGAGTGAGTGGGTGGTTTTGGGCTGTGGGCACGATGCAAAAGGAAGTAAATTGCAGAGATAGGAGTTCAATGAAAATA
The DNA here is from genome assembly GCA_019176425.1 of Megalops atlanticus. Lineage (NCBI taxonomy): Eukaryota > Metazoa > Chordata > Actinopteri > Elopiformes > Megalopidae > Megalops > Megalops atlanticus. Next base: position 19,805,778 of record CM032882.1, read on the forward strand.
CTGTGTGGCCTGTTGTTTCTATAGCCCTGACGGAATAGACAAGCCCAGGCTTGCTGGCTCATCTCTTGCCGGGCCTGTTTTTGTCAGCTTAAACTCCATTGTGCCCAAACCCCTACCCTGGAGCCGCATAGGGCTGGGAGTGAAAATGGGTCAGGTTCCCTCGCTCCTGGGCAGGAGGCTTATTTTTGTTGCAGTTTTGCTGCTTTTGTGTTCAGTTCTGCCTCCTCTGGCTGCCTTTGAGCACCATGTTGTGAAGAGGGTCCATACAAATAGGATGATTTCTACCCTGTAACTGCCTGGATTTAGCAGATGTCCTTCATTACCATTTTGTTACTATCGTTTATCATTTGCTGAGTTGCTGCTCAGATTTGTTTCTAATAACAGTAACACTCAATCAAGAAGACCTCACTGTTTTGCAAACAACTTTCAAAAAAGTGCCAAGAAAAATAATTTGAAGAACAATGGCCTATTTAAATTAAATTGAAAAGACACAGATAAGAGACTGGTTATATATCTCTCATCAGAAGGTGTTTGTTTTTCTCTTGGTCATGGTCAGTGTAGAGTGTGCCCTGTGTTGCCTCTAAATTTTTGGGCCTTCCTCTTGGTGTCCGAGTGCACCCCACTTCCTCTGATAAATCACCTGAAACACAATAGCCGGAGAGGGGAGCACTCCAGAGCCGTCCTCAACATTAACTTCATTCCCAATCAATCTACAAGACAAAGCTCTCTCTGTCACACTTTGTTTTTAGGGGCTTAGGAGAGAAAACGTGAAGAAAATTAAACAGGGCTTTAATGAATTGGCTGTAATGGACCGCAAACAAAGGTGGGCTGTTAAGCTGTGTGAATGTCTCAGTGATTGAGCCGTGGATGTGGAATGCTTGCACTATTTTGCAGAATGGCTCCGATGTTTAGAGTTTGTGCTCGATGTGTCATGGCGATAGTAGTTACTGTTTGGGTATAGGAGTTGTGCTCATTCTGTCTTGTTACCTCACTACATGTATGCTAAACTATGAGCTGTGTACACCATTATCTTTTCTACATTATATACTGTATTAGTTGCATTGTTAGCAAGTTGTCTTGAGTACTGGCCATTGATATAATGAGTTGATACTTTAATAATAATTAATGTGCCAGTGGATGTTAGGGGGACAGGGGAACAATCAGGGGACTTGGGTCTAAAGAGAACATTTCAGATGAGGTTATACTTATAAAACTGTATATAATCAAGTTGTTCCACTTTTGCATCATGAAATAATTTGAGGCCCATGTCGGCATGAACTGATATCTGACTTTCACTCTGTCAATGATACTTGCAGTCTTTCCAACCCAGGTCTGTACTGTATACACATATGTAGACTCCACCTACAGTGTGCTGCTGATTCAGTTACAACTCTTGGTTAATTCAAACAGTGTGGCATTAATTATTCAGGTATGATTCTGTGCTGTGCCTCAGAGTGATGAAGAAGAGGCTTTGCTTGTATAGCTCACACACCCCAGTTACAGGGGGGTACAGTCTCTTTGCCCTGGTGCCCAGGTAAGGCTTACCCTGTGGCAGCCTGCACCTTTACCCCCTGCTGGATCCATTGCGACTGGAGGAACGCATCCATTCGGTGTCAGTAATGTAGGGCAGAGGAATCCCTGAGGGAATTAGTTGTCTTTCATCTGCAGTATGAAGAGCTGTTTGTTTGAAGACGGAAATAAAAAACACTTGCCGACTGTTCTAGAGCTTTGTGGCTACGGAGCCACAGAAGAGGCGTGACCCTGCTAACGATCAAAGAAAAACCTACTGAACCGGTCCAGCAGTGTCACAGCACAGTCTGCAAATACACACACATCGCGCACACACAGACATTAACCTATACATAGATGGTGCTCTTAGGTCATACTTCCCAACTAGGCAGCAATTGATTCCTTTAGGATCTCAATGATGAAATTATTCATGACCAGTTCATTATTTACAAAGGAGTGAGAAAGCAATGGATAATGATAAAATGGCGTGAGCACCAAGCCAAAAATACAAGCTGGACTGAAGCAGAGGAGAGCTATGACAAGAGCATGAGGGTTTATTTCATTTATCTGCAAACAGCTACCACTACCAACAACAGAAGGACCTTCAGTGGACAAAATAGCTGGGTAGCGTGGCAGAAACACTTGAGGAGACTGTATGTAACCAGATAGTGCACTGTCATTGACAGGGGTCAGCACTGAAGTGGATGTCAAGCAATGAGGTGGTGATACACAGTACAATTTCACTACTTCAAAATTCAGAGTGGCAGGGGGTGTACCTTTTTCTGTATTTGTAATATGTGTTCTCAGATTAATTGCCAAATATATTGACTATATATAATATTGACTATATCTCAAATTGTCATAGGTCAGTTGACATTCTCAGCCGCAGCCTGTGTTACATCCCACTGACAGAGACAAATGTTCTTGCTGCCCTCCATTTTGTTCACGCTAACTGCACCTCTCCCTTACCTCTGCCAGTGCTGTGATTGTTGAACCATGTCAGTAGATTTCCAGCTGCCTGGCCCATATGTGCTTAGCTCTGACATACTGTATGTATCCCATTCATAATTTTGCCTTCTTGCTAACAACCGCTAAGGACAATCTCCAGTTTCTCAGTAACCTCTCCTGCAGGTGGTATGGTCTCAGATTTCACTGTAGCAGCCAACTCTGTACAAGGCTTGTCTGCCCTAATCTCCACACTGGTGCCCTTGTGTGTTTATTTAGCAGAGGCAAAACACCTCCACCCCTCTCTGCCACAATCCTGTCTGTCTTTTCAAGAGTAATGCAGAAAAGGAACGAGCGAGAGATACATTTCCTCTTTATTTGTTTATACAATCTATGTTCATAGTGTTTTGCATTCTTCTATATTATTCCATAATACTTCTCTGTTATTGCTACAACTCAGCAGTTTTATGTGTGCGTTACATGTGCTGTGCATAATAAAACATGAAAACAAAATGAAAACAAGTCAAAGGATGGGACCTTGTGGGACATCGAAGTGTTGTGCCCTTGAACAAGGTACTCTAAATTGCTTCAATAAATATGCTGAATAGAAATGGATGTATGCTTCACACTTAAACGACTGAACACAACACCCTGAATATGTCAGTCCAATCACCAATCAGAAAGGTGTGCACTTTGTGGTGCAGATTTAGCATCTTTGTCCTGATGGCACATCCTCAGGGTACAGATATTATAATCCATAATTCTGTTATGTTCATTCCTTGCGGAGACATCACAACAGCCGCAAATTGAGGAGAAACAGAGACTAACAGTGTGGCACGTCTGTGTTGCATGTAACTAGGCCCAGACTAGTGAATTAAGCAGGGAATAGGCAATGATCATTACACCCCCATCTCCTCCGGCCTCCATTGTGTTCTGGGCCTGCTCCCCTGGGCTCTGATCTCTCTCGCTGATGATCGACCCAGTAATGAGTGCGGGGGGGAGACAGTTTGAGGGAGTGTGTGTTGGGGGGCGTGACATCACTGGAGAATGGTACAATGAGCCTGGCGCATGCAGGCCTCACCTCTGACCCCCGTCGTCTAGTCGTTCATGCATCCCTCCCTCTGTCTTGCCTGTTACAACCCTCCTCCTCCTCCTTAGGGTGTTTTTCAGATTGAGGGATAGCTACAGCAGCTGGTCGTCTGGAGGAAACAGGAAGTAAAGGTGGACAGGGGGGAGCCTGAGGGAGAGAAATGAGCCAAGAGGGAAAATGAAACCGGCAATATTTTGTAATGTTTTGCCATCTCTGGCTTGATCTGATCATTATGTTCAAGTTTTAGTTTTTTGATCTTTTCTGCAATATTTCTGTGCAGTGTTCTATGAGTGTGGTTTTACTGAAAAGGGGCTATACCACATCTTGATTGATTGACTTGTTTTGAAAAAGAAAATGAACCAAAGGAGACAGGGAGGAAGAGGAGGCTTGCTCTTCAGAACTGCTGATATGGAAGTGAAGAAGACCCATCATCATCATCATCATCATCCATCCCTGTCAGTACCAGCAGACGAAACTCGCCCCACCCCGGTCCGTCCCACCTAAACCTGCCAAAGAGCAGTTGCACCCCGGCTGTAAATCTCCATCTGTCGCAGCTCAGCAGTCACCTGACCTTCTGCTGCTGAGACCTTGACCCAGGCGACCCTGACGAGCGTGCCTGCTGGTCCCTCGAGCCTCCGCGGCCCCTCCGACTGCCTCTCCTCCACCCTCTCCCTCTCCTCGCTCCGTCCGGCCGCTGCCGATTGGGAATAAGCACCCTGCTTAATTCAGCACGCAGCTCCTCGGCCCGACATCTGCTGACCCCGCTCTGCTGTTAGCTTGTGCAGACCGCTTAAGAGCTTCAGAGGGAAAGAGGAAGAGTAACAGGGATGGTCTATAACCTAGTACCTGCGTTGCTCAACAATACATGTCTCCCTGAAGCATCCCAGTTTATATTGCCATTTTACAGAGGCTGATGTTTATGACCTTCTCAGTTCCTCTGAGAAAGGACAGCTCTCCATGGACTTCTTTATCAAACCAAAAAAATTTAAAATTAGTCTGTATAATGGGACACAAAAGGATTCTGACATTTGAAGGAGGCTTTAAAGATCTGTTATTTCCTGTCAAAGAGGCAATAATGCCTACCTCATTCTAAGATAATGTTAGAGCATTTCCACTTCATTAACTGGAAATAACAGATCTCTACAATTTACACAAAATTACATGCCTCTTTTATATGCAGACTTGTATTCAATTTCTGTGGACTGATTACTGCTGACAACCACTGAGAACTGTCCTTCCTAAAAGGAACTCAAGAAGACCATAATTGTCATCTTGAACTTTGTTTTTTTAAAAAGGGTTTTTTTTCAAAGTACACTGTGTCCCATTTCTCTCAACAAAATGACTGCACAAAAAAAACAAAAAAAAATGAAAAGCCCTCGTTCTGAAGATGAGCGCTATAAATATCAGCCATAGTTGGGGGGGTGGGGGTCGGGTTTTAAAAACAACCATGCTCTGAATGAGACGGAAGCCTGACTCAAGAGGCCTGACAGCAAAGACTGAAGACCAATGTCCCAGGCTGGCCTTCACATTACTGCCAGAATACACTGTGAATACAAGGAAGCCAGATTTATAAATAGATGAAGTTACACGAGATTGAAGAGGTAGATAGAACCATGTTCATCAACAATCAGACAAAGAGGAAGAAACCACACTGATCTGACAAGTTCTTTTTTAAGGTATTTTCAATTACGTTTCTTGAAAATCATGGGGGCGTGTGGAGAAGTAGTCATACCACACGCCTGAGAAAGGGAGAGGAAGAGATGGAAAGTTGAGAATTTTTTCACTCGTTGCCTCACTTAATTGATTAATGGCCAAGCATCAAGGGCTTGAGTCTTGCTAATCTAATCTTGCTTGTTTTGCACTGGGAACACTGAGCTGCATTCCCTCATGATGGAATGGCATGCATCATTTGGAGGAAAGTATTGTGACAGATAGAAACAGAGGGTAGAAAACAAGCCATTTATACTGCACATTCCTATGTTAAGACATTTCTAGGGAAATATATATACATTACATATTATATTATATCTGTTTTGCCCATATGTTTATATTGGTCACTTCTGTAATGAATATTCAGAAAAAAATATTTTGTTCAGTGAAATTAATAAGAATAAGAATACACTGAAATGGTTACAGATCTAGTCTAAGATATCCACTTAGTAAAGAGTACAGCCTGAAAGGAGAAAGTGATAAATGTAAAACCAATACATGGACACGCTTTATGCACTGTCAAATGAAGTAGATCACTGGTACCAAAAGCAGAAAAAGTGAAACTACAGGTGAACAAGCTGTGTGTTAACAAAGAAACTTGCTAAATATTTACAGACATGCTAATGTATCTTTTATTGTCCTTTCTTTATCTCAGCATTAAATATTTGTTTCAGGCTTGATAACATTAATAGATAAAAATGGGAAAAAATTGTTTTCTTAATGATTATGAATGGTGTGGCTTATAGTGAATTTCCTGAGAAGAAGAGGGCGGTATATTCTGCTAGAGAGAGAATAAGAAGTCATTGTGTGTGAGAATTAAAGCACCTTGCCATGTCTGGGGAGTGGAGGAAGCTTTCACGGTGTTGGGGGCCAAGCAGGAATTTCCTCCTCTCTGATCCAGGCTTGCTTGGCTCAACGTCAGCATGATAGACGAGGGCCTCTTCAGTTAACTGGAAGTCATTACAGCAATAATGACATTCACAATAACAAAACAACTCCTTTAATGAATTTCGACTACATGCCAGTTGTGAAAGAAAATTCATACCTGAGAATTTGCTTGACATGATAGGTTGCTGGACAGCTGTACATGTCTCAAATGGAAAACTGAAATGAGCAATAGTCAATGTTTTTGCTATAGATCTGTTAGTTTTGTTCATTATTCATCTCACTTCAACAGCAATACCTGAGTGTTGCATGTCCTCACTTCTGCCACTGCTCAAAGTGAAATTACCACCACATTCAGATCATCATGATGTCAAGGCCATAAAATTATATAACACTGTGAGTGAAGTTCATATGTAAGCTCGAGGATGTTTTTTTGTCCCCTTTCTAAGCAGCTGTACTTTCCTCTAATTGTCATTCTTGGGTACAATGCAAAAAGCCAGACCACAATGATTTGCTTTGATTTGTCACCAAGCTCCTCAGAAACTCCCCAGACAGACGGAGCAAGCTTGGAGTGGGGTGGGGGTGGGATAAAAGGAGAGAGTGTCAGCCGGTTTTTGGAAGCCCCTGGGAGTGCATTATCTGTTGCGGAGCCCAGGGGGCTGTGTGGCTGCTCATTGGAACAGTTTAAATTGTGGACAATGGGGCAGCAGCAGTTCCTCCTGCCATGGTGGGTGTCACTAATGAAGGGTTAAAAAGCTCACTGCTGGGGAGGAGGGGGCAGAGGGGCCTAGCCATCTCTCTTTCCTCTGTCTCCCCTCTCCTATCTTAATCACTGACTGTTCTTGGTTCATTTCTTCCTGCAGTGGTTTATCTGTGAACTTGAAAAAAGGTAATGAGGCAAAGCTCTCTTGGCTGACATCAAGCTCTGTGATCACTAAACAGGAGTTTGTAGCTGGTTTTTGCATTACATTACAGACATTTAGCAGACACTCTTATCCAGAGTTACTTACAATTTTTACACATTATACATTTATACAGCTGGATTTTTACTGAGGCAATTCTGGGTTAAGTATCTTGCCCAAGGGCACAACAGCAGTGCCCCACCAGCAAATCAAACCAGCAACCTTTTGGTTACAAGTCCTGCGCCTTACCACTATGCTACACTGCTGCCCCACCATCACTGTTTCCAGTATCATTTTGCGTTCAGCACATAACTTCTTACGAAATTTATGGCATTATTTAGAAGGAAGAAAGACCTAAGTTATCTTCATGAGTCATAAACTGTGATCTTCGAACCTTCCTCATTGCACGCAGACACAAACACACATACAAACACACTTTCCCCCATTTACCTCTGTCGTCCCTTTGATGTGACGCACATTCTGATTGCATCATCTTTCAGTGTGATGCACTCTCAAGCCCTCTTATCCAAATGATTTACCCTGATCTAACCTTTTAATGATGATGATAAAAATAAATTCTGAGGTTTCAGCTGAGAGGAATCATATTACTCTTCCCAGAGAGACAGAAAAGCAAGTGTTCTCCCTGACACACAAAGAAGAAATTTATTGTGGCATCATCAAGTCTTAAACTAGATAAATAATGTGCTGTGCAGTCTGAAATTAAACCAATCTTCTATTTAATACGAAAATTACATACTTAAAAAAACACACTGCACTCGTGACGTCCCCATTGCTACAACTATGTTGGCCTCAGCTAATCTTCACTGTTTTCTTGGCTGTTGTCCAACGGGTAATGGAATGAAAACCCAGAGAGTTATGCAGTTTAATTACAGCTAAACGTTAATGCAGAGCTCAGTCTGATAATTAAGGGAGGCATAGAAAGCCATGACAGGCAAGCCTAGGCCTACTTCCCTCTGGCTGGTATGGAACAAGAAGAAACAGCGGTGTGTGCACTGGTATAAAAGATAAACCTCCAGTCACATCTGTGGTAGGCCTACATGGTAAGTGAACAACCTGCTTGATCTAGTGCACCCCACCTGCGCCCCCTTATTTGCTTGAAACCAGAGTTTCAGTTCAGAGCACTTTCTTTACACTGATGACCGTCACACAAAACCAAGTAAAATTTTCAATAATGCAACAAGATAATAACTAACGACGGATTCACACACATAATTATGCAACCACCTAAGATCAGAAAAGGTGAATACAGCCTGGGGTCTGGTATTTTAGTTCCGAAGAAGGAGAAAGAGTTTACTTGCTAAGGCCAACACTATTCACTTCGCCTGCGGCCACACACAAAATATGCAGTGACTGCTGTGCCTAAGATTGTCGTTGCATAACTGAATACCACAACGCCATTTCGGTATATATGAATTGCCATTACAAGCGTTAAGGTTGCGTTTGATATGGTTACAGCGATATAACGTCACTTTTGTTTGGTTTGGAGTCCGAAGAAGGGATCCCACCTGGCCACAGGCCGTTGTTAAATACTCGTTTGAAGATCACAAATAGGGAAAAAGAGGGAGGTAGGGTGGAGGAGTGATGCCGAGAAGAGCTGACCCTGACATTAGGCCGTCGATGGAATTTTTACAGTCGTGGACAGGACTGGTTTGTTTAAGTTTGGTTGATTCCGTTCATGCCACTGTCTCTGCATTACAAGGTACAAAATTCAGCCCATTTTTCAGACACGTGAGTATGCGTTTCCTAGGAGCCGTGGTTTCGGGCGTCTTCCAAACTTTGGACGGACCAATGGCTTGATACTGCACCTACCATACACATCTGATGTTAGGGGTGTAATAAGCCGTCGGTATGGAAAAAATATGTTAAACACATACCGGGAAACAATACAACTCAGAAACATCTGTATATAATTCACACCTGAGACAGTATGAAGTGTTTAATACAGATGCTTTATATGGCAAATGAATATATAAAAGAGCTAGTGTTTGTGTTTTTAAATTACCATGCGTTAGTCACGTTTTGGTATCACCCGCGCAGAAATTGAATTTCTCCGATGCATGCAAAAGGATTTAGCTGGCATGTCAGTGCTGTACAGACCCCTTATCAGTGAAAAGTAAACGTAAGCAAACAGTAGTATCAGTATTAGCTAAATAAACCGTCTTTGCCTGTGCCTCGGCCCGGAGGTAAGTAGCTAGCTAGTAACATGGCAAATGAGAAATCAAAGCAGGCATTTGAATTTCACTGGCTGTTTATTTGCATGGCCAACTCGCTGCAGTCAGGCACTTTTAAAATATTGTCTTTTCTGATTTACTAAAGTTTGTCATAACCTTAAGCAATATAACTGTCGTATATTTTTAATTAATATAACTTGGTGTATTTTGTCCTGGGCAATTTTTGCTTATATGAAAAGTAACCGTTCAGACCGGCAAAGTTACCTAGCAAGTTAAGCGTTGATTTACTAGGTCCTAGGTAAAGACACACTAGTTAGGTAACTAAATCGGGGAATGTTTTTCAATCTTAAATTACGCCGTCTTGCTAGACCATCCCGCGTGTGGAGAGCAGGTCCGCGTTGTCTCTATTTGCTTGTTGAGTACAAACATGAATTCATTCATTTCAGCCACCGGGCAACAAACGTGCCCTGTGAAAGAAATTCGTCTGTAAAAGACGTTCGGTAGCTATTCATTACTCACGATTTAACGAACTAGCTACCTAACTAGGTAATTGACGTATGCAATATTCGCAATAATTATTCCTATAGGTAACTAGGTGTCGAAAATTTGCATTGTGCCACGTGATAAGATTCCCCAAAAATACGCTGTCATATTACATCATGCGAGGCCTCACATGGTGCAGCATAGTAGCACTGTAACGACCACTAAATGAAATGTATTGGGCAAGGAGGGATAGTGATACAGTAGCAGAAAGCACAAGTCGCAAGTGGGTATATTTGAACAACGCAAGGTTGTAAGTAGATGTTTTGGTGCGATATCGTATAGTAAGGCATTTCTATACATGTTCTGCTCTCAACAGGTCGAAATGAGCAAATTTTGATAGGGGGAAACCGTTAAACCTAATGACCCCTCTGCTCATGGCAACCAAAGCTAAACAGCTGCTTCACTTTTGGTAGAACAATGACAGTTATCAGTTATTAAAAACAGAAAGAGAAGTAAACAGCCTCAAATAGCTACAGGTTTCCACACAGTGTGATCAAACTGAAACGATTAAGCTAGCCAAGAGAAGGAGCTTCCTCTCATAGGTGTGAATGTTTCCTCAACATTTGGAAAAAAAAATGTTTCAGCAAGAGAGATGATCATTTCTTATTGTCCCTCTGGTGTATTTACACAAGATCTTCTGTGGAAGTGTTAACATTCTGATGTTTCCCATAAAGAAGGAAGCACAGACCCAGGAGAAATTGGCATAGAAACTGCAGGCCTTTCCTGAATTGACATGTTTGCCGGCCTGCCTTCCTTTGAAAAGCCTTCAGGGCTTCCACCACAGAGTTTTCAAGTGAAACATGTTTAATCAGGTGTAAAAGCGTTCAAAGCAGAGAGCAGCCACCTGTATCATACTAGTATTTGTAAAACAAGGCGGTAGTCTTTCATTGTTATTGTGGTGTAGGAGGTGGTGCATTTTGCTTACTTGGCATCTGTATCTATTCCTTTCATTTATTTTTTCAAACAACATAGGAAGCAGCATTGTGAGGCGTGCTCAGGGGTCCATAGTCCCTATTGGATATCCTGTGCACTCCCTTGTTCCCCAAATTGGATGTGATATGTTCCGTCTCTTAGTGATGGTGCCTGTCTTTGCCAAAGACCATGAAATGGATCTGATTAAAGAGTAGAGCAGATGTTACTGCACTCTGAGCAAAGTTACACACTCCACTCTGCTTTACAGTTAGGCCCAAAAATATTTGGACAGTGACACAATCTTCATGATTTGGGCTCTGCATGCCACCACATTGGATTTGAAATGAAACAACTACAACGGAATTGAAGTGCAGACTTTAAGGTTTAATTCAAGGGGTTGAACAAAAATATGATTAAACATGTAGGAATTGTAGCTATTTTTATACAAACACTCCTCATTTCAGGGGCTCAAAAGTAATTAAACATAACCCTAAGTAAAATGTTACTTTTCAATATTTTGTTGAGAATCCTTTGCAGGCAATGACTGCCTGAAGTCTGGAACCCATGGACATCACCAAACGCTGGGTTTCCTCCTTTGTGATGCTTTGCCAGGCCTTTACTGCAGCTGTCTTCAGTTGTTGCTTGTTTGTGGGTCTTTCTGCCTTAAGTTTTGTCTTGAGCAAGTGAAATGCATGCTCGATTGGGTTGAGATCTGGTGATTGACTCGGCCATTGCAGAATATTCCACTTCTTTGCTTTAAAAAACTCCTGGGTTGCTTTTGCAGTATGATTTGGATCATTGTCCATCTGTACTGTGAAGCACCGTCCAATCAACTTTGCTGCATTTGGCTGAATCTGAGCAGAAAGTATATCCCTATACACTTCAGAATTCATCCGGCTGCTTCTGTCTTTTGTCACATCATCAATAAACACAAGTGACCCAGTGCCATTGGAAGCCATGCATGCCCATGCCATCACACTGCCTCCACCATGTTTTACAGAAGATGTGGTGTGCTTTGGATCAGGAGCTGTTCCAATTCTTCTCCAAACTTTCTTCTTCCCATCATTCTGGTACAGGTTGATCTTAGTCTCATCTGTCCAAAGAATGCTGTTCCAGAACTGGGCTGGCTTCTTCAGGTGTTTTTTTGGCAAAGTCAATTCTGGCCTTTCTATTTTTGAGGCTGATTAATGGTTTGCACCTTGTGGTGAATCCTTTGTATTTACTCTCATGAAGTCTTCTCTTTATGGTGGACTTAGATACTGATACACCTACTTCCTGGAGAGTGTTCTTCACTTGAGTGGATGTTGTGAAGGGGTTTTTCTTCACCATGGAAAGGATTCTGCGATCATCCACCACTGTTGTCTTCCGTGGACGTCCAGGCCTTTTTGAGTTCCCAAGCTCACCAGTGCACTCTTTTTTTTCTCAGAATGTACCAAACTGTTGATTTGGCCACTCCTAACATTTCTGCTATCTCTCTGATGGATTTCTTCTTTTTTTTTTTTCAGCCTCAGGATGGTCTGTTTCACCTCCATTGAGAGCTCCTTTGACCGCATGTTGTGTGGTCACAGCAACAGCTTCCAAATGCAAACGCCACACCTGGAATCAACTCCAGACCTTTTAACTGCTTAATTGATGACAGGTTAACGAGGGAAGAGCCCATGCAGCCTTATTTTTTTTTGCAGCCTTCTGAGTCAATTGTCCAATTACTTTTGGTCCCTTGAATAAGAGGCGGCTACGTATTAAAGAGCTGTAATTCCTAAACCCTTGCTCCAATTTGGATGTGAATACTCTCAAATTACAGCTGAGAGTCTGCACTTTAAGCCCATATTGATTATATAATTGTATCCTGAATATGTTTTCGTAAACAGCTAAAATAACAAAACTTGTGTCACTGTCCAAATATTTTTGGGCCTAACTGTATATCACCCTGACAGGCTTACGTAAAAAAAAAAAAAAAAAAAAAAAAAAAAAAAAAAAAAGACTAAATGGGTCACATTAAATTTTTTTTTCTTCTTTTTGTAAATAGCCTAGGCAGTACTGCAATACTTTGCCTGAGCCGGATAATAATCTGCTTTACCTGACTGCATCATGCTTCAGTGTTGCATTTGGTACTGAGAGCAATCCAAATAAAACAAGATTTAAAACCATGTGGACGTCACTGCACAAGACGATAGGGATTTATGGAATTGCCAGATCGTTGGTGTGTGCTTAAGTTTTACGGTTTCCCACATCAGACAGAGCAGTTCTGAACACCACTCTTGATTTACCCTCTTTCAGCGGAATTGAGCTCAAATGCACATGAAGGGTAAGTCGTAGTCATGGCACAAAAGGTAGCTTAGTTGTAGTGACCATGATTCAGCTTGTTTACCTCTTTTTCATTTCAGTCTCACTTTTGCACTCTCTCTTTCTCTCTGTGACACAAGGATTTTTGCCAGGGAAGTCCTCACATGGTTTTGGGAACCTGTAATTGGAGAGTGGATTGCAAATTGCCAAGCAGGAACCAGTAGGGTGACCTTTAATCCCATTCTGGACCAACTGCAAGCTCCATTGTCTTTGCATGTGAGGGAACGACCTTCATTCACACCCCAGCAGGTAAAGATAATCCATATTGTTTAGCGAATATGTTACTTTTGGCTTTATTTTCTGCTGTAATATAATAGCACCACCTGATTTTATTCAACAATTTTGCATTTATATGCAGTTAGCGGTGTGTTCCTGATTACTGCATTGAAACGTTGACTAGAACAGCAAGTGCATTGTTCAGGTGGGTTTGGATTCATATTCATTTGTACTCATAAACTTGGCCTCCCTTGGCTGTAAGAATATATTTTTATGTCCAACATCAGCAATATTCCTGAACTGTGTTAGATTGACCTTTGTTTAAGAACCTGTGGTAGAGCAAGGAGTTGTTGATGGGATGGAGGTGGGGGATTTTGGGTGCATGCTGCTCCAGTGTAAACATGGACTTTGGTCTCCCTTCTTGGAAAACAATGGGTGAGTGTGTGTGTGTGTGTGTGTGTGTGTGTGTGTGTGTGTGTGTGTGTGTGTGTGTGTGTGTGTGTGTAAGGGAGAGAGGGGGACTGGGGTGGTATGTCACAGGGGTGGGAAGGGTCTTGGGAAGTCCACAGACCCCCAGGTAGAATTTACTAGGCACTGAGTCATTCCTGCAATGACTCCAGTGTTGATTTTGCCTGTGTTTTTCAACTGCGTGGCATCACCATACATTGCTGTGATGTTGGTGTTTCAGTCACAAAATTGATTCAGTCACAAAACACATATTTGTGTTCAGTCTGTTTGGATTGTAGTAGGATTACACTTTGAACAAATTTATTTATTAGATTTGGTATTGTAAATGTAAAGTGATTAAATGGCATAAGGACCCCCCTTTTCCTCTCTTTTGATCGGGCGGTGGGAGACACAGCTCTGAGGGGCTCAGGTTCACCCTGGGCTTTTTTAGGTGGAGCTGATATATTCCCGAGTCAGCAGCGGGGCGACACCATGGTCCCGTGGTCCTCGTCCCCTCTTGCTTGTCCCTTCCTTTCACCCTCAAATGCCCGGGCCACCGGGTATCCGGTTACTGCAACTCTGTAGTCCTACATGTCAGCTCTCTCGGTGGTTTGACCTACTGAGGGGTTGGTGTACAGTGTCTCAGTGTCGAGGACTGAAGAGCGTCTTGCACAATTCTGCTGTTGTGCTCCAAGGTGCTGATTCAAAAGGCTGCTCTACGTGTGTCAGTCAGAGGTAAGCTTAACCAGCAATGCCATAACTTCAGTTCAGCAGATGGACACAGAAGGCTGTTCTGGAACACGGTCTTTATATCTTAATAGGACATTCGGCCATGGATTCCTCTGCTTACGCACTGGCATATCAAGTAATGCACGCAACATAACACAACATGTACAAGTGAATTAAAATTGCTCAAAGGTGTTCCTTAGTCCGTTACTCATCCACGCAATAGGTTATTGGTGCTATAAATAATGATAGAAAATAATAGTATCCTTTCTGTTTATGATGAAAAGTTTGAAATACAGGTTTTCCTCTTGCTGAATGACATTGCCTGACTCGCTTGCATTGTAGTGGTCAGCATTTGTATAGCTTTGTATACTTTATGAAGCCTGAAAAATGTTGAGCAATGCAAGTGAGCAAACATGCTGGGTTGCATGTGTAAAAGTTTAACATGACCCTAGATATAAAGGGAAACACACATGCCATTGTTTAACAATACACAGTGAAGTTTGTTCTGGGATTTTTTTTTTTTTTTAGCTCCATTGACATTTTATGTCAAAGCTGGCAACATTGGCAGAAATGTTCATTTTCTTGTTTCCATGTTAGTTACTCATAAAGGCATATAAATGATACAGAACCACAGTATCAACTTGCACATTTAGCATATATTGTTTGCAGTAAGACCTGGAATATAACATTGTTTAGATTAGGATTAGGAATGTAACACATACCATTTACAGTTATTGCTCATTTTGAGTGATGGAAAAGAATGACTGTTGCAGCCTGATACAATGGACTTTTTTAATAGTTGCAATGCATTTAACTTTTAACAATTTAACTGTGATACAAAATCCAACATTTCACCTGCGAATGTCTGCCTGTCAGCAAGTCATTTCCTGTGCATCAAGAAATGCTAATGCCAAAATTTATAAAGTTGATAAAATTTCAAATCTGCCTATTGTTTTGAGATTACAGTTGAAAGTATTTTCCAACAAAAAGAAAATCGATCTCCTCAGCTCTGACGAAAAAAAAAATCTAACTACAGGAGAAAATGCTAAGTACAGTCATGCCTGAAGGTACCTTCAACTAGAAACCTGCAAAAATCATCTTAACAGGCATTTTTGTGTAATGATTTTGAAGACAGTTTGAGGTAGTAAGGATGGGGAGGAGGAAGAGACTGCATTTTTAATCCATTTTTTGAAGGTGGATTTTGCCCCAGTTCCTCCTCTTCTCACCCCTCTCTCAGTTGTTGTTCAAAGATTAAATCCAGTAATGGACTCCTAAGGAGCAGATAACAGAACAACAGGCAACATTCTGCTGTATGGGCTGCATGGTTTGGCAGACACACACCGGTTATCAAGCTCGTCAGGTCTGGTGGAATGTGAGCAAGATCTCTCATGCCTCTCCACTCAGCTTCTACAGGGTAAACAGTGGCAGTGGGTTCGTGAATAACTGGCTCTCCTACGCGCCACGCTTTCTGAGCGCACGTGAGAGGTCAGCAGACCAATCTCACTGCGCATACATTCTTTGGGCCTGTTGAGGTTATTGATCTGCGGTGTGGTTGTGTACTTTGTGGGGCAAGCAGTATTGGTTTATTTGGACTTGTTAACCCTCTTTTTTTGTAGAATGACTGCAGTTGAAATCAGTAGGGATGAGTATTAATCCCTTGGTTGGAGTTGCAGTGGGAGTGAGGTGCCGGTTTAAGTGTTCTGGTGAAGACACACTTGTGTGCTCTAAAATGTAGATGTGTACAAATACCACCAAGATGTGGGGACTTCATGCACAGAGGAACAACACATGTAGGACTTCACATGCACATACTTATATGTAGGCTTTCAGATACACGCACATGTAGACACATACACAGATATATGTAGGACTTCACATAGATGTTTATAGGCACATGCAAACTGCAGAAAGACATCCCAGTCTACACACAGTGTTGCCAGCAACAGCAGCAGAATTTTTTTCTTTTCCCTTTGGTATAGACGAAGTGCACCTGTTGTCTCATCATGTATTAATCATCTGTATGGTGGTGAAGTCCACCACTGAACTGCAGTAAATTAGTGCTTTAACAATGAGTTGGAGAGCAGAGTGCAGGTCTGTGCTGTGTTCCTCTCTGTGGTTGCTTAACTGTCCCAGTGATAGGCACAGTTAATATTCACAAGCAGAGCAACCTGGAATGTATTGCAGTTCTGAAGAATTGGCAGTGTGATTAAAGTCAGTACAAACGAAAGACAAGGCTATTAATAAATACTCAGGAACACCTGCCTTCGGCTGTATAGTACAGATTCCAAAACAGAACTTTCAGTTAAAAGTATAGACATACCAGCATCTCATCTGAACTGATTAAATATCTGAGGTGACTGCTTATCAAGGTAAGGAGGAACAGTTGAAGAGGGACACTGAATTTAGATAAACCCACACAGTGACACTAGGTTCACTGAACTTCTCCTGACACAATTCCCTTTGTTCTGCACATGCTCTGCCCTTTATGCATTCAGCGCCCTGTAACCAGGGTTGTTCTGTGTCTATGGTGTGAGAATGCACCCCTGGCCTCAGTCCTCCTGACCCCTCAGTGTGTTGCAGCAGTGAGGCCTTGGGAGGGGAAACTATGTCATCAGGTTTCTGCCTCAGGTGATGGGCGTTTCAGAGTGGAGCAACAGCCCCACAGGCACGTGCGCTTGTGTGCAGGTTCGTTCGTTTTAGTCTACAGGTGGATTCATGTCTTCTGGCTGAAATGGAAGACTGAATCACACATCTGAATCTCTAACCAGTTGCAACATATAGTCCTGCTTGTGGCAACAAAGTAACCTCATTTCTGAACGAGTATCATTGACTCTGCTTAAGTGCTGTTCCATCTTCCCAAAATTTGAATTTTCTCCTGTGGCCACACTTCATCAGCTGTCTGTAAGCAAATCCTAACTGTTTAAGCAAATCTCTTTTTTTGGTGGGGGGGACTGACCTCAGTTGCAGAGACTGTTATTTCAGAGTTGTATATTCTAGAGATCTTTGTACCTTAGTTGTATCTTTACTGAAACGGATACTCCAGTATAAGTAACACAGCACAGACGCATATTACCACAGTAGCATTTATGCAGCTTATCCCTTCATCAGCAATTCAGGCCACCAGTGACGACTTTTATCTTTAATGTGGAGTTCTTGCTCCCTTGAGCAGCTAAAGCCTAATTGGAGTCGGAAGGATACTTAGTTTGTTTATGGGGTCTGGTGGGAGTTGTTTGCAGTTGTTTTGGAACTGAAGCAGCACTCTTATGTGAGAGGCCAAAGATCACACAAAAATGGTAGTAACCATGGATGTGCTTTTTGACTTGGATTGGTTTGCCAAGTTTTTTTTAAGTGAACATTATGGAGAATTGCATTACCCATGCATCTATGGACCTAGCAGATGCTGGCTCTTTACTCCGGTAGATTTTGACATTGAATTCTCCTACCAAGAGTTTGAAAGGAATGATGACCTAGACTGGAGTCGAGTGCAGCTCAGTGCCGTTACAAGCAATTGTTCATAGTAACAGAAGAATGTGTACATTTCTCACAAAAGTTGACAATAGAGGTATGCATAGCAACAAGGGGTGATGCCAAAATTCAGCCACGTCATCCATTTATCGTGTCATGACACCTCTCTTAGCGTCTGACTGGTGCAATTCCAGCTCCTCTGGTAGTTAAAGCACTACCTAGACAGCTACCAAGCCCAGATCATGGTTATGTGTAAGATGATCAAAATGTGTTGTTTTAAGGTGATCTACTCATTAAGGCATTCGTGGGAGCAGTGGGCAGATCATGTCTCTGTTGCTTTTTTTATTATTATTAGATCTAGCCTCTGATGGGCACCAGTTTTGATGAATAATTGCTGCTCCAATGGTTCATTTGTGGGAATATAGATCTTGAAATGGAACACTGACACTTGAACATTTTAATGGTGGATGTCTCACATTTGATGGAATCTTCTCCTCCCCACAGCCGTTTACCTTTTGTGAAATGTTTTTGGTACCTTTCATTTAACGATGCAGTGAAAAGACATCATAAGGGATTCATTACCCCGGGGGGCTGCTGGGGTTTTTAAGCATCAGATTAGTGAGAGATGTGTGTGAGCACACTTCAGGGTGATTTATGAGCAGCAGTGGACCAATGGAGAGATGCAGGCGGGGGAGAACCAAATGAACGTACTGTGTGTTTTTTATGTAACTGGTGCTGAGCTCTTCCAAGGGATGTGAAACGGGCTTCTGCTCTGTGGATATCCAGTGGTGATGCGGCGTACCTTGACATCGCACTCCCTGTACTGAGCTCACTGAAATGTACATGGTGCCTGTGGCGGTTGGAAATTCTGTGTTTTGTCACTGACTATGATGTAATGTGCATGTGCCGTACAGCTAGCCCAGAGCATTGCTGATGTGGTCTTGTTTGGTGTTTTTAGAGGCCTGCTATACACAGTCTTCCCCTGCCTATTTTTACTTCTTATTTCTATGATTAGAGAAAGTTACAGGGTGTCTTATGGCAGGGTATTACTGCTGTGGGTTGGTACCAAGGGATTGTGGGTCATTCTTTTTGGGGAGTACCCCTTTCCACAGGCCTCTGGTACACATTTCAGAGCAAAGGAGGAGATTGCCCCACACCTAATCCACTGCAGGTTTGTGTTGTGTACAGGTTGTTTCAGGTTGAGCTTGTGGTGGGGGAGTGGGGCTGTTTGGGTGTGTCAGTCATTTCCGCTATGGGCCAGTTTGGCTGGACCTCCTTACTAGGGCTTGACCTGCAACAGAAAAACTTAAAAACACTTTAATTACATGGATACGACATAGGAGGCGAAAACAAACAGGAGCACAATGCAGATGTCAGGAACAAATGACAATGGTACATACACTGCATTTCCCTTTTTCAGTATACCTTTTAACTTAGCAATAGGGCACATAGGAGGCACAGTGGACAAAAAATATTCAGAGCTCAACACTGTTAAGTTTAACTTCAGTTTTCATTTTTTGCATTCAGTGCTTGAATGCCATGTGCTTGGGGTACTTTTAATAATCTCTATCGTAAATCACACAGGGATGTGTGGCTGTAGGCGCGGGAGGTGAATATATCGTTCATACTGTTTCTGCAGTGTTATCAAGTAGCTGGCAATGTTGCCGTTGCTGCAAAAACAACTTTAAAGTGGATCATCGTCGCCCATCCCATCTAGAGTCAGGAGGCATTCCCAGAAAGGCTCTGATTCCTGTTTGTGATGCCATTACAAGTCCTACGCCGACAGGGTGCTGTGACTAATGCAAACTGATGGGGAAGCGCCAGACCAGACAGGATTAGTGTGTGTGTTAGAGTGGAAGCCCTGTGTTTCCTCTGCTCTGTGTCGGTGGAGAAGGAAAACTTTATAGTTTCACAATGTCAGACTGACTCAATTCTTATCGCTAGTCTCTGCCCATGGCAGTCCTCCCTTTCTAGTCTCTGAACCCCCCCTCCACCTACCCATGTTTTTTTTTTTTTTTTGTCCTTTGTTATTGTGCTCTAGTACATGTGCCTACTGTCTTAAAGCTTCTATTTCTGTAACTGACCTGAACACCACTCTTACCTTCACTCTTCCCAGGATTCAGCTGGTCTTTCACAGGCAAAAAGTTTAATTGTCCTCAAGCCAGGAGCACACTGGGTGTATGTGACCAACATCATCTCTCACTATAAAGCTACCACAAACTCTTGTGAAGGGTTCATAAGCCTTAGCGCTGTATCTACGACCACTTTACTGTTCTCTGCCATCTTTACATTAAATGTGACACCCTCTTATTGATCCATTGTTGTTATGATTGCCTAGAGGGGCCTGCCTTTGTAGTGCTTGGAGAGCAGCTGTTTCAAACTACTCTTACTGCTGAATAAGGAATTTGATTGAACAGGGAAAATTATTGCTTACAGGTAAGGATGTCGGCATGTTTTTAGCAGGAAATTAACCACGGTAATAACTGTAGGTGGAATTCCTCCACAGGAAGGTTTGTAAAGATGGATGCAGTACTGGAATCATGAAATGTAGTACTATGTTAAAATGAGCTTTCTACATTCTGTTAATGCTCTAATGGATATTGAGGCTCTGATAGTATAAAAAAAAATAGACTTGGGATGAGTCACTGCTTTTGTCATGGCTCATTCGCATGTGTTATACTTTCACTTGGTCTGCTGAAAAGGGCCATAGGCAATAGATTGGCATTACACCTGTGAATGTTGTGCAAATGCGTACAGTCAACTTTATGTAAGTGCTACAGTATGACCCCCAAAGTGGAAACGCATACCGTAACTCTGTGTTGGGAAACCATTGCCTGTTTACAGCTGACTGTAAATTAGGTGGACACACTGTTTGCAGTCTTTTATTGTGTTTCCCAGGTATGTCATAAAAAGCCTTCCTGAGGGGATTTCCTTAGTGGCTTCCTTAGTGACACTTTGATTGGATTTTTTTTTTTTTTTACTTTTCCCCGACACTCTGCCCAAGCCCCACTCCCCATGCAGTACTTGAAGTGTAGCGTTTATACTACGCGGCCAGGGGAGAGTGACCACAATTACAGCACTTCCTGCCTCAGGGTAGGGAGGTGCACATGCTGGAAAGGTTTCTGAAAAATATGGGAGAGGACTGCCAGGAAGTGAGTGAGCATGTGTTTGAACCAGGGAGGAAGGGGGAGTTCAATGACTGACCATGGTTGGACTGTGGAATGTTGGAACAGTTGCTTATTCACAGCCCTTCAACCCACGCGATAGTAGCAGGTAAAGGAGGGACTACATAATCACACCAAAAGGAAAAAAAAAAAGTCATGTGACTATAGGGAAGGGACCTGCTTCCTGGCCTCAGAGTAGTTCTTCCTGATTCGGCAGAAGTGGGGAGGAGGAGTATTTTAGCTGAGCGCCCTGCGGGGTAGTACAGGTTTCTGTTCTCTCTCTCCCACAGACTTTACACCCGCACACAGGCTCAACGCTCACCAGGGCGCTGCTTTTTGAAGAGCTTTCTTCGACTAGTGTGGACTCTTGAGGGGCAAGAGTTCCTTTCTGGAATTCTCCTTCTTTGCTGAAGATTCCACACGCACACACAAGTAAGTCAGAGCCGGAGGAGTGAATTGAACAGTGTCATGGTGTTTGGAATGGTGTCTGTGTATGTGTAATGGGGTGTTATTTCTCACTTCCAGACTTCATGAAGACTTGAGAAAACTGTCACTTGCGTGTGTGTGTGTCTGTATTTATGTATCTAGATCTATATGTGTATGTGTGGGTATACATGTTGATAATGTGAGTATATATGTGTGTGTATATGTAAATATGTATGTGTATATATATTTTATATTCCGACATGGCATTCGTTTTTTGTTACAGTGCTATGGAATTTTGACATGTTCCGCATGTAGGGACTTGACTCTGTCTCCTGTTGCCATGCAGGTGTATGTACCTGCATATGTTTGGTAAGGGAAGTAGTTGTCATAGACTGACTAAATAAACTTGTTCCCAACTGCCTGGCAAAAATAAGGTGACAAAAATTGTACTTGGCATAATGCAGCCATAATTTCTGTTTTTCTGGCTCCTGTGGTCCTGAGGTTGGAATTTTCCTATCCATAAATACTATACATCTGGCCTTGATAATATTGGACAGTCTCGCTTGCTGAATTAAGGCTCCCTTTTTAAAACATTTTTGTCTTGTTTATACATATGTGTTCAGTGTCATGTTGATGTCAGCATTTTCCATGTCTGGTAATGTGGAAATGCAGTTCTCATAAATGCTGTCTTAAATAATTTTGGTGCCAGTTTGACTAGTTTTGGAATCGCTGTTTTGGGGAACACTAGAGACATGGTTTGTGGCTGTTTTAGTTCAAAACTGTGGAACTGTAACTTAAGAACAAATGGTCACAAGTTATGCTGGGTTGAACACGTCCTCTCTGCTCTATACTTCCCCTGTCCTTTGCCTCTGTGGTGGTTGCACCAGTGTGTCTCCTCTGGACGATGGCAAAAAAACGAAACCAGCCTGCTCCCAGCATGCTGTTAGACTGGAACTTCGGACTTTACGAGGAGTCGGCCTGTGGCAGAAAGCTTATGCCCAGGGCCAGGGGGTAATGATTGGTTGCCACCATTGTGGATGCGTTCCACAGAAACTGGGTGCAAATTGAGCACGGGGGGGCGGGAAAGGGGCAAAAACAACACATTGCCACTGCCTACGTACACACAGCCCTGTGTGTTTGTGCGCCTGCCTGTGTGTCTTTGGAATGCATTAATAGCAGGGGGAGTTTTTCCAGGCCGAACAACTCTGTCGTCAGACAGATCCGCCAGACGACCTCGTTCAGTGAGGCGTGTGGAAGCCCCCTGTTTCTATGCCGAAGCTAGGGGTGCCAGACAGGGACAAAAAAGCGGCTGGGTCAACACCCTATTAGGACCGTGAACATTGACCACTTGTCAGTTATTGATAAGTTATGTGGAGTAATCCGATTAAATTGGATCAATAACCTGTTGAGAGTGCAGCTGCACATTCTCTCTCTCTCTCTCTCTCTCCATGCTGTGGTTCTCTCCTGTCTCCAGTCCTGTGTTGTTGGGGGAGGGAGGAATGAGAGCAATGCGCAGAATGCTTTCGTGCGGTTGCCGTGGCCGACCGACTCGTGGGAAAAGGTGCTCGCGCTCGACTTCCGTGTGGTTCTCAGGTGTTGTTAGGTAATGGCTGCGTTGCCCGTGGGCTGAGACGACGTGCAGAATGCCCGCAGGATTTTTGTTGTATTATTTCTTTGTCTCCTCCAATTAAGTAGACCAAAAGTAAACATGCTGCAGACGAGAGCGTCCGTTTGTCTGTGATAAGTGACTTATTCCCCTTGGGACAGCAGCACCACCTGCTCAGATCTGATTATCTTGTTAGCTTTAGGCAGCATGTTGTCCAGGGCAGCGCACGCAGGACTCTGTTAGGCCTGACCAATGGGTGCATGTGTGGGCTGGGGGGGCAGGAAGGGGGAGGAGACAGGGGTTGTTGGGTACTGCAGGGAACCACACAGAGCGGTTAATGATGAATGTGAGAGAAAATGAATATTGAGGATGTCCAGAGGCCAGAAACGCAGACAGTAATTGGGGGTGGGGGGCTGGGTTCTGTGCTGGAAAAAACAAGCTTTGCGGTCGGATGACTGTGTTTCATAGGTGAGTTTGTCCTGCTGAGGGTTTAGTTTTGGGGGGAATGGGGGTGTCCCAGGGAGCAGCTGCATTGTCCTTTGCTGTTTGGTTTGGGTCCTCCTACAGCTCAAGACCTTTAGGACCTTCTGCCTAGAGTCTCAGCTCATGTGCCACCAAACATGACCTTGTTGGCCTTTGGAGCCCTTGAAAAGTGGTGCTTAGGTCACTGAACCTTGGGTTTGAATCCCTCATGGGGAGCCACATCCAAATGCTGCCTTGCTGCTGGGATCATGCTCTGTTCAGATAAGGCAGGTCATTTTCTCGGAGGTCAGATACCCAGCATTACTGTTAAGGGGGGAAAACGAAAATAACTTTCCTAGCAGACTTGCGCACGGTTGGTGTGACTTTGTTCACACACTCAGCAGAGAGTCACCCTGTCAAACAGTGCAGTCCTGCAGAACCTGCTAATTTAATATAGTACCGCAGCACCAGAAGCTGATTTTTAATTAACACAAAAAGTGATTTTATTTCCATAGTTTGCCAAAGGCTTGTTTTTTTAGTCACTCTGTTGTGGTTGATGGTGTGTATATCACGTTTTCCCCCACAAAATCCTTTATAACCCACCCCCCATGGACTCCACATGTCTTGTATCTGAGAAATGAAGTCCTTCCCTCCCCACCCCTGTCAAATATAAACATGGTGAAATAAAAAAGAGTAGGTGGCGTGGGGGGGAGTGCACTGGACTGGAAGTGAAGCTTGGCCACAGAAGCCCACTCTGTTTCCTGCCCTAATGGTGTGTGTTTGTTTTCTTTGCTTTTGCACGTGAGAGCCTGGAGAGCTCAGTGTTTGGATGGGCAGCATGATTGACCCCCCCCCCCCTTGCACGCGCACACACACACACACAGAGCCAACTCTGTCAGCGTTGCTTTACAAAAACAAACGCATGGCGTTTGCTGAAGAGACCTACTGGTTGTATTCCTCAAGAAATGGTGAGCTATGAAGGCTCACGCCTGATCTACCCTCATCCCCTCCCCCTTGTCGCGTGCCCCTGGCTGACGCGTGTCATGTTCAGGCAGCAATAGATAGATATTATAAGAGCAGCAAACTGCTTCCAATTGTGTGGCTCCCTTTAATTATAAGTTTTTTACTCCCTGTTTCTCCAGCAGAGGCCTGTGGTGAGGTATGCCCTCAGCAGTTTTCCAGCTGGAGGTTGGTAGGATTGGCTGTGTTTCCCAGGGTTGGGGTGGCAAAGGAGTGGCACGTGCTTGGTCATTTTTCCCCATGCGCAGCTCATTCGGTGTGTCATTACACGTGATGTCAAATGGGTAAAGTGGTGAACCTTGCTCATGGACAGACTGGAAAACATTGCTACAGAATCGTGTTTTAACTTTGTGCACACACTTACACACGTACACTTTGTGCTGCTGTGGGCTCTCCTCGCGGCCCAACCGACATACCAGACCTCTGTCGACATTGTCGAACGTTGGAGTGGCATTCCAAAACTTTTGGCTGTATTTGCATGACATTGGAGGTGTACTTGTCTCCACTGGAAAGCGTTCCTGTTCTCCTCTTGTGCAGTTGGCACTTTGCTGGAGCCTTTATTTGGATCCGTTCACACCTCTCCTGTCTGGGCAGGGCTGTGACAGCACTATTCGCAGTTGCCAGGGTCCCAAACGCAGGCTGCATTCCTGCTCACTGCGGTTGGCCGCACCGGGCCAAAAGGTAAGTGGGTGGGGGTGGGGACGTCTTAAAAGGACCTCTTGAATGACAATGGTACAGTGCACCTGAAGCAATTCAGAGGAATTTTTTGCACTTTATTTGTTGTTGTTGTCGTGCCGTGGTTGAAATACATGGGTCATGCAAGTGCAGCTGACAAAAACAAAAGGTACCATGTGATTTAATTTTAGGGTTTGGAGGCTGTGTGCATTGTGTGGGAGACCATTTCCTAGTTAAACAGGGCTGGCTTACCAGAATGACTGGCACAATGGGTCCTGTTGGACACATGATTACATCCTGTGTTTACCACACAGCAGCTCACATGTAGCGGTAAACTGCGCAGGAGGTTTATTTAGGGTGTGGAGGGATTAAGCATGTTTGGCATGTCAGAGCGGCGAGTTTTAAAGGGGGGGAAGGAAGTGAGAATGAAGTTAAGGTACGTACTCCCAGTTTGTTTTGGAAGTCGTTTATATTAGATTATCGGCACATCTGACACCATAGTAGGGCTCAACGTAAGTGCTACTAAAAAAAGAGGCGGGGGGAAGGGGGGATAAAAACATGACACTGGCATCAAAAAGGAGCAGCCGACATAGACGCCCGCACCGCGTGGCCCAGACGCTCCGAAAGCCCAGCCGGCCTGGAGCAACTGTGGCTTCTATTAAAAGCCGCTGCTGCGACAATGGTTCTGAAGCGGCGTTTCTGTGCCAGGAGTCTCGCAGCAGACATACAGGGAGCGCACGCTGACCTGGTTAGCCCGGAATAGTAGAGGAAGGGAAGCAAACGCTGATCCAGATTCCACCCTATTTACACCATCGCAGTGTTCAAAATGCCTGTGAGCAGATTAGGGGCCTTTGTTTACCGCGATGAATCATTTATCTCCTAGATCATAGGGGAACGCGGCAGAAAAACGCTTTGTATGTTGAAAAGCCACCCAAAATCGGCTTGCTTATCTGACACTGGTGGGGTGGAAATATACTGTATGTGGGTCCTACTGAAAAGAGAAGGGATAGTTTTTGCCTTTGTGGGTCCTGTCATTCTGCTCAGGATAGTTTTTAAAAGGTGACAAGGAGGTACAGTAAGTCCTGATATGTGTGTTGAAAACACTTTCTCACACACAAGATGAAATGGAGTCATTGCTGTTTTGCCTGTCCTCATGGGGAAGGGGGCTGTGGTCTTTGGAAACCGGCAGTCTATAAAAAGATTAATTAAAATGCACGGATGATGAAAATTCGAGCAGCTCTGGGTCTGATGTAATCCGAAGGTTTAATAGTGTAACGGCAACGAGACGGCACTTGATTCCCTTGAAGCCGGGGATCAGAATGGAGCTGAGAGGTCTAATCTACCCTCTCTCGCTTGACACAGAAGCAGGAAGAGAGCGATTTGTTTATAGTGAAGGAAAAGGTCCAGGGGGCTTTAGTAAAAATAGTTCATCTACGCGAGGCAGCTGATTCTCCCATCCATTAGAGGAATATGAGGGCCTTGGTGGAGGGACTTCTAACAACACGTTTAAGACACTATATATTAATATACTCTAAAGCACTTACTACGTACTGTCTTGAACTGTTAATATATGATTGCTCAGTTACAGCTCATTAAAAAAATGTAAGAGTGAATGTTGCTGTACGGAATAATCGTTTTCTTAACCCTGCAGAGGATGGTACAACTCAATGTAAAGAACTACAGCTGTTTTCCCTTTTTTTCTTTCTCTTTCTCTCTTCCTTTTTTCTCTTGCTCCTGCTTTTCAAAGAATTTGATTTGAATGAAAATTCAGTGGGAGTGTTTGTTGTCAGTGGGGGAAGGGGGTGTAATTGGTTGGAATCCTTTTGCCACAGCCAATAGGAAGGCAGCTCCAGCCCCCCTACCCCCCAACCCCCACCCCTAAGTCACCGAGCCGGCCGTTGAGAAGCCGTGGCAGCCGTGCCATTGGTCGCCTGTACACACAGCATGTGGAGGATCTGAGAGTGTAGGGGGAGGAGCCAGACTTGATATTAAAAAGGGTGTCTTGTCTCCAGTCAAGGGCTCTAGTGTGCTTTGTTAATGTGGAGGCAGAGGGCTCAGTGTGCCGCTCGGCTCCCGCTTGACAGCGTCTTCTGTTTCTCCACAGGAGCTCCAGCCCGTATCCGCCGCTCAAGGAGAGAGCCTGACGAGCCCCAGCAAGCCAGCGGAAGAGCGCGGCGTCTTGAAAAGGAGCCGAGGGAGACCAGGCTCTGACCGTGGGAGATTCGACCAACCCTAATCGGCGCTGGAGTCCGCCGGCGGCTTTCTTAAAGGGAGCTGCCACTGTTAACCTCTGGTGCTCGGGGCCATTGAGCCCGACTGATGTGGAATGCGACCCTTCCTGACCCTGTGAGACGGGCAGCCTTTCAGTGAAGAAGGGCTGGACGAGCCGAGATAATAGACCAGAAGAAGAGGAATAAAAGGAAGAGAAGGGGCAGCAGAAAGGCCAATAAGAAACTTTTAGAGCCTGGGAAGAAAAGTAGAGAATACCGGAGCCCCCTTTGAATTGGGACATTTCTGAGCACAAAAAAAGGACTTGGGTCAGCCAACCCCCCCGTCCCCTCTCCGGCATGCCTGTTGAAACCCTGCGGCCCTCGGACGGGCGCATGGCCGGCGCCCCCTTCACCTCCGCCATGCCCTTCCGCATCCTCAACAAGGGACCCGACTACTTCCGGCGGGCGCCGGAGGCTGGGGCGCGCAAGCCCAGCGCGGTGGAGCGCCTGGAGGCCGACAAGGCCAAGTACGTGAAGAGCCAGCAGGTGGCCAGCACCAAGCAGGAGCCGGTGAAGCCGCCCATCATCCGCAAGCCCCTGCTGTCGCCCGGCATGATGCTGCAGTGCCAGATCAACAGCCCCCCGGCCCGCAAGGTCCCGCGCCGGCCCGGGGAGGCGGAGGGCAGCTGCGGCGCCGGGCGCAGGGCGCCGCCCCTCAACCTGGAGATCCTCAACAACCTCATCAACGTGTGCGACGCCCCCCCCTCCTCCCCCTCGGCCCTGTCCGCGAGCAAGAGCAAGCCCGCCCACAGCCTGGAGAGGAACCTCCAGCAGCGCGCCGGCAACTCTTCCTCCTGCTCGTCGTCCTCCTCCTCCCCTCTCAACAGACAGATGCCGGACGACCAGAACCAGCGGCCCCCTCCCGTGCCCGCCCGGGCCGTGAGGATGGCGGTCCCCGGCGGGTACGGCTCCCCGGGGAGCGGCTCGCCCAACACGGTGACGGTGCGCCGGGTGGACGTGCGGCCTCAGGAGGTGCGGAAGCCGCAGAGGGCGCCGCTGAAGCCGCAGCCCCCCAAACGGCAGGTGGCCCAGCCGCAGGCGCCCCCGCCCCTGCCCGCCGCGCCGGCCCCCGTGCAGGCGTCCCCTGTCCCCACCATCCCCGCCGTCCGCCCCTCCCCTCCCGCAGTCCTGCCTGCCCTCCAGCCCCCTGCTCCTGCGCAGCATGATCCCGCCGGCCTCGCCCGCCTTCACCCGCCTCTCCTCCGCCAGCTCCCGCAGCTCCCGGCGGGACGGCCCGGGCTCCGTGCGCAAGCACCCGTCGCTGCACCGCTCCAAGTCGGACCTGAGCGACCGCTACTCCCGCGCCACGGCCGACCTGGAGCGCTTCTTCAACTACTGCGGGCTGGACCCGGAGGAGGTGGAGGGCATGGGCGTGGAGCGCTTCACGCGCGCCAACTCGGACATCGTGTCGGTGTCGAAGCTGCGTAGCGTCAGCACGCCCAGCTCGGAGTGCGGCGCCCCGTCCCAGCACAGCCGCCCGGGGCAGGACGACGAGGCCCCGCCCGCCGAGCGCGCGCCCTACGGCATCTCCGTCATCGAGAGGAACGCGCGCGTCATCAAGTGGCTGTACGGCATCCGTCAGGCGCGCGACGCACACAGCGTCTCCAACGTGTAGCCCCCCCCCCCCCGTTCCCCCTGTCAGCAGCTGGAACAGACCGCGGGGCGCCAAGGGAACAAGAGACTCACTCTTTCCTACTTACTTTTTTTTAATTTGTTATTTATTAAGTGATAACCTCTCGGACATTCAGAAGCTCAAAGTTGTATATTTTCTTTTGTATATTTGTGTTGCAAGACGGAGGGATAAGTTTATTTTTCTCTCACCTTTATGTTTAGCTCAGTGATGTCCACTTTCTATTTAGGCTCGCTTTTGAAGCAGAAATCTTTGTCGCTGAGGAACTCTGGAACACTTCCTCACACCGTGTGACAATGACTGCTAACCTCAAGAGAAATAAACAAACTGAACTCTGTGCAAAAAGCTGGGGAAAGACTGGCAATGAAAGCAATAATGAAGATGCTAACGATCAGTGATAGTAGCGCAATAGGTACTGAATCAACGTTGAAAGGGATACAAAGCCTTCAGCCCAGTAAGTGTGAACAACTTGCTGTGGAGAGAGAATGAATGTTCTTGTCTGGAAACAATTGCCTTTGAGCAGTCCAGCTGTTGGGTTCCCTACCCAAGTGTGGGCAGCCAGGTACTGCTGTCTGTTTTGAAGCAAGTGATCGCATGATTGTGTAGATTAGTGGCAGAGCAAAGAGGAAAAAACCCAAAAGGATACTGTGAACAAGGGTCAGTTTCTAGACTCACTTTTTTTAACCCGGGGCTTAGACTGTTAATGCAGTTTATGTTGCAGTTGCAGGGCAAGTGTGCATGTGTATTCTCCAAGTATGTCTGGAATGTCATTTCAACAAAGCACAATCTCTTCATCGCATGCTGACTTACACACACACACACACAGACACACACACATAAACACAGACGTGCACACACACACTCAGTTCATGTCCCAAAAGTTTAATGTTATTTTTGTAGACGGTTTCTGAAAGAGGCGACCTTGTGTTCGCTCTGTTAGTTTTCTTGTGAGTGGTTCGGCTTTGAGAGAGTGTCATGTAATGTCGTAAACAGGTGGCTGACGTAAGTAGTTGAAGTGAAGGAGAGGGTCGGGGACAGGTGGGGTAGCCGGGGGCGTTGCTGGAGAGCAGGTGTGAGTCCGTTCAGGTTAGAGTGTGACAGTTTACACACCTGTAACCCTGAGGGCAGGGAGGGGCCCAGAGGCCAGGACTGAGCTACAGGTTTGAGAGGCAATAGAAAGGGATATAAGCTTGGAAGGAATTTGTAGTGGGAACACAGAAAGGGAGTTTTGAACTGTTTTGTTTCTGTTGAAGCCTAAGTTTAAAATGTTAAATGCTGTCATGGGATGTGTTTTAATGCACAGCGTTGTATGCTTGAATTGATTCATCTGTGTGTCGTATGACCCCAAAAGTGTGCCCACACAGACCTCCACATGCTCACAAGCACAAATACAGGAACAGGTATGAATAAAGGAATATTACTTACATATGTACTGTATGCAAGAACAAGTGTGTGGATGTGTATTCTCTGATATGTGAGGAGAGGAGAGGCTTTATTTCACCTGGAGAGATGGGGATATTCTGTGGGGACTTGATGTTGGTTATTGTACCAGCTGTTTAAAGTTCAGATGCGTATGTGTAACTGCAACTTTGTGTTGTCATTACATGTCAATAAAGAGGAAGCTATTTAAATAATATGTCTTGATTTGTATTTCATTTAGTTCAAGTACAAATGCAGTGATATTACAGCTTAAGGGGTGTGCATGTGCCATTAACAAAATTGCCACCTATGTTGAAGGTAGTAATCAGCATGTTGGTGCCTTTTTCCCTAATGCCACTTAAAATAGTGTAGGTTTTTACTACATTTTTTCTTTTTAATCTGCATTTACATTTTGTTGAGGTTTATTGGAGCAATTCCTCAGTCTTGCAAAGTTTTGGCTTTTCTGTATTGCTTTCAGTGACTGATTATATGCAACCACAGCTATACAGTAGTCTAGCAATGGTTCTGTAACATTATAGCATGTTGTCACTTTGTTGCAATCTCCCGAGAATGTTAGCGTGTTGAGTGTGGACTCATGTGGGAGTTGCTGGAGCACATCTGATACCTGAACAAAAGCTGTTCCTCACTGCAGATTTGGGGTATGTTCAGTTTCCCGCAAATTTTGGTTTGAATCTGGAGTCCTGCAGTCAAAGGGTTTCTGCTGTCTCTGATTCTCACCTTACATTAGCCCACCTGAATGAGTCTGTCCCGAGGGCTGAATCTTTTTAACGTTTTAGGTTGCACTTAACTGTCAGACTTATCAAATTCCCCTTGAGTATATGGTGTATGAAGTCCTTTCTCATTCCTTTCTCCTAAGGCAAAACGGGATTGTGGCACTGAGAGAACAAAGCTACTCCTGCCCTTTCTGGTATTTGCTGCTCTCCTAGTAGACTGTTGTT
Source organism: Megalops atlanticus (assembly GCA_019176425.1). Classification (NCBI taxonomy): domain Eukaryota; kingdom Metazoa; phylum Chordata; class Actinopteri; order Elopiformes; family Megalopidae; genus Megalops; species Megalops atlanticus. The sequence continues at coordinate 19,837,297 of CM032882.1, forward strand.
TCTACCATTTTCTGGGGATATCATGGTCGTTTACTGATATTCTGAGATTTCTTAAACATGGTCCCGATGCTGATACAGGACTCCCTTGTGTTAACGTGTCCTACAGACTATTGTATTTTGTGTTGCATATCCCATTACAAGGGATTCAAAATTTGAGCCCCTCCTACACATACACGCACAAACACACATGCAGCGTTCCCAAACAACAGGAGCCTCATTGAGGGGAAAGCCTGAAGACTGAAGGAGAAAGGAATGCATTGCCTCCACACTTCTCCTCTCTGCTTCCTGGGGTGGCCAGGGTCCAAAATCCTGCCGCTGCTCAGCTGTGACTGCAGAGCCCAGTTCGCCCAGTTGGTCCTCAATGAAACGGTTCTTTTCATGGGCCGAGATGGGCGGGAGGGCTCGGGACCCAGCTGCCCAAACCCCGTCTGTAGCGAGTCTGAGCTCCTCGCATGCCCCTCACCCGACACTCACCATGTGGGCTGCGGTTTTGCACTATGAAGTCAACGCGACGAGGTGCGTGGTAGAGTTTCAGTCACTGATTGGATTCTTTTGCCATGGTCGTCTTGACTTCTGAGCAAAAAAAATCAGCCTCAGAACCACAGCAATACTTCAGTCTATGTATCAGTAGGGCTAGGCATGATTATGGTCATGCCTTCAGTGGATCTGAGAGACATCACCTTTAGCATTCTTGTAAGTGCTGTCAAGTTTCGTCTGTGGCTGATGTACCTTTATACTGTTTGGGCATTGATCAGCCTCACAACTCTTCTACTTGCTGTGAAAGGGCGCAGAGATAAAACCAATGATCAGATGTTTTAAATAGCTCTGTCTTCAAAGGTATGTGCAAGTCACTGTTTGCTTGCAGAGAAACGAACTGTTTCAACATTCTGTTTTCCTTTTTTAAATAAAGAAGAGATGACAACAGAAGAACAGATTTATCTTCTTCTGAGTAGACTTATCTTTATTATTTTGAAACTGCCCTGGTTCCCCTGCCAGAAAGGGAAGCTCAGAGGAACCCATATGTTCATATTTACTTTAAAACCCAGCTGTGCTCTGAACAGTACAATGCATCTGCAATTCCACGCAAATTGTTCATGCAAATCTGGGTGCGTCTATGCGCAGATCTGCCCGCCTGTTCGGACAGGGCGAGTTGGAGACCGGATGGGGTGGGGGAAGGGGGCAGACGGGCTCTCGAGGGCTTGGGTAAAGTTCATGCTTGTGTTTGCATTCATAGGAATACACCATCAGCGATGCGCACCCCGACACACTCACCCAGTTCATCAGTGGTGGATATGTAGTGTTAAGCTGATTAAAGGTAGGGGGCAGATGGGGAGAGGGGGAGGAGCGGGTGCGTGGCGGACAGGGAGGTCTGTGGGAAACCGGGTTTTGGTGGTGAGCCTGAGCTCACAGTGCGCGGGCATTGATTCAGAGATCTTGGATATGAATGTCTCTGGTTATTATAAAGCCACAATCACTGTAATTTTTTAAAGTTCTGTGTCATGGTAAATGTATTGCTCATTGATTTTGAAATTATTAGAGAATTGAAACATATATAACTATAGAAATACGGTCATTGAAATATGTCTGCATCTGCTGATTTGTCTTTTTGTCCTGAGTTTTTGTTTGACAGCTATAAATGTATAATCTTTTTTTCCCGTTCTCATATGCAGTAATGACAAAAGGAAGCTAGAGCTCTGCTCAGCGATTCCCTCACATGTTTCACACTGGGAGTGAGTTCTGTCATTGGACAGATTCTGACACATTCTTTCTTCTCCATCTTATGAAAATCTGCCTACCCATGACGCATACACGGATATGGGAAAACACCGTTCTGTGTGATCATGAGTAAAAAGCATGCCGTTCTTTCACAACAACAATAACAAAAAAGTTCAGAAAAAAAGAGGATGTGGATCAGGACACATTCCAATGACTTCCTGCTCCAGAGACTGGAGGCTGCACTGTGCCTCTAATGTGTCTTTAATGTGGGGGTAGGTGTGCAACGTGAGGCCTGTTTAATAATGGATCGTGATCGTAAATGAGCTGGACATGGAGCGTGAGAGGAGGCTGGCCAGAGATGCACCACTCCACTGTGCTGGCTCACAGTCCCCCATAACCGGGATTTTTTTTTTAGATCTTAACTTGCATGGTTGTGTGAACTGTATGTCCCCATGGCAGGACCTCTTTGCAAAGTGGCTCGGTTCAGCGATGTTCCTCTGCCTCTTGCCCCGGTTCCAAGCCTCTGGGAGGTTTTCAGGAAATTTTCTTGCTTTGCTTGCCTTTAGTCTGAGAGGTCATTGGTCTGGAAGATCAGGAGAGATTCCTCCATGTCAGCAGCGATTTTGTACTTCACTTCCTCCCTCACTCTTCTCTCTCCCTCTGCTTCTAATCTTGTACAAAATACAGCGACTGTCAAGAGACAGCCAGTTTTGCCATCCTTGAACTGAAGCGACACAAAATCTTTTTATTTAAAATATGTTTCAGTTTTTGCTATGTGGTGTCTTCATAGAAACCATAGAAATTTTTTTGTTCTAACACTGGTTTGAAATGGATTTTCAGGTGCTAAAATCATAGCATTCAAATTGGACAATGAGAGAAGCACTCAGTAGTTAATGAACAGGTACGACAAAGCTGGTGTCTCTTATAGGAGTATTTGACACAGGCTAGACTTAATTATTGATTAACTTAATGATCGATATGTGGCCCAGTCCTGGCCGGCTTTCTTCCTATCTGGGCTTTCATGCTACGTGAGCTTGTATGATTTCCATGCTTCATCTACAGCTGGCAGTTCTACACAGAAGAAAGGAATTTGATTGCTGTCCAAAAGTCCCTGTTTGCGGGCAAAGGTCCCCTAGGTAGCACTGGGAATCATCCAAAGTGAAACCAAGTGCTATATACCCTGCTCTTCCATGCATTTTGATATGGTAACCATGGAAGTTGTATATTCGTTTGGAAGCTTGGTATGTATATAAAGTGCCCTCCATATTCCCCACATTTCTACACCCCTGCTTAAACAGGAGCAAAAACATGATGCAACTAAAAAAAATGTTTTGGATTATTTTTTCTAGGCTTGCAGTCTAAATAAATATAGAGAGCTCTCTCTCTTTCACTCTCTCTTTCTGTATATATACACACACACATATATCTCCAGAGTCTTGATAGGGGTCACTGGGTCACTCTAAATGTCAGTGAAACAGATGACATATCTGGAAATGCTTTTAAAGCTCAGCCAAGATTATTTGGGAGATCACTAGGCACGGAGGAAGAAATAAAATCTTTCACCCTACTATCTCACAGCTTTCTCTTGCATGTTTCCATCCTCTGCCATACCTCTTACTTTTCCAGTTCCAGTATGAACAACTTTCTGACCACATTCTTTTGCCTCCATTTATTTTTTTGTTCTTTCTTCTCATGCTGTGTTATCTGACTTTTTCATTCTGTGCATTAACATTTGCGCTCCTCCACCCTCCTATTCTCGTTACTTCAATATTGGCTCTGTGCTTTGTGTATTCAACCCTCCACCCTGGCCGGCTATGCTATGTGCTGACAGTAGCTCCTAATGGGATACAGGTGTTTTCTCAGATAAGAGGCTGACAGAGTGGACCTATCACACTGAGCATAGCTCTACAGCGGGTGTTATTCATCGTGTTATAAGGGTGTGTGTGTGTGTGCGCGCGCGTGCGTGCGCGCACGCGCGCGTGTGTCTTTGTCTATTTGTGCACGTGAGTGCATATGTGCCTTTTCCTTTTTCTGTGTAAGCATGTGTGATGTGTGCATGCGTGCTCGTGCAGATCTGTGTTGGTGTATGTGTATATTTCTATTTGCCACGCTCACTTGCAATGGATTTCCAAACAAAATAATTTCCAAGATTGGGGAAATGTTTTCTTAAGACCAGGGTGTGCCCCAAGAAGTCATATGGGGCCCTGCTTCTTGAGAATGGCCTGCAGGACTGTGCCACCATCACGTGGCTGTCATTCTGATCATCGCTGGGGACGGCTGGCACCAGTTGCTTGGAGGGTCCCCCCGAGATGCAGCTGGTGTTGTTCTTAGACAGAAATTAACAGCTGCTGATAAAAGACAGAGGGCTGCACTGAGTATGAGTGTAATACTATGTCCAAAGATTTACTCATTGTGTTAGTTTGCCAGCATGTACTCATGCATATGTCTTCCATGTGTATGGGTACAGTATATAGTTTGTTGACTGTTCTAGGCTCTAAGAGGAGCATTCAGTCTACCCACAATGACTACAACTTTGAAAATGACACCATGTTTTTTTTTCTTACACATTGCAAAAGTTCAGCTATCTCTTATTCTAATTAAAATCATGTGAAAGAATTGGAAAAAAAAGTCAATACTCCTAATTCATCACTCAACGAGCCCCAGCAGTTATATTGAATTCCCCAGTCACAGGGACCCGATTGACATTCTGGGAGCAGGCCTGGCAGTGCAGAGAGGGACCAAGTATTCAGGGCAGGAAAACTGAACAACAACAACATCTATTCTCCCCCCCTCCCTCCTTTCGTACCTTCTTTCATTCACTCGTTCACTCCGTGAAGGATCTTTTCAGAGGCTAAATCCCTCTTCTGATTAAAAATGCAAAATCTACTCCACTTTTATTTCAGCTAATGCCCATGAAAAATTGCTGCAGTGTTTGGTTCTGCATCTCTTGCATCAGCCTGTGTCTGTTTTCTTGCGCTAACTCTGTCTGCCAAAGTGACAGTGTAATTCAGACGAAAACATATGCACACATTCACGCGTATGCAGGAGAGAGAAATCAACCTCTCTCAAAAGAGACTGAAGAAAGGAGGTGAACAGAGAGCTTGACCAGCGCTTAGTGGCTGTTCAGTCTTCCACTAGTTATGGAAGTTAGAGGGATAATGTGAGAGTATCGGACATTTAAGCTCCTTTGACAGTCAATAATGGGGTACAGAAGGCACTAATCTGTCTGTGTGATACTGTAGATGCATTTTGCACGACCAGTACTTACCCACAAAGGAAGAGGTGAAATGGTTACAGACAGGCACTGCAGGTTTTTATTAATTCTGTTGACTTTTTATTTTTTTTACATACATATTTGCTGAGCAGTCAACCCTATCCCAGGTCTCTTCTGAAGCAATTAAAGTAAAGCCCCTCCCTCCAGTGTCCAGTGTACCACATTGGTTGCAAACCAATAACATGCACCCACGCTACCCATAAATGTTTTTCATTGTTTAATTGCTGCTGTTTGCTGAAGAGGACACTGTTTGTCTGACACAAACATCCCGGTTCTGCGCGCCAGTCTATGGGTATCGGTAAACCTATTGGACAAACTGAATCTACCAATGCCTTGCAGTGCTATTCTCTATTTTTTTCACTGAAATTAACATTTTACATTTCATAATTAACATTAACATTAATGTGTAGTTGCCCAATATTTCCATCATTTATCTTTTGTCCTAGTTTTTGGTCTCATGTACTCTGCTATTTATTGTTCTTATAATTGGTTAACATTATACAGTCATTTCTAAATAAGCACTCTACTAAAGTATATAAAATTTTATACAAAATCTGAATGAGTCATTTACTGGTTGATCATTGGTTTTTCTACCCTGTCAGATAGCGAGCCGCATTGCAGGGTTGCAGGGTGCTGAGGTAGGATGTTTGGAGCCTTCGTTTGGCAATGAGCTAGAAAGAACTAGAACCCCACATAGTTGCAGTGCCAGTGGAGCCTCAAGTGCTGACCCTGGATCAGTTTCAGGTTTTTTTTTAACACAATTTTTGGCTTAGTGTTTGTAGCCAGACTGTATTGGCTTCCAATAGTATTGGCTTGCTGTTATTGGTTGGTGAGGTACACAGGAGTCATCATTGTGCCTCCCTGTTTTTTATGTCTCTCATTAAAACAATGACAGCTCTGCATGTTGATGCAAGAGCATGTATACAGTATGTGAAATACAAACATTCAGACAAACTGGGCAAATTCGCTTAGTCAGGATACTGTAGTGTTTGCTGTGATGGACTCTGCAGCTAAGGGCTGTGAGGTCCAGTCTCACATGGGCCCCTTGTTATTGATATACTCCTCTTCAAGGTAATTCACCTCGACCGCTCATATAAGAACTGTTTTATTACAGGGTTATGTCACAAAAATAAATACATTGATGAGTAGACACACTGATGAAGGATTCCCCTCATGTGCTACCCACTGCATATAACTGTTGACTTTGGGTAGAGGAGGTAGAATGTGTGGTGGGGGGTTGGGAAGTGAGAACTGGGACAAGTATCAGGATCTGTACGGAGGAGATTAGTGTGAGACTGTGCAGTTGCTGCAACTGATGCTCATTTGTCTGTCTAATCGGAGAGGAGCAGTCATCCTGAGTTAACAATCCTCTTACCTGTGCTCCTGCCAAATCCGGATCGCACTAGACACCAAACGCACCGACAGGATCCTGTTGAACACCCGTCACGATAAACATTTAATAGCTTGTGGCGGAGCCCCAGAGACACACCTTGGAAATGTTAGGGGGAGTGGGGGAATTGGGCCACTGGGGTTAGACTGTGTTGCAAGGAGGTTGCAGTATTGGTTTGAACTCTGCACTCAAGATCAAGGGTCAAATGTTCATAACCCAGTAGGATGTCTGCTACTGAACCTTGAGGAGGATTATAAAAATTCCAGCTACAAGCTAGCATTGTGGAGTATCCAGACAGTCTTGGTGTAAGAGTCACCTGAATCACTAAATGAAAAAGCAGGGGTGTTTTCATTCAATGTTGTCTCTCTAATCGTAGATTCTGGATGTTCACAGTAAATAGTGCGTAATTTTCACCACAGGAACTACGCATAAGTCTGTGTGAAATGCATAAATTTCTATTTTGGTTTGTATAAAAACTTTACCACAATGACTTTCTCAGAACCACAAAAAGGCATGTTATGTTATTTCTGTTATTATTTAGGCATTACAAGAATTCTAAAAATATTATTTGTGCAGTTTTATAAGTTCTTGAACTGGAGAGCCAGGAGCTAGCCTTAAAAGAGGATGGTTTAGATTCATTCAGTCATTCAGTGGTAGAAATAGCAACACACACAGATGTCAAAGTTGGATCAGAAACAGGACACGGGACACCAGGGTTAGAGGGCAAAGGTCATGCAGTCAGGTGGTGTCAGGAAACGAAATGGTGTTGAAAGCCTGCCACCCCATCTCACTGCCCGCCCGCACATTGCCCCTGACACTCCTCAGCAGTCTATCAGTGTTGGTTTGTGTTGACTGAAATGTTCGGTCACTGAATTGTTGTAATTATGTAACCATCAACCCATCAACTGTTTTTCAGGGAAAAATCTGAAATATTTTACTTTACACTTTTTACTTTTATGTGAAAGTGGTATGGGATTTTTTTTCTGATCTTTCCTTAATTTCCCTTTTTTAAAAAAAAAAAAAAAACAGCTTTGCTAATTTAGTATCCATAATTTTGGAAGAAAAGTTCTTCATTTGTGTGGAGCACACTACAAAAACAACCTGAATGAATGGAATTTCACCAGAGCAGGGTGGAGGAAGAAGCGAAGTATCCAATTACTCATCACCCAGGGCAACAGAGACATGATTACGCCCAGTCATTCTCATCGCCGTGAGCTTTTCCATTTTGAAGTTTTTTATGACTAAACCGTAGTTGTTTCTCCGACGTCACTGCACTCAGGTAGAGGACTGTAGACTTCCTGTACAGTCACTCCCTCGTGGGTCTGAGTGCCCGCCTCCCCCGCATGCAGGTGATGGCTCACCTGAATCATCCCGTGAGACACCGTCACATTGATATAACCGCGCCTCTACAGAGCGATTGGATCAGAGCGTGTTGCCTGGGCATGGCCTTTATTTTCGAAACTTGCGTGCTGTTTGTTGCCAAATCGACCTTCCAGCACGTACTTGTCTGCCCACCCCCTCCTCCTCCTCTCTGCCCACGTCATCTGTGGGTTCTACTGTCTCTAAACTGAAGTAACTGCCGATCCCCATCTGTCTGTTACTCCCCCACCTCCTGGTATCCTGGAGTTTGTTACATTCAGAGAAGACACTTCTCCGAACCTGCAATTGCGGTGCAACGGCCATGAGAGCACCTCTCTTGAATCAGCAACCAAATTCCTTTGCCCCTCTCAGCCCTAGCTCTCTCCTTCTTTTTCTGTGTGGCTGTGCTTTATTGAATAGGTTTGATTCAGCATGTATTGTGAGCCTCTGAGCACTACATTGCTTGCATTCCACTGTGGCTGTGCCATTTGACAGAGATCTTTTTGGAACACTGATTGTGGTGATAAGATGAATGCAAATTACTTCTTGGTGAATGGTGGGCTTGTCTGAATCTGTGGTGCAGAAATGACTTTGTAGGATATTCTGCTGGTATTTCTCCAGCTTCACCCCTGAAATGATGTTGCCATAGTTTTGTTGTCATTCAGTGTCCAGAATTACCAATGTAGACAATGTAGTAACCCTTTTACTTGACTTACACTGACACAGGGAAGCTAAAACGGATGAAAGCTCTCATACGTTTTATACCCTCTGGCTACAGAGTATGTAGTGTGCACACACCCAGAAAACAAAAGCACACAAAAGTATACAGTCTCTCCATAAAAACCTCTATTAAAAATTCAGGCAGTGTTAGGGTGAGCTTTTGCCAATGCCTGTTGAATATTTCATTAAAGTTTTTTCCCCATTATAATCATTCAGTGTGTATGTGGGACAAGATGCCACTTCAAGCCGATTCCGCTGTGATAATGGAGAAGCTCAGGGCCACCAGGAGCATGGCTAAAGCTGCAGAAAGGGAGAAATGGGAGGAAATTTGGAGCGGGAGAAGGAGATATTGAGTAAAGAGAGAGAAAGCAAAAAGCAGGATGGGGGAAGCGGATGGAATGGATGGAAATAAAAAAGAAATGGGGAGAGAAAGGGAGAGATTATGCATTGAGCAGATTGCTCAACTTTGCTCAGATCAAATAGGAAATGAAATCCTTCTCCACCTGCCAGGGATGTGTCCTGAATAAGTCAGACAAACAGAGTGGAAACCAGGGGAGCAGAGAGAGAGGGAGAGAGGCTTTAAGATGTTGTTTGTCTGCTGCAAAGCAGAGCTTGGTCTCATCAGGGGTATTGGGGTTAAAAGTGGAAAGCTAATAACTAGCCATCATACCTCCTTCATATCTCCTTTTTAGTAGTGACTTTATTATTTCTCTTATTAATATTTCTTCTTTTTGGAGTTGATGAGCTCATTAAAATCCAACGAAGTTGACCCCAGCCAGATTCTGCCTGGTGGGGTCAGAGGGTTGAGTGACACGACAGTGTCTGATTCTTGCTGACACTGGAAGTAGTATGACAGCCTTCAGAAGATGGTAATGCAAATGATGATGATAATGCTGATCCATGCTAGCTGAGCACTTCTGTACTATCTGCATAAGTGGCAGTTGGCTCTGTTGGGGGAAAGTGAAAGATGTATTCCCACTGGGGTCTGACTCACGCCATGGGTCACAAAGCCCAAACTTGACTGGACCGTGACAGTGTCTGTTCCTCTCCCTCATTCCGACCACTCAGCCTTCTTCTCCTCTTGTTCCAGCCTCTAGTTGAATTATTGATCAAAGATTAAATTATTGATTGGTGCCACTTCGAGGGGGGACTGGCTTCTAAAAGGTCACACATGCCACATCTGTCTCCCCTCCCCCGACAACCATCAGGAAAGCGACAATGAGGACAACCATGAGAGGAGAGGTCTGGTCTGGGCCTGGTCTGCACCCATCATGGATTGTGTGTGTTTTCCCTTCAGAGATACTGCAAGGCATCACAAAGCCTTTGATCATTATTGCAATGTGTGTAAAATAAATAAAACTTGAAAACACGAATGTCAACATGGTCTATTGTGTGTGTGTGAGTGACTGTCTTTCATCCAAATGCATATTGTAATAATGCTTCATGTAACACTGTGTATGGGCCCTTTCCACATGTGCAGGGGGTTGAGGCAGGAGTGAATGGCCTTGCTGGAGCAGTGGACTCCGGTTCACTGAGTGACTCCCTCACCCATTTCCTTGTTTCACACGATAGGTCTTTTAGACTCGAAAAGCACCAAAAATGCCCAGCAAATGTGGTGTTTCTGCGTTCATGGAATGTTCTGTTCAGATCGCACACACCAGAGAACACAGGTCTGTTCCCCCCCCCCCCTGGTTCTGGGACAGCTGTGCATCCCAAATGCCGCCTTAGAAGGGAGAGACATCACTTTTAAGCAGCGCGATGCTTTTCTTCCGGGCTGCTGGCTTTGCCGTGGCACCGCAGTCACACTGTGATTAACATTGTGAGAGAGGGGGAGAAAAGAGAGAGAGACAGTTTAATTTTTAATGCAGATGAAGGATGTAATGTGTGGTGCTCGGAGAGCTCAAATTCAAGGAGGGATATGAAAATTTGATCAGCCCCTTTCTTCTCAGAGTCAACAACAACAGTAAGAAAAGAATCTCGGTCTCTGAGCATATAAAACCACAACACCTAAAGCCCAGCACTAAATGGATTATTCATGAAATGATCCCATTTTCTGACTGTTCCACCAAGACCTTGTACTCTACCCTCCCATTTGTTTAGCCTTCTCAGTCTTATGTTATTACAAATAATCAATCTCCCTTAATTTATAATCATAATAATTATAATTGTACATTGAATAAGACCTTGATTGCCCCTGCTGTTCTTTTTACACAAAGAGACCCTCCCATGTGTGCATATCAATTGTCTGTACATTAAAACAACATGATAACCCAATGGCAGCTGGGATCTAGGGCACTGGCTTGCAGGCACATCCCAGATGCCTATTTGGCCAGATGAGGTCCTCCAGTAGAGTGCTTGGTTTCCATGGAGATGCCCCTCCCCTGCACAGTAAAAAGCCAAAGGCAATCACCAATGAGGCAGTAAGTGGAATGTGAGATGGATTTACCCCTTAAGTGGACAGCCAGGAGGGTGAGAAGGCATCTGGAATGGGCCTTAAAAATGAACGATAAAGCCATCAGATTGTTTAGAATTGGTTGTTTTTACATTTGCGTGTGGTTTAAGAGTCCCATGGGTGCTTGGCTTTGTTGCTAAGATAACAATGCCTGGCACCTTGGTCTGTTCAGTTCAATAACACAACCCAGGAAAGCAGCACTCCCGATTAAGGCACATTCAGGTCATAAACAGTGTTTTGCATGTGTCGATTATAGACATACATACAATTACACAGCTTGCAGGTAGATATATGACATACGTGAGTCTACCCAACAATAAACATGAACCACAAATAGTTTCAAAAAAATATCTTGAAACATTATTCAATATACTGATTTATGCAAACCACTCCCCACCGAAAAAACCTTTTCCTTTCACATTGTTTTTAATAATTAGTCAGATACTGCTCCCTGTTTTCAAGTTGTCTGCATCTCCTGAAGTGATATTATTATTTATTATTATTAACTTCAAAATATTCTGTGTCCTCTTCAGTTCTAATTTTTTTTGCAGTCATCTTAAAGTTTTGTTTTTGGCCAAACACAAATGACCTGTTTTACATACATCGCAATCTGTATGTCTACAGAATTTTACTTTGAACGATTCCTATATAGAAGACAGAGTGACACTTGAGGCAGTTTGGCAAGATTTTATTCTGTTTTGTGGCAATGAATAAATCAGGGAATTACCCAGACAGGCCTTGTTCTTTCTTATGTAATTGACATTTGATCTCCTGTTGTTGCGATGTTGGGAAGAGAGCTGATCTCATCTCAGGTGTGAGAAGCCACCTGTGAGAGGAGCTGTGTCCCGCCTCCCACACAGTTCTCACCTCTGTCTGGAGTGTCCCATGATGCTGTGCGGCAGTGGCAAGAGGCAGAGGGTGAGAGAGGCGCCGCGTGTGGCTGTATTCCTTGATTAAAGTGTCAGCGTGAAAAACGAGGGGGGCAGAAGGGTCAGGGTGCGGGGGTGTCGGGGGGTGAGCGCTGTCAGCTTCCTGAGACAGAGTGAGGACAGGCCTCCATCGCTGCAGCTTCCCCCTGCTCTACTCGTCCTGTTGATCCCACTCTACCACCAAATCCGTCATGGCAGAACGGTCATTCTGCATTCTGTTCACCAACAGAGCCCCAGCATGTGGGATCCATCCACAACTGCACTCATCTGTAACAAAAACACAAACTAGAGCTACTTCTTCTATCTCAGTCTAGGCAATTTCTGTCATCATACCAAAATAAAAATGTTAACATCTTTGTCAGTGTGCTGAGCAACATATGCATCACAGACAAACAAAAGGTTTGATTGCACCCTAAAAAAGTGAAGATGGAAGTAGACGCGGAGTAATCTAACCTGGTTGCAGATTAAAGTGTGCCAACAGTCACTGCGAAAACCAGTTTTATCAGTCTCTGCACAGAAAATTGTGCAACAGTCTTCATTTGGAGGTCAGAGGTCATACAAAAGTCACATGCAACCTTCTGGTTGAATCTGTGGCGCTGTTTCAGTCGCAACTTCCCTTCACACCTAACAAAGAGCCCTGATCAGATATGTAGATAAACACTGAAAAAAACTTGGGATAAAAAGCGCAGAAGCAAATGGAGCATGCTTACACAACATTTCACGGCTGACCTTTAGGCTGCCTTGAGATGTAGCAGCACTCATTCCCCCCCTCCCCTCTCTCCCCCTTCAGGCTGCGCCCAATCATTACCACCATGCATGGATGGGAAGGAGATATATTATCACCTTATCAGGGCGGACAGCTCTCCCTGCTGCTGCTTTCCTTTCTGTTTGAAAAGCAGGAGGCAGGAGTCAAGACTAATGAGGAAGGCACGGAACCCACTTATCTTCCCGAGTGCCAGGGGATGGCCTTCAGCGGGATGCATGCTTTGTGAGCAAGTGTTTGTGACTGTGACTGAGTGTATTCCATCTGTGTGATTTTACAATAAATCAGTCCAGTGACGTCCAGGTTGACAGCGTACGGCCCTGACATCTACGTCCACAACCTCCATCTATCCCCCCAGCTTCCTCCAGATTAACTGTCCCCTGTCCACTTCCAGTGCCACCCCCGACCCCAGGGAACATTACCTCGCCACTCTGTCTCCATGGTGACTCATACAGTGGTGTGTGGTTCAGTCAAACAACATGAATTTTAGCCAAACCCACTGAACTCCTAAACCAGCACCGAAGCAGTCCCCCGAAGCTTTGCACATGCCAAGAGTGACAAAAAGACTTGAAAGAAGTGTGGCATGCTCTGTTGTGTCTCTTACTTTCAGAATAGAAAGTCTGAGAGGACAGAGAGTCTCTGTGACCCTCTTTTTTCAGTGTGTTTCAGTAAAACCTCAGCAGTGAAGTGCTGCTTCAGCTCTGTTAGTTGGTGTCTAATGGAAAGCAAGGGTGGGTTTTCCTGAATGATAAAACAAGTTCCTCTCACCGGATTCCTCCCTAACACCACGCTACAGCCGGGCATCCCCCACGGACACACCCTATTCCTGTCCTGTCTCTGTGACAGGGCTGGCGGGAGAGAGGATGAGGGCAGCTGTGGACTTCCTCTTTGCTATATTTGTTTTCCTCCCAGCAGCCCATAAAAACACTTCAGGTTAAAAGGTTAACCCTGAACATGAACTAATATTAGCAGGGGGGCCCTGAAGAAAGAGACCCCGCTCCACTCGAGCAGTAAGAAGTCAGAATCGACATAATGGCTTTTTACCAAACAAATACATTACCTGAGGAAAGTGGCATGCCAGGTACAATGAAGCATTCCTGGGCCCTGCCTCTTTCCTCTTAGATGCCTTTCTCCTCTGCAGGAATGCATGCCTGCAGGTTTCAGGGGCAGACTACGTATGTCTCTCCATTTCTCCTACTTCACCGGTGTTCCTCTGAGCATCGCTGTTGCCTCCTTGTTACCTCATCGCTGCTGACGAGAGACGGTGTGTAAAAAGCAGTGGTGCAGGCAGCATCAGCTTGAAGTAGGCTGCCCTGAGACCAACTCTGGCACCCATTGTGCATGTCTTGCGCTTCTTTTGTGTGCTGTTGCCTCAGCATTCGAACCCTGAGGAGATAACAGAAACACACACTGTCTCCTTTTTTTGGGTCCACTTGTGAATTATGGTTGCTATTTCCATATGCGAAACAATTCCAGAGCACACGAAGTGGAGGGGGGAGGAAGTGGGGATGAGCAGAAGAGGGGGGTAGGCCTCAGAGGTAGACGTGACAGCAAGGTTTTTTTTTCCATTGCCAGCTCTTAATTATTCTTGAAGATCAAACGGCCACAAGCGCATTAAAAATCCATCTCCCTCCAGAAACAATTAAGAGGCTCCCTCACTACAGAGTCTGGTGAGCCTGTGAATCTCTAGCAGCTCCCCAAACTGAAACTGTATCTTCTTCATGCAGAGATCAGGGGATGCAAGTGTTTACTGAGCACACGCCAGTCACTTAAGAACATAAGTACATAAGAACATAAGAAGTTTATTGACAAGATTCAGTCCATTCTGCCCAATTAGGCTTGTCATTTTGCCTATGGTCTAGAGTGTATCTAAGACTGTGTCAAGCCTAGTCTTGAAAACTAGGGGTCTCTGCTTCCACTACAAACCCTAGTAAAATACTGCATGCATCAACATCTATCTGAATGAAAAAAAGGCCTCCTAGTGTCAGTGTGAAATTTACCTTGAACTTATTTCCACTTTTGTCCTCTTGTTCTGCTGACAGAACTCAACTTGAAACAGTTTCTGAAACTCCATTAAACAGTTTAAATTTTTTTAAAACCCCTTGAGTATCATTTTGCTGAAACTAAAGAAAGCATTTTGTTTATTGAGGTTCTCCTCATAACATATGTTTGATACACGGAACCAGTCATGTGTACAGTCTTCTCTCCTTTTTTGAGAGCTTCTATGTCCTTATGATGCCATGCCCAGAACTGGACACAGCACTCTAAATGACATCTGGCAAAGTATTGTATAGCATTAACATGAACATATTTGGTTTATACTCAAAGCTTTCTATTGTATTATATTTGCTGTATTATATTTTTGATCCAGATCAGAGCCTATTACACCCAAGTCTTGTTCATATTGTGTGCGCTCTAATTTAGTATGACACATAAAATGATCCTGTCTTAAAATTATATTATGCACATGCAAACTTTGCATTTGACAGTATTAAATTTCATTCACCAAGTTTTACTAAGACAGATTTTTAGCCCCTTTCAAATTGTTTGTCTCAAAGTCCTTGTTTTTGTCACTCGCCAATTTAACTATTTTGCCTCTAAAATCCCTAATAAGGCAATTTAGGTAAATAAGGAACCATGGAGGTCCCGGCACTGATCCCCCTGTGTCTCTGATCATTACTCTTTTTTCTGTACTGAAATCAATTTTAATTCCACTTTGAGATAACTTCATTAATGCTCATGATTTCAATTTGATAAGGGGTCACCAATGTAGTACTTTATTTTGAAAATCCAAATATATGATACATAATATCATAGACATCTTGGAGATTTGTGAGTATGAAGATGAATTCCAAAATATTATGTGAAATACATGTTAAACTAACTAGGCTGCAATTTCCTGGATCTCATCTAATCTCCTTTCTAGGATATTGCTATTTTATGGCCTTGTAAGAAAGGGGATCACAAGGATCCAAGAAACAACAGGACTGCTCTCTCAGGAGGTAGGCAGGAGGCACAGGGTAGCATATTGCATGGAATAAGTGAGTGGCACGCCATGGACATGAAGCATTAACATTCCTGAGTGTTAGCAGAGTTAGCAGAATGTTAGCAGAGGTGGCCTGTCCCTTCTGGACCTTTGCATTGTCTTATCTTTGTTCCAAAGTTGCCTTTCAAATCCATCCTGTAGACAGACTTCTGTTGCACTAAACATGCAACATGCAAATTACAGACCAGGGTGTGGATTTAACATGTCTTCCTCTATCACTTATTTTTTGTGTTAAGCAGAGTTCACACTAGTGGATAAAAACCAGCTGTCCTCAAGTATTGTAGGCGTGTCTTGATATTGTGGTTTATTCTAGACCAAGATTTCTTCCTCATGGTCTCATGCATGGAGTTAAACTGTACCAGACATTCTGTGGTCATACTGCTTGAGCATGTACTGTATCTGACTGGCCAGTCCCAAACTTTCAGGAGGATTCATTAGCCTACACTCCATTTGAGGCATCCTGAAGGTACTTGGACTGCATGTGTTCTACTGTGGGTGACTGATTTTCAGCCTCACTGTTTCGAACCATGACTCAGCGGCAAGGCAGCACGCAAGTTAATATTTCTTTTGCTGTGTGAGATCTGCCATGATTCCTATTCAGTCTCCCTTCCGTTAACAGGAAGGGACATTGTCATCTTCATTTAGAAGTCAAGTAATTTTCTTACAATTTTGGTGCCTAGATGAGGATTAACTAAGGCCTGCTTGTATCCATTTGTATGCGTTCTAGAATACATGACATACCTATCCTCTACAGATTCTTTGTACAGAAAAGAAATCTGAGACTAGTTATTGTGGGTATAGTTGACTATGTGTAAATTTCAATGACCACCTACAATCATCTCCACTCATTTCAAAATCTTCATCATAAACACATCATCCTGACTGCTGATTGATTGGTTGATTGGCATTTTAGTCTGGCAGTGCAACTGACCCTTATATCAATAGTGTTGTGTTGATATTAATGCATTCAACAATATTGCTATAAACAGCTATCTTTTGATCTTGTTGCCTGAAATACAAGGAATGGCAGTCTAGATAATAATCTTGTAGAGTGAGGAGCGTACAAGAGGGACAAGTAGGGAATGCTACATTTGTCAGCACGAGTGCAACACAAATCACACTACTATGTAAGTCTTTGTCTCCCCCTTGTGGACATTGTCTGCTCACAAAATGCTGCCTAAATGAAAACTATCCCTTGTGGGTGTCTGGTCTCCTGTGATGACATTCACAGCAAGACTACAATGACTAATACACATGTTGGTGGACCACCAACAACCTGTCCAGGATGAAGACTGACCATTGATGTGGCAGAAGGAAGATGTGCCTGGCACTCTCAGGATGGCTACATTACATCAATGGAAGGAGCATGGATCTTAACCAAAATGGTCTCAGTCAATGCCAAGTAACATATACAAGTCAGATATTCTCCATAAGTCAGTACATACATATGTGTAATAATATCTAAGAAAGCTGAAAGCATTGGTATAAATGTGACTGCAACTTACAGCAACAAATTATTCCACTGTACCTCTTATAGGCTAAAGAGGCACAATTCCAAATAACAGCTACCCAG
Source organism: Megalops atlanticus (assembly GCA_019176425.1). NCBI lineage: Eukaryota > Metazoa > Chordata > Actinopteri > Elopiformes > Megalopidae > Megalops > Megalops atlanticus. The sequence goes on from CM032882.1 coordinate 19,854,519, forward strand.
TATTTCCTCAGTTCTTTCACATAACTTGGCCATGAGGTTTTGCATTTTACCATCTGAAGAAAGAGTAGTCTTTCAAAGATTTAGGTACAACCTATTTCTTTCTCCTTGGTGTATGAGCACTGAAACTACAGTAAGTGTCACTGCAAAAGGGATAAGGCCTAACCAGTCACCATCACCTCTATGCCTGGGAGCCTGATGACTGAGCTGGCTGGAGGATGAGTGCTGTTCACAATAGAGTGGGAGTCAATTTTTTTAAACCCAGTGGAAGTGGGTCATAGAACTGCCTTGATTCCAAGTTCCATTTGTTCTGTTTTGTCTCTTTCCAGCTCTCTCCAATATATTTCCCCTTCATGTTTCATCAGTGCTATGGCTGCATATAGTGTAAGTACAACAATACTATAATTTGCCTAACAGGTGCAACCACGAATTTTCAAGCAGTTTTCCAAATAGATTTTTTATTAGACAAAACTATGTACTACTTATTTACGATAATGGCAGTCATTTCTTTACACTCATCCATTTCCTTCGATCGTTTACGGAAAATATTTTGACTTCAATTTCATTATAGAGCGGAACACATCTACACAGACTACCATTCCCAGCAGGTATTGCTTTTGCAGTGTCCTTTCGTTTTTGTGCTGGGATGTAAATTAATGAGAGCATATTTATCTAGCTAACGACATTTAATTGCATCTATGAAGAACAAGAAGATTGAAAGGGTGAAATGTTATTCTGATTCTCAATTGTGTTTGTAGGAGGCACTTATACGTTGAATGTCGGTGCCACGACAATCATGTTTACCTGTCATAAATAGATAAAATCGGAACAAAGTTTTCGTTAGTTGTTTCCATCAGGGCAAACGGAACACAATTCCTATGTCACATCAAAATGGCGGACCAAGATGAGGCAGTGAGAGAGTTCGTTGCTGTTACCGATGTAGAGGATGAGAGGGCCCGCTTTTTCTTAGAGTCAGCCGGCTGGGATTTACAGGTATGTGGAAAACGCAATGATGTCAGAATGGCACAATAGGTGACAGTCATACAGATGTCTCGCAAAACCTGACAGTTGCCCTTTCTTTTATTGGTCATGCTAACAGCTAGCTAGCATCGTCACAGTATCAAACCAACTGTGTGAAGCTAGCTAGCTTGCTATCTAGCTATCAGTATGTCTCGCCTGTAAGTAGAGTAAAGCTTAGGGCCCTTGCTTTTCATACTCTGTCTCACACGATCAGGATCACCTGTTTTCCGTTACGATACCCATATTAGTCAATTAGCTAGCTACATTAGATTGTCTCAGTTGCCTGACTTAGATGTATTTGCTCTTATCTTCCCACTTTGAATTTTAGACTTGGTTTCCACTCTAGATTAGACAACGTTAATCTAGTTAGATATGCCCGGTTTAATCATTTTGTATTGTTTGTAGCTAACTAACGACCTAGCGAATTTGGGTGCCTGCCACATAACACCAAGGTATCAAAAACTGGTCACAATTAATCCATCTGACAGGAATGATAAATGAAACTCAGTCATTAGCTAAGTGACGATATAGTAGTCTTAATGTAAGAGCTAATGGCTAGCTACTACAGATAAATGGTTGATTTTCGAATTTAACTTGTAAGGTTGATGGCTAATAATCTCGTAAAAGTCTGTATTCGGCGTTACTACAGCCTAAGAATCAAATAATCCCAATTGAAAATAATTGGTTTCGGTTTTGTCGCAGGTAAATAGTTTGTCAGAGAGATATGAAACAGAAGTATGGACCTATAGTATTTTCCATGTCATGTCTTATCCGCCTCTGCATTCTCAGCTTGCATTGGCCAACTTTTATGAAGATGGAGCGGAAGATGACATTGTGACCCTCCCACCACCTGACGGTGGTTCAGTTTCTCGCTCCACAGGACCCAGGTATTCCGGACTTCTCACATCCGACCGCTAACCGTCATCATTACCCTTACTGCTGCTTGTACTGACTGAATCAACGGTATTCTTGGATTTCAAGGATTGTTTTGAAGTGGATTATTATTTGAAGCTGTACACATACACATGCGATGTTCAAACCTTCAGTAAATAATGAGGTGGAAATGTTTATTTGGATCTTAAGTTCACATAACTGAAGTAATTACCCTTTGAGAGAATTTTGGTATTATAGATAAGTTGACATGCCAGCTTTGCTAATAATCATATCTGAACACGTCCTGTGTTTGTGATACCCCCTTGTTTTGATTGGCAGTGAGCACAGAGTGACATCCTTCAGAGATCTGATGCATGAGGAAGATGAAGAGAGTGATGAGGAGGAAGGCCAAAGGTGAGCCTTGCACAAAAGCAGGAAATGAGCACAAATAATTTGTATGAGCATGCCATTTCATAACTGTCTCTTGGTGCCCTTCCACGTCTTCTGAAAGTGGGGCACTTTGATGCTGATTCTGTTGTGTTGGTCAGGGATCTAGGGACCTAGGTTTGTTCAGTGAAAAATATATAAAGATAGGAATCTAGTATTTTATTAAGACTGCGGAAGAAAAAAAGTGAATGCACTAGAATAGAGCACTTGATACTGGGTTATTTTGGGTACAGCAGCATAGTACTGGTCCAGACCTAGCCTTTACCCATGGGTTGGGTGGGTAGGTGGTCATCAGTCGATATATTTCCAAAAACAGAAGTTGCTGTTTTCGTCATAGTGAATAATGCTAAGCATTTATCATTTAATTTTGTGTAGGTTCACAGAGAAGTCTTTGAACTTAAACAACACTAGAACATCTTTAGATGCTTCTGTTTAATTGTGTTCAGAGCATGTTAAGTAATGTGTTCCTGTAGAGGTTATTCATTAAATCATTTGAAGTCTTCCTTTCATAATTTACTGCCCCCTCTTCAACAGCATTAGAGCTGTCATCTGCATTGTCATTTTTTGCTTTAGAGAAAAAGGAGTACACAAGAACAATCTGCTGACCCCCGGCCATCCTTACTGTTGACCGTGTCTACCTTCGGCCTTCTCTTTTTGTACATCTGTTAATTATTTAACCTGTATTGTCCGAACTTTTTGAACACATCCATTATCCCTTTAGATGGTTTGATTGTCATAGGGGTGCTCCTCTTTGTAAACGAGAGCCTAGACTTTTCAAATATACCAAATCAAGGGATTATTGTGTATGCATTGTGTATGTATGTGTAATGTCTAAGATTTGTGTTTTACCTTAAGTTTTGCTGGGTCATCTTCAGCTTGTTCAACATTCCATAATGAACTTTGTGTGGAAAGTTAAAAACATGTACCCGCAGTAATCAGGAAACAATGACTTTGAAGCAGGCAGATGCTATCTTTTCTCCTCTTAGTTCTCAGGCAGATGATCTTCTAGCTGTATTGGCACATATTGTGTTACCTGCCACTGGGGTGTGTTCATCAGGGGAGATTTCATGAGAGTGGGGTCTTTGTGTGAGATGTGTCGAATGCCCCTTTGGCCTGAACGCCCACCTACCTGCTTACAGGTTTTATGCGGGGGGTTCAGAACGTAGTGGCCAGCAGATCGTGGGGCCCCCCAAGAAGAAGAGCTCCAACGAGGTGGTGGAGGACTTGTTCAAGGGAGCCAAGGAGCATGGAGCAGTGCCCGTCGACAGAGCTGGCAGGGGCCCTGGGGAGCCAAGCCGCGCACGGGTATGAGGGGCTGCTTGGTGCACAGCGCGTTGTCATTACCGAGAGCACATTTTATCTCATCAGTTCTTAAATTAATATTTGAGTAGCATGGTTTGAATGCCAGGTTACCTTAAAGACATTCATTAGAGAAATGAGAGAGCTTGTTTGGTGCTCAGCTAATACTTGATGCTCAAGTTTCTCTCAGCATCACTTTGATGTCAGGGTGACAAGGTGTGTATAAGGCAGGGCAGTCTTCTCTGTTGCCTTTTTGTCTGTTGCTGTGCCCTCATCTCTCGGTTTCTTTCTCTGATTCTGGGTTTCCAGCCTTTTGTAGGAGGGGGATACAGACTTGGCACTGCCCCTGAAGAGCAGTCCGCTTACATAGCAGGAGAGAGAAGGCCGTCAGACAGCACACAGGACGTGAGTATCTGCTTCCCATCTCCCGTTTCATCCCTCCTCTCTGCTCATCTCTCGGTCCCTCCATTTTGCTTTCTCTGTCAGGTTCTCAGAATGATTTGGTGCAGTGCTGTACATGCTAGGAAACTGTCAGTTCTCTGCCCCGGTTAGAGCAGCAGGGCTGTCCTGTGGTTGGCAGTAAAAATGTCACAGCAGAAGTGAAGTATTCTTAACATTCTGAAACCTTGCTGACGTGGAAGAAAAAATAGTTTGAGTGTTACTTTCACTTTTGCTTTGTAGTACTGTAGTTCAGGGTATGTAAATATTTGATAAGTATGCATCTACCATTATATTTCACTGTTTGCTTTGCTGTTTTTTTCTGTTTTGATCAGTTATTTATATTATTGGTTCTTATATTAGTATTATAATTTATGTGAATAGTTTGTAAGTAAATGAAGTAAAAGGTGAGACACTGTTACTGCTGCTGGAATTGGAATTTTCTACTTAATGGATTTGATGTTCTTTGAATTAATTGAAAATTCAAAATCATTTCATTTTTTATTACATTATATTACAGCTGGGCTTCCTGAAGTGATATTTCATGGACAGTAGTTCTAATCAAACAAAATCACTTTTAGTATTAGATGGCTTCAACCACACATTGCTTCCTCCAGATGTGTCCTCCCATTGTGAATGACTAACATCTTCTCAGTGCATGTAGATGCATTTAAGTCAGTCAATCAAAAAATTGAACAATCAATAAAATTTTATCTATTAGAGGGCATTTTTACAATCAATCTTGTAACATAGTGCAGGCAATGTTGTTAGATCTGAAAGTTGCAACTTGTTTGTTTTCAAGAACTGGTGTTTATCAGATGTGATGATCTAGGTGATTAACATCTGCATCTGTATAGCTTGCTGTAGACCTAAGCATCGCAACTTGTCTGGCCTTGGAAAGTATTATTATGTCTGTGTATAGTCTTTTAAGAAGGCAATAAAGCCGAAGAAGATTTTTCAGTATTTTCATTTTATTTCTACAACATAACAAGGCAAATGATTTCAAACCATTTTTTTTAAAAATAACATTTAAAAAACTACATAGATATAAATGCGCACATTATTGTATGTCAGTCTGAAGAGTTGATATGATATTAAAAAGTGATATACATTTCCATACAGCTTAATTTACATTTTGTAAAAGATAAAATAGCTGTTTGTGGGATTTGGCTATGGGCTTGAACTGAGGGACATGAGAGAATTTAAACTGAAGAAACTGAATTTGTCTAGAGAGGGAATTGAATTGAAGGAATTGTGGGAGAATTTTGAATTGGGAACTGTATTTTTTAGTTGACTGAAATGTGAACTGGTCTGGAATTGGAATTGATGGAATTTACACAGAGAAGAAATTGAATTGAATTTTATGAAACTGACCCCAGTCCTGCAGCAGCATGTTCATAACAGTGTATATAACCGTATGCCCAAGCTTCAAGAAGTCACAAGTTACAGTACTCTTAGTTTCGATTTTGTTCCATTTGTAGTTAGATTTTGCTGTCTGCCTCTGATCAGACTAGTTTGTACACTTTTTAGTGCAATGGTATACAACTCTCTGTGTGCAAAGGAAATTCTGGAGGACCTTCCAGGTCCTGTTAAAAGTATAGGTCTTGAATCAGTGTCCATAAAAATGCAATAACCGAATGCCATAGCTAAACAGTCTTACTCAGTAAGAAGCCATATTACGTATCTGTGGTTAAAATTACAGTGACCAATTCTGTGTGACTGTGCATGATGTGGATAATGATGAGATGGTGTTGTTGTGGGGACAGGTGCATGTGGTACTGAAGCTATGGAAAACTGGGTTCAGCCTGGACGATGGGGACCTCAGGAACTACTCTGATCCTAGCAACGCCCTCTTCCTGGAGTCCATCCGCAGAGGGTGAGTCCGAAGATGAGGGAGGTGGTGACACATAGGGGCTGAGTGGGCAAGGCATGGTGGAGCTCTGGCATGTGCCAGTGAAGGACCAATGACCTCTATTCTTTCATAGGGATTTTCAATCTGCAATGACAGATTGAAAATCCATTTAATAAAGTGAAAAGGGCTTGACTGAAATATTGATTGTGAAACACTGCTTTTGATAAAGTGATTACAGAAATTTCTTTCATTTTTGTAATCGCCTTCATATTGCATATTTGGCACACAGTGGGGGGGTGTAGCCATTCTGATCTTTTTTGTCAGATACCATTACTAAAGGGCAGTACTTCAAAATTCCCCCGTGTTTTGTAGTTAAGACAAAATACAATAGGATTGGACAGCAGTGATGTTTGTGTGGAGATCCAGTTAGTTTCATTCATGATTTAGTGTGTCAGTATGAGATTTAGAGATTTGCCAAACAAGAGTCTTTGCTTTTACACACACTCTTGCAAGTTTAGAATGGCAGGAGACTGTTGCGTAACACGCTCTCTGCCTTCTTTCCCTGTCCATCGTCTCTGTCAGGGAGATCCCCATGGAGCTCAGGCAAAGGTCTCGAGGTGGCCAGGTCAACCTGGACATGGAGGACCACCGGGATGAGGATTTCTTCAAGCCAAAAGCTGCATTCAAGGCCTTCGCAGGGGAGGGGCAGAAACTAGGCAGGTGAGACGGGGTGATGTTTTTACTATCTTCCTGTCTTTAAATAAGACCTGCACAGTCACAGGAATTGGCTTGGAGGTCTCATTATTGAGCAGCTGGACCAGTGGAAGCTGAATGAGTTCCATCTGACAGTGGGTGTTAGATATGAAGCTCTGCTGTTTCAGAGCTGAGCTGAGGCTTTTTTTAAGATGTCATTTCCAAAGCTTTTCTACTATGCCTCTATGTAAGTCGCACTGTAAGGTAATTGTAGAAGGGCATTTACTTTCTTCACTAAGAAACCTTTGATTAGCTGCTAGTTGCAGGGAATGCCAAAAGGTTTCTTCGAATTTATGTAAAACAATTAATTTGAAGCCGAGCCATGGGTCTGATTAAGAAGGTGCATTTACAGTTAAATACCACTGGGGGCATAAGTCAGGTTCAGATCAATTAAATAAACAGTGCATGTACATTTACATTTACATATTGAGCAGACACTCACATCCAGAGACTTACAGATTAACTTAGAGTGCATCTAATAAAGTTGGAGCACAGCAGTCTTGAGAAAATATATTGATGCAGGCCAAATAAAATTTAAATTTTTTAAAAAATTACACTTGATTGTTTTCATTATTTTTGTTGGATAAACACCAATAAAATATACATAATAAAAATATAAAAGTGCCTTTTTATTATAGTACTCTGTATTAATGATTGAAACAGCACTTAGTACCGATGTATTACTTTTGGCACCAGTAATTGAGGTTGTGTATTCATATATATATATTTGCAAGTTTCAATTATAACTGCCTGTTATCTGTATTTATCTGTCACTCCTTCAGTGCTACTCCTGATTTGGTGTCTGCTGCTGGGATGGTGGAGGGGCAAGACCCAGCAATCACCGAGGCCCAGGCTAGTGCCTCTGTGGCCCTGGACACTGCACAGCCAGTGACGAACATCCAGATTCGACTGGCTGATGGGGGCCGGCTGGTGCAAAGGTTCAACCACACCCACAGGTGAGTGCCATCCGTACGTGTGCTGCTACACTCACAGTGGTGGCCATCTTCATTGGGGCAACTCGTTGTGCTTCATTTGTTAGTTTGTGTTGACGGATCTCTCTCTCTCTCTCTCTCTCTCTCTCTCTCTGTGTCATTCTGTCTCTATTCACCTCTCTGACCCTGTCTTCTGTTCCTTGCACAGGGTGCTGGATGTGCGTCAGTTCGTAGTAGGAGCTCGCCCTGCCATGGCGTCAACAGAGTTTGTGTTGATGACTACTTTTCCCAACAAGGAGTTGACAGACGAGACCCAGACACTACGGGATGCCAACCTGCTCAATGCTGTCATTGTGCAGCGGCTAAAGTGATGAAGCTCCCGGAGGCCAGGACAAAGCTGCAGTCTCGACTCCCAAATGGGGAATCACATGAACTTGTGGACTTCTAATCCTTTATTCCATTTAGTGATATATTTTCCTCTTGAGCGGTTTGTGGAGTGTTCTCACAAGAACAAGGTTGGGGTTTGTGTACACCAATGACGGAGGAGGATGAGACCGAGAGGATTTATGAAAAAGTGATTAATTTGTTGAAAATAAGTGAACACAAATAATAAAGCTTTTTAAAGAAACTGATACGCTTTTACCTCAAGGGTTATTTGACAGTTTGCAGTAGTTCTACTTTACACGTCATTTATTTCTTCCTTCCTCTTTCCCTTTCAGCATCTCTGTATTGCCACCCCCACCCCATGCTAACACAACCTCTCATGTGCTGACAGGCATGTACTCCATACGCAAATGGATTACCACCATCATGCTGTTCTTCATCAGTCAATCCTATGTATTAACACTAACAAAGCTGGATTTTAAGGGTATTACTATAGTTTTGTTAAATTTTAATAAACAGCAATGACTGGAATTGTTCTGAGAAGACAGTTTATTACTAGCACATCAATGCTGGAAATACATTCTCCCCTTTGCGCTTTGACTGGGTGTTTGTGGCTGTTTGGAAACTTGTAATTAAAAAGCTACTTCTCTGGTGTTTAATGTTATTTTACTGAGAATGTCTTTTTAGAAGGGTTATTATAATGGTACCACAACAAAGGCATACCTTAGAGGGTTGAATCCTCACCTGGGTGGGTTCAGTTGGCAAATCCTCATGCAGGGAAGGGAAGGAGTTGGTGTACCTTAGACTCAGGCCTTCATCTACTTTCACCTTAGTGTTTATTGAACTCACCAAGGCAATATCCATTTTAAGTTACACCATTGCTTGTTTGTTTAATACTGGCTCTGCAACAAAAGACAACACTTGTTTACAACTTTGAGACAGGAAGCTGATATGCTCTCTCAGTTTGAACAGAGAGCAGGCATTTTGAGGTAGTGAAAATCTAAAATCTCTTGAGATGTGATAGCCATAATTTGTGTATTTGCTGTGGAAAAGCTTGTTTATACATTAAGATGGCACTCAAGACAATGTTGCAGTAAGTGCTGTTGTAACTGATTGAATACACAACCCCAGCTCAAATGCTGTTCTCCAAAACGTCACAGTACATGGGAGGAGTTGTGGATGGCGATTTGATTGCGCAATCATGCATTTTTTAAGAAACGAGGCTAACAAAGTTATTTGCTATAATAATTTATTTTACTTAGCATCAGCATAGAGGGACGATGTGGGCGTCATCACAAAAGTTGTATTAATGCGCCTGCATTTTCGACTTTTCATCATGTGCGAAACCCAGTGAGGAAGCAGAACGCCTGCGCAAGTAACATACTGTGCCGCACAGCCTTCCCTGCATAGGGTTTTAATGTGAAGTTGGCAAGCAAACAGAATGGCCGAGAGTTCCACGGATGCAATGGTAACTCAAACTACTGAAGAGCAGAAGTCCGTTCTTGCGAGGGACAATGAGGGTGATTCTTGTGTAAGACTATATAAATGTTAATATTTTTTGTGTAGTGATTGTAGAATTGTTGAAATATATCTGTGTTTTGATTAAGGTCATCACGAGAGTTTAGTCATTGAACGGTGATGCAACTTTAAAACTGTCAGTTGCATAATTTAATTCTTGTTTAGAAATTCTTCCAAAACGTTAGCAGAAATACGTTTCCGTAGAACCTGATGTGTTAGAACACAATGGTTCCATTAAGGTCGTCATCGAGTGTACTTTTGATATGTTTATTTCTCTTGTTTACCAATATTTTGATATCAATCGTGTTGATACTTCCAAAAACGGTGTTAGGGGGCTTCTTTGTATTTGCATATTAATACAAAAATAGGGTGCACCCTACTACAACAGAAGTTTTCCGCCTGGAAAACTAATTCACGACCCCATAGCCAAGAAGAACTCAATGTACTACACCAGATGTTGCTCCTAAGCGATAAGAAACAGCCTAAAGGAGAATGTTTTCTCCTAAATCATGATTAGCTTGTTAAGTAGCTTGTAAATGTAAGTAGTTGATATAGATATCATGTTTGTTGTCCTGTCTTCATAACTTTACAAATCAAACTCAGTTTCCAAATCTAATTTTCTATTTTCTCGGCACTCTATTCCCCATCACCCACTGTTCCACACAGAAGCAGAGTGGTATACCCCTGTCCAGAAAGGTGTGCTATGCTGTGGGAGGTGCACCCTATCAGATGACAGCCAACGCCAAGGGCTTCTTCATGCAGATATTCCTATTGGACATTGTGCAGGTGAAGGTTGAGTTTTAATGTTTTCCTTTGAAGTTAATGGCCCCAAACCATGGGAATGTCACATTTTAATCAGAAAGGAGGCTTTTCACTAGTAACTTGTAGATTTTAACTGGAGTGAAAAGGACAAGCTTCAAACTTCAAAATGATAATACCTTAAATTTCTGTTAACATGAGAGAGTAATACTAGTACTACTAGTATAGTAGTGCTGACATCAAAAATATTTTGGTTTAATAAGTCTTGATGATTATGAAAGAAAGCTGGTGGGCACAATGCATTTTTCCATCTCTTAATTGTATGAGAGGGGAGAAATACAATTAGAATGCACCTTCATGCCAATCCTGTTAATGTTAAACAAAGTCTAAAATCTAATCTAAATACACAAATAGCAGATGATTTCATCCAGGAGGTTATACAATGGTATTACACCACAGTCACAAAGCTGGTACTTTCCAGCTATTTTCAGTTCAACACTGCAGGAGATGGTTTTGGTGAAAGTTCCATAACTGAGATGGCTTTGTGTACTAGAAGGGACACTGTTGACCTTAAAGGAATGCACAGTGTGAGTGATGCAGTTTTTCACAACAACTTTTCCATTTCCCCTGTTCTGTTGCCAGCGGGATATGTAAATCTATGCCCCGACTTAATTTGAATATGTTTTCCTGGTATCAGGGCAGATGTTTACTTCATGGTGTGCAGTTATCCCTGGAAAGGAAAGTGGTCAAAAGATGTGAAGCATTCTGTAGCTTAAATTTGGCCTCTAAAGACATCATTTTATGAAACTTACTTTTGTCTGTTAAATTTCAAATATCAATATACAGTATAATAGAAACATCAAGTTAATATAGAAGCAGATTTAACTCAAAGTTTGACCAAAGCTTACCATAATGGTAAACTTAAAAGATTGGTAAAACTGCCAAAAATTTAAGCCAATTAAGATTGGGGTTGGACCCTAAGACTGGGCATCCCAAACCACTTTTATCATTTTGCAGCATCAAATCAATGCCACAGTAGATGAAGGTTTGTGTGGTTGGATGCTGCAAGACAAATAAAGATCTTCTGGAAGTGTGTGGATAAAGACATGGTTCCTGTCAGTATGTGATTCCTGGAAGACAATGTGAGAGCGAGTGGCAGTGCAGTTGTGGTATCATGGTATATAAGCTGACATGGCTGACAGAGCACAAATAACGTGCTGAGTGCACATGTGAAAGACAGCCTTCAAGCACAAAAAGGGAAGGAAGTAACTGTGGCTCAGTACTCTCTGGCTAATATATGCAATACAGTGTTACTTGTTCCTCAGACAATATTTCTCTTTTTGACATAATATCTCCTAGTGACAGCTGTGATTACAATTTAACTTTGTGTTTATTTATTTGTTGGTTTATTTTTGCTTTTAGACACACGTTTTATTGATGTATGGCTTTTTATTCAATTGGTTATTACTATAAAGTCACACTGGCAGAATTTATAGAATTATTTCACCTATTAGGATTTATCTTTCCATTACTGTGAAAAAGTGACAGATATCTCTTTACTTTGTTCTAACACAAATGCCTGAGTGCATTTTAAGTTTAGTATAGTTTCTATCTAAGTGCGTCTCCATGTATGGCCAGTGTGTATTGTCAGTCTCTCTCCCTCCCTTCCTTCTGTTTGATTACAGATGAACGCATTCCATGTGTCTCTCATTCTCTTCCTGGGTCGGGCCTGGGATGCAATTTCTGACCCACTAGTTGGGTATATTGTCAGCAACAGTGGCAAGACCCGTTTTGGCAAGCTTATCCCCTGGTAGGTGATTGGGAAGAGTGTTGCCTGTCACTGGTTCTCAGCTGTCTCCTCCATTTCCTAAGTTTTAGTCTGTCTATCTTAAACTCTGCTTCTGAATCTGACACCTTCTAGTCCTTTCATCCACCCTTTTCCCTTCTTATGCTTTCTATCTGGGGTATCTGCATTTTCTTCCATAACCATGTTGGCCTTGCATTATATTGAGATATGTATTAAGTAGGAATTGGGTGGTACAGTCATTCCTGTTGGGGCTGCTGTTCACAGGTTGGTGTTCACCACGCCTTTTGGTGTTCTGTCCTACATCATGATGTGGTTCACACCTCAGGACACCATGTCCCCCGCCTTCAGCTTCTCTTGGTACTTCACCATGTGCTGCCTCTTTGATACCTTCATGAGTGTAAGTTCATTGTCATTCTACCCTTACTCTCTTCCCCTTCAGGTGCTGTTGTGTTAATGATGCTAAGTCACCTTTCTCCAAATTTCCTCCTTTACAGTGCTGTAATGCTATTCCTTCTCCACATTGTCCTCACTGATTGTAATCCATGTTAGCACATACTCTGCCATATTCTCACATCTTTAATGTCTTAACACTTCCCTTCAGTGTTACTATGGTAACCATGTTCCCTACTCATTCCTTTGTAGTAGTCTTCACTACTCTTACACCAGAAGCATTACTATAGTATTATGTTCTCTACTTTTCCCTCCAGGGTAATGATATCCCCTATTCTTTCCTTAGCAATGCTACCATGGTTACCATGTTCCTTACTCTTCCCTACATAGCATTACCATCGTTACTATTTTTCGTGCTGTTTCTTCAGGACCATTATCATAGTCATTGTGCTCCCTATTCTTTCCTTCACAGCATTACCATGGTTAATGTGCTCCCTACACTTTCTTCCATAGCATGACCATGGTTACTGTGCTCCCTGCCCTTTCTTCCACAGTGTTACCATGTTCCCTACTCTTCCCTCAACATGTTCCTGGGGGGAGACCAAAAGGACAGAGATTCAGCCACAGGCTACAGTAAGACACCTTCACTAGTCCTGCTTTAGACTTTGCTTTTTGTTACTGTGCTGTATCTGTAATGATTCATAGTGGAATGTGCTGGTGTTTACCTCTGTGATGTGGAAGTCAAATGGTTGTACAACCAGGTGGATGAGAAAACAACGAGAAAGCAAAAGAGAAAAGGAAAATGAATTTCTTCAATGTCTGTAATGTCCATTTTCCTCTACAGTATTACTAAATGCAATTTCTGCATACATTTGCAGAGAGAATCAGAATGCAAATGCCATTCTAAGGTGCTTCATAAGAAGGATGTATGATTTGTGTCCCATGACATATGCAAGTGCAAATGAAGATTATAAAAACATTTGTATGCATATATGAGTTGAATATTAAAAAAGTATATACAGTACATGTTACTGGGTATATACATATATTAATGACATTTTTACATGTTTTCAAAAATCAATTTTTTATTTTGTTTTTACAATTTATTGTTTTTATGACATGTTTGTATTTTTAAAAAATGCACTTTGATAAGGGATGTAACATGTTTTACAGTAATTCATCATATTTCCTAGATGTTTAATTTCACTTAATACTTAGTGTTTATGAATGTAATTGTTGCAGTGCTTTTCTATTCCATGGTATTGAGGATAATTTGGCAGTTTGTCAATATTGTTTCTGGGGCTGGGCCAGATTTCCTGTGTCTGAACTACCACTGTTTTGGAAATAGTCTCATCTATCTCCAGGCCCGAGTGTTTTAAGATTAGGGCCATAGAAGACCATGTCTGAGAAGAAAAGGAGGTGGAAATGAAAGGAGTGTGTCTCCCAGTCCAAATTCCTAGTGCGTGGCCTGTTTCCAAAAAAAATTCTACCTCTTGACTTTCCCCCCCTCACTCATTTCCTCCATTTTGTCCAGTGCTCTCTCTCTCTGTTTGTCTGTTGGACAGGAATGGGAGTGGAGGTGTTTGCGACACTGGCCGGGGCGGCCATTCAAGGTCAGATTGTGGGGGTGTACCATGCCAAAACAGCCCATGCCTGCAGCCAAATGAACCACAGCGGGCAAGCTCTCCAGAACATCTCCTCACGCTTAACGGATACGCTGCACAATACGGTGAGTGCCCCTTGCTGGCACATGCAGTCAGGGCAATGGCTGCATCAGTAACCCTCAGTAAACCAGCACATGCTTCTAGATAAGAGTCACGGATAAGCTCACGCTGAAGCAGGGCTGAGCTGCAGTGTCCTCCTGAACCACTTCCTTTTTGCACTTTTGCTATGAGACCCTTGCCTTAGCAAAAGTCCTCTAGTTTACTCAGGCTTGAGAGCAGTCTGCCAAACACTATGCTCTATGGTCGTTTTTAGAAGGGTAACTCAGGGTTATAGAAGCCACCTGCTGTGTCAAGATTGTGACCAATTTATTGAGACCAGTTGAACAAAGCAAGTAACTCCACAGTTAAGATACACTGCATCTGTATTGTTTAAGTAGATATTAAAATGGTATTTCATCAGCATTATAAAAAATAGCAAAGCAGCTTTTTCTTGCAATTATTTGTAAAATACACTTGTTGCTTGAAATAAAAAGGCTGAATATATAAGAAAAGATGTATTCCAAGGTGTCTCTCAAAAGAAAAAGAATGTTTTTTTTGCTTTTGGGGCAAAAGGCCCAGTTCAGTAGAATTTCCTGCTCTAGTCAGTGTACATGGATTAAAAGCCTCATTTTTATACATATGGCTTTTATCATTATTTGTGTGTAATGTGTGTGCATTTGTGTCTCCAGAGAAGGGCCTATGTTATTGCTGCAGTTATCTTGGGGGCACTCTACTTACTTTGCTGCCTTGTGCTGTTCCTGGGGGTGAAGGAGCAATTGGGTAAGTCTGACTTTTTACGGGGGTGAGCTAGATCTGATACCAGGGGGCCAGGCAGTCAGGGGTCAGATGGTGTGAGTCTGGCTTCATGTCAAAGGGTCCGGTGCTCTTGGCTGTCATGCTGTCTGGAGTTCAGATGTTCCTTGGAAGTCAGATGCCTTGCTGTCATTGCTGTATAGAGAATAAGAGTGAGCAGTGTCTTCCCTTGCATTTAAGATTTTCCAAGTTCTATCGTTTTTTTTGCCCCATGGCTCATATGTAGATTAATTTACCATTCTTGTGTGAGTAGTTTGCCGTTATGACCTGTCCTGTGTAAAACTGTCAAAGATGAACATATCCACATAAACATGTAATCCTTCATGCCTGCACACATGCCTCCATGCACACATGTAAACACACACCCCTACCTCTTTTCTTTTTCTCATTCTCTGTCCTCCTCTTTACCTCTCCCAGTAGCGATTTAAAAAGAGAAAGTGATCAGCAGGGTCCACAAAACTAAATCTGATTTCCACTTTTTTTCTTCTGCCCTCTGGTCCTGGATCCACGTAGCTCCTCTTAGTACCTTGAACCGAATCCGCATGCCATACATTTCTGGCATGAAAATGGTGGTGAAGCACACCCCTTATGTGCGGTTGGTCTTTGGGTTTCTCTTCGCTTCTCTGGCCTTTCAGGTATGCACCTAAAAAACTAGAGAGACGGGTGTGTTTCATCCTCTGACCCACTCGGCTGTCACCAGAACTGTCACTAGAATTGAATCAGTTGCATCTATACACTTTGGCTCTTTGTAACAAAAAGTAGCAAGCGTATGTCTGTAAAAATGACAAAGGTTAATAAGAAGTAAATCTAATTCAATTCTGTGTTTGATCATAGTGCTCGTTTCAGTTAGCTAATTCACTTCAGCCATGTGTCTGCTCGCTTAGCTCCTGTTTAATGAATTAGATAGTTAACTCTGAATGAATTCATACCTTAAGAATAGATGAACTGCTTGTTAAGATGGAAAACACTCAGAGGGCCTTGATGGTTATAACAATGGCAGAATAGTGATATGGGAACAGAGACTTAGGGAGAGATGGTGTGATGTCTCGTCACTCTAAACACCATGGCAGCTATGATGATAATGTTAACCTCTCCCTGTCTGGTGTGCTGGCTCTTATGCAGATGGCCCAGGGGAACTTCGCTTTGTTCTGTACCCACGCTGCTGGCTTAGGGGCCTATTTTCAGCACCTTGTACTTATACTGCTGGTGAGTATTGAAGTGTCAGAGTTGATTTTACTGTTGCTGCTACATGTGAATAACAAGAGTAGGACTAGTTAGTATTGGGCTGTTAGTATTACTCAATAAAAGCACCAAGACAGGTGGTGCCAAGACTACTATCATTAGTGGTTCACAAACAGCACCTCAGACCATTGCTTATATTGGCCTTTTCCCAGTCATACTAGTCCTACTCTGGTGATCTGACTGCAAAATGCCTTATGGTCTGTATAGGGTGACTTTATGACTGTAATGAGTGGCTCATTACATCAAGTAGATTTTCTTTTGAGGGTAGGTAAACGACCAAGTATCTAGAGTTGCTGTTGGTTTGAGATTAATATAGCTTCAGTGACAGCAACCAGCAACCAGAAAATCAGTTTTAACATGAGTTATCATTCATTGAGACAACAACTGACACACATACTCAAAGTCATTACCATATAGAAAGGCCACAAAAATTGAATGTGATTATTTGGAAGAACATACATCAGTAACATCTGAACTGTCACACTCAGTGACATGCGGTGTGTGAAAAGCCAGATCACATTGTGTTTGTGACAGTGGATATGTAATGACCACATCATGAAATGGGAAGTGTCAGGTATGAACATGTGACAACATATGGGACATAAATTTAAAAGCGATAATGGTCCTTTCTTTGTGTTTAACCCGATATGCATTTTGTAGTATGATTACAGTGCAGTCTGCAGTATGCACGTAAAACCACATATCAAGTGATGATAATGATATATCACATATTTTTTTTTACATTTGTGCAGACAGCAGCAAGTCTGTCCACCCCACTTTGGCAGACTCTCCTCATGAAGCTGGGGAAGAAGACCACCATTTTCATTGGACTAGCAGTGAGTTCCATACACTATGCTCTACATGGGGGTGAGTTTTGCTCACCAGTTGGGTGATGATGAGTTCCGTTCACCATGCTGAGATTCATGGTGAGTTCTGTTCCCCGTGCTCTCTCCTGGGGTGATGGTGAGTTCCATTCCCCATGATCTTTATCAGACAGCGAGCTACAGCTGACTATCCAACCCAAAACACTGGAAAAACACAAAGCAGTAACAGTAGTGTATAGTCAAGTTTTTTGAACCCTTCTGTTAAAACATGTAAATGACCATCTGTTGAATAAATATGCAAAGTCATTAATGAATGCAGTTATAATTAGTAACCCTTTTTACAGTGTCCCTACTTCCCCTAGGTATTATTGTTGTTATACTTGTTATGGAACAGTGCTTCATGATCTCTACTGTTCCTCATAGATCTATGCCCCAACCCTGATCATCATCGCCTCTGTGCGCAGCAACTTCCCAGTCTACGTCCTCATGTCTATCTTGGCTGGGTCGAGCCTTGCAGCACTGTACCTGCTGCCCTGGTGAGCCAGCCTGAGTCAGCCAGTCTGTGGGTGTGTGCGGACAGTGTGCATGTTCAGCTCAGGCGTGGCCCATTCAAAATCTGCCTTGCTTCCACTTACGCTAGGTCATGCGTAAGGACCAGACCTCCCAAAGATATTATTCCACAGAACCAAACAAGCAAAATCTGTAGGCTTCTCAAACTTTGAGAACCTTGGGTTGCCATGTTTTGTGGATTAGGGTATACCTAAATTGCAGTGTTATGTTATGCTATAGATTTTTCATTATCAATACGTTTTGTGATTGTCACGAGTGAACACTTTTAAGAAGTACTTTTTATCTTCTTTAATGTCTCTGGGTAGGACTGCTGTGCTTCTGGTGATTATAGCCACACAATATTTTAATCTTTTGAAGTCACATTGTTGTCCGTTGTTTACTTCAATAACAGTCAAGTGACTGATAAGCAGAAGAGTACCATAAATTTGATGAATCATTTAATATATGTCAATGTGGTTAATGTTTCAGCAGCACAGAAGAGAAATTTAATCTCCTGTACTGAAAGTTTTAAAAAATATATCCCTTCTCAATGCAGTAGGCAGTGATACCTTAATGCAGTGATTGTCCTATATTTATTTTTAAATTTTAAATTTTTAAATAAATAGTACATAATTTGTGGATGAACTATACATTTTACAAGAGTAGAACTTGTAAACGGCCTCTGTAAACGGATGAACAAACTGATTCGAAACCCCTTACCACACGCCCATGGAAAACCCTGCATGCAGTGTGAACGCACCCTCTGTACCCGTCATATACCTTGTTCTGGGAAATGCCTTATGCTCAACTTCTCTTCTGAGAAAAGTGCTAACTGTGATAAATGTGCCCTAACATAACACATATTTGTTTAACAAATAATTTACTGTGTATATAATTTATATTCTGTATATATTCTAATCATTCTGTAGGACATTCATGGAACTCAAAGGTAGCTGAAGTTGCCTCAGGGAACAACAGTAGTATGGCAAACTCTGTTTGGGTTGTAGCCCATGGTCCATTAGACTCATAGTAAATTCTATTTTGTATCATGCTTAAAGAAGTTGATAAAGAATGTTTTGATCAAAAATTACACTATTAACTCAGCTGTGTGACACACATGTCAAATGCCATTTTCACCCATCTGTTAACTTGTCACGTTCCATGCACAGCTAATTTCTCTTCTGTAAAAGCACCAGAAGGGGAAGTCTTTAGAAATTCAGCAAATTGGGTAAGGACATTTAGCAACCTCAACAATAAACAGAGAGCAACATTGCACATTCTCCTACTGAGTAAATATGCTAACACTACAGCATAGATGCATGAGGTGTGCTGACAGCTCACTCAGTGCTGATGTTTATTTGCACAGCAGACACTCCTTATCCAGACAATACCTGCAGTGCTTTGGCGATTTTCATTCCATGACCTATTCATGCAGCTGGGTTGTTGCTGAAGCAATTGATGTAAAAGGTGCAATGACAGTATCCCTCATGGGATTTTCACCCTTCAGAACCCAAATTCAAAGCTTTGACTGCTGCTCTGCACTGCCCCTTTAAACTGCTGTGTCCCTTTGTCAGGTCCATGCTGCCTGATGTGGTGGATGATTTCAAGGTGAAGAATCCCACCTGCAAAGACTTGGAGCCAATATTCTACTCCTGCTATGTCTTCTTCAACAAGTTTGGAGGAGGAATGTCTGTTGGGATCTCCACCATGGCCTTGTAGTAAGTTCTGTTGTTGGTCTACACTGGAACACCAATCAGGTATGAATTTTAAGCCTTACACAAACACGAGCCTGATGTACATACATGGTCTTGCCTGTTCATCCCTGACAGTTACATGTTTATCTAATCAGAGCTTAAAGCAACAAAATTTTCTGAGCCTGAAATGTATTTTTTGTGGGAGGAGGGGGTAACAAAATTGGACACACGTACATTTAGCTTTACCAAAAGAGCTTTAATTCAAAATCGTAAAACAAAAATAATAAATACAATTATTAACACAATATTGTATTACATTGCTCAGATTAAAGGTGCTTCCTTTTTTCTTAAATGCTATTATAAATGAAAAATGCAACTTCAATAAAAAGACATCATTTCAATGATGAGCAAAACAGTAAACAAATTTAAATGCAGCATTTGTGTGGTGGCACATGCATCATCACTCAAAATGAATGATGAAGATGCAAAATAACAGGACACTAAGGTTCATACAGTTTCCTCAAGTGATCACTTTTATTTCCTCATCCTTTTGGGGTTATAACAGAAATCCCGAAGTTGTTCTGAGGCACTCCCTTTAAGCTGTTGTCTACAATCTGAGTGGGTGAAAAAAAAGATATTCCCACTTCCTCAGGGGAAGTGGAAGATGGGTAGGATACCATGGTTGTTACAGCTGTTATTCCTTCTGATCTCTCTGCAGTGGAGGATGAACCTGTAAGTGTTTCAGTTGAGGTGGTGCAGCTTTTGAGTGGTCCACTGGAGGTCATGCAGCTTTTGAGTGGTCCGCTGGAGGCAATGGAGGTAGTGTGGCTTTTGAGTGGTCCACTGCAGGTACTGTGGCTTTTGAGTGGTTCACTGAAGGTAGTGTGGCTTTGGAGTGGTCCATTGGAGGCAATGGTGGTAGTGTGGCTCTTGAATGGTCCACTGGAGGTAGTGCAGCCTTTGAGTGTTCCACTGGAGGGAATGCAGCCTTTGGGTGGTCCTGTAAAGAGAGTAAGATATCTCAATGGTTCAGTAGAGGTTGTGTGCCCTTTCTGGTGTCCACTGGATAAAGTACAGTGTCTGGGTGAACCAGTGGAGTGAGTGGAACCTGGAGGTGAAATAGTAAGAGTTCTATAAGTTCAGGAGTTAGAGGTAGTAGACATAGCTCTCGGAGAGGGGAGAGTTGCCCTGGCCTGCTTCATCATTTTATTTGCTCTGTCTGAAGATGGACGTCTTGCAGCTTCATCAAGTTTTTTGTTCTTTTGTACATCTTCCTTCTCTTTCTTTCCCTCCAAGTGCGGCTGGTATGTTTCATATGAAGACAGGCTGTAACTCCTTAGAGGCTGGTCGATTGCCATTGTTGAGGCTGTCCACTCCCTTGATTTAAGAGTGGATCTAATAATGGCAAGGTCCTCATAGGTCTCCACATTCATACAGAATCTGTCTGATGTAACAGTATCGTCCATCAAATTAAATGATCCTCCAACCAATGGACTGGTGGAGATACTAAGAAGTGCCTTAACAAGCCTACCTAAAACAGGATATTTTGCATCTCCCTCTCGGTTCTTCATGGATACAATTCTACTCCACCAGCCAGTGGAGCATACTAACAGAGACTCAATTCAATGTTCTTTCCATCCAAATTATACTGTAGGTATATCAAATGTCTCAAATTAAGGGTAGTGTTTACAACAATCTCAAATTAAGGGTAGTGTTTACAACAATTTCCATTCCCTGGTTCTGAAATGGGCCTACCTGATTAAATTTGACAAAATGTAGAATTCAAGACTAGTATTTCAAAATAATTTGCATTACCTGTATCTCTGTTGCTCAGGTGGATTTAAGACACTGTAGTAGTGGACCACCAAGGCATCCAAGACTTCATGTGTTCTTTCACACACACATCAAGCATTTGGAGAAACTGGCTGTTGATGGGTCTTATGAGGCTCTTCACTGAGATGATGCAGCAAACGTTGAAACTCATGTCAGATGTCAGAACAGAACCTCTCCACCACTGACTTGAAGGAGCAATTTAATTGCAGGAAGCAATTTAATTGAATTCAAGAGTCCACCAAATTAAATTTTTTAAGGCATGATTTCAGGTAAACACATAAATAATGTAAAATAATAACCAACCAACCAAAGCCCAAGAGTTATACATAAAATATCCACATGACCCGACCCAAGCCTGACCTTTTGTATGGCGTGCCATTGGGCTCGGGTCAGGTGTCACACCTCCGTTCTGCAACACAGTGAGTTCTTCCTGTAGTCTACTGTACAACAAGGTCTACCTGCCTTGTAGTCCCAAAGAGGTGCTTAAATGTGTTACTTTGTCTTGTATGTATCCTTCCCCCCCAGCTTTGCCGGGTACAAGCCGGGTGCGTGCAGACACAGCCCTGAGGTGATCACCACTCTGCGGGTCCTTTTTGCCCCAGTGCCCATCGCCCTGCTCCTGGTGGGCATGGTCCTCTTCTACTTCTACCCCATTAATGAGGCACGCCGGCAGCAGATCCAGAAGGAGCTGAAGGAAGCTGCGTGAGTTACCACCCGTCACTTCACACTGGCTTGACTGGTTGCATCATGACTGGTCTGCCATATTCAGAGACATCAATTTGAGGTGTGTTAGGCATCAGTGAGAAGATAGAGAGATACAGATAAACTTTGTTCATGCGGCCAGTGCCATGCTGTCAAAATTGCACAAGCTATATTAATGATGAGTATAAAGGTAATTTAAATTGGACATGTACAGTAAATGGTTTAAAAACAAGGCATATTAATGCAACTACATGATTCTCCAAATTAGCTCAAATTATATGGGCAGGAAATAGGTAAGTAATAAAACTGAGGACATGCTCAGAGTGACAAATTAAGCAGGCAAGTTTATGGAATTGTGTTGTGAGTAGAGAAGGTCCCATCCAGTTGAGACTCACTGTAAATGTAAATTGACTACTCTTAAAATAGGTCATTATGAAATACCTATTATGTCTAATTTTAATTTGTGTATTAAGTTTGTATATTGAATGTGTCAATGTTTCCTCTGCTTTGTCAGCACCAGAGATGAAGACTTAGCTGGAAATGGTGTGTGTCTGTAGGTCCACTTGAACCCAGAAGAATCCAGCCCAAGCTCCACTGATCCAGCTTTCGTTCTGTTCATCTGTTTGTCCACCCACCAGCAATGGTGAATGTGTTTCAAGCATTGAAAAAAGTATACGCAAATCCTCTCTCTATACGTACATACATACATACTTATATGTATTTTTTACTAAAGTGTGTCTTTTTTCAGCAGTCTCCTGTAGACATCCTGCCACTTTTGGAAATGTAAGACTTTTGAGATAACTTCACATAGTTTTCCATAAGTCAACACTTAAAACGATCATGTCAGCTGGCACAGTGACTCAAAGTTCTTAAGTATTGTGATATAGTTTAATCCTTAAGCACTAGTAACATGTCTGTATGAATGCAGTTCAGATAACCGATAAGTAAAAGGTATTTTCACACTTGGTTCAAACCTTGGACTCTAAAGGATGACTATTGTAATGAATACAGCTACACATTTTTATGTCTCAAAGTTCTATGTAAAAGTGTACTTGTTTGTTAGATAAGGATGTACTACCTTGTTGCAGATGGCACTTTATACATACAATCTATGTAAAAATGTGACATTGAGATGTACAGTGCACATTGTATCAACAGTACGTATTTGTGCTTTTAAACATTTATTTTAATAAAGTGAACTAAATGGCCATATGCAGCAATTGGCCTGATTTGAGTGAAATACATCAACAATACATTTGATAGAATTGTAAAATCAAATGTATCTTCATTTACGTTGCTGCAAAATTCTCTTCTGGATATAGCGATAGCACCATCTAGTGGCTATATAGTGTTTTATTTAGCTCCAGTATACCGATTATTGCTCAATGCAAATAATAATACAAAGCCTTTTTAGTTGCACCCTGTGGCACAAACATTGTTTCCTCAAGATGCTTCCATATTCCAAGATAATGCCCCCATACACACAGCTAAACAGATTCGAGTGGTGTCATGAACACCAGGATTAAGTCAAACATTTGTCTCCAAATCACCAGATATAAGCATTACCGTACCTTTATGAGAAGTTAATTAAATTAAATGTGTCTCACATTCTGTGTCTGTCTGCCAACTTTGACAATACCTGAACCCACCTTGATAAATTGCCTCGCAAACAAGGTTAATTGTGTATTTGTTTAACTGCCATTGTCAGTCATTGCATGTCATTTTAGTAGCCCGCTAGTTAGTAAGCCACACCTGCCTAACTGAAGGCAGGTCATATAGAGAGCAGGAGTCGCACTCAAGAGCAGTTTATTCCTGCCTTGAAAAGCTGGTATTTGATTTGTAATCGTTTTTTTTTCTAATAAATTATTTGACTTTTTGTGAATTGTGATCCTGTGTTTTTGTTAGAAGTGTCCGTCAGCTTCTCAATTATTAATAATAAAAACCTTTTTTTTTTTTCAGAAAATGGACAACAGATTAGACACTAGATCCAGATGGAAGATAGCATTATTTAACTTACCTTTGAAATCTAATGTTAAACAGCTCTCAAAATTCTCTAACTGTAAAAAAACAAACACAATCTACTCACCTGACATTTACAGTTTCATAAGCAGGGTTGTTTCTGAATACCTCAGTTCAGCAGTTTGTAAGTCATAACATGCTCCTTAGTCAACAAACAAGGCCACTGATTGAACCAAGCTAATGACGACATCTGGACAAATGTAGAATGCAGAGCCACTAGAGGCGGTAAGGTTAATATTTAAGATGCCTCTAGACTGTTAGCTATGTGTAAATGCCATGTAAATGTCCATCTGTTCATACAATTTAAATACAGACAAGAACTAATCTGACCAACGGTCAGTGTAGCCTGGTTTACAGAAAGGGGCTTGTAACTAAAAACTTGTAAGTGTAAATCACAGCACTCTTGTTGTAACCAGTCAACACCACTGCGAAACGTTGATTAAAGTGCTGTTTATAAGCCAAGCAAAAATGATAACGAAACAGCGAACCCCACACGTTCAATCACAGCGTAAGCTTGTGCGGGGGTCAGCCAAGGGTCTTCGATTGTGCTGCAAATCGCTTCTTCTAAACGTCGCTAGCTAGGCGCATCTATACAAGTTTTCATTACTTATATATTTCCTTTTCGCCATAGCTGTCATCCTCCATTCTTTCGAACATCGGAAGTAGTGCTCCAGCTACGTTCAGATCACGTGGGCGCCGCTGCATCTAGACAGGAGGACTCGGGAACAGACGCGGTGGTAGTAGATTGCAGGAGGGTAGTGGAGAGAGCGCGCTATCGACGGACAAGATGGGAGTTGAGATTGAGACAATAACCCCGGGTGACGGTAAAAATTTGTTAAATTAATGGTATTTTGTTACGTAATGTTGATTACGCTTCAGTTACTTTTGGAGGGTATTATATCTGATCATCTTTTTTGTTTTTGCACCCTTTTACAGGAAGGACTTTCCCCAAAAAAGGACAGACGTGCGTGGTGCATTATGTCGGTGAGGTGGCTTGTTAGCAAATTGGTTAGCTCACAAGTTACATTGCTCTGGTTTTCGCAAAGTTTGGGAACTGGGGACCGCTGCATTTTGATAACACTGTACAAGCTTCTTGCTGGCGCAGCCTACTTAGGTAGCTAACGTTAGTTAAATGATTCCTGCGCTAAGATTTGGCGGTTGCCCCGTCTTACCATTCAGAGCGCCGATGCGCCTAACTAATTACTCGAGTATTGTAGTTTTTTTTTCTTTCTTTCTTTTTTTTTTTTTTAACAATGAATTTGGCTCGATGTTCCTGTAAACCACTATCGCAAATAGCATAGCTTGCCAGGTCGCAAATTGTCTTACTTGCTAGCAAACCAGTTTCTCACTCGATGGGAATAACACTTAAACAGTGTGTAGGACGCACACAACTGGCCAGCTATTTGACGTTTGGGAGCTAGCTAACTGTAGCAATTCACCCACCCAGAGGCCGAACCAGACAAGACAGCGAGGGGTTTAAAGCTCGTCTGATTTCCTCTCTTTGTTGGGGCTGGATAAACGAACGGATTATCGCTTGGTGTCTGGGGTGATGGATGTTATGGGATTGTGTTGTTTTCTACATTTTTGTTGGCTGGCCGTAGCAATTTTGCTAATCCGCTTGCAATGTCAAATCGGCAGGCGTAGACAGCTGCTCATCATAGTTTAGACACTTAACATAGCACGCTAGCGCAACATTATGTGCACCTCAGGAAGCGTTTGTTTGTTGGGTAATCAGCATGGTTAGGTAGCTAACGGTATGTTGTGTCTGAGACCTAGCAGTATAACAGCAATGCTAGGTAGAAGCCGGTTCGCTTGTATTCCACGTTCTCTCCTTCGTGAGAATCATTTAGGTTGCATTTAGGTCATAATCTTATATGTCGCTATCTAACCATATCAGTGAAATGAAAACCCTTGGACGCTTTGATTATGTAACGTTGAAATAATGGGTTCCCTGAGTCGTGCAGTCAAGTGCACCGTCGAAAGCTCGCGTTTCAGCTAGCTGTTTCTTATTTTCCAGTTGATGCTAACTGTAGCTGACAACGGCTCATTTTCTCTTTGTATACAGTGTAACGCATCATTTCATGCATTTCATAGAACTAGCGAGGTAACTGACGATAGCGCATCTCTACCGTATTTTACCTTGAAAGGCCTTGGTGAACAACACTCAAAATGGCCACATTGCCCTGCATCCTTCGGCTTCGTCGATGTACACAAGTGTAGCTAACTCCTAGCTATATGTGCATGTTTCAGTCAAACCACTGAAACTGAATTCTGACACGTCTGACTTTACGTATCTACCAAAGCACCTCTGTTCCATACTGAACGTTAGTCCATTGTTCAGAATATAATTCGTTGTTGCATTAACTTGAATGGATATACTTCTATTCTCTTGTGCTGGAAATCGTCTGGATTAAAACGTCTGCAAAATGAAAGCAATGTAATGTTGGATCCAATGTTACGTAGCGAGCTGGAAGTGTGTGTGTGTGTGTGTGTGTGTGAGTGAGAGAGAGAGAGAGAAGGAGCGAGAACGCGAGCGAGCGTTGGTACTATATGTATACAGTGTATTAAGCTGGAAGAATCGCGTTACTGCAGCACGATTTTGATTCATACATACGGAATTTAATATGAATGAATAAGACAACGTTTTTGTCTTGTGAAAAAAAATCTTAATTGTAATTCATCGTACATTGAAGAAAATATATTTTAATGTGCATTGTTCTCACAAATAAACTAAAAAAATGACCTGCGACAGTTACTTGAATGTAACTGTACAAATCACCCCAACTCTGTAGTTTTAAGTGCCATAGTGCAGTCTCCGTTTGATAACAAATCTGCCCGGTGTGACATGGCCAGCCTCTGTTATGCAGATGGTTTAGTCTGTCTTTCTTTATCAGAAAGTAGTCGGTTCATGTAAGATTGAAGCATTCTGAACAGTGTATGTGTATGCTGAGAGCTATTGTTCGATATGGATAGCGTTTAACCAACGTGAAACTAAACAAATTGCTCACGCCTAATTTTGCATTTGAGCAATTCAGAGGCTGTGGACATGAGGTCAGCAATGATGGTTTACCTCATTGGTAGATTTTTAATCAAAGTGCCGCCTTTGTTTGCTCACTATGGACTTGATCCATGTTACCTTTACAAGCAGAGATGAAGCATATATTGCAGTGTTTGTGGTGCATCACATAATAGATTTTGCTCCATTACTGTTATTCCCTAGAGGTGCGCAGGACACAAGCTTCCACATATTTATAAGATCATGTTATTGATGCAGAAAGTAAGCCCCCCCTTCCCCCAAGGCACTGTCACCAGATGCCTGTAATAGATGGCTCCAGTGTCTTGTCACTTCTTTACACCAGAGACAGCTGTGGTGGCTATTCTTGCATTTATAAGAATCTTTTAATATGCCTTACTGGGATAATTGTGGCTAGGAGCCTGAATTATCCTACAAGTAACTATGGCAGATATATATTTGTTATACAGTGCACTTCATTTATAAGAACGTCTCATATATGAGTCAACTGCTTATAGAGATCAAAATAACTGGTACTGACTAATAAATTAACTCAGTGTGCGTAATCCAGTTGAATGAATCAACGTTCATTCCAAAGAATCGTTTTGGGCTCACTAAATCCCACATATTACAATGTGCAGTCTAGTGTAATGATGCATTAGTGGGGACAAAATTCATTAGTAGATTGACTATATTTAAATTGTCTCCTGCAATAGTTACCAAAGCACAAAGTACATGAAATATTTTGAGAAAAAAGTTGTATGGGTTAGCAAAGTGAGTGTCTGGATGCCAGTCTACATGATAGAAAAGAAGAAAGATGCTTTTCTAATGATGAAAAAATGCTTGAGTTGTACAGTAGTCTTAAGATCTACTAAAGAGAGCAGCTGAAATGGGCCCTAGACAATCTGTGATTCCAATGTGAGGAATGGAGACAAGGAATGTGAGCTGGCAAAACACCCAAGATCGAGGCGGTACCTGGTAGGCAGCAGCAGCAGTTATCATGGAGGCACTCAAAAATGAATTTGAGTCAGATTATTTTACGGTTGAATTTAGTGAAGTCATGGACTCTGCCACGTAATTTTTTCTTAAACAGCACCATTCTCAGGATGATATTCAAATAATAAGTAATGTGAGCCATATTTAATAAAATATATATAAATGACTGCACATTTGGATGTGTTGTCATATTTGAAGAGTTTAGGTAAGCATTTCTCAATTAAATGAGAGAGAAATGTTATTAAAAGCACAATGACCCATTTTAGAAAGATTTGTGTAATTCTTCTTTTAAGAATCAACCACTTCAAAGAATCAGATCACCTTGGATAAATGTGAGTCCTGTAAGTGGAGGGCATTGTACTTGTGTCTTGTCTTTTAAGTGTACATCCCTGAAGATCACTGTTGGAGGATTTTTTAGCTGATGCTACTGCCAGTGCCCAGTCAGTCTTATAATATTTTTGTTTAGTTCAGTTTTCAGCTACAGAAACAACGGCAAGCAATTTCTTTCTTGTTTGTTGCCTGAAAGAAATGTTTCTTGATGCTTCAGATTTCATATGGAAACAGTTTGATGGGGAAAAATAAAACCTTATTCTGTATTGATTCTTAGTTAATTATTTTCCATCTTCCTTTTTCTCCTTTGCAGGTTCCCTGACAGATGGCCGCAAATTTGACTCTTCACGGGACAGAGACAAGCCATTTAAGTTTAAAATAGGAAAACAGGAAGTGATCCGTGGTTGGGAGGAAGGTGTTGTGCAGGTACGGTTATCTCCAGCATTGGCTCCAGCCCAGAGGCAGGCAGGAACGCCGTGGTAGTTAATGAACTTTGGAACCCAAATCTTTGAAAAGGCTCATTGTTGATTCTCTGGTAGTTGCCACTGGTAGGTAGAGCAGAGCTTATGTTATCTCTTCTGTTTCTCTGTGAATGTTTAGTTGAACTTAGTTGAGTTTATCATTGAGTTTTAAGACAGGGTAAAATGATTATTAATTTAAGTCTGTGACTATTAAATGGTAGCTGAGGGGTGCACTGTAATTCTGAGTGGTCTTTGCCCGAACTGTATCATTAATGCCTTGACATTGAGAAAATATGCACCTTGACTGTTTGATCCAGCTAGACTG
Organism: Megalops atlanticus; assembly: GCA_019176425.1. Taxonomy (NCBI): domain Eukaryota; kingdom Metazoa; phylum Chordata; class Actinopteri; order Elopiformes; family Megalopidae; genus Megalops; species Megalops atlanticus. The sequence goes on from CM032882.1 coordinate 19,883,492, forward strand.
TGAGTGCTGACTCCGATTCTCTTTATTCTTCATTTATATTTTTCTGCACTGAAGCACATAGTGATTTGATTAATATGTTTTTTCCCCTGTTATTGAACCAGTTAAACTAAACCTCCCAGTTCTTGGTTAGCAATGTTAAAATATCCAGAGTTACAACCATTAGAAACTGATTGGATATCATTTATGGATGGGATCAGATGTTTAGAACCACAAAAGGGGAAAAAACACATCTGTGACACTCCAAAATAAGGTTTTCCTACCCCTGCTGTGAAAATTTTTGATTTGGTGTTTTGACTTTGTTAATGGATGGTTGCGGTGCATATATATATCGTCTTATGGCCTGGATTAGGGTTGTAGATATGTGTAGTTTATTTGTATATATGGTTTATTTGTATATATATGGTTCAGTCTCACCTTGAGTGGTTTGATTTGGCTAAGTGAAGCACTCATGAGACTTGCTGTACACCACAGAGATTGAACTGGTCTTGATAGGAAGTTGATTAGAAATTGTTAAGGGACGCTGAGCAGTGGAAGAATAACAGACAAACTCACAGTTGTTGTGTCCTGAATCTTATGTTGAAGCAGTTGTAGAGCTGCCTGTAGAGCTCTCACTCGAACACACCAACGACGGAAGTGAGCGAGTGGCGAAGGATGGCGTGCCGTCTTACCTTTGGTGGTTCGGGAACAGAATTCATTAAATATAACTGTTTTGACACATCTGACTCCAATTTTGTTATTGCTAATGTATTTTCATTTAGTAACCGGACTACTCAAATGCCTCTCTGCTAATCGCTAAGATAGAATGCTTATATATGCAACCGAGGGACTGTAGCTTCTGGTCTCGCGTAGTGTTGCTCTATACGGGTTGCAGTCTCTCATGGAGATGCATACATGCCTGTGGCCTGCGCTTGACCTATAGTGGCACTAGTTGTATAGGTGAGGGACTACGGAGTATACCAACAGCATAATGATTCTATGAGCGCGTAATTAGCAGTTATCTTACCGTACAGTGATCAGCTGCAGTGAGTGAGACGGACGATGAGCATCGAGTTATGATAAATGAATTTAATGTTACAATGTATGGTTATCCAAAATAATAAACAGTAGACAATGCAATGGAAAAAACAGAGTAACGGAGAGGCAAAGAATAATGATTTGGCTATACGCAAAAGTGCGCAGGAGGTCGTGCTAACGAGTCTCCCCAAACTATGCCAGTTTCCCCCTATATACCTAAACATCAAATGTGGTATTTGGACTTTGGCGCCATGACCAAATATGATAAGTTCTGAAAACAACAGTGTAGTCACGATTCAGCAATTACAAATACCGTCGTAACCAGGGGGGTAGGAGGGGTGTCAGCAGGTGAGGAACGCGAAGATAAGTCCACTTTTGTGCCACCTATCACAATCTTTATTATGAACCCGTCATACCTCCCTGCTACATACATCATTGACATGCATGTGAAATTAGCTTTCAAATGACACCAAACATGATTATGTTGCACATGAGAATGGCCATATTCTATACTTTTGCCAAGAGATGAAAAGAGTCCTGAGTATGGCTGTGCTGTAGGTTGCCTGGCAGCAGACAGAGTCCAGAGTCCAGGATGCAGCTGCCCTTAGCGTGACCTGCTGACCAGAGATTAGCGACATGGGTTGGATTGCCGCTACCCCCCGGTTGAGTTGCTTAATAGTCACGTTTGGTGGGTGTTGCAAGGTAACTGAGGTATCCAGATATCTATTGCACCCTCCTGACCTCCTGCGAGCCCAAAGGTAAATACTTGCACTCTTTTGGGGGGTTTGCAGGAGATGTGGTCCTGCAAATTGCCCTACACAGTGCAGCCTCAACTGTCTGAGTCAGTGCTATTCAGGCTTATGTGGTTCTGTCAGTGCCTAAATGTACAAACTGAACAACTGAGTGGGGTATGTGTAATGTACTCACACTAAACTAAACTGAACACTGAACTACAGTGTTTGTCATGCAATCATGCAAGATTATTTTTGGAGCTTGTTTGATAACTGCTATTTCATACCTAAAGTATTCATTGTAACCTTTCTTTCATGCTGCAGATTTGTCCTGGTACTCTGGAACCCAAGTTGTCATTCACAAATGGCGCTGTGGCTCACCGAGCATTGTAACAGTCACACTCACTACTGCCTGTGTGTTCACATTCATGCTTAGTACAAGTGCAAAAGCACTCCCCATTTAACCAAAGTACTTCGCATTTCAGATGGCCATAAGAGTTAAGCCTATAGAGGATTGACATGTCTGTGAGCTTGTGTTTCTTATTGATGGTGGACTCTTGATGAGGGGATATCTAAACAGCAACAGATTGACTTGGTGACACAGATTTTTACATCACTTGCAGTGTTCACCACTGCGCAGCAATGCCAGTAGCTACTACAGCTACTTTTTTAGTCACACACACACACCCAGGTTGATGTTTATTCACATACAAAATGGTACTTGCAACTGTTTTCAGTACATTATTCTAGCAGAATTGAGAACTGTGGTTATAGCTCTAGTTTGTCACTGTGTGGTAGCCTGACCTCATGTAGAAAGGAGAACTCGAAACTATTTTGGTATTGTGTGATCGTAGCCTGTGTATCCTGACTCCATAAAAGTACATAAGAGATAAGCTCTTCAGTGCTTTGTTACATGAGGCAAGATTTGGCTTTCTCCTCGTGATAAAATCTGGTGTTTTGATGTAATCCAGATTTACTTACCTTTTGCATGAAGGAGATGCTTTTGCAGGGTTGCAAAAAACATCTGTATTCCTTTAGAGTCAATAGTGTCCTCCGCACTGCTAGAAGTTTGCTTTACTCTTCAGAGGTAATTGCGTTTTCCCTCTCTTGACAACCGAAAGTTCCTGCCCATTTAGATCACATCTCTGCTTAATAAAGAATGAACTCTTAGGATAATAGCATTGATTACTATATATTTAACCTTTAACTACTGTCATTGAGCATATGTAGGCTTTAGGTTGGCCCGCTGAAAGTCAAACAAATGCTTGGGTTTGCTCCTCGAACAAGCAGTAGTTCCCACACCTACTTACCCTTGGAAATTGGAGATCAGAAAATGTAGCACATTTTTTGAAAGTGAACTAGTTTGTCAGCAGGGTGGGGTGAACCCACTGATTGGCGGCTTTGAATGCCACATGTTAGCTTGTAGTGAAAGCTTCGGGTGTTGATGATCTGCATGATCATGTCGGAACTATTTTTCTGGTCTATAATGAAAATTATGATTCCCAGTGGGGGTGTTTAGGGGTTCTTGTGGGGTTTTCATTTTGATTTTTAACTTGTGGAACCTGGAATGAACAATAGATTTCTGTGTTTTGTTGTTCATTAAGTGTTACCTGGTTAAATGGTTGCAGGCAGAGGAATAATTGGATATTTGTTAACGTCCCTATGTTTCACATTAACCCAGTCTGAGCTGACAGCATGTTGGCCTGCCCCCAAATATCATTGGTGGCGTGAAGCCGAAATGAGTTAAGAAGAAGTGGTCCCATTCCTCTTGAGGGAAACACCACAGCCTAAAAGTCTTTTATTTTCTACTCACTATGTTGAAGATGAGACACTCCAGTTCAAAGCAAAGAGCTGCTTGTTTCACAATCTCTGGAATGTTAACATTTCTACTGTCTACTTAGGTAACCAGTAACCAGTGAGCTGTGGTGTACAGTAAATGCTGAAATAGATTTTGTAGTATACGGTGTATAATCCACAAGGTATTTTGGTACACCAGGATCAATTTGCACACTGTGAAAATGAATAATTGTGTTAAAGGTACAAAGTGGCAAGAAAAGAAATGTGTGGAGATTGCTTAAACGGAGCAGCTTACGCAAATTATCTTTAAACACATGCAGGGAAGCTGGTCTGTCAGTTGTAACCCCCTCCTGTTTTCTTATTTTCTGCTGCAGATGAGTGTGGGCCAAAGGGCCAAGCTGACCTGCTCGCCCGACTACGCCTATGGGAACAAGGGCCACCCTGGCATCATCCCACCCAACGCTACTCTCATCTTCGATGTGGAGCTACTGAGCCTCGAATGAAGCATCCCCACTGCCTTTTTTGTTGTTAGTATTTTACTCTGAATCATAGATCTGTCTACATATACATTTTTTGTCTCAAGGTGTATGAATGTACACCTGCATCCTATTAGTTATTAATCAAACATCAAATGTGCATGTTACACCTACGCTAGTGTGAGAGCCTCAGAGAAACCTGCAATTATCAGTTTCTCTGCCATTTCATTTTCCCTTGAACATGTCCAGAAAATGTTTATGCACCAGATATTAAAGGAACATAATCATTCCTAAGTGTAGAAGACATTGCGGTTTAGTTCAGTTCATCTGCCACCCTGAGTTGTACATAATGATATTTAACTGACTGAGTAATCAGTGGGTTTGCCTCTGCTGTGTCTCACCTCTGCCTTTTTCCTTTTACAGGTTGCCTCCTATCTTGGAAACAGAGAAAAGCTAGGAGAGTGTGCACTTGATTTTATGAGGCTTGAGTCTGTAGTTCCACTTTGGTCACTATCTTACCCATATAGAAAAATCTGTGTATTTGTGACTTGTTTTATTTTCCTCCACATCCTTCCTTAAAAATGTGTGGGCCATAACCTTACAGACCTCATGAAGTTCTTAATCTTGAATTTTAAATTGTGCTTTATTTGCTTTGTTTTGTGTAGAATTTATAAGTTGTGCATGATCAAGCATATATACAGACATACCAATGAAACATTAACAGCAACAGCAAGACACATAGATGTTAACTGAGGTACACATTTTGTGAAACCTTTGGTGTTTTTTAAGAGACCAGGCATGAACTCAATTGGGGAAAAATACAGAAAATAAGCACATTGCAATTTTTCACGCCTCCCCATAGGAAACTAGGAAAATTCACAGCTTTAGGCTCTGAGGATAGTGTATTTAAAGTATTTAGTAGTTTAGCTAAAATAGCTTTTGTACCCTTAATGGTACAAAACAGGAGCCTTTCAAATGCAAAAGGTGGTCCTTGTATCCGAAGACCATGTTTGCTTTGCCTCAAACACAAGTGAATTAACCCCTTGTCCTCCCTTTTTGGGAATCTAGTTTTGAATGTGGAATGTGTAGTCAGGATTCTGTACACAGGAAGTAGTGAAATCAATGTACCTCCTAGATCTGTGTGCCTCCACCACATCAGGTCAGCATGTCATGTAGGAAACCAGGAATCTTTGTAATTGTATGGATTTAAATTTGATCAATATTATTTTTCCTTCTTTCAAGTCAACTTTCCACAAAGCCATAAACCTGCAAACCGTGCAGAGGATGCGTACCGTACATGCACATTAATTCAAGTAGTGATGTGTTTTTAAATGCCTGAAGAATAATAAAAAACAGGGGCTGAGGAACTTGTGAAATCTTAACCTCCCCCTCCTTATTTTGTTTAAACAACTTGCCATTAAATATATTTTTCAGATGCCAACTTTCTATCTCAAAGAAATGCTTATTCTATAATGAAATATTTTACTTTTGCAAGCTGTCAACAACACAAGTAATATGGGGCACACTGCCTAAGTACTCCTAGTGTGATGTTGGGGTATGGCAGATACATCCTTTTGTATTAAATTGAAATGGTGTGCTCATTAATTATAAAACTGAATAGAGTAAATTATGAGATGCTGGTCATCACTGCTCTCGATGTTAGTTGTCCAGTGTGGCATGAACGGTCCTTTACTGCACTGTGTTTCTATGTGCCGAGTTAAATACGCAGGCAAAACCAATGATGAAATCAAAATGTGCTGTTGCAATAAAGTGCTTTCTACCAGCTTTGGGAAAAACATCTCATTTTGCTTTATTTCTGAACACAGTATATGCTGCATTTTACGTTTTATGTACCAAAAATCTGAATATTTTGAGAATTTCCATTGTCTGCATTTGGTTAGCATTTGATTTTGATTGACAAGGAATTTGCTCTCCATTCAGTAGTGTTTGTTTCTACAAATACAAGTCAGCTGTTCATTTCACAGCATTTAAGGGTGTACAAAAGGTGTGTATCTACCAAACATGACACAACTTTGAAGATGTCTGTAAAACCACAGTAATAAAACTCCTAGTGTTATTAGGTAGCTACAGTTTGTAAGGAAGAGCAGTATTGGCAGAGGGAAAATAACTTGGACATCCGGAAATACAATTCTAACATGTAAAAACATGTCACCAAAACCGTGTACCTTTGTTTTGGCCTGGATACTGGACTGCTATATAAATGACAAAAATGCTAGTTTCAAAGGAAGGTTGAAGTGACACGTGCATATTAGGTATTCTGTTAATGGTCTAGTGCTCAAAAAGATTTATACAAGGTCGAATACATTTTCATTTTACCTGTATTGAAACATTTCAATTCCATACGTTGATCACTGTAGTATGATAGATGGGTAATAGTGAAGTGATCAGATAAATCTTGACGCAAGACTGATAGAGGGCGTTGGTCTACAGTGCTTACCCGGTTACCTGTTCTGTATGAAGTAGGTGACGGTGAAATGTACGCGATGGTGGTGGTGGGAGGGTAGGATACCGAACACATACGGGTTCAAAAATCATTCTATTGCGGTATCTGTACCGTCGTCTTTTCTTTTGTTCATGGCTTTATGAATTCATCCTTACAGTATATTCGAATGAACACAAGGCAGAGATATGTCAGTTGTTAGAACAAGGTGGAGCGTTAACTGCTCCCTTGAGCAAACTGCTGCACCTCAAATGTTCCAGCACTCAGCTCTGTGGTTGCCTTAGAAAATATGTCAAAGTCAGCCTTATAAAAGGGCGTATGCTGAGCAAAAAATTCCAATGGTACGCTTACCTTGATTTAGCTATACCTACAACTCCCACTAATATTTATGTATTTATTACCAGTTTCCTCTTAATGTCCTCAGCTTATGTATTAAAAGGAAGGAATTAAGGTATGCCAAATATAACACGACCTGCCACCAAACAGCAAGCAAGGTAACGTTACACCCACCTAATTTGCCACTCATATTTTCCATCCTGACATAACGGATGACGTATAACGTCTAAATGAACTGTGCTAAGTCTGGACTGTTGTTACTACCCCAACTGTTAGGGAGTTTACAAGTTTGTGAATCTTAAGAACGTTCCAGTCCAAGTGTAATATCCGTGTAACAGCTGATTGTAGGCAGTCACAAACACGTCATTGATTGAGTTTCGACGCCAGGGTTACTTTCGATTACATCGAGAGGCGGAGTGTGTAGAATCTGCAATTTTGCTTGAGAAGTGTGTTCGATCATTTCCTCCTTAAGTTTCGTCTTTGAGTCTACTAGCGTCGAAAGTTGTCAGGTAAGTCAACACATTGAAGACTTGGAACACTTTTTACAGAGTTTGTTGGCTATATAGTTAGCCAACTGGTGACATTTATTTAGTTAGCTAGCTAGATACCTACTTAGCCAAGTCGCAGGAGGAACAAAGGCGTTTACTGTTGGCTTAGCAAGCCAACTAGGTAGTCTAGCTACCCAGCCAAGTTTCTCATCATTTTAAGTGGTCGTGATTTCGATTAGTTGCGTAAGTATATAAACGTTTATACAGAAATGACACCGCAGTTTTGGTCGTTACATGCCTTTTGAGTTCTTTCGTCTAGGAAAACGTGGAAACGCGGTGTCCAAAAGCCTTTCCGATATAGAAGTACGTAGCTTGTAAGTTAACTTGTGTCTGCTCTTATAGCTAACTCGCTAGCTAAAGGTTAACGTCATTCAGCCAGGTAACAATTATTTTATCATAGCTACCTATGATTTATTAGTGTTATTATATAAACACAACTGGTTTTTGTTTGTTTTTCTTTCTTTCTTTCTTTTTTTTTTTTTTAGAAAATATAGTGGGTGAACTACCAAAAATGACACCAAGAAATCTCCATCGTCGTATAGCTAGATATCGTAAGCTAACTTGACTAGCTACTTGGCGAAGTACGGGTATCTTAACGGGAAGTCCAGCCTAAGCTCCGCAAAATCGGCCTTCCATAGCGATAGACATTCGCTTGTGCAAACTTGGGAATTTCTGAACGCACAGGCGCAGTGAGCACTACTTTAGCTATGTTACTTTTATTCCTCTATTGACAGCGGTAATTTTAGCAAGTAAACTGTGGAATTGTGGACCACACAATGACAACCACAATAGTAATGATAATAATAATATTAGACATGTAAGTGTACAGTGTAAGAGACAATAAATATGAAGCGTGTCAAAATGTATTGATGCTATTTGTACTTAGTATTAAGTACTTATAATAGCCTATTCTGCGAAGATTCTCGTAACATTTTGGCATGTTCCGGCACATATTGATTAGCTACTGTGTAGTGTATTTTGTTTTTTGACGTAAACCGATGATCACCTCTTGCGTAACTAAAAAACGCATCTAAACAGTTGTCTACAGTTCAGCTACTATACTATGCTTGTTGATGGGAGCAAGTTATACACTAACGAGTGCTCTTACCGAGTAACGCGTATCTCATATGTGTATTTTAGAGTTTTACAGTAAGGGGAATTTGAATGCTGGCAACTGCGTTACGATTTAATTATTCTAGCAGTGAAACATGTGACCTCCACGGATAGAACGCTGCAAAGCGCTGCCAGTCACGTGTTTGCGACGCCACTGTTGTTTTAATGAAAACAATAGAAAACATATCTCGGTTAGTACTTGGGGGCAGAGTTTTCTGATGAAACTGGGCCAATTGCAACGACCTTAGCAAGGGTTTAAACCTCATGTTAAGACTACTATATCACTGAACCCTATGAGGCCTGGAGCGGCAGTTCATAATATTATTTATAAAGGAACACTTGCCACATTTGATAGAATGCAGGGGCTTGGAGGCTTCCCTGCTAAGGTTGTTCGTGTAACCAATAAACATATAACTCAGTGGCTGGGATCCAAAAGCTTGCATGCAAAGAAAGTGGTTTTTGATAGGATGAGGACAGTGACTAAACTGAACAGTATCCAGGAGTGAACCTTTTTCATATCCCATTTTCACATGTAAAACATAGGTCATTACGACTGATCAGTCTTGGCTAACAAATCGAAGACAGAACTGAAGGTGTGACGGCACCCCTTAAAAGGATTCATTTAGCCCTTAGCAAACAAAACTTTGATGTGTTTTTTACCCACGGTAAGACATTCTTCAGCTGAACAGGTTGCTTTCAGAGTGTTTGCAGGAGGCATTATACAGTGTATTCATCTTAGAAAGGCTTTTTGGTTTCATTTTCTCTCCTTCCCATTTAGACATTTCTTGTGAATATGTGGGTAAAGTCCAGTATTGCTGCACTGCAGGCTATTCATCAGGCCATTATGTGTGTCCAATCAAGCCATCTCAGCGTGAATGCTGATTTTGAACCCAGTCCATTTTAGATCTGCATGCTTATTTTTCTGCCCCAGTTTGCAGAGTCTTGTGGCCAGCTCTCCAGACATGAGCTCAGGGCTGGGTATATGTTGAACTGGGTGTAGATAAACCCTAAGGGGGGTGATTACTTTAGGTCAGATTCTACAGTAGGTCAGTGTGGCCTGCGTTTTTGTCCTTGTTTATCTACACAGCAGGTGTGCACCGTACCAGGTTGCAGACTGGTTTCCCTCTGCTCACTTGTGCTTCATTATTACTGGGCACATTTGGATACCTGACAGACCACCCTGTGTCAGCTCTTGGCCATTGAAGATGGTCTGCTTTTTCGTCAAATTTCCAAAGGCAAATCTGACCCTAGACACTTCAGTTCAGCTGTTAATAAAGCACAACAGATTAGTGTTTGTGAATCTGAGTTTTGTCTGGTGCTTGCAATACTGTTCAGATTTGCCCATGTGGAAACTATCTTGAAAACTAACAAACCATGGAAACTGTGGGAGAATAAGTTATTATTTTGCTGTCCACAGAAGCAGCAGTGACCAGCTCCTCCTCCCAAGAAAACAATTTTTGGCAGTTTTGGCATAGTGAACTCTTCTCCTTACACGTGCCCCCCCTTTACTATGTATCATATCAGAAAAAATGATTGATTGTCGTTCCTGCAAAGATATAGAGTAGGTAGAGTATTTGAAAACCGTCTGAACCTTGAGGGAGCACCAGATAGTCTTTTTTTTAGGGGAAAAAAACCATGTCAAAACATCTACTGTAGGGAACTTGACAGAAAATTTTCAAACTGCGTTACTGATAAAAGATCATTTTAATGTATATATTTATAATATTATAATGTATATATTTTATTATTATCTTAGGTCAGATCTAAAAGTGTATTCTCATAACATGTTGTCTTCAAAGCGATTGGTGCTACTTTCACATCATCATGAGGCTCAATGTAGCCTCATGAGAACATCAGAGTTGGTCCAGGATCAGTTTTGTCTTATGGTTCCTAAGGTAAAATAAGAATCCTGATAGGAAAAGCATATCCTGGACCAGCACTTTGGATGCACACACTCCAGAGCGACCTGCATGTTTTGCATGTGACGTAGCAGTGCGTTTAAATCTTACAGACTCCAATGCAGTGGCACTACCATTGCTTATCTGGCTAGCGATAATCTTTGATGATAAAAACTGCATATTTTTAGTTCTGTTGACCGGGAGTATGAAGAACAAAATTCAATAAATGAATTCTACATACATGTACTGATGAATGTAGAAATAATTAAATAGTAAAATGAATGAATGTGTAGCCTAATTAAGTTGATAAACAGTTTTCAGCATTTATTCATTTATTACTTTTACTTAAGTGTTTTTTCATCAATTATTTATTTTAATAATTTAAGTACATATCTGACAGACAGAAATCTCTGTCAAACCTAGTAAGTTGGATCAAGGTGCATTTGAAAGAAATATTTATCTTGACTGAATTTATTATAACACTAGTATTTGTCAGTTCAAAACAATATGAACCCTTTGATGAATAAAGAGTACATAATGACCTATTTGCTTTTTAGCCACAGCTGATTTGCAGTAAATGCATGGACATCAATTCCTCAACCCTCATTAGCAGTGGAGGCTTGATAATCTCTCTAGTGTACCAATAAGGAAGATTCTAGAAGATTCAATTACAGGAGTGCTGGTTTGCCTCTGAGGACGTGTGGAGGGTCAAAGTCTTAACATATTTGATGTGCGAAAGACATGTGTATTTGTTTGTGTTTTACCCTTAAAGGATTAGGCTACTGTTTCGTCGTAAAAGTAGACCAAACAAACCAGTGTGTAAACGTTTGAAGTTAATGCTTGAACATCAGCGCCTAATAAACCATTTAATCGGGTTGGAATGGTTTTGTCTTTGATGGTTCAGTTGGAAAGACCTGAGGCTTGCTGCCACAAGATTGCAGGTGTAAATTCTACAAGCAAACTTGTAGAATTTTAAATATTTTCATTTATGGAGCATGTTAAGTATTGCGAAAGTGTATCAACAGCACGTTATTGTAATCTAAACTCAGAGTTGCTCTGATTATTTGATCGTTGTTGGGGCCATGCAAAAAGCATGTAAGCATCTCCATAACTGTTAGTCAAATGTGAACGCTCCTTGTTTTTCTGGAGATTTGTGTGGTCTTCAACCAAGTTTTCCCTGTAGAAATACCTGAAGCAAAGCTGTTTCTCTCCTGCTTTTGCTTGGATCTCATGATCACTACTTTAACTGTTTTTTTGCATATTTATTAATTCCACAAATTATGCATTTCAACATTTAATTGTGCATTATTGCATTTTGACAGGTTTGTCACACCAGATTGACTCTGGGCTTAATGGGTGAAGGAACTCTATTCCTCAGACGCCTAGAGTATGTCTTGTTTTTTGTTGAGTTCATATGAGGATCACACGTACCACTTGATGCTATGAGGAATGTTGACTGAACTGCTTCCTGCGTGTAATGGAGACGCTAAAGAATTTGTTTGAAATTCACCTCATCACCAGAACAGGGTTGGTTGCCTCCAGTTTGCTCATCCTTCACATTTGGTCCAGAATTAGCATTCTGAGCAAGTAAATGAGCTGTCAAATGGCATTTGTTGTATGCCAAAGGCCTTTTAGTTTATGCTTTATGAAGTTATCCAGCTAGCATGCTCACAGAAGTAGTATAAATGGACAACACTGCCCCTGAAATTCTCAAGGATTTCTCCGCTAACAGCTGGCATGTAGGGGTGGACTCAGGGGCAGTTAATACCTGACGTCACTGGAATGAGTCTGGAGTCAGATATACTTGTGGAAATTAAACAGAAATGCAACTTATCCTCTTGACAAAGCCTGCTCGACTGCGTCTTCATCCAGCCATAGCTCCTTCTCGAGTTCTGTGCTGTTTTCTAGTCTCATTTTTCCCTCTGGAAGAATGCTCCCAGGAGGTGTGTTGCGCAAGTGTCACACTCATCGAGCGTTGTCCCTCTGTTGCTACCTGAAGCAGTAACCTTGAGTAGCACAGGTACTTGTAGCATTACACTTTCAGAGAGGAAGAGACGAGCTGTGAAGAAGAGGAATGGTGCACTGCTAGAAAGAAGGGGGAGCACTTGAGGGCATTCAGTGCAGGGACACACAGACCATACAGTAATGGATTAAATCTGTCTGCCCACCATAATCTTCTTAGCTTTTGCCTTACATGTATGGGTTTACTGTTTGCCCACACAATAATTGTTTATGCCACTCTGTTCTCTTTTAAACTTGATCAGATGTATTTGCATGTATTGATGCAAGTGTGTTGATAATACTAAATCTTATCTTATGGAGAATGTTCATAGCTAACACTAATACCATTTCATTCAGGAGTTCTGATCTAATTGAGGTAGCTATCTGAAGGCTTCTTCATTGTATTTCTTTTGAAAGAGTAGCATGAAAGTGTCCTGAAGGATTTCTTCCACTATCTATGATACCCTTGACTAAAGAACATGTACAAATTCTGGAGTTTTTTCTGGTGTATTTTTTCGGAGGGTCTGAGGAGGGATTGTACCTCCATAAATCCTTGTGAAAAGGCAAATATATTCTGATTCTGTGTGAGTCAGTCGCTATGACTCCGCACATATCAGCAGTGATTAGAACCCAAACTAAACAAGCAGTGGCCTCAATGCTCATGAATATGTACAAGTGCCTGCCTTATTCAGTAGAACTCTACATACAACAGTGCACAGAGAACATTCACTGACTGGCACTCAGTGACGGTTGCTAGTGAATAGTTAGTAGTGGTTAAAGAACCAGGCCAGGACATCTGAAGGTTAAGGGTTGCTTTATCCTAGTTGCTCAAATTGAAACAAATAAACAAAAATATTATGTATATATGCAAATACGTAGCATACTTACACTGTGCTCAAACTGTGTGTCTCCGCTGATAGTTCCGCTGTGTGATTTTGGTGACGTCACTATTTCTTGTCAGTCAGATTCTTTAGCCTGCTCTCAGTTATGTGCTGTGAATGTAACAGTGTTCATACGTGGGTGGGACTCAATTCCAACAGCAGTTTTCCTGTAGTGTGGGCAGCAGCATGATTGCTTTAGCTCTCATGTGTCATGTTCCCATTTTCGGTTGAGAGAAAACATGTGATGTGTATCCAGCTAAAAAGGGGGAAGCTACATACTTTATGGTTGCAACACAAAAATGGGACAGGCGCTGGTTTGGTTAAAGGTCAATTTAGTATTTCATCACAGCTTTCAAATTTCTGTTTGTATGGGTGTTTAGAGCACAAACACCATGACCAGAAAGGGTACCAGAATTTGACAGTCAAACAAGTCTCTAATCAAATTTAAGTGTACTGAATTTGCCCCAGGACAGTTTCACCGTGCGCCACGCCTACGGCATGGCTAATCTTTTCTGGGTTTCCTGGGATGGGCCATTTGAGTCATGTGACTTACTGACTGGTCTAATGGATTTACAGGAGCTATTTGCTGCCTGTAAGCATTCTCTGCTTTGTTTCCTGGTAAAACTGCATTGTCATCCAGTAAAAGGGTTTTACTTCGATTTCTGTAGTGATCACTTTGCTCCTTACTCTCTTCAGTTTCCTGTAGCAGAAATAAGTGCTGTAGTCTCGGTAGACCTTTAAGTTCTTTCCTGGCAGTTATGTTCAGGAAAAAAAAAGATTTATGACATAATTCATGGAAATGTGTGACCTAAATAAGGAATGAGTAAGGCTGAAAGCTGCACAGTGTGTTTTGTAACAGGCAGAGTGCGCAGGGTGGCCTGTGTGAATCGTGATGAGTTTGAGTCAGTCTGAGGGCTTCTCTCTTTGGAAGCCTGTTCATGGAATTATACTGAGTACACATTAGTTTCAGCAAGGACAGCAGAGGTAGCCAGAAATCAGGGGTGTAAGGACATTTCATAACGATGGCTCAATACTAGCCTGTTTATTTGGGCTGAAGGAGTATCAGCTAGCATCCATTTTCTCATCCACTTTTTAGTTTTTCAGTGTGAGTGTGATAATTCTGCCTGTGTGGTGAAATGGTGAAGCAGGGAGATTGGACTGTGGAGACCCTTGGAAATCTCTTATTAGTGAGTCAGTTCTTTCTTCCAAAGCAAATCTATTTTTCTGTGTACCCACCCCCCTTTCAATAAAGGAGGCTAGTTGGTGTATTGCCTCACATTGTAATGCCCTGAACGGGTGTGCAGAAAAGGATCATGGGGGATTAGTGGTGAAACACTTAATTAAAGTTTGCATCTCATTAAGGGCTTACGGGTGCAGAGTTCCACGCCTCCTGTCACGATGGCTGGACTCCTCAGACACCACTGCTCCCTCCGCAGAGGGCCATCTGTGTTTAGGAGGAGGTTTGATGACCGTCTGATTGTCCTGACTGAACCCTCTGTTGCAGTCTCAAGCAGCCTTCTCCTCTCACTTATACCTGAGTAATGTGAGTTCTGCAATAGTCTTGTTGTACGTTTTCAATACAGCTGTCTCAGGTGCACCCCTAATATAACATATATCTTAGGATGACACCTTCAAGAGTTTTGAAATGTGATTTTTTTATGATTTGTTTTTCTTCCTACAGAATGTCACTCTATCCATCCCTGGAGGACCTTAAGGTGGACAAAGTCCTGAAGGTAAATGTCCCTCATTTTGTTTATGTTCAGAATTTTGAGAAAAATGTGTTACTTGTAAAATATTTTAGTAAATTAACTATTTGTGCCAAAATTCAAAGTCCTTCTATGCATAGAGTTTAATGTACCACATACCTTAAACAGATGGTACTTGTTGTGGATACCTTGTGTTCATTCTTCATTAACAGAATATGGCTTTACCAACTGCACAGAAGTATCTGTACAGGCTCTTGCATTCTTTTAGAATGTCCAGAAATCGTCACAACAAATGAAATTACTCTTGACAGAACAATTAAAGAATTTCCAATCCCAAAACAGAAATGTATAGAAAGCATTAAATGTATAAAGAAATTCACAGATTTACACATCACTTACAATAGAGGTTGTCCCTGCTTTTATGTCACAATACCTTCCTGGAACCGGAACTGTTTTCAGTCATTTGGCATTTATCACTCCGAAACCAATCGGGATAGGGGAGGTTTAAATGCAATGCTGAAATTACTTTTTTTGTATGCTGGACTTTTACATAAGCAGAATTCCAGACAGGTATTCAATTAGCAGAACACACTGCACAAAGAAGACAATGTGAATACCCTGTAGGTGTGCCATATGACAGGCATATTAAAACCCTCTACAGACTGACACCCATGTTATTTTTTTAAATAAAGCAAATGCTTGCCAACCCACAGTAACCAAGTAATCTGGTTTACCATTTTTCTATCAAATGACATGGCACAGCTCTTTTTTAGTGTTTTCTTTTCATATTGTGAGAAATACAACTTGCACAAAGGGTTTTACAGTGTTCATAGCTATGTGCATGCATACAAAACACTCTCTGTTTTTGGTGAATAAGAAAGAACTGTCGTTGTAGTGTTTTGAAGTCATAAATGATGTGGGGGGGGGGAAAATGTACCTGATTCCCTTGTCTTTATCCTTCTTCTCCTCCCCTCCCCAGGCCCAAGCTCAGTTTTCTCAGAGCACCTCCTCCACCCCAGCCATCTCAGAAGAGCCTTACCAGCCTCAGGATGCTGGGCAGGGGACAACAGCATCAGGTGAGCCCCAGGCCGCATTTAGGCCTGCACTCTGCACCCATTAAAAGTCATCGATGTTGATGGGCGTCTGCAGCCGCTGGCTGTACTGACCACTGCTTCCTTGCCATTTACGTCAAATGGAGGGATCCATAAAGAGCAGACCACTCTACTGAAAGAAAAGGTCTCGCAGGCTATAGGGCGGTTATATTGTGGGCAGATGAAAAGGTGTATAGGGTGAGTGTGCGCTGGTTGTGGGGGGCAGAAGGTGATAGACAGGACCCGTTGTGCTCCTCAGCTCTCCCTTGCATTGTTGCGATAGGAAATGGCCTGAGAGAGTATCTGCCTCCTTTTGTGGCCCTCCGTCTGTGGTGGATCCCAGCCTTTGAGAGCATCATAAAGAAAGTGAAGGGCATGAGAAATAAGGAGGCAAACGGACGAGCGTTAGGGTTGGGGAAAAAAAAGCAGTGCACGACAAAAATAGAGTGAGATAAAAGGGGGGCAGTCCGAGCCATGCCTTCTCTGCTCCCTCTGTCGCTCTTTCTCTCGCTCTCTGAGGGAGGGCTGCACTGAGAGGCTCCGGGCTTTTGTTGTCTTTCAGTGGGACTAGCTTAGGGTTGCCATGGAGACTGCTGTCCTGGAAGCAGAGGGGGGTTGGGGTGGGGGGAGGTTGTTGGAACTGCTCCTTCTGCCCCCCAGGGCCACAAGGGACAGGCAGGAAAGGAGGAGAAGGAAATGGTCTGACATCATGGCTGGTTGGCAGGCAGGCCCCTCCATCCCCACCCCCCCCACCCCTCATCCCTCTCTCATCTTCAGCCTGACCTCCTTTCACTGGCTCTAGCCCTCGTCAATCCACGGTCTGCGGTTATTTTTACCATATTAATTAGAGTGGTGCTCTGTACATTCCATACCTCCACCACCTTCAAGATCTGTCTCGCATACAGTCGTTTCCTCTGGTCCCTCAGGCAGTAATTCCAGCAAGTTTCACACAAATCACTCATCAACATTTATGTTGCCCTGTTCACAGACAGACAGACGGGCAGGCTAACACACAGGGGCGATCACTTATCGTTTGCTCCATCAAGTGGTGCCGGAGTTAATAATGCTGATCCTGGCAGAGCGGAGAAGAACCGCAGCTTCTTGCCAGGGAAGATCACTGCCTGATGATGCACCTGCTGTTGACAGTGCTGTGCTAATGGGCTGTTGTGCTTTCTAGCTGAAGACGGAAGTGACCACCTCAAGGCTTCCCCCCCCCCATATTGGAAGGCTTTCATAGGCACCTTTCCTTTCTGCATGTGTGCGCACAAACGAACATATGATCTATGATCTAATTTTGGATTAGATGAGCTTCATGGTCATGATGGTGACGTATTGAGCATTGCAGCTATATGAGGCTGTGATCAACAGTTTGTGGATTTTGTGCAGTGTATCTCTTTCTCTGTACATATATTTGAAAGTTTAGTTTTGCCTTGTGTGGGAGATGTTAGGCCTGTGTAGGTGATGTTAAAGAACAGGATCTTACAGAATGGCGGGGGGATGTAATATAATAACGTAGTAGTTGTCAGTATGTGTATACATGAGCTTGTGTGAGAGTGTGTGAACGTTGGTTTGCGTGTGTGTGTGTGTGAGAGAGAGCGAGAGAGCGAGAGAGAGAGAGAGGGGGAGGGAGCGTGTGAGTGTGTTCCTGTGCGTTGTGGCTTTGTCTGGCTTTGCCACACTCATATAAGCGCTTTCATACTCGTTTTTGTCCTGTCTGCCTGTGTGTTTGCCTCCAGCGTGCATGGCTGCACAGCCGTTCATCCCTCTATCTTTCCCCTGCTGTCAGTACAGCGTATCCTGGTGTCCTGTAGTCTGGGACACGCCCGGGAGCACGTCTTCTCCAGCCCAGTGTTGCCCGCATGGGGACCCAAAAGGGGCAAAGCCAGGCCCAGCTGCCTGGAGACGGGAAGACGAAAAGGGAGACATTGCAGGCGTTTCTGCAGTGACTAATGCCTGGAAATAATTACAGTGGAGTGCAGGAGAGGACAGCTCTGTGAACTGCTGCCAGTTTATTTTGCGCCCCCCCCCTCCATTTTGAGCTGGAGAGAAACATGTACTTGTTTGTGTCTATTCAGAGATAATAAACCCAGGAAAGGGTTTCTAGGTCTCTAGTTTCTAGTTTTCTGCGACTGTTGAGGTAAGAGCATCACAGAAAGTCATTGAGCTGTGGGTTCTTGTACCCTGAGGTCACCGTTGGAAAGTTTTCAAATATGGTTTATTTTGGTACACATCATATCGGAAACTGAAATGGGCAAAAATGTGATGGTGGTGCACATTTTGAGTGTGTGCGTGTGTGTGTGCGTGTGTGTGTGCGTGTGTGTGTGTGTGTGTGTGTGTGTGTGTGTGTGTGTGTGTGTGTGTACGTGCACGTGCATGTGTGTGCAGTTGCTTTCTCCCTCCTTTGTGCTGGTTGTATGTTACGTGTGCTGGCTATACACTTCACATTACGGCAACACACAACCACAAACACACACACACATTTTGAGTGCGTGCGTGCGTGCGCGTGCGTGCGTGCATGTTTGCGCAGTTGCTTTCCTCCTCCTTTGTGCTGGTTGTATGCTACGTGTGCTGGTTGTGTGTTGCTGTAATGTGAATTGTACAGATAGGCAGATTTTCTGCATGCTGACTGATGTACTGTCTGTCTCCCAGGGCTCTACCCTAATCTGCAGGAGCTGGGAGAATACATGGGCCTGAGCCTCAACAGCGATGAGGTGCAGAGGAACCTGGCCCTGGTGCCCGTTGCAGACAATGTAAGTCTTCCTGTGTGTGCGTGTGTGTGTATATGTGTGTGTTTGTGTCTATTTCTGTGCAGTGCACCAATCTGTCCATATAAGGACCATTGAACTAATGTCTTCATATGAACAAATGTATGTTGTGTGGGAGTGTTCACCCATGTATGTGCATGTGTACGTGTCTAAGCATCGTGTTGGCACTGTTAAATCAGTGACCTCATAACAATGTGTATGCTGTTGCGCTTGAGTAGAGATTACAGGAGAGTTGCCTGAAGGTGTTTGAAACTCACATTATGTAATGGTTATTTTTGATGTAAAATTCTTCATCTGTCTGACATTTATGTGTTTGTATAACATACCCTTATTTACCTCCTGGGATAAGTTAGCATCAAAAAACATCACAGAGACTTTGAACGTAGGATAGAGTTCATAGTCTCTGCTAGAAGTACTAGAGTGGAAGCCTTACAATTTTAACTGTAAGGATTATTCATTTATAATTCATATTTTTAAAACACACATTACACATTAAAAAGATCAGTTCCTCAGGGCAAAAATAAATGAAAAATTTAGTAACTAATTATCCACATATCCTCTCATATACGTTGAATTCTTGTGAAGGTTGCGTCATTGATGTTGTCTGAAATGGTGATGACCTGATGTGGGAGTGTAGAGGGTATTTTCTCCTTGGGGGAAAGTTCTAGCGTTTCAGAGAATTGGGCGGGCTAAATCATAACTGCAGGCCAGGCAGACAGAAGGGCTTGATGTGTTTGGATGCAGCAGCCGGAGTGAATCACAGGCCGTGGGTGTTCGTAGTGCTGCTCGAAGTGCAGGGTGTTCTCCTCTTGTCCAGGGCTCTGGGTACATTCTGGTTGAAATGCTGTTCGATTTCAGCATTTAACAATTTTTTTTTTTCCATCAGAAGCAGTACAGCAGCGTGAGGCTATAGTCATTGCTGTTGCAGGTTATTTTTATCACCCAGCCCCTGTCAAAGTCTATGGATGCGCATGTGTTCTTCCAGTCCACTGCCAGTGATGCATACAGAATCAGCTTATCCACCCCCTGTCCTAAGTGCATCCATTTATTGTAAAGGGGAGACAGCAGGCAAGGGTTTGCGGTAGAGACAGAATGTTTCCATACTGTGTCTGGGCCTCTATATCTGCCAGCTTGCTGGGGGCTAGGTATACTTCCTAGTTTTTTATTGCCTCTATCTCTCGTTCTCTCCTTTCCTCTTCTCTCTACTCCCACTCATTGTTTTGTCCCCTCCCCCACACACACACACACACACACACACACACACACACACACACACACACACACACACGTGCGCGCTCACACTCGTGCACGCGCTCTACAGCAGGTGGCTGTGGCCGGTGCCATGGGCGTGGCGGGCATGGTGCGGCCGGTGACGGGGGCAGACGTCGGGGTGAGGCGGGCCGAGATCCGACCCGGGGTCCGCGAGGTCATTCTGTGCAAGGACCAGGACGGCAAGGTCGGGCTGAGGCTGCGGACCATCGACAACGTGAGTCCCGGCCAGGGTCGTCTGCATACGGCTCCCCCCGTTTTCTCCTCTGCACTGATGTGTAGTTGGATGTCAGTAAACGGCTCTCCTTGTGTGGTCCGGCAGGGGGTGTTCATCCAGCTGGTCCAGGCCAACTCCCCGGCGGCACTGGCCGGTCTGCGCTTCGGGGACCAGGTCCTGCAGATCAACGGACAGAACTGCGCGGGCTGGAGTCTGGACAAGGCTCACAAGGCCCTGAAGGCGGCCGCGGAGCACCGCATCGAGCTCATCGTCCGGGACAGGTGGGGCAGGCAGAGAAATGTTCAATACTTTACCCAGCCAAGAGCAGGTCCAAGAGCAGGTTGTCCGCCCCTTTACACATAACCCCAACCATTATGTGTAAAAGGTCAATACCTTTTACCAGGCTCAGTGCTGAGGGACAGAGTCTATCTCCACCTCTTATCAGCAGCAGGTATGCTGTAATGGAAATATGCTAATTATGTGGGTATCAGCTCATTGCATCTCTTCCCTGACAACAGTAGTAACATTGCTAAGAATTCATACATTATTTTAAAAAGGACTTTTTACACATCTCAGGTTGAAATTCTCAGTGGAATACTGCTATTGTGCCTTAAACCATGGCTATTTACCTCATTTATATGGATTACACAGCAGTAGTTCTTAAAGTATGGACTTAAACCCATGAAAAAAGTAAGAGTACTGTACCTAGTTAACAATAGCTTTATGCTGTATGCCATTCTGATACAATTTGCGTTTAGTCTCTAATATATGGTTAGAACGTTAAAATCTCCCTGTAACCCTGTAAATATTTTATAATTTGTAGCTGGGATGTTTTTGGTTAAAATGGAATAGAGATCACATAGCTGATTTTGAATTTAATTAGATTTCAGTGTGGGTTTAAAATTGAAGTTAAAAATGAGTGTTTTCTGGGATATGTGGGAGAAAAGCCAAACAGTGTGTTACAGAATAAGCTTTTTAAGACACTCTGGGGGAGGGCATCCCTGAAGTGAATGTGTAATGGGGCAGGCAGTTCACTCACAGCATAGTCTTGGAATGATAATAATGATAATGATAATCATTTAAAAATATAATTTGCTGTACTATGTTTAGATATGTAAATGTTGTATAATGTAGAAATGAAGGTAGACATTGGTCTGTAGATGTATCCATAAAGAAAAAAATGGGAGGTGTTTTTTTGTGCCAGTGGCAGCAGTGACACAATTGGCCATCTGCCTGTCTCTCTGGTTCCTCCTGCTGGCCTGTCCAGCACATAACACCCTGTCAGTCTGCAGAAAGCCTTTGAAGTGGCTAGCGTGGGAGTTGGAGTGTCGGAGGGGAGCATACTGGCTTTTGTTCAACACCCGGTCTATATGACTGAGTCAGAGCTATTGATTGTATGACAGACTGAATTACCCAAGCGTTAATCACAGACTCTTCCACGAGTTCACCACATGGTTCAGACTGGAAGGACAACTGTCTTCACACTCTTTCTTCACCAAACAGTGGAGTCAAAGGTCATGTGGTATGCTGACCTCCCTTCTTGTCAGGGCCTTTGGTGTTAGGGTGCTGAAAGTGGAACACGCTTGCTGCCCCCTCTCCGGGTCATGACCCGTGTCTCTGATTCCCAGGCCATTCCAGCGCACCGTCACCATGCACAAGGACAGCTCCGGGCACGTGGGCTTCATCTTCAAGTCGGGCCGCATAACCTCGCTGGTGAAGGATGGCTCGGCCGCGCGCAACGGCCTGCTGACCGACCACAACATCTGTGAGATCAACGGGCAGAACGTCATTGGGCTCAAGGTGAGAGGGCTGTGCAGATATATAGATACAACAATTGTATACAGAAATCTACAGAATTGGGGCAAAAAAAAGTGTCGTTCATGAAAAAGTAAAACTTGTGCACTCTGTGCTCCTGCGCCTACCACTGAGGCATTCTGATTGTCGGGACTGAACCGTCTGCTGAAGAGATCTTTAATGGTGGCTGTTGGTTTTTTTCGTTTGCAGGACGCCCAGATTAAAGACATCCTGACCACCTCACCCAATACCATGACCATCACTATCATGCCCAAGTTCATCTATGAGCACATGGTGAAGAGGTGAGCCTCCAGGCAGCAGGAGGGAGGGTGGGAGGGGCGGGACTCCATTTAGGTTAGCGCAGAATCCAGCTTTGGAGCTTAGACTGTGGCTGAAAATGGATTTGAGCAGTCATCAACTGTCGCCTCCACACAACATCACCTCCTTTTTACTTAACTTATGTGGTAGGATCTGAATATAGTTGCGAGCATTGCAATTTTAGAGTTGGACTTAGATCTAAAATAAGCCTAAATTGTACATAATTTAACACCACAGAATTTCAGTATTTGTGTTATTAATCATTATTTTAAGGACACCATAGGTTTTAATCTGAGGGGAAAGTGTTTGAATGGATGGGCCAAACATTTTTCACTTGGCTCATAGTTAACACCTGTAACGCATGTATAATTGACACTTGTTATTTTGTTAACTGAAAAGTTGGCCCCTGGAATATGTTCGTTGGGTATGATTTAAGGCTTCTTTAAAACTCTGTTAAGAAACTGTTAATTGTGATCTGGTCAAGGAAATACTGCCTATGCTCAAAGTCACGAATTGAAACTGTTGCTGCCTTATGCAATGTAAACTAAATGATTCCTCTAAAACCTTCAGCAGATGATCTTTGTGTTTCCAATAAGACCTGACTTACGGTATACCCTGTATATCATACATATTATGCCATTATAATCACAAGCCATAGCATTGATATTTTTCTTAGATGCCTCATAAAGCAAAAATGATGGATAACAGTACCACTAGTAATATTGCATTGTCCTAAATACGGGTCATATCATACTCTGGGTATCTGACTCTTGAAATATGAAGAAATAGCACCCTGATGGAAGAGCAGAGCATTGTGATTGTCCTCTTCCTTCGTACATCGTGAGACCTCCTCTGACTCCTCCCTGTGTTTCAGGATGTCCGCTGGTCTCCTGAGGTCAGCGATGGACCACTCTGTGCCTGAGGTGTGAGGGTCTGAGAGGAGCCTGGCCCTCAAGCCTGCAGCTATTCTCTGAGCATTCCCACTGGGGCTTTTATTTCACATGGGATCTCTCCCTGTACTGAAAAAAAAAAACAACTTCCTTTATCACAATCGTCACCATCGTCATCGTAACCGTATCTCAGAAGTTGCCTCTCTCATTGTAGTTCAGTGTTCTCGTGACTCTAGTCCTTTTTGATTTTTTCTTTGTCATTGTTTACTTGTCATTTTTATATAACCTGCAATTATATTCAAGTATAGTTACTTCTGTTTTTTTATTTGACAGTACACCTTTTTTAATCTGTCACAGATTGTCATAGTTCAGAGCTTCCGTAAAGAAAGAAGAAAATGTGTGTCTGCCATTTGTGTCATTCCGCTAATTTTCAGGGCCAGTGCTGAGAAAGTGAAGAATCGATAGGGTAGGTTCCATACTGTCTGCTCTGAATTTGACAGATGGTTGCTGGAGTAAGTGTCCTTGAGTCTTTCATTGTAAGTGCATTATCCACCAAGTGCCCCTTCAGTGATAGGTTAGGTGATTTCAAGGCTTCTCTAGATTAAAGTGCACCAGGTATTACCTTATCATAGTGATCTCTAAAAATCTAATTGGAGTTTCAAGCTTTCAACTTAGGTCTTACTACTTTCAAATTAAATGCAGGAAAAATGTTCATTTGAACCTACCAAGCACATGTATAGCTGGGTATGTCAAACAAAACACTTTTCTGTGGTGTTTCTTTTTTTCTTTTGGATAAGAGCTAAAGGTGCCCTTTAAGATTGACTCATTCAGATATGTGTGACAAGGCTGAAATAATTTAGACAAAGTGAATCCCAGAAAATTGTACCTTTCAGTCTACAGCCAAATAACATGTATCCTTTTTTGAAGCGTGTTTTAGATATATATTCTTTGACAGCTGTTGCAGTCAGTCAGTAAAATATTAGAACGTAAAATTTATATGCAAGTGTAACCTCAAAATAATTATAAGAATAAAAGACTTCTTGTCAATATGTGATCCTTGTAATTTGTTGATGTCTGAATGCAAAAGAAAAATGGACTTACTCCCCTTATATTTTGGGCAATATTAAATCTAGAAGCATATGATCTTGGTATCAAGAATTCATTATAATCGTCTCACCTTACCAATGAAAGCTTGTGGCATTATGCAGTCATGGGCTGGTAATGAGGCTCTGGGTTCAGAACTGAAGGCAGGTGTGGCTAAGTTTAAGGGTGGGCTTCAAACGGCCTACTGTTTAAAGCTGCACTTCTTAAATAATCACCATATGAAGACTTGAGAGCATCTTTCACTTCTTTACCAAAACGTTGTAATGAAAGTAAAAAATAAAAATGAACACAATTATCAGCATGGTCATATTTATGCACCATATTTCTTACTGGTTGTCACAGTTGTTTGTCACCTGATTGTATTTATTTGGAATTCGCAGCTTTACATCTAATTATAGCCAGATGGCAAATGGAGAGACAACAAATTGTCTGTTCTAAACAAACACTAGTTCAGTGAATTAGCTTGTTAGCTTGATTTGCTATTTTGGACAAATGGCTTTTGTTTCTTCAATGCTACATCTGAACCAAATACAGATTTTGGTATTACTAGCCATAATGATATTTAAGAGGAATGCAAACTCAGATCTTGGCAGCCAAATGCCACAGAAGCAGACCAAAAGCTGACTGACATGTTAGTGATGTGTAGCTAATAAGATTGGAATACCCTTTGGCTTTCACATGATTGAGTACTAGTCTTTTTTTCCTAATATTTTCACAAAATCATCTTCTTGCTCTGCCATCTAATATTCTACTGTTTGTGTGTAGTATTTATTCAGCTGTTTGTTGGATTTTAAAGGTTAATATAGGGAGCCAGTGCATGACAAATGTCAGCTAAGGAAGATGGGACTTGCAGTAATGTCTCAGCTGAAACTTTTCAGATTATCAAAACTACTTGCTGTGACTTTGATTTCTACAGGTAGATTACACTGGCCTGTCTATATCAGCCATTTACCTTCATCACAGTTTTGTCAGACTGAGTTGCTTTGGTCTGTCAAAAGTCCTTCAGATCCTCCTCTCATAAAGGTATGGCTGAGGCAGGCAGTGAGAGAAACAGCAATAAGGAAGTTCTCAGATATCAGTCAGGCTGCTTTGGTAGGGAGTGCTGCAATAGGCAAACAACGGGACTTTACAGCACCTGTGCTTAAAAAAAGGAGGCCTGTTTATCTAAAAGGGAGGAGAATTTCAATGTGACTTACAATTTGGTTCCACACTTTTCCCTATTCATGCGTCAGGGACATGGAAAAGTATATTTGTGTATGCCAGTTAGATTTAATTCCATGGTTATTTGTTCATATACTGTAATATGGTAATATTTTTTCAAACTGGCACATCCGAACTACAGTGACTGGCTGGCTGACTGAAATCCATGTTCATTCTGTATGTGTGTAGGCCATAGATATGGGCAGGTTGTACTGGTGAAAGTTATGTGCTTGAGGTATTATATATAGTTGTCATTGTGTGTTCTTGGCATGTTTCCATTTACATTTGCTCTTGCTCTTTATTTATTCCAAGGGCAAAAATTAAACCAAGTTAAAAGGTGTCCTTCTGTTGGCGCTACTCCCTGACTGCCTACTGCTTTTAATACAGCAGACAATGGTTCTTTTGTTGCTGTTGTCACCCTTCCTCTTGGAAAACTACAAAGGCTTCTTGTGGAAAAAGTACAATGAGGAAAAAGTATCTGATATGTTATGCTGGATAAAGGATAAATCAATTCATATTAACCACAGAGGCTACAGCAACCAGAGGTTGTAAGATCTGCCCAAAGATCTTGAAAACACAAGTGATGAATTATTTTAAGTATAAAACAAGTGAAATAATTTCTCTGTGCTCTTTATTGTATAGGCTTATGGGTTTTCTATACAGCATAGTTTAGTGAAAATGGTACAATGATGAGTCATGTCCATACAGCCTAATATTGCCATAAAAATACTTTCACATTTATTTTAATGATTTATAAATATTAACATTGGCAGCTCTCTCCACACCACACCCCCACACCACCCTCCATACAAGGTGGGAAAATGTGATAACCCACATTTTTGTTAATTTCATTTTCATAACCTCAAGGGGCTCAGTGGCCATCAGAATTTTCATTTGTAACTGCAGATGACTGAGATGAATGATGTGAAAAGTCATTCAGAGGATGGTTGCTACATCACAAATGAAATACAAGGAAAACCCACACAGAGTTGATTTAAAGTTTTCCAGAGCATCCATAACACATCCAACATTAACGCAACCTGTCTTGGACTGCCACAATCCACTGCTGTGTAAGCAAACTTAAAGGGACAGAGCGGCTGACAGAGACAGGACAGTCAATCGGAACCTCACAACTTATTGCATTTTGAGTGCAGTGGGCAGTGGGGGCGACTGAGCATCCTAAATCTAGACACTATTTGAGACTACAGAAAGCAATACGTGGGAGGGGACTTGTATGTGACGCAAATGAAACTTGAGAGGAAATGGAAGGGCTGTCATGCTGTCTTGCTAACAGACACACCAACAGACCCTGCTGTCAGACAGAGATGGTGCAGACTGGAAAATGCACGCAGGCGGCAACATAATACAACAGCATCATTTGACTTCACTGATTTTGTTGATTATTGTTAACATTTGCATTTTTACCTCTCTACAGTATCCATCTCAGTTCATGACATTCTGAACAGGATTTTTTTTACACGCACAAATTATCCTGTATCCAGTTGCTGGCTTAGTTTCCATTAGACACACTCACGTCAACTTGCAAATTGATTAAAAAAAAAATCCTAAATCTGGTATTAATACAATGACTCTTCTGTCAACTGTACAATGACTGAGTCAACTGTTAAAAATATCAAAATGTTAAACAGGCTAATGACGCACACTGGTTCTGTCACAGAGGTAAAACCGCTTCAAAGACAAAGGCTGATCCCAAAGGCAGCTCTTCCTGGCACATGAGTGCACTTCCAGAAGAAATACAAGTGAACATGGTTCAAGTGCTATTCTGAATTGTGATCAAGTCTTCCTCCTTAAAGCCTAAAACATGACACACTTGCGCATACTTAGAACACTGTGCAAGTGTGTTTCCTTCTGTGGTCTCTTTGGGAAGGGTGGACATACCATGTACGTTTTGTAATCTGCTTTGCAGTATGTGTCACCACCTCAGGATGTTGCTAAATTTATTATGCATATTGCCAATTTTGTTTCCAGCTGAGGTTTTGAAGCCCAGTGTGCAACTCAGGGATCACATACACTCTTGTATTTTCACCATGGCTCAATAAACTCCCCATCTTATGCTTTTGTCCAACATGTATTGGCCTTAGAGCTTTCATCCTGCTGCCATTGTGTCCATTTTGTGCCATAAATGTCTAGCTGCTTCAGATCAGTTGTGGTTTTACAGGAAACAGCTGCTGGATAACTGTGCTGCTGGTCATTTGACTTTGCTTGTGAAATACAATGCTGATTATTTTTAATCACAGCTTGTCCTTGGTTGCAAGGCAAACAGAGATAGTGTAGCTTGCAAATACCTGACTTGCTAAAAGGTCTATGCTCTTCAGCTAACATACCACAACGTACAAGCTTTGAGTTACAACAATCACATCAGTGGAAGTTAAATTCACCAGTGAATGGCAAATGGTCACAAGCATACTCGTTCCAGTTATAAAGTAAACTACTCAAGTGCTTCACTATTCTCCCTTTTTCAGACTGTCCATTACCCCTGCAGCAGACTCAATGACTTGTGACTGCTGAAGGACCCATCACATGATACTAATTTTCCAGAAGTTCCTTAAGTATGTATTGACTTTTGACTCACATCAGTAAGTGCAGTCTCATGTCCAAATTTCCCACCAGCTGGGAGGATTTCCCGACATTAACCCAGAGAATTTTACTCACCATTTTAATGTACCTCTTTTCATCCCAGGGGTTTTGATTTAGTTTCCTTGATATATGAAGATACATGTTTTTAAGCAGTTGACTCAGAAATCAGCTATGATATTGTGCATTCACAAAGTGTTAGCACTACCTAATATAAAAAAGGCAAATGAATGTTTTGGAAATGCAAGACAAAATAAACAGTGCATCATCACTCAGATTTAGCAGTGTACACTGTATTTTAGCAGCCACATTGGTTGAATTATCTATATAAGCCTGTAGACCACTAGTGTCAAAAACATGCTGAAACCCCCAAGTCCCATTGCACTGCTCATATGGGTATAAAATTAACCCATGTGTGGGTGGTTACCTACATTGCGATATTAAGTAAAATACTGTGGGGATACCAGGAAACATAGCTTTGTGTGAATAATATATGTAATCTCTCCGGTCTCCAGGTCCTCCAAGTCAAGTTTCTGTACCAGAGGGCTGCGGAAGCTGATTAGTGTAAATTTTGCTTTGCAAATCTTCAGCACCACTGTAGCAAAAAAGTTCACAGGCACTGGCATCTGTTATGAACCGTATGTTTTTATCCTGGCAGTCACACTGGCCAGGAGAAAACAGAAGTTCTTCTCAAGAGATGCCAAAGGACACAAGCAACTTCCTAGTGGTACAAACATGAAACCATGTTGATTTTCCTTGTTTGAGTTCATTCGTTGAATCCTGTTATACACATACTCGTGTTTACATCAGGAAAAAATGCACTGTTCTCTGCTCTTTTACTTCCCTTATGGCTAAAATGTAACCAGGTCAAAGCATACTTTGATTACGTACATTGATACCATTTACAAAAGTAAGCTTATCGGATGAAGACACAATTATTGTCAAGAGTTCTTACTGTCCTTTAAGGATTCAGAACTGAAACTATGCTTAATACCATCCATATGTACCTGTGCAACATCTGAGCCATGCTCCCCTGTATTCTTTATGAAAACACAGTATATCCAAGAATCTGCATTTACTGAGACATGCAGTACTGTGCAAAATAAAATGTGTATAAAAATCAGAGACACATGTACCGCATTCATCTGGCCAATCAGAAACAGTCCTACTGGCATCAATGCTTTCAGAATTGTGCTCTCAGGAGCAGGTAAAAAGGGGGACTCTGCACCAGCTGGCAGTTCAAAGATTGACAGGTCTGACACACCAGTTGGTTTGTTCCTTATTCCCCAGTCATTCCCCTTGTGGAAACTGTTTCCCAATTTAGATATGTCTAAACGGTGAGTGAAAATGATGTTCAATGATTCAATTAAGTACAATAAACAATAAAATCTGGAACTGAAGAGTACAAAGTTACATGTTCATATGTTTTTATTTGTTTTTGTGATTTTCCCCCAGCACTCTTACACATTAATGGTAGATATTACTATTACTTTCCTCACAAATGGTTACACAGTGCCTCAACAAACAAAAGAACAATTCAATGCTGCACATTCAACAAACTCGCATTCTGAAGGCACCAACAGTGACAGACCAAGGGACAGTTATGGCCGAAAAGTCAGCTTTGCGCACCTTATAAATTACTGTCACTGACTACTGTATGGTGGTCATATTAGAACAGCAACTTCCAGTCATATGTGGCATATAACAGTTGCAGTAATAGCAGTACATGAGTAACATACTATAACTGACCCCAGATCTGACTGCAGTCAAGCTTGGCTGGTTCAATTTCCTGTAACAGCAGTAGTGTTCCTGACACACTGACACGGTTAACTAAACAGACCACAGGATGAGTAGAATGGTTCTTCTAATTACAGGCAATGGTCATATGTGGCTAACAAAGTAAAAAAAATGATGACACAGGCCATGTCCAAATAATCAGGATCTTTTTTCAAATTGAAATATCATCCTATCTCTATAATGGGCTTCTGCAAAGAGGACTGAACGTCAGGTGGGTGATGTGTGTATCGCTTCTTCTGTTTATTTCTTACCCAATAGGACAATTTATGTGTATCAAATAAATATTTCAACCAATCATGTAATTCTGCATGGTCATCCCTCTCAGAGGTAGACTTATGAGGTCAGGCTGGGTCACACAGGAAGGGGAAAGAACAGACAGCGCTGCCAGACACAGCAGGATGCGGGCTCGGCTGCGGCGGAACAAGTGTGCTTTCACAGTCCATCGCTTCGCCCCGGTCCCCTCCTTCACTCCCCACCCCACTCAGCAACACTGATCCCCAGTCAGGGAGGCAGGGGTTATGAGGGACAGCCGGTGCCCTTTGATCGAGAGTAAATGCTGATCAGAGATCAGGAGTAGGGAGTGGTGTGAAGGAAAAGCTGTTGTTCCCTACATGCCACCCTGTGCTGCCCTCTCAGTCCTCCTCCTCTGAATCAGCTGCACCAGGAATGGCCCATAATTATTATTTTTCTTCCTTATTTGTTTAGTGGACACACATCCATTTATATCCATTAATCTGGCCATTCCCCGATGTGTTTCAGCTTAAGGCCCTTGTACCCTGCTCAAAATTATACACAGAAGTACACCTTCTTGCCTAAACTACCAAACTGACAGCTTTCAAAACCAGTGCCCCCTCTTTGCTCCACACCATGTCTCAGTGTTCTTGCTCATGCTGTCTATACTACAAATAGCATGGTATGTCTCTCTAAGCTGGGGGTCATACACATCCAATATTCCAGCTCTTAGAGTGCAGGGAAATGATCACACCGATGCTCTCATGGCCAGACACATAAAACATGGTTGTCTTTACACCTATTAAAAAAAGTAATTACTCTTCAGAAAAGCTAAATACAAAGTGCACACACAAAAAACTGAAAATGGCCTGTAATTAGCCATAATAAATGCCCAGTTAATCACTGCAATTAATCTCAGATCTGCTACAGGCAGTGTTGTTTGTTCGCACTTTCTCTGCACTCTACAGGGGAGTGAGTGCACAGAAATTCACTCCTCCACTATAGATGTTGCAGAAATGGTGTTTTGCCCAGGAGTGCCCCTATGACTCCACAAATCCTCCATTTTGTTGCCTGTGTTCTACCACTGCAGACAGTTACACAGATCGTTGCACCAAGACATTACATTTCATTAAACTGCTATGCCTCAGGGGTGTTTTCAATTTTTCCAGAAAAAGAAAATGTACAAACATAGGACTGTTGACTGGACGTTAAGGAAAAGCAATTAAGATGATTGTCCTGATGTCAGTGCCAGTGGCTTCCCCTCAGAGGGTCTGAGTGTTTGTTTAACAGGACTCCTTCAGCGGAGCTGTCTGATCCAGTCTAGGTTTTACTACCCAAAGCAATCTCAGTCTTCATCTCAGGCAACAGTCTGGTCAGACAAGACTGACTCCAGGCAAGCAGTGCCCCCTAGTGGAGTGAGACAGAGCTGCAGATATTGTGGAGCTGGCTGGCAAGTCTCATCCTCTGTTCTCAGGCCCACCACAAAATGGGCGACAGCCATTTGCTGCCCCACCCACCCCTGAACTACAATATGGCTTTTGAAAAAAAAAACTTCACATATTGCCTATTATTCAACATGGATGGCATAGAGACCGTAGGCATTCATAAAATTGAAGATAAACACATAAAACAACTGCACACAAAAGCAAAACAGACATTCTAACAGGATTTTGGAAGGAAGTAACATTTTTTCATTAGATGAGTCAGATGAGAACTGTGTCAGAGCTGAAAGATGCTTCTGAAGAGTTGAATCATTCATTCAGTTATGTCTTTCATTTTCGTTTTCCTTGGAGTTTTCTAGGGGCCAAGAGCTTTGATGTGAAGGAGCATATCATTGACAAAGAGGAATGGATCAGACATACCGTGACTACCGTGAATTTAACAGAAAAAATTGCTTCACATTGTGCATGGAAAAGAATAACAGCAAGAAAAGGCAACCCTTATTTAGTTGTCAACAGGAAAAAAAATAAGTGTAAGATACCCAAAAGGTTCACAAACATACAGTATAGCTCTGACTGAATATCCAGTGCAATTATAGCTACAAGATAAAGCCATCTATGATAATAAATAGTGATTCACTACTCTTTAATAGTCTATTTATTAACTTTAATCATTCATCTTGTTTTGGAATAATATTATACACAGAAATATCCAGCCTACTGACAGTGGAGGCATGAATTTGGAGACATCCACAGCAATCTGGACTTCAAGTAATAGCCTAGCCTAATAAAGTGAATTATAGTGCAATCAAAGAACCAAAATGCTAAATAATTATATTTTGACATTAGTTTTTGAAAAATTAAACTTGATGATGCCAGCCTCTTCTTTTTATTCATGTCATACTAAATTAAATAAGAACAATTTCTGACAGAGAGTGACTTGAATCTCTGTCATGGACTTCACTTCAGCCCAGCATGACCTAAGCCCATGAAGGCTACATAAATAAGTTAACACAGAAACAAACAGAACAAATTCTAACTATAATAGCAGGGCTAACAAAAATGAAGAAAAAAAAACATTAGGTTGTGGTGAAGGGAACTGGATGACTTCACCTCCCCATATCATAATATAATTATGACACAGGTACTCAAAGTGCAGCTAGAGAACAGAAAACGCAGGACTGCGATACATCTGATACTTGATGGTTGATACTTGACAGCCTTCTTATAACCACTAAAAATGATAACATTAAAATAATTTACAATTGGTCATTTTTTCCTTGCTCTCCTTCTGCCTAAACGGAAAGAAAAAAGACTTAGACATTCTACCGACATCAGGCATCAGCAAAGATGCATGTTATTTCTTGCTCCGTTTCATTGATGCTGTTGATATGATCAGTGCATCTGAATTTATGGATTTGGTCTAGTACACTGATAAATTAGTGATTGTGCTGAACACGCAAAGCGTGTTCAGATTACGACTGGAAGCTGAAAAAACAATGGCCCGCACAGAGTCAGGGAAAGTGTTCTGTGTCATCAGGAGTTTCACAGATTCACAGGTGCGGTCAGTCATTCAGTATCATCACAACAAGACTCGTTATTTGTGATCCAAGTGCTTTGGCTATAGAGTGTCTTCTTTTTCACAGCAAAAGAGTCTGACGTTAAGTTTGATATTACACACACGTATTAGGACTGGCTGGACGTGGCACCCATTCACTGTACATGTATTGACGGACTAACAGACAAACGGACTGACGGGCGGACAGACGGAAGGACAGACCTGCCTCGCTGTGAAGTTGGAGGCCTGTTCATTCTGAGTCAGCTGGACACAGCTGTCCTGGTCCCTCCATGCAGTCTGCAAGCAGGAAGGGGAGAGCAGGAGGGCCCAGGTCAGGGCACGGGAGGGGAAGGGTGAATGTTTAACGACGGTCAAGACCCAGGGAGGGTAGGGTGCAGATGTTATTTTGGATCTGTGTGCCCCACCTTATGTAATTCAGAAGAGTGAAATCATTCAGGGGCTGACAGAGCAGTGGGCTGAGGGCTGAGCATGTGGGCCATTTCAAATCTGCGTGCCCCTCATGCCCCCGCCGCTGCCCCCTGCAGGGTAGTGCCAGGAACTGCCGCCCCTGCGGAGGGAGTGCAAGGCGACGGTGCAGCAGCCCCGCAGCAGCGAGCCAATGTTGTAGACGGGCTGGCCCTCCCTGCGCGGGGCGCGGCACAGCCAGGCCATGGCCGGCACCACGGGCATGGCCACCGCCAGCAGGTCCACCAGGAAGTGCCGGCTCCAGTAGCTCCGCTGCGGGGCGGTTGCCCCGGACACCGCCAACGCGCCCTCCGCTGCCCCCTCTTCGTCTTCGTTGTCCTCCTCCACCTCCACCACTGTCACCCCGCTGCCCTGCTCCAAGGGCTGCTGTGCCACGCTTTTGGGCTGGCACGTTTGGGGCGGCGGGGCCTCCTCGTCCTCCAGCGGGGGCAGCTCCAAGGTGCAGGACAGGGAGGAGGGCAGCGGGGGCACGGCGGGGTCGGCGGCGGTGGTGGTTGCCGTGGTGATGGTGTCGAAGTCCTCCCCTTCCTCGGAGAGCCAGGTGGAGGTGGGGCTGCACGCCTGGGACTTGTACACCTTCTCGGTGATGGTGTCCAGGTTGGGGTTGTAGGCCGGGCCGCTCTCCGTCTGGATAGCCTGCTCCCTGAGGTGGTGCAGGAAAAGGTGGTGGTGCGCCAGGCAGGGGTGGCTGCTGCTGCCGCCGCCGCCTCCACACTGGAGGGGCAGCATCTTCTCGGTGCTGCACAGCTTCTCGTAGGTGGAGGAGTGCGGCATGCGCGAGTAGGAGCTCAGCAGGGACGCCGTCTCCTCGGACAGGAAGGCCGCCTCCAGCAGCAGGTCGGCCCGGCTGGCCCGGCTGTCCCCGCACACGCAGCCGCTGTCCTGGGTCTCGCCTCCCGACAGGCTGGGGAAGTCCGGCGCGTTCCCGTTCTTGTCCGCCAGCGCCTGGTCGCTGAGCTTGGTGTAGGTGGAGCTGCGGGTCAGCGAGCGGGCCGGGGAGCCGTCGCAGGACCCCGACAGCCCCAGCCCTGCCCCGGCCCCACCCCCGCAGCTTCCCACTTCCTCGTCCTTGACGGAGCCGTTCTGCGCCAGCTCCATGCTGTAGAGCAGGGACTCCAGCTTGCGGTTCTGGACGTTGATGTCCTGGAAGTACTTCTGCACCGTGCCCGTGTCCGTGTCGCTCAGGCTCGTCCGCACCACGTCGATCACCTGTTTCAGCTGCTGGATCTCCTTCCGCGCCTCCTTCAGGGCCAGCTGCGCCTCCACGCGGTGGCACTCCTCCTCGATCCAGTCCTCCTGCATGCGCGACAGCTGTGTCCTCAGCTCGTCGATCTCAGAGTCCCTGAGGGGGAGAGAGGGAGCAAGGGGAGAGAGCATGAAAGACAGGGAAAGATCGGGAGATGGAGAGGAGAGAGAAGATGGTAAAATACATTACTAAAGCATGATGGGTAATCTGAAGGTTGCTTACATTCAAATTTACGACCACAAATAATGTAAACAAAAGGGGTAATGAAAATATTGGTATTCAGATAATACCAATATATAATTTGTTGGCTGTGTACCGTATTTGCTTTGGGAATAGGAATGTGTTTATGTCAGGCCAATACAGCTACCACAGATCAATTGAAATATAATCAGGAGACACAAAAATGATTTAAAATCCACATTCCTATTTCAGTGGAAAGGTGGTTTGGACAATAGCCCTGCTCCAGCGGCCAGGAGATGGAGCTACAGGTTCCTCACCTGTCCTGCAGCCTGTCGATGGTCTCCTTCAGTCGGGCACGCAGGTGTCGGATACACACCTCCTTCTGCTGCAGGGGGGTGAGGTACTGCTCGGGGGGCGGTGGGCGGATCCCGTGGTTATCGCTACAGGACGTGTACTTCATGTGACGCCTGGGGAGAGGGGATAATTCGGGGGTACGGTGACAGATGAGGGGGCAGGGGAGAGAAAAGGTACAGGACAGGGCAGGGTGGTGGTGGGAGGGGCAGACATGAATGTGCTCTGTAATCCAGTGCAAACTGATATATTACCATCACCACAGCATCTGCTTGTTTGCTCCTAAAGCATTTATGTCATCTATGTCTGGGGTGTGTGGCCCTGTTGTGGGGTTTGTCCCATACCAATGGGTTGTGTCTTACTTGGTTGTGGGGCACGTCTTACATAGATATGGGGGTGTGTCTTACCTGGCAGTGGGGCATGTCCCATATGTCTATGGGCATGGCTTACCTGGCAGTGGGGCATGTCCCACATGTCTGTGGGCGTGGCTTACCTGGCAGTGGGGCATGTCCCATATGTCTCTGGGTGTGGCTTACCTGGGTGTAGGACTCCCATCACTGCCTTTGCAGGAGCCAGAGCTGCTACTGAGAGAGGAGTTGCCATAAGGGTCCCTTGTGCTGACCGGGGCAGCCGTCCGTCTGGGGCAAACGCGACACAGGCAACATTAGTGGACCACACCAAGCCATGGAGGCGCACAGTACACAGACTTCAACAGCAAAATGACCCTCCTCTTTTCAACATTCAACTGATTTTCATGACAGACGCACAAAACATACCACAGACATCACTCAGAGGGGGGTCTAAAAAAAAAAAAACACCAGACATGGGCGCAAACGAATGAAACCCCAAAGTAAAAAATAACAAACAAAAAAGGACGACACACAACAGCTTGATAATGTTATGTTTTCCGTCTTGGAAAAATACCCCAGACAAACATGAAATAAATGAAGCTGTGCAGCATTTCTCTACTAACAAAGAAAGACAAAAATATCTAATCAATGCCAAAGGAAAACATCTGGAATGGAAAGGACACTCCTGTGAGCTACGGGCGAGGCTGTGTGCGGTGATGGGTGTCTGACTAGGTGATGGAGTCGTGGCGGGGAGGTGCTGACCGCTTGTGGCGCTCCGGCGATTGTGGGGTGAGAAATCCACGACTTTGGCGCATTGAAACCATAAAGCCTGTCTCCATGGGAATGTAGTCTAGCTCTATGAACCTGCAATAGTCAAAACTGACCAGAGATAAGAGGCCATTACAGACACGTGAGGGGAGGGGGAGGGTGACAACTGAAGTTCAATACTGGAGCAGGCGCAACGCGCACAGCAAACCGAACCCAATGCAACACGTCACAGGATAAAGAAGGTGCACTCCATTCAGTTAAACTTCAACTGCCGGGGAAGAGAAAAGTTCATTACTTTCACACTTTTTGGATGTTTTGAACAGAGAAATTGTAAAACACTGAGGGAAATAAACTTGCTCTCAGATTGCTTCAAGACTTGTTAAGCTCAGCATCCCTCTGTCACACTGATTTTTTTTTCATTTGAGGCCCAAGATATAAATACCGGAACAAAAGGAATTTTCCACTGCACCTGCCATCTTAACCAAAATCATTATTAAGGTACACATGACTCTCCAGCTCAGTAATGCAAGTCTCTGCAAACATAACAGGTTGTGCAACAGCTGGAATAATTGCATCTCTTTTGGGGAGTGTACAAAGCTATCTCGTCCTGTCTTCAGTCTACAAGTCTACTGCCTCAGGATTAGTACATAAACTAAATAATAATAATAATAATAATAAGGGAAATCCATGGGAAACAGCAATTCATTTTTGACAGTCTGGTTACTTTTTTGTTTGAACTTCTTTTCAGATCAGACTTGTGGCTGTGTGAGCACACAGGTAGTGATTTGTACAGGTCCATCTGCTCCACTCGGCACATAAAATCATCCGTATGATTACTTAGTTTTGTCAGGATATTCCTACCTCCAACTCTCCACAGAAAACTCCCACAGAAAAACATAGGAGACAAACACAAGCAAAAATGAATAATCAAGGAAAATTAAATTCAACCGACAGATTGTTTTCAATTTCCTGAAAAATAACATTTCTTCTCATTTTAAATTTCATCAGTGAGGCGGTGGCGTAAGGGGGGGAGGGGTCACTGCAGTGATGGGAAATGCTAGTCCTCCACCACCTGCCAAAAGCCCTGAACAAGTGACTCCAGTGAACCAATTAAAAGGGAAACCATTTGTGGGAGGACTGGAGTTTTCCCCAGTCACTGGGCCCCAGCGCTGGAGCTTGAGCATACCAAACTGGCTGAACCAGCGGAATCGTTACAGCCACACCTTTGGGGAGATGGGGGGTGGGCGGAGCAGATGATACAGGGCACAAAAGCAACATAAAAAAGGAGGCTGAGGTAAGCAGCAGAAACAAGCCTAAAGAGCAAGGAAAGAAATAAACAGGTCATTCGATCACGAGACAAGCAAACGGGGAGGAAGTGGCGGTATACAAGCATCGTCCATCGTTTGCCTTTCCGGGCTGATGGACTCCTGTGGTTGAGCAGATTGGTGAGTGTGAGTGAGTGTGAGTGTGTGTGTGTGTATGTGTGTGTGTGTGTGTGTGTGTGTGTGTGTGTGTGTGTGTGTGTGTCTGTGTGTGGTTGGGGGTGGGGGGGTTTGTGTGAGACTGGGAGAGACTGAGAGACCATGTGAGCTCTGTATATGACAGAAGATATAGCCCTGCCCCTGAACCCTGGAAAAAGAGGGATGCAATCTGGCAGTTACCCCAGAGTATTTATCTTACACCTCTAACACGCTCAAAGTTGGGTAGCTGAAGGCCAGTTGGACCAGTCAGAATGAGAGCAGATTGGTATGTTGGGATATTATGATTTGAAATGTACATATAATTATAGCATGAATTGTTTTTAATTTCTCTGGAAAAAGGTTTTTTTAAAGGCTAAAACCAGGAAAAGTTTTTGATTGGACTAGGTAGATATTGATAGCCTTGTAAGGCTATACAACATGCTTGGTATGTCCAAACAAACACTCCCTGGAGTTAATACATTTACAAAACTTATCTTAGGTTCCCTTCAAATGCTCTGTAGAAAAAGAATTGAACAATGCAACCCTCTGGAACCCTGGCTGAGTGGCAGAGATCTCAGACATAGCAGAGATGTCAGAGATAGCAGAGGTAAGCATTTTAGACTGTGCCCAGTGTCACCAGGGTGTCTGCATTGAATCAGCACCTATGTAAAGACATAATTCCATATGGGTATGAAGCCTTGGATGTTAGTGCACAGTATGTGGGTGAGCAACCATATCCTATGTGTGTGGACACAACTGTCTCTGGTGTGTGTCTATGATTACACTTGTGTTCATATGTGTTTATTATTGTGTACTTGTACATGTGAACAAGTTGTTTGTGTGTAACTGTGCTGCTGTTTGTGTGTGTACCTGTATGAGTGTGTGTGTATGTACTTGTGTGTGAGTGCTGAGACAATAAGAAGTGTCTCTCACACTGAAGGGGAGGGGGACGACAACATTTGCTGCAAGCGGCGTTTCGGCTGCAGAGCCTTCAGGGGGTTGAATCTGGAGAGAGAGAGAAGAGAGAGGGCAAGAGCGGGGGTTCAAGCATGGAAGCCATTTTGGCTCTGAGTGCAACGCAAATAATGATACTACTTATAGTGGCAATTTAAATAAACCAAGTAGTATCAACTAAAATACCTCATTAAATAAAACTGGAAATGAATGGACAGCACTGGTGTTAGGTGTATATTTCCATGATTATTACTATGTACTTTAAACAGGCAGGGATGTCTTTTAATGAATGGATATTAAAGATACAAATCATCTGAGAGGGAGTAGGTACCAACATGTGTCCAGAGACTCTGTAGTTCCGTAGCATTTGAACATTCCAAAGAATAATCTTAATAAAAATTTAAATATGGTAAAATGAAACCCTGACATGAAGCAATAATGACAAAAGAACATATGCCACCATTTAATACGTGGACATTTTTGCAAAGGTCACATTCTATTGGTAACTCATTGTTTATTTACAATTGAGAACTAAAGCACCACTACCGCACAGACTGCATGTTTGGCCTTGAGCTCCAACTGTTAGTTTAAGGGCTCAAGGCTCACAGATGGGGGTTTCTGTCCTGCTTCTGTTTGAATTAATGGGGGGTGACCTTTTGAAGAGGGCTACTGAAGCCTGCATCCCCTAGCCTGCCTGGCCTACGGCTCTCTCAGCCGCTCCGATGAGGGAGCCGGAGCTGTCTGAGGGCCGTGGCCACAGAGGCTCCGTTCTCTGCAGACTGCAGCTGAAGTAACGTGCGCCTCCTTTTGTGTTCCCTGTCATGGTCATTTTGGCAAGTGCAGCAGTTGCACAACGGAATTAATCTTGAGAAAAGCACACAGGCGGAGCAAAAGAGCTGACTCAGCCCTCCCTGCAGAGAGCCTGAGCCCCAGGAAAGCCAGACAGCGCGTCTTACAACTTAGGAAACTGAAAATGGAAGAAGTTCCAAAATTAAAACTTCTAGAGTCTGAGGGCCTAAGGGAGGAGAGAACGGCACTTTTTTCTGATTGTTTCTGGGTGAAGCATCAAACCTCAAAGGAAGACCACCAGCTGAGGGAAGCTGGATGTTGGAGGCAACATGAGAAAGAATTAGCCTAGGGCAGCAACAGGCTGCTGTAGGACAGTAGAAGAAAGGGAGAGCATGAGAGAGAGACGTGGATGAAGGGATGGGGGAGAACGAGGGATAATTAAAAAGAGCAGAATGAAAAGACAGAAGGACATAAGGAGGAGGGAGGGACCCGGGACGGTACCTGCGTGATCCTGCAGATCTGCGGTTAGCAGGGGCAGACATGGGGGCAGATGGCCTCTCTCTCCCCCTCTCACACGCACCACGTGGCAATAACTCTTCAACGGTGGCCAGCCTAAGAACACCACATGGACACAAAAACAGACACAGCCAGTTACCAAACTAAATAAATTAATTAGACAAATAAACTACAGACTTA
The DNA here is from genome assembly GCA_019176425.1 of Megalops atlanticus. Lineage (NCBI taxonomy): Eukaryota > Metazoa > Chordata > Actinopteri > Elopiformes > Megalopidae > Megalops > Megalops atlanticus. The sequence continues at coordinate 19,924,002 of CM032882.1, forward strand.
TTCAAAGACAGGGCTAAACATGCTGCCAAGAACAGACATAACCAAACACAAACATAATTTTTAGCCCCCGAAATGCTGGTTTTATACAGGCCAAAACTATTCATCAGCCACCTGAGTGAATCAACAGAGCTGGCCTTTCTCTGGCTCTGTGCTGCCATCTAGTGGGCAATGATTTCATGGTAGCTTTTGCCCCACAGACATTTCACTTTAAGACCTTGGCAACTGCTGTGAGCTTGTCAGCATCGCACTGACACATGCTGGCAGAGCACAGTGTTGGCACCTGTCCGATCTGGCCTGGGAGATGAGGGCAGCTGCTCAGACAGGACCTCTAATAATGACTCAACTCTCAGGGCAACACGCTGCGTGGTTGTTAGGTAGCTCCTAAATTTAGTTGACTTCATGTCCTGGTTTTGGTAAACTGACTTGCTGATCACTTTTGATTTGATATTTGTAACAGTGTCTGGTATATGCATAATATTCAACATTTCAGCATGACATTTCAACATGAATTTTATTTTTATTATTTATTTGTATGATTATTTTTACTGCTTGTGTTATAAGATTGGGACACTATGGCACATGATCAAATAGTTTTTTTACTGAATACCGGTCTTTACAGATGTTATTGCAAGTCACCCCATATGAGGAGAGCCAAGACATAAGTGGATGAATTTTACTTTCACCACTGTGACCGCAGTGAGGAAGTGCACATGCCCTGGCCAGACTGCAGCTAGCCAGAGAGAGAGGGAACCAGGGGTAGATACTGAACTACAGAGCGGACATTGTATATACATAGAGAAGAACAAGACACAGTAAGAAAGATCAACATGAAAGAGAAAAGAAAGCAGGAGCACTCCAGGGTGGGAGAGGGAATTGATAAAAGCGAAGGGGGTATTTCCGTTCCCAAATCTGCTCTACAAGACTGTTCCCACTGAGTCCCCATCCGCCACCCCAGACCTCCTCTGGAAGGACTGATTCATCTACACACAGCGTGAAGGCTGGATGTTTTCAAAATCAGACCCCCCTTTGATACAGAGTGCTGGCTGAGAGGGGAGAGAACCACAGGTACTAATAGTAGAGAGGTGTAGGAGTACAGTGGGACTGCGTAGAAGATACCAGGAATAGTGCTGGTGTAGATGGTAAGAAAGGACCAGGAGTAGTGTTTGTGCTGGTACTGGGAAAGGACCAGGAGTAGTGTTTATGCTAGTTCTAAGGAAGCATAGCATTCTTGTAGGTACTGCAAGATGAGGAGCAACAATGGTGCTAGGGGTACTAGGGGAGGGCCAGGTCCAGTACTGGCCTAGGTACTGAGAAAACAGCAGTAGTACAGAGTTCGTGAGTAGCAAACTAATGGAGGTCTCAGCAGAGGGGGATGGCATAGTGCTTTCCTCTCTCATACCACACTCTTCACCTCACCTCACCTCCTGTTCTCATAGTACTTTACTGCTCTCTGTTCAGTACACTGCACAGGACAGGAAGCAAAGAAGCAGCTCGATTATGTAACAGGACTACATCACACATGCATGTGCGTGTGTGTGCGCGCGCGCGCGCACACACACACACACACAACCGGCACTACATCCTTACGTGCTTTGTAGAATGCTCTGCATTTATTCTGAATCTTGTTGAACTTGCACTGTTTTCATTTACAGCACATCACTGCTTGCTGTCCTGGATGATAGGCGAGCGCTAAACCAACAGACAGCAATAATTAAATCCCTCGCACAGCCCAGTCCAGAAATGACCTTCTGCTGACAAAGCCCTATTCAGCATTGAAGAAACACAGCAGTGGTTGCAGTGACGGCTTTTGAACTATAACAAGGGAGGGAGAGACTGTACTTTCATTTGATAAGTATCCTGACCCTGCTTTTGAATGTTCTGGGCAATTAACAATTATGCTAATTTCAGAGAGAATCACCAATTATCAGCAGATTCCTCTTTTGCAGCTCTGCTTTTAAGCTTTCATGTAAAATCATTTCAAGTGCAACAAAAAACTTAAATAGCTCTTTACAAACTATTTTTTGTACTGAAATATATTTAATATTACCTTATCTCTTCAATAAACCTATGATTTTTTAAGCAAGAAGCACAGAAAGGTAGTGCTACCACCTTTAGCAAAGAAAAAGAAGTCAGCTGTTCTTGGGTGATCCTTACTAAAACTGGGCAGCTTGTTAATAATGGAAAACAGGTTCAGCACCATTATCAGGTAAAAGGTAAAGACCTCTCACTACTCTTGCCTCCTCTATTTGCAGCTCTCCTGCCCGCAATGGCTGATCATCCCCCCACCAAAGTACAGCCCTGAGCCAAGGGTACACACAGACTTACTTCACATCACTTTAAAATGGAGCTGCACTTCCCAGCATGCACTACATCAGTTTGAGCATTGCAGTCAGAGCGAATATGTTGAACCTGGTCGTCTCTGTGCCCACTTGCAGCACGTCCCTTCACGTTTTGTTCTGGTGAGGGACTAAGGTTGTGCAGTCTGAAAAGGACTTTTCCCCCTGTCGCTCTTGCTTACACCCAGCTGTTTAACTGGGTCATAAAATGCGTAAAACTGAAGGCATTCCAAGTTGTCCCAGGCAATGTTGGTTGCTAGGCTAATGAACAGCAGAATTATAACAAATATAGAGAACACCATAGCTACCCCCCTCCACTCTGGAGTGATATGAACTTCAGGGAAACTGGAGGATGGTAACATCATTGATGCAGTATTTTGTTTACTAAAGCACTTATATCTTTCTTCTATATACAGATTCATTCGTTTTATCTTTCAGACATAGAAGCCACAAACAAACAGGACAGGTCACAGCTGCACAGAATTCGGTATAATTCAGGATGGAAAGGATTTTCATGTTGATGGCTATGACAAACTGTATTAAATGCAACTGTAATGCAATGACTCATTTTCAGACTGAGAGTTTGCAACTGACAGATAATTTTTTTTTACCTATTGCTTACCAGATCAAGTATATCCATGTAAATACTGAAATTCTGTTAGATCAAATCTCCACACTCCTACCTGTTCAAACATCTTAAAAAAAGACAAAGCAACACGAAAACATAGATCTAGGCTAAACATTCAACAAAAAAACCCAAAATGTTATCAACACCGGCAAAATGCCTGACACATCGTGGAGCTAAAAAACTAGCAATAAAAAAAATATTTACATTTACATTTAGGTCATTTGGCAGATGCTTTTATCCAAAGCGACTTACAGGTGAGGAACAGCAAGCAAGCTACAGTAGTGCAGGAGACCTTAGAGTAAGCTTTAAGTGCAACATAAACAACTAAACTCAACTAAATAAGTCGAGGAAAGTAGAAAACAAAGGTAAACAAGGTGAAAAGACAAGGATAGACAGGCAGAGGAGACAAACAAATAGTGACAGGAGAAAGAAGTGTGAAGCAAAAAGTGCGAGATGGAATTGTGTTAGAGTTGTTAGAAGTGTTTAAGAGAGGAGGTGCTCTCGGAAGAGTTGGGTCTTCAAGAGGTTCTGACGCCCCTGCTCTTATGGCATAAGGTAGCTCATTCCACCAGCAGGGAACTACATATGAGAATATACTAAATATACTAAAAGTATACTAAAAGAAAAAAAAATATACTAAAAGTTAAAAAAAAAGCTTGCAATAACTGACACCATTGTGAAACATGCCACTAAAGACACAGAACACAGAACCAACTGCACACCTCTGTCACCATGAACACTTGCTGTAGTAGCCTTTGAAATAATTTTATGTACCAAAATCAAAACTTCACAAAGTTTCAGGCAAATCTATATACAACTTTTTCAGTGACCCAGTTCATAGACAGACAGACAGATAGGCATAGGCAGTTTTGCAGACAGGTAATCACTGGGGATACCACATAATCTGTGCTTCAACCGCTAGTGGAAATTTAAAGCTAGTGTGTGTGTGTGTGTGTGTGTGTGTGTGTGTGTGTGTGTGTGTGTGTGTGTGTGTGTGTGTGTGTGCACGCATGTGCACACTCCCCCCCTCTCATAACCAACGTGCACAAATACTAAACACTGATGAACTATACAGATGAAACTCCAACACCTCCAATCCAATCCAACACTTCATTTCTGGGAAAACATGAAGATATAAGCAGGTACACTGAAAAATCCTCTCTCTCTCTCACACCCACATGCACAGATGCACGTACACACCACTGCAAAACAGACAAATCCCAAAGAGTACAGTTTGGAAAACTACAGCAGAAAAGCTTTACACACACACACACACACACACACACACACACACACACACACACACAGCAGACAGCACACAGCAGACAGCACACAGCAGACAGCACACAGCACACAGCACACACACAGCACACACTAAGTAGGAGAGAGCAAAAAGTGGAAAGGAGTGACATCAATAGGGATATTCCCTAGGATATTAAGAGTGCATCAAGGGACTTTGTGTTTCGTATCTCCTGCTGTTCACCACAGTTCTGATGTGGCTGTAACACAACAGCTTTTTACCTTAAAATATAAGAGAACAGGGACCTGCAAGAGCTTGCTATATAAAAGCAATAACATTTCCCTGGAAGATCCATACACAGATGTTAAATGTGCTCTAGGGAGACAGACAGAGCCAGAGGTAGAGCCAGTACTTTATAACTAATACCTTTATTGGTAAGCATCAGTATGTAACAGTATGTCAATGGGAACCTCATGGCAGAGGCCCGTACAAGGAAATTCATATCCTTGATGTAATGTGACACAAAGGACAAACAAACCTATGCAAGATTATCTTTAGACACACACACACACGCACGCACACACACACAGAGCGCTGTCCTGTGGTGTCTGTCCTCTTCATCCCACTCTCTCTCTCTCTCTCTCTCTCTCTCTCTCTCTCTCGCCCCTCTGCAGTGATGCTGCAGCTCCCTCACAGTTCACCCGGACACAGACCATCTCTTCCGCTCCTCCCTCCTAAAGGTGACCTTCACTAATCCCTCCGAGAGATTCCAGGTCTTCCTCTGCAAGTAATGTTGGCACTTGAGAGTGTGTGTGTGTGTGTGTGTGTGTGTGTGTGTGTGTGTGTGTGTGTGTGTGTGCATGTGATTTGTGTCAGTGTTCTGTATGCATAAGCCTATACATACACATGTGCCTGTGTCCTGCTTGTGGGTGTGATTTGTAGTGATGTCATGTACACATGTGCTTATACATATTTATATGCCTGTGTGTGTTTATGTCAGTATACGTGTGTGCTTGTGTGTATGTGTGCATTTGTGACAGTGTACATTTGTGCATGCATGCGTGCGTGTGTGTGTGCTTGTGTGTCTCATTCCCTGTGCGGTGCAGCAGACTGCAGTAGGGGCTCCTCACGACTTTCTACTCAGCACAGAGAGGATGAGTCACACGGCCACTGAGCAAGGATATACTGCTATAATCACTCACACACACACACACACACACACACACACACACACACACACACACACACACACACACACACACACAAAATGCACACCACACTCACACATTCCTCAATTCATTCCTTTGCAAAGAGTCTACATACACATCAAGCACAAACTCACAGGGATGTTAAGATGCTTTGTAATTTCATCCTTGGCCACTTCACAGTAATCCAATTACAAGGAAGAGTTCAGAACGGCGATGATCATAATATCTGCTTGAACTCTGGCACCACAGAGGTGCCATCACAGTAACATCGCAGAGCTGCTTCTACACCAGGAAGCCACAGCAAACCAGTGACTCCAAGCAAATGAGACAGAACCTCTCATAAATAACTGAGAAAAAGTCTGCAGTCAGTAACTCCCTGATGTCACCTGTCAGTGCTCCTTCACTTCCCCTCACAGCCAAGCTAAATAATCTTACATTGAGAGTGTTAAATAATGGATGCTGCCATTTCCCATCCTGCATTTCTCCCTTGCTGATGACTCAGTCTATTGGGACAGGCTGCACAGTCAGCACAGTCAGTCTGCAGCAAAGCACAGCCACATCCCTATTACAGCACCAACACAGCATGCAGCACAACCCCGATGCTACAATAGCATCAACACAGCACACAGCACAGTCCTAATGCTAATATAGCACCATTACGACATACCCCAGCCCCATCCCCACCCCTATTACAGCACCAACACAGCACACAGCACCACCCCTATTACAGCACCATTACAACATAGAGCCCAGCTGTATCCTAGCAACACAGCACACAGCACACTATAATAGTGGTGCACACAGCACAGTCCCAAGAACACAGTCTGAGGCTGTGCCGTGTTGGTACTATAATAGGGGTGGGGGCTATTATAGCACTAACACAGCTCACAGCACAGCCTCAAAGCTATTATAGCACCAACATAGAACAGCCAAAACACTATTATAATTATATCATAAAAACAGAACTCGGCACAGCTCTGTCCCCATTACTGCACAGCACAGCCCCAACCACATACAGCTCAGTTTAAATCGTATCACAGCACCAATACACTGCACATGACAACACCAAACCCCACAATACAGTTTCAACCACAACACAAACATAACACAAAGCACAGCCCAAGCACTATCACAGCACCAACACACCACACAGCACTGTTTCAGTGGCTGTCATGGTTTGCGTATATTTATTTTTATATTGTACACGTTCCTGCTGTGTATACTGTAATTCTCTTCAACAGTTCTAATGCTATTATAAAGGGTCCAAACCTATGATTATGCTATTATATCCCAAGCATTGCAACAATAGTACTATCACAACAAATCTCAACTACACACAGCATATCACTGATTTTGTACTATAGCACCACTGCAACAAAACGGGCAGCAGCGCTCCAAAATTACATCACAGTCCAAAAACAACACAGGCGGAAACATTAACACAACCCAGTTACAGTTCCGGCACCATCACAACATCACAACACAATCGCAGGACAATACTCCCTGAAACATTACCAACACAACACAAATGCCCAATTGTAACCCTTCACCATAATAAAACTAAGAATGCCTTTGATTAATATGTTAATCTTTTAATCTGGACTGAATCAATGGAAGACACTTGAAGTAATGCAAAAGTTAAAGCGAGTGAACTGGGGGACAAGGGAACCTTGGATTTTGAGAACATCTGTACAATTGGTGCCCGATCTTCTCTGGTGGTAATCTCAGACTTAAAAGCAAAGGGTCATGCATACCTGGCTCATTTTCCTAAGAATAGTATCTAGATACTTTATTGCTGGTACTGATGTTTTAAAAGCAACAAGGTTGTTTAATCTTATTGCATTAAACTTCAGCTGCAATTAACCAAAAGTGGACCTTTTGTGTTAGTTCTGGAAGGCCAGATAAGCAATAGAGAATAGCAGTATTGCTGTAGTAACAAATGTACACTATCAAAAGGAAATACACAATTAAAAGTAATAACAGGGGCAGTGTTTCTTGGGGGAATTCTGGCATTAGTCATTCAATGCATCTATGAAGCAATTCTTCATTGGCATGGCAGGCAGATTGTCATTCTTCTTTCAGTTTTTTAAGATGAAGGTCAGAAACACAAAAGACTACAGACATCATAAAAACACATGATTAAAATTATTACAGTGATTTGATAGCTTATATCTCCTTGTTAATTAGTGATAGGGAAATTGTTTTGCAATGAGAGGTACAGTAAAAATGTTTTTCATACCACCTTTTTATATTTTAGTTTGAATTTAGATTTCTATTATGTATATAGATATCATAAATATACATCAATATATTCCATCTGATGATAAACCAAACTGTATTCACTAAGGCAATGTAGCTTCATGGAATTGCACAATTTTATTATTACAGATTAAACAGTTCATATTTACCTTATGAAATTGGATAATGAACAAGTTTTCAACTGTTTACATCCCCTATGAAATGAAAAAGGATGGCAAACGTTAACAGCATCTACGGGCCACAAAACAGAAGCACAGCAACAGAAAAGAAGACCACTGAAGTCCTCTGTAACATACTCATTCTATTGCCTACTGTAGCTGGCACAACACTGATCCATAGTCACAATGCAAAACAGGGGTCATGGTGTGACACAGGAGTCATGACATCACAATATGACAGTTATAATCTGCAGAACACAGTACAGGTCTGGGGTATGGATCATCAGCATGAGAGAAACCACAGGACGGCACACTCAGTAGCTGCAAACAGCAATGGTAGAAATAAGTTGCTCAAATGTCAGTCAATCAAAGATACTATACAAAATAAAATATGATTAACAACAGCCTTCAGTAGCAATCAGGAAATGCAATGCACAGTGCAAAATAAACCTGACTAAAACAAAACAAAGACTAATCAGCACAAGCTAAACACAGCAGAGCAACTCTGAACACACAATGATAACACAGTACAGGGCTTTAAAAAAAGGGGACAAAAAGTGATGTCACCACATGATGTTTCTGCAGCTACACAGGTCTAGTAATGCTTGGCAACTCATATCAACACCTTGTAAAACTCTAAGAAAGCCAGTTCAACACGAGACATAGACCTGACAGGAAAATCCAAGATAACTGCGTTGCGCACGCGCTCAAGTTAGCACACACAGCAGGGACAGACCTGCAAAAATCAATGCACAGTGCGTTCAAGGATAGGTGGCAGGAAGTATGCTTTGTCTCAGGAGGACAGCCACCACTACTATGCCATACGATAGTACACATCTGACACAAATGGATTTGTGCAGTTGTATCTGACCTGCGATTGCATATCACTATGGAGAGAATATGAACTTGTCTCTCCATTTTGTTCTGCTTTGGGACGGCAGTGTTTATCCTTGTCAGAAGAGAATTTTGTCACACACTGGGTCTCCCCTACTTGTGTGACACGGAAAGATAGACTCAATGGGCACCTGGAGGGCAGTGTGTTCCATCCCCGGAACAAGTCATAGTCATAGCAAAGGTCTTAATGAATAAGATACCCACGACCCCTCTACAGTGAGGCACCTACAGTAGCATCACATAGAAGGCGAAGGGCCCTGCAGTGGCTTCCGCATTTTATCACACTGAAAAGCGACAGGATGAGCTTTGATAAAGCTGGTTGCCAAGCCTAAAAGACAATTATGTCTTCACTATTTTTATTATTGATATTACCGTCGTCATCCTGAATGTAATCATCATTCTCTTTGCCTTAACCTTGGTGAACAGCAGTGTCACCATCAACAGACCTTGCCCTCTACTTGTCTTTGGCAAGGGGAAGGGAAACAAGCTCAGATAACATCTGGTAATCGGGAGCTGTAAGCCAGATTCTGCATCAGAGAACTGCGAGTGCACAAATGTAGCCAACCACACATCAATAGCATGCCGCACACTTTAAACTAAAGCACATCCTGGTGTACTTTAGGTAGGATACTATTTTGTAGCTTGGTGACTTCATTGGGCAGGAGTTTATCCTGATTTTTTAGCTTGAAACTTGCTGATACACAAGTACATGTACTGCAAAGGTTGCCAGTCTCTCTTAGAGCCATTAGCCACTATATATTTCTTTTAATGTTGAGTGCCAAGCTGAGATGGAATGAGCACCTGAGAATGGAATGAGTCTTTCAAACCCCACTGGGTTCAGGGTGGATGCCAGCCACAAGGCCACCGAGGCAGTAAACATCTTAGTGTAACCTATTTTTCAGAGGGAATATTATAACTGCCTGGCACATGACCACTTAAATCAACCAATTACTCCGACTAACCACTGAAAACTCATCCTAAGTTATGAGAGAATTTGTGGTGTAAAGATTTCTGGAAAACCAGCTGCGCCTCTAGGACGAGATAAGAATAGCTGCTTTAGCTAGTGATTGCTTTGCTCCAATGTCAGTACCTTGTGATGGAGGTGTTTCTGTGATTCATTCGAACTTGGGCATTAATCACTCAATTCAAACCAAAGACTACATGGGCAACTGAATCACTTGTTACTCCAGGAACCAACCTACAACTTGTCGAAAAACATTTATTATACCCTGGTTGGACAATTTCAATCTGGGAGGGCCAGAATCCTTCAGGTTTAAAACATACCTTTCAGCTACCAACTAAGTTTCACTTGGCACACTAGGGAGAGATATAAGTGGCCTTCTCAATGTATTTCTGGAGAATTTTAATATGAGGATGCCATCCTTAATGTTCAAAGCACTCAGTAGTTTAGTCAAAGGCAAATGCAGGAGATAATTCCTCTTTACTTTCAATCTAGCAAAATGCCAGGGAGAGGGACTGTTTCAATGGCGCAAATATTTGAACGTCAGAGAAAGCAATCAATTAGTGTCCTCATCGTCAAATAGTTTAGTACCTGACAATTCTGTCTCACCGCTACAAATGGCACAGTGGACCACAGGGTCAAGCCCCTGGGATTTTTATCCTGAGGAGATTAATCCTACAAGCTGTCAGGATGAATAAAAAAGTCATGCTCTATCAGAAAGACATGAAAATCCATTCGCCCTCAAATACTCCTGCCTGCCAAGATCTATTCCCTCTCATTGTTGCCTTCCTAACACTGTGGTGATTATTTATTGACTTGGCACAGGCAGAGAAACTTATCAAGGGTGAATCATTTGCAGTGGTAGGCAAAAAGATGCATACTGCTCAAAGCCATAATTCCACTTACAAATTAATGACTATGTTGGCTCTGAACCTAAACTGAACTAGATGCTCAAAAACACCTTTCTACTGCTTTACTTTTTACAAAAACAAAAAAAAAACTGTGATCATCTTCTTTAGCATTGTCTAGCCAATGGGCCTGTACTTGAGTGCATCAAGCAAACTTTCTTGAGTCAGCTGGGTTTCACTAGCAGGCAGCACTACAGAGCAACGCAAGATGACGTACTGGATAGCAGAAAACATTGAATAAACATCAGTGGAGTCTGCAGTCTTTTTGGAAGTGTCCCTGTAGGAAAAGCAAGATCTTGGCTCTCACGACTGAGGTTAATGATCTAATGGTGCTTGTGCACAAGCTGACACATAGACTGAGTGAATCCATTAGTCTGTGTAAATGCCACCCCTTACCCTGCAGTCACCACTGCCATCACGACAATAATGCTGTAATAAAGATGAGAGCAAAATGTATTGCCCTTACCAATGAGACTGGAGTTACAAGAACAGAAATCTGAAAACCCTCTCAGGGAGACATGTGAAGCCAAGGCGAGGGGTAGGCTACACAGATGCAGATACAGGATACAGAGACAAGACAGCTTTTACTCTAAAACATGAATAGTACAGGAAAATATTTATTAGGCTACGATGTGTACTGGCTATAAAGACCATGCTGAGCTGTAAATCCGCTGAGAAGAAGAGCAAAACGCTTTGCTCGCAGGCTTTCAGAGAGTGAAATGTAACTGCACAGGCAACATCTGTGCTTTAGCGTCAAGACTGTGTGCGACAGAGGATACACGCGTCGGCTTAACTCGAATATGAGCGCTGTGAACGGTGGGTACATGGCCTAATGTAGGCCCTCTGTTAGCAGGCACTTCCAAAGACCTGATGCAGTGCAGCCCCTCGGAAAATAAGTAACATGTCTGGTACATTTTCAAACATTACACCTCAAATAAATAAAAGACAACAGTGACCTCTTTAATTAGTCTACCATTTCAACATAAACTGCAAATTACTCCAGAGACCGTCACTGTGCAATGCATATCATATCCTAATTTAATGTAATTCAAACGTCCCAGTATCAATATCCGCAATGTGATTAAGAGAAGTAAACACCGATGGACCAGTGCTCTGGAAGGTCGTATGATCATGTTCCACAATCATGAACAAATCTGAATTCCATTTGTTTTAATGCAAAACATTTAATTTTCGTTGTTATTTTTTTAAAAAACTTTCACACGGCAATTGTATGTTGCGTAGCACAGGGAGCACTTACCTGGTGAGCACCAAACACAAACACACGCAAACGTCGGCGCTGCCTCACTACTGCAGTGGCAACTTCTGAGCACGAAATAATCCCAAACCAACAAAATGACTGAATTTACTCCTATGCATCGTGACTGTGCACAATGGAATATCCCCTTAATTCAGAGTCTGTCCTAGAATGCAACGCCCGCTGCGTTCATTCGTTTTACTATTCCATTCATGCATTCATGTCAGTCCTTCATGTGTCCTATGTCCCAGCATCTCTAGCTATCTGTTAGCTATAACAGCTATGCATCCTTCTTACAAATATAAAGTCTCACCCGTGGGACCTCAAAGGTTTGTTAAATAGCAAGATGGAGACATTACCTGTTTCCCTTTCCCGATGTTTTTCAGGGTTCCATTTTCACGCCACCAGTTTCGTTTCGTTCATTTAGCGATGCTCGTCCCCGGTGAGGGCTCCGCCAGAGCGGTGCACCGCTGCTCGCGCGGACGAGGCGGGCTGCTTGAATTGATGCTGTAGTGACGAACGTTAGAGACCCGTGACAGAACACAGCGCACCGATAGAAGCAGATGCATAATGTTACGTCGTTTCTTCTTAAAGAGATACACCTCACATAATATTTGGGACGACGGACAGTAGTAGGCTTATATGCACGCCAACTTCTGCTACATCTGTTATATTACATAAAAGCCAACGCTGCAGTGAAATGCGGGGTTAATCTGTTACAGCAAGAAGGACAGAATAAAGTGTATTTTCACAGATGTCCTAGAGGGAAAAAAATCGTTTTATCTCCGACCTGGAAAAGGCACACGTTAACACGTATATGATATAATTAGTATTTTTCTAAGTCTCCCCTTACCGGACGTTGTATGGGTTATGTTGTTTGTGCTTGGACGCTACCCATTTGACTGCAAAGCGTTAGATCCGTTCAGACGTATGATAACTTGGGTGAATGAAACTAGTCATCACTATTTTGCAAAAATTGCATTGCTAAACTGAAGAGCTCTGTTTCGACCTTTGAGTGCAATGCAAAGATAGGCCTCAGAAAATGTACTGCCTAAGAATATAGTTTCTAATGATTAACTAGCACAATTCTATTCTAAATCGTTCCTGTGTGGATTGCCATTGCTGTGCATGCACAGACATGCACAGTCACAGAGTGAAAAATGGAAAATCTTCCTCAAGGGAGAAGAGGAAGAGTCCCTCCCCTACCAAAATTATGCAGCTGAGATTCCCACATATCTGGGCACCCACATGAAAGGGTGATACTATTGCCTTTAAAACCAATTTGACAACACGGGGAAGTTTCAGTGTTGTTCGTGTCATATACCATTATACCAGTCGGGGTAAGGGTGGTTTCAATACGATGCCAAAGGCCTTTAATGCCTTTAGACAACAACAACAACAAAAACTGAAAATAAATTTCTTTTGGAGGTGAAATCTGATTTAAAATAACTAATTTAACATCAATCACTTTTAAGGCATTGTGTACTCTCTTGCCCTCTCCCTAGCAACAAGTGCAGCACAGTTGTACCATTATGCTGATGAGGCCTCCACGTTTTGGGGAGTTGTTGGAACAGCTGGAGCATGACAGCTCAACCTGGCCCTGGGTGAACTACCATCTTGATCAGAGCAGCTCCTCTGTCAGTAAGTATACAGAGCAATATGCTTGTGCTGACCCTTATGACATTAATTTTTAAAATCACATACAGTGTGAAAGGCTATGTTTGATTGGCTGGATGGGACTGCTGTTTTTGATCATGAATCAGTTGTATTCAGACCTTGTTTTCTTGTTACTCAATGGCCACATCAAAAATTGGTCAATCTAAAAATATATTCCGTCTCCATTCCATTTAATAGTACAGTTAACTTCAAATGGACCTCAGATGCCATCACCTTTTCTGCCCTGCTTCATCCACATAGTAGAATAACTAGCATCCAGTGTGACTGCTAACTAACTAGGACCTGATCTGTATCACATGTTGCATTACCAGTGTGTATGTGTACAAATAGTAAATTCACTGGACATGTTAAATTACATGTAGTAGGTCCCACTGTTTGGGAGGTAAATCAGGTGCAAAGTCAGTGATATAAAGCAACTGTATAGCCTTTAATTGTGGAACATATAGCAATACACACTTATAACACACTGTCACACACACATATGCATGCACACTCATGCACAAACAAAAAAGTGCACGATCACACACACAGACACACATATTATTATTGTAACAAAAGCCCAAACAATATCTGTTTTGTGGGAAGAAACCTCCACAGGAAACCAATACCAACAGCAATTACATTACACAATCAGTGTATAACCAACACTCACAAGCCGAGATGTAACCTAATTCTTAGGCTGAAAAATAATCTCCTCATTGTCTCATGGTGATGCTTAGATGTGTAATTCTTTGGTTTATGTTACTTACAGTGGTATAACAACTTTTGTGCCCCATTAAAATCCTTTGATTATGAATGTTTTTTCCCCAACATAGTTGTTTCTCAGCCCAAATATGTAAACCCCTATCCTCAATAAACAACACTGAAGTTCTACACAGTGATTAAGAGGCAATGTATTTTCTCTCTTTTAAAATATTCTGTCTCCATCTAGTGGTAAATGTGAGAAAGTGCCAGATTGTAGAAAAGATTGGTTTGATATTAATGAATATATATCACGTTTGATATGAAATAGAATTATTATATTAATTCCAACTTTTGCATTTGCTGGGATAACCAATCTGCTTATTGTATATCTTTTAGCTAAGTCTTAATTATATATCTCTGAGTTAGGCCTTGTTTTCATAGTAGTGGGCTGCCTTTCACAGAATCAAGTCTAGTAGGGTAACCTGATAGCAATTACATTGTGTGTGTGTGTGTGTGTGTGTGTGTGGCCGGGGGTGCATATAAATAAACAAAAAAGTAAAGCAGATTAAAATTAAAAAAAACAATGAGGCATACATGCAGAGTGAGAAATCCCTACATGACCAAAGTTCAACATTAGCACACAAAGAAGCAGCACTCAAATTTTATGTGGAGGAATACACATCCCCCCTGCTGTGTCTGTGAATAACAGGTGGCCAAAGCGTGCATGAAATTTGATTTCTTTTCCATTTTCCCAGCTGTGATGTTATTATGCTGAAACAAATCTATCAATAGGTGGAGGTCTCAATGTTCCTGTCATATTATCTCCCTGAAACCAGGGGTAGGAGTAATTTCAGTACTGTGCCAAAGGAGAGACAGTGGATCCAGGGAGATGGGGGACAAAAAATGAAGCTGTTTTGCATGCAGAACCTGATTTAAATGGATTAATTTAATATCAACCACTTTTAAGAAATTCTGTACACTCCTGTGCTCTTGATAGCTAAGAGTGCAGCAGAATTGTACCATTGTTCAGATGAGACCCCCACATTTAGGGGAGTTTGCAGTGGCTGGCATAGCTGGACCATGACAGCTCATCCTGAATCTGGGTGAACCACCATCTTGATCAGAGCCGCTCCCCTGCCAGTACACAGAGCAGGGTGCCTGAACGTCCTCTCACAACATGACTAGCTTTTCATCTCAAACTTTGTAAAAAGTTGTGTTTGATTGGCTAGGTGGGGTTCTGTGGTAAGACAGCGCTGACAATAACAATTGTGCTCAGATGTAAGACACAAGAGCCAGGAGAATGAGTTATGTGTAGTAATGGAGACACAGTCTGTGCTACCGCTAGCTATTTATAGACTGTGTTGCAAGGAAATGTATTTCATTAGCAGTGTGTATCTAACAATGGCAATGTCCCTGGATGCATATCAGGTTACAGGCAATGCCTCAAGGAAGAACTGGTCCTGCTGTTTTGCATGTAATTTAGTCCCAAAGTCAATGACATGCAACTGCACACTATACCTGCTTTTCATTGTAGACCTTATGAGAACACACACACACTCATGCACACACATTGTAAAAAGCCCAGACAGATTGCAATATTTGTTTTATGGAAAACCAGTAAAATCTTTATATTCCACACCCAAATGTGCCCAAATGTACAACCAATGCTCACAGCTGTAGATGTAACCTTGTACTAAAGTTAAAAATGTTATCCTCACTGTTTGATACTGGTGCTAAGATAGATTCTGGATTCCTTGGGTTATGTTGTTATACAGGACACCCTTACTATTTGTGGCAGATATGTTCTTGAGATCCCCACAAATGGGGAAATCTGTGAATAATGTTTTGTACCAGATGACAGACTTATGCTCTAAAGGGGATCTGTTCCCACAACAAAAAGCACATTTAAAGTAATGTAATAATGCAATAAAAGTGATTAATATATACATTTACATAATAACATGGGTGGAGAAATAAGAAGTTTAAGTGGCTGGCTTCTGGGCTTGCAAAAATAAACCTCTGGTAGCTCAGAACAAGTTTTACTTGTTGAGACATTTTTTAAAGCATAATGGTAAAACATTTTGAAATTGTAAAATTAGAAATGCAGGGTGGAGTCAATGGAGGTCTCATCTGAATTTGATCTACAAGTGTTTTTCACATATTTGCAGATGAGTGAGGATTTTAAAGAAGAATGGAGTGGATATCAAGATAACAGCTAAGTGTTTTAGGACACACCCATGCATCCAGACACAAATCCCTGCACATGTCAGTATTGCAGGCAATAATAAATGTCCCCTGAGCTTTGGAACATTACGGTTTGGTAGGTTTGCAACAAAGGAAACAGACTGCCAGATTTGTCAGTCTACATGCAATCAACAGGTGTAAATTGAAAACTAGAAAAGTGCATTTCCTGAAGAAAATGCAGAGTGTGATTGCAACCCGGCGGTGAAAATGTGCTAACGTATATGAGACGATTGCTAGGATGTGGCTAAGTGGGTTGTTAGTGTTTTGTTAAGTGATTGCTAGGCTGTTGCTAGGTGGTTGCCAGGGCGTTAGCGGGTGGTTGCTAGGCTGTTGCTAGGTGGTTGCTAAGGTATATAATGTGGTTGCTAGGGTGTTGCTAGGTGGTTGCTAGGGCGTTGCCAGATGGTTACTAAGGTATGTGAAGTGGTTGCTAGGGCATTGTTGGGTGGTTGCCAGGGTGTTGCTAAGTGGTTGCTAGTTGGATGCTAGGGTGTTGCTAGGTGGTTGCTAGGGTAAACAATATGGTCGCTGGGGCATTGCTAGGGCGTTACTGGGTGGTTGCCAAAGTGTTGCTAAGTGGTTGCTAGGTGGTTGCTAGGGTGTTGCTAAGTGGTTTCTAGGTGGTTGCTAGGGTAAACAATATGGATGCTAGGGACACACCCACCTTTGGTGAGTGTTGGGTCACATGACCCAAAGCAGCATATCAGGTCATGTGGCTATTGGTCAAATGGTGACTGAGTGGTAAGACTTTGAAAAATGAACTGAAGTGAATGGGAGGATGGAGGGATGAATAAATGAGTAAAAGACGAGTGCGGGTCAGTATGGATTTCAATGAGTTTTGGGTAGCATGACCTGAACCAGCATGAGGTACGTTTGCTGACGGCCTAAGTGTGACTGCGTGATAGGGTTTTAAAAAATGAATTGAAGTCAATGGCAGGATGAAGGGATGAATAAACGAGTAAAAGGCAAGTGCGGGGTCAGTATGGGTTTCAATGAGTGTTGGCTGGCATGACCTGAGGCAGCATATGTGGTACTGTCACCGTAGGCCGAAAGGTGACCGAGCCGTAAGACCTTAAAAATGAACTGAGGTGAATGGGAGGATGGAGGGATGAGTGAATGAAGATGAGTGCGGGTCAAGACGGTCTTGGATGAGTGTTGGGTGATTTGTCCTGAGCCAACATGTGAGGTAAGGTGGCTATGGGTTGAAAAGCGACCAAGTGGGAAGGCCATGAAGTGTGAGGGGGGTGATTTTGAAAATGAATGGGAGTCTAAGGAAAAAAGGGATGAAAAAACAGCAAAAACCAGGGAAAGAGTGCGGGTATGGCTTAGCTGTATACAAGCACACCGATCGGGGTCAGACCGGACAGGTTACAGTTGGTTTGGGGTCGATATCTTGAAAACTGTGGGAGGAGAAGCGCGGCAAAATTTGGTGGAAGAAGAAGAAGAAGAAGAAGAAGAAGAAGAAGAAGAGGAAGGAGAAGAATAAAACTATCGGATAACAATAGCTTCACTTTGCAATCACACTAATAAATGGAATATTAAAGGTGTTGCTACACCTGTCTGACCAGGGAACAGAGAGTGAAGTTGGAACTGGGAGTGTTGCCTGGTGGGAGTATGTGGCACTGTGAATGGTGAATTTTTGCTTATTTATTTATTTTTTTAAAGTGGCAGTTCATTGGTCCTTGTTCACAAATATGGTGTCAGTCACATTGTGTCAGAGTGCACATAAATAAATAAGAGGGAAGGATGGAAGAAGATAAAATTGACAGTTTTTATAGAAAGAGCTTTGTATTGTATGTACAAAAACACAGTTGAAAGTAGTTTATATATGATGTGAAGTATAATTAATGATATACATTACAATCATATGTGTTATTGTAATGCAGTTTCTGTAATGTGTGAGAAATGTACATCCTCACTTGCTCATCTGGGGAGGGGAACAGAGTCTGGTATTTGTCTACTTCCTCGCCACCAGTTTCTCATGAACAAATAAAACTTAAAATATATTCAATGCAGTTAAAAATACAGGTATTCAATGTCATTGCAATATGTATACTCATATATTGTAGGAAGCATTTTGGGAATGTGATCTAGTCAATGAACTCCTGTGAGACTGGGAAATGTGGCCTCGGGTAGAGAGGCGTGACTTTGCATCAGTCAGAGAGGTATTTGTTGGTTCAGCACCATGGTCAGGTCCCTCTGGCTTAGGACAGTGGACTGTTGCCTAGCATTCATTGCTGTGCACATCACACAGCTACATGCACTTCACCAATTAGTTCATTGTCCTTTGAAAGGGGCTGTCTCATTGGAGAGAGAGAGAGGACCACTTGAGACCCAACATGTTGTGTCTGCTTTTCCTCTGATTTTTCTTACCCTCCTGCAGATTTTTCTGGGGGAGTAGAACTAAACCCATTCAGACAGAGCCTTCCTCCAAGCCTCCGGGGCTCCAAATGGGGCAACGTGAAGTTTTTGAAGGGCAAGTTATATTTTCCAATGGTGCTCTGTTCTCTGTCTAGAGGGTGGAGCTGTTGCTATAGGTG
Source organism: Megalops atlanticus (assembly GCA_019176425.1). Lineage (NCBI taxonomy): Eukaryota > Metazoa > Chordata > Actinopteri > Elopiformes > Megalopidae > Megalops > Megalops atlanticus. The sequence goes on from CM032882.1 coordinate 19,942,994, forward strand.
CCTCAAGCCATAAGCTATTGTAAGTATGGACACTGCCATTGTCTTCACACCACATTAAGACTATGTCAAAGAAACAGAAAAAGCCATCAAGGTTAAGTGAAATGGGATAAAAACTTTTAAAAATCTTGTTATGGTCTTAATGCACTTAAAACATTTAGCTATTTTCATAGACTGTATGTGCCGCAACCTGTGACTTGAGGCTTATAGTGAGAACTTCAGCTACAGACCTCAGCTCCACCTGACTGCCAGAACTCCTGTAAATGCATTACACAGCACTCTGTGCTTGAATTCACAAGCCTCCTGTGTAGAAGATGAATCTCTGGCAGAAAATATTATTTCTGTAGCTCAATTAGTAGCTCAGTCAGGGCTATTGTAAATACGGCATTAGATTTGGCAATGTTGACTAGAACAACAGCATCTAGCATGTAGGATACTTATTAATAAGGTGTATGAAAGCTTCCTTTAAATGTTTGCCCTTGGTAACAATCAGTGTCAGATGTCAGACCTACTCAGATGTGCAGAAGGTCAACAAATGTATACTAGGAATTAGGAATACCAGGTAAAGATAATTAACAAAACAAACCTGAAGGTAAATACTGCATTTCCTACAGAGCAGGGATTACTTTACATTATTGGCATTTAGCAGATGCTCTTATCCAGAGTGACTTACATCAGTTACAGTTTTTTACAATGTTATCCATTTATACAGCTGGATATTTACTGAGGCAATTGTGGGTTAAGTACCTTTCGGAAGGGTACAGCAGCGCACCAGCAGGGAATCGAATGGGTAACCTTTCAGTTACAAGTCCTGCTCCTTACCCACTATGCTACACTGCCATCCCTTTTGCATTTATTTTTTCTGAAATGAGCTTTATTTACTATTATATCAAGGTGAGTGAGGTATTTATCATTATGTCAACATGTTATTAAGATTTGACTGTTGAGAAAATTACCATTAAAAATATGTTACTGGCAGCAGTGAATTTTCGTTTCCCTATATTTAAAGCACAGAGCTAATATGACATATGCCAATGAAAATATTGATTGCTTGAACAAACATGCGCACAGGCACATGCTACTTACACACCTGGTTTGCAATGGGGTGGGAAGAAACATTCAACAAGCCATATAATTGAATATACACATAATGTAATATACTTAAGCAGCTTTATTGCTTTGTTTGTAATTGAATCAACTTTCCTGGACCAAGACAGAGGCAAACTTTACACAGCACCAATGAATGGCACTAAACAGTGCAATTCTCATTTCTAGCCAGCAGATAGAGCCCAAGACATACCTTTTGCTTCTGAGTGTTTTGCTTAGAAAACCCCCTTATTCAGGGGAGAGTGTCCCTATTCCAATTGACACTTTGCGGTCTGTATGACAGCCTTAGGGGAAATTTATATCATCCATTAATGAGTAGGCTTTTCCTGGGTAAAATGTGTCATAATATCCCACTGAGGTCATTCTCTGATATCATGTCATTCTTTAGTTTTCTCTCTTCACACTGCTCCCTGGCACCAGAAAAATATTTGCGTTTTGTAATTGAAAAAGAGCACCTGCCTAAGACTAAACCAGTTACATAAAAGCTGCATGCACTCCTCGTGGTATCATTGTGCTAAAGACTCTGCCAAAATGACAAAAGTTGCTACAGGGAAAATTGGGAAATTAAAAAAATTGAATAAATGTCACAACTGAGTTTCAGAAGGCAGAATAATCTCTTTTGTTTTAAAATGACTGGTGTCAGAGTAGCTTTTGTTTCATTCTGGGGCCTGAAAGAAAAGGCACGTGGCAGAGCCATCCCCATGACTAGTGATCACAGAATCTGACAGGAAAACAAGATGATAATCATTATAGTCTGCATCAGTCATGTGGTTCTCCTGAGTGACAATTCGCACCTGCATCATTACCTTTAATCACAGCAATGATGAATTTAGTTCAATGGAAGTGTAGATCTACCTAGACCTCATTTTGCTGAACAACAATGTTCTGCATTTTTCCTTTGCATTCTAATTCCTTGATTATTTAATGAGTTAATTATCAGGCTTAATAAGCCAAAATTACCATGTGTTTTATTCATAACTGATGCATGACAGGTTCACCTGAGGCAAAAAAAAATATTCTTATGGCAGATGGTAAAATGTTATGAAGAAACCATTTATCACATATTGGCTCACTATTTGCCTATAATCTGGGAAAGAATCAATCAGTGTGTCATGGTCTTAATGGACCCCTGGGTCTCCCAGTTCAATGAAATTCCTGTCATATTATTCCACGCTTCATAACTCTATGTAAAGAAATACTTTCTACTGTCAGGGAAAAATATCCACCTGTGCCCTCTACGTCTGTTGACAGAACTTTGCCTGAAATAGTTCTCTTTGAGTTTTCTCTTTGGTTGTGAAAATGTTATCCATGTAAATGTTCATAATGCCTCACATAAACACCCATAGGTATTTGTGGCAGCTTTTGACTGCCATCTTAAGCTAATATATCAAACCCAATCCATTTTATGTTACTTTTGAAGGTGTTTATAGGTGGACGTTGATCTGAAGGTGGACATTTATGGATGCCCATATCAAGCATGAGGAGACATACTTGACATTCATGACATTTTAAGCATGTCTAATTGAGTGTCACCACCTGGGTGTAAAATTTTCACTGGACAATGAAGATTTTGCTTCCTGAACACTTTTGGGTGTATTTTATGGATTTTGGGCTTCTGATAACAAAAATCACCTTCCTAATCCTATTACATACCGTTTTGTAGATATAACCTATTTTTGTGATTTCCCATCATATTTTAAGTCTACTAGTATATTGCCCACAAAGCAAGCTGTTTTGGTGCATGCACTGGGCATGCACTCAGTGTAGGTGCTATGCAAATGTTGTCTTAGGCCTGGGCATGCTTAGTCAGGTTAGCTGCTGGCAGACAGGCTATAAAAGCTGTTCACATTTACAGATGCTGTTTGGACGCATGCTGATGCACATGTTCCTCAGGCAATAGCATAGTGAGTATACTTAACAATAGGATTTATTGTCTTCAGGAAGATTTAATACAGCAGAAATGTCTCGTCAATGTCGCAACAGCTGCGATACATTCTGTTACATCTGTGGCGAGTATACGCTTAAGGCTCAAAGACACACCATGACTGCTCTTATTAAGAAAGCCTGTGAGCTCTACTTCAGATGTAAAATTGGTGATCAAGACAAACCCTGGGCTCCTCACATTTCTTGTGCAACGTGTGCAGTCAACCTGAGAGCTCGGCTCAGAGGTACTCGGAAGTCAATGCCATTTGCAGTCCCAATGACATGGCGAGAACAGAAGGATCACGTGACGGACTGTTACTTCTGTCTGACCAATGTATCTGGCTTCTCTACTAAAAATAAGAAATCTATTGAATACCCCAATCTGCCTTCAGCCATGGGACCGGTGCCACATGGTGACAGTTTGCCAGTACCGAAGCTACCAGAGACATGGAGCCTAGATGAGGCAGATGAAGATGCCACAATGCATGAACCAGATGTGGAAAACAACACTGATCCAGATGTTGAACCCTTTATGCCTGGTTATCCTCATCTGATAACACAGCCAGAATTAAATGACCTGGTCAGGGACTTAGATTTGTCAAAAGCTAAAGCAGAACTACTTGGTTCAAGATTGCAAGGATGGGGTTTGCTGTCACCAGGTACAAAAATTTATATCTTTCGGAACCGTCAAGAAAATTTGACAAACTTCTTTACGCAGGTTGACAACCTCTGTTTCTACACTGACATTGATGGATTGTTCATGGCTTTGTGTTGTGTGCATGACCAACAACAATGGCGTCTTTCTATAGATTCATCAAAGTTAAGCCTGAAAGCTGTCCTGTTACACAATGGCTATGTCCACCCTTCAGTGCCCATTGGCTATGCAGTACACATGAAAGAAACCTACAATAACATGGAACTGTTGTTGAAACACATACAGTACAACAATTACAACTGGAGCATCTGTGGTGATCTAAAAGTATTGGCACTGCTACTAGGAATGCAGCTTGGATATACAAAGTACTGTTGTTTCCTTTGTGAATGGAATAGCCGTACTAAAGAGTCACATTACATTAAAAATAACTGGCCACTCCATAAGCATTTTGTTCCAGGGCAGAAAAGTGTGGCGCATAAACCACTTGTCGACCCAACAAAGATATTTCTGCCTCCTCTTCATATAAAACTCAGATTGATGAAAAATTTTGTGAAAGCAATGAACAAAGAAGGTGATGGATTTTGCTATTTGAGACAGATGTTTCCAAGAATAACTCATGCCAAGATTAAGGAAGGCATTTTTGTTGGTCCACAAGTCAGACAGGTCATCAATGACAGGGAGTTAGAAGATCTGCTAGTGGGGCTAGAGAAAATAGCATGGAAGGCATTTAAGGATGTTATTGAGAATTTTCTTGGCAACTACAGAGCACCAAACTACATTGAGCTGCTTTACAACATGCTTAAAGCATAAAAAACCATGAAGTGCAACATATCATTGAAAACTCATTTTCTGCATTCACACTTGGACTTCTTCCCTGCTGATCTTGGTGCAGTCAGTGACGAACATGGTGAAAGGTTTCACAAGGACGTTGCAACCATGGAAAAGTGGTATCAGGGCAACTGGAATCTATCAATGCTGGCCGACTATTGTTGGACACTGACATGAGAGGCACCAGATGCTGAGTACAAACGAAAATCAGCTGCAAAACATTTTAAGCTCAGTTGAACTAACAAAATGTGTCAGCATCATTATGTGATTAAACACGTTAAATTCAATGAAAGTTATTTTAATGTTTCTTCAAATTCCTACGTGATACAGCAAATCTGAAATTATTTTTGTAATCATCTTGACATTGTCTATCATAATCTCTATTTTTTTTTCCGGAAGCAAAATGTTTGTTGTCCAGTGAAACCATAGGGAACGTAGAGAGAAACTATACACTGCTACAAAGTTGGGTAGCAGTGTATAGTTTTAGCTACTTTGTAAGTGGCTGTGTGGTCAGTTTAAGTACTTTGCTAAGCGTAGGCCTGTGTGATGATGATAACCTTTATGTGCAATGTGTAATGGGGTTAGGAAACCATGCTTTGAGAAGAAAATGCCAAAAGGAGTATCTAGAAGGTCATAATCAATGTTCTCGTCCCCAAAGCCACCCACGAGTATGGCCAGGCTGTGAAAGATGACGTCAAACAGGCTGCCCTGATCTGTCCTTGCCAGCTTTCATTACCACCTTCCTACAATTCTCAGGTCTCCTTTTCAAGTTAAAAGTTGAAATGTTGCATAACCTTTTCATACTCTCTGCACCGTCAAAACAGGATCAGACTATTTTATTTCTGACTCTGAATTTAGACTATTATTATTGAAAACAAAGAATGACATTTATCACAGCGGGCTTTCTTTAAAAATGACCACTGGCTGAAATTTGTGTTGTGGTAGATTGAACGTCCCCCTTCCAAAATGACTCTTGGGCCTTGTAGTAGGGCCACTAGTTTATCAGCGTCTGTCTTGTCAGTGCTTAGTAATTGCAGTGGCAAACCTAAAACTTTGGATATGCTGTTTCGTTGTAAGTTAGATGCACTAATTACTGTAATACAAACAAACATGTATTTACAATATTTAACAATAAGACTAAGCAGAACAAGTAACAATGTAGTTAGGCATTATGCCCTACAGTTGTGAATGTATGTAATGCAATTGATCTTCATTTTGACCATAATCTCTATATCAATTGTTTCAACAACAAGTACTTTCAATGAACATTTAGTTAACGGTACTTACAGCTGCTCTTACTAATAGTGAGTCTTTCCTGGTAAGCAGGAAATAGCAACAAAACTTTTCGATCTGTGTGTCCTGTTCCTGATCCTTGTGTTCCTGGCACCTGTTACAGTTACCTGTTTTGAATAATAATAAAAAACATTTGCCAACATAAGTATGAAATATAGATCAAATACAGACACTGTTATGACAGTGCATTTCTGGAAACTCTGTCAAACAACAAATGGTCGTATTGAGCCTTTCTCACCACAGAGAAAATCCTGTAACAGGGGTTTGCATCCTTAACATGGGCTAGAATTGTTTTACCCATAAAATATTAATACTGTACAAGTATGTGTTTGCATTCCTGTATACTTAAAAGTGAAGCACAGTATAAATAATCAGTACTAGAAAACTCACTGTGTGATAGTACAGGAATGAGAGGACATAGAAAATTGTAAGGAGTAAATCATGGTGTTTGGACAGTTTTTCTTAGCTCTCTGATGAGCCACGCAATGCACACACTCAGAGGAAAAATAAATGAATCTTCTGGAGTTCCCCCCAACAAGCACACTTCCCCCTTGAAAACATCAAACTATAATATGAAAGACAACACAACAAAGCTCATTTTCTCACTCACATTGTCACTACCCAGATTATTTCTTGTAATGAATCCAGATTTCTTGTCTGAAACATATTTCTAGTAAGATTTTTTTATAAATATTTTATTGCTTAAATTGATTATTTCAGTCAAATGTACACTTGTTTGCAAAATGGCTGTTGCATTGAACTTAGGCAACTCACATCATCATCATCTAAATTTGTGGTTTGAAATGCTCTTTGCAGTGAAATGTATTGCTCATTTGTGGAAGGATTCAAAGTTGAATGTGGCTGTTCATCTTGAGTAAGCAAAGTCTTAGAGTAATTTTTTAGGTAAATTTCTTTGGTAAATGTTTTTGCATCAATTGTATTGATTTTCCCTTGATGTTGCCACTAAAATGATTCTCTTTATTGCTGTAGGTACTGTGTCACTGTGCTCATTTTCTGTGATGCTGAATGCTGTGTCAACAGGTCACCCACCATTAGTTGCCCAGCCGCTCCAATATCCCCTGTGCAGAGGCTTTTCAAAACAACTACATATCGGAGCTGTGCAGTCAGGAGCAGCAGCAGTAGTATAACACAACTGTGTTGTGTTAACACACCATCCTGCTCTGTCCCCTGTGTTCCTTCATCTTCCAGAAACAGACAAGGACATCCACTGCAGGCAAGGTTGCTTCATGCTAACTAGACCTGCGTCATGCTGGCTGAACCCTGACAACGCCCCCAGACCTTGGACTTTGTAGCCCTTAATTGACTGCCAAAGACCATACCACAGTGTATGACCCTGGTCAAAGGATTTTTTATGTTGAAGTAATCCTTTCTGTTATCCACATTCACCTGTTTTTGTCCTATCTCTTTGCATCCTAGACCCACTGCCCCACCATGAGGCCACACCCCACGCCCCTGTGATACTTTGTTAACATACATCATAACACTCTAAGTAAACAAAATTAAAATGAAAAGTGAGTGTAGAGGAACACACAGTGGGAACAATTGTAGGTTTTGTTTTGGTAGGCGAGATGAGCGGATGTGTGCATGACGCACCTCAATGTTCTTTTCTTTTATTGTGAAGAGTGCAGCACATTGTTATGGCAGTAAAATGTGCATGGCTCACTGCAGATATGATTGATGTTTCCTTCCCCTGTGCATCTAGCGCAATGGATTGAGTGAAGTGGCTCTACAGACTAACAGCAAGAAACGGGAGAAAGCATGCAAGCAGTGGGTGGGCGTAATGGATAGGATTCTCTCCCAGAATCTTTCTTCAAATGCAAATTCTTCAGCTGCGGAAAAAGGTACTGCCAAAACATCAGGTGTCTGCTCCCTGTGTGTGACCACTCAGGAAGTCATTTTGGTTAGAGCAGTTTTCAAGTTTTATTTTCAAATCCAGCAGAAACCTACCTATCTGAATCATTTTCTGTTGGATAATCCCTACACTGCTAGTGCCCTGTGGGAAAGCAGAGTGCGCCGCCCAAAATGAAATGTTCAGGGACTGCTAGTGCCATTGTTATTCTGATAAAACACACTAGATAAGGACAGAGTTTAAATACTGGTGTACATTGTTTGAGAGAGGTTGAAATTGTGTAGTTACCTTATTCAACAAGAAAGTTAATGATGAGAACAGGTCATGCAGCTGAACCTGTAATTTTGCTCATAGTTTACAGTATTTCCAGCTCTCTGTTAAACCTGGTCTTGAATATGTCTCTGCTTTTTTAAATCCTAACTATCCCATGCAACTCTCTGTGTGAAAAAATACTTTCTTGTTTTAGTACGAGGGTAACATGGGTTTAATGGGTTCTCTTTCACTGAAACACAAAAGCACAATGTCCAACACCAAGACCAAGAAAGTCCACCCAAACAGAGAATTACTGTTGAATGTAAAATAAAGAAGAAATATTTGTTCCTTCTTTATTTTAATATATTTTATCTACATTATTAAGCCATAATACCTCATTACTGTAATACCATGTGTCCATGAGAGAGTCTATTTTGAGAGAGTGTTGTCATTGCTTCTCATTTTGAGGACTTAGGAATTGAACAACAACCAGTTTTTATACATTATGCACTTGAAATTTTACATTAATCATTGTAGAGCTCTTCCATTTGGCATGTATACTGTATTTAGTCATATTTCATCATAGAAAATTGATTTACAATATTCTCTGTTTGCTTACGTAAGATACTGATAAAAGCTGTTACCCCTTTTTGAATCGGTTTAATAAATCATGTCACAGTATTTCATTAATATTTTTGTTTATATGACCTGTAGTCTCCTCATACTAACAGGGAAATGAATACAGAGATGCAATACCACCTGCACAAGCAGTGGCTTATACCATGACCTGTATGCGTGAGATTCATTTTTATGGATCCCAATTTGCAGCAGCGACAAGAGTGAGAAAGTCAATACTAAGAACAAAATGCATGAGTTGGGCTAAACTCCCCATACTGAAAAGCAAAATAAGGAAGAACCAGAAGGATCTTTTTGACAAAAAAGGGTACTTACAAAAGTGACTAAGAGGTGTACACAGGATGTGGCTTTTGTATAAAGCTGTCAATATAAAAAATCTTGCTCAATCAAAAACACAAAAGGTACTCTTCAAGGGAGGTTGCAGGTGGGTTTCTGGTTTCTACCTTTTATTTTTGGAGATGCTGTGACAAAAAAATCCTTTCTTCTTCCCAACAGTAGTTTCATATTCTTTTCTGGGATTATGGAAAGCCTCTCATTTATCATTGACTATGTTCCACAAAAGGCTATTCTTCATGCTTCCTCTCTAAATTGAGTTAATCGATTTCCTGAGGAGAGTGGTCAATATCAATTTGGGATGTGGAATTTATTCCTGTTTGTATGAGAGAGACTGAAAATTAACAGGGGTTACAGTGAGCATTCAATTAAACAAAAAATGAAAAGTGGAACTGGCCCTGCCTTATCTTTTTTCTGGGATCCACTTTTGAAGAGGTTAATGTTTCTGCAATGCTATATGGCTTGGTACGGATGTTTAACTTGTACTTTTAAATGTGACAAATTTGTGTTGCTACTAATATTCCATGCAAAAGTATGTGTGTGTTCATAACTGGTAAAGAGATTACTCTCATAGATCACTTATTACAGACTACTCATTTGGAGAATGCCCTTATGCCTCAGAACACTTCAAATCCACTCCATACATTCAATTTCATGCATGATGTGTGTTGTATGACTAGGAGTATTTCAGATCTTACATTTCCCATATTCAGATGTTGCCAGCCATCCCTGATTGTTTCTGGTCCAGAATGATGCTGTATTAAAACCACCTCATCGATAATGGAAATGACTGCAGTAAATGGCAGCTATTTAATACAGGCATAGTCACCCAATACCTTCAACAATACTAACAACAAAGCGGAGATAAGTATATGGATTTAGACTGAAGGCTGCTTTTATTTTGAAGGCGACATTGCCGCTGTTGGTTCATTGGCTTGGAGCTACTTGGTTTTCCATTACAACTGTAGATCTGTATCATCCTCTAGTGAGAGGCATCCAGACAATCCTCAGCATAGATCTCCCCTGGGCAGAAAAATACAAATCACAGTTTCATTAATTCATGGAATTCTGTATTCTGTGCAATTAACAAAACCTAGAGAAACCTCCCATCCATGACTGTAAGCATCCTACATACCACCTCCTTTCCATGTCAGTTCTTCATGGCATCCTCCACCCCATTTCCCCCTTTCTTTTCCCTGTTTATGATTTCCAAATGGGGGTCAACAGCCTTTGGCCAGGTGCTATCCCTTAGTCAGACTCTAAGCCAAATTAAAGCACCGTTATACCACATCAAACACAGCCTTCAATGTTTCGTTGTATTGGTTCATATCTATTGATTTACTGATTGCTATGGCTTTCTACCCTGACATAATAACTATAAACTATTGTCTGCCCTTAATAAATGCTATTGGATGGAAGTATTCAATGCTATTAAATACAAAACCAATTAAATAATTATATCATTATTCAAGGGTCAACCAACAAAGGTGCAAAAGCCCCCAGGTGTACTTCCTAAAATCTTAAATATATTGTAGTGTCCATGTTGAGTTCTCCTCAAACACTTAAATTACATGTCCTTGAGAATCATTGAAGTAATTGCCACCATATGTACTGCTATGTACTGTATCCAACTTACATATCACTTTTAACTAAATCATTACACCAATGTTTGTTGTATTATTCAACAGATCAGTTGTGCACTTGTGGATATTAATAAAGTAGACCAATGATAAGGCATCTAACTAGCACTGCAATCATCCTCTTGGAATCTTTTAGTGTAACAAAGTAGCTGCAGTGGTAACCGGTAGAGTGATAGGTTTATACATTTCACCCATCCTTTCATGCTTCACAACAGGTTGTTTTACTGATAATAATTTACATTTTTTAAGTAAGCCTCAGTTTAGCTCAATCCAGGACTCAGCTCTTCTTGTATTTTCTTTGTATTCTTTTTATCAATGCTTGATTCATGGGGCAATCATTTGTTCTTTGAGCTGAAAGTCTCATGCTCTGAACTAAAATTTTGATACTGTGTGCATTGCTTCAGGCAAAGGCAAAACATCTGCAATTGCATTATCAGTGGGATTGTAGTAGAAAGGTTCTTACTGGCATTTTAATTAGAAAAGAAGACACCTCTGTCACATGACTAACATACAGGTAAACAAACATATGTGTTCAACTGCTGCAAAGGAAAGCAACTGTGGTAATGTATGAGTATGTTTATGAGATGCAAACAGAGGGAGATGTTTCCCATGAATGCTTTTCTGAGCAGAGAACTTCTTATAAAACTCAATAAATTCCTGCCTGTGGCAGTACACATTTATATAGAGATTAGGAGGAGTGATGTCATATCCTATTTATGGGAGGTAGGAGGAATGGTGAGGTACTAGTATTGTGTCATTTCCTTTTTTTTCCACATATTTTGGATCAATTTTCTAGCCACGTCTGAAAATTCATTTGTTTGCAGGCCTCTGCAGAGACCTTGAAAAATATCAATCCAGACAATAAATGAAGTGCTCATGGCCATTTCTATTTGCTCATAATTCAATATATTCCTACCATATGGTACAATACATCTATTAAAGGAGAGCTTTTTGTTTTCAGTTGCTAAAAAATAAATCACTGAAACGAATTAGAAATAGACTGTCTTATTGGGAGTAACAAGCATAACAATGCAACTGCAAAGGCAGAGGCATACACCATCATTTATATCAACGGATGCAGTATTGAACTTTCGGACGTGATCCAGATTACAATCACCAAGATGTAGACATCAAGGTTTTATTCCCATGGCAAATGTAGCATTTGCACAGCAAACTTGAGAAAGGCTTGAACCATTCATATACCTCAAGACTGGCCTGTCCTTGCTTCAAAGAAACCCAAATGGGATTTAGGCAGAGCGAAATGCAAATATTCACTGAGACATGAATTCACATCGGCTTTAACTGAAACACACCTTGGATTTTCTCTTCCACCGCTGTGCTGGCGTTGGACCCTTGAAGGCTTGGGATACAAATGTGTTTTGTAAGAACAGAAGCTGGCAGTATTGAAGTGCAAATTAAATGGCGCAGACCAGGGAGTAAATAAATAAATAAAGCACGTGAGAAGTCACACTGACACTCCCGTACTGAGGATGGACAGACAGATGAGAATAAAATGTCTCTGTGTGTCATGGTGGCGGTAATATGTTCAAAATCCCAGAGAGCCATGCTAATCGCTCACTTTCTCTTCTCTTTTCTCTTGTGTTTTTTTTTTCTCAGTCTTTTGATGTCAATTGCTTAAGCCCCATAGAAGTTCATCCGTCTCAGGTTTTACTGCGTCTTTCTTCGTCTCTCATCACAGCGTTCTTTCTCCTCTGTCTCTGATCATCACCTCGTTGTAAAAAAGAGGCAATCAAAGCAATCCTACAGCACTCACCATTACATGGCTGTAGCATGTGATGTATCGAAACCTAGCGTTCTGCTGTCGTTTGGCAACTGCTCGTGTTGTACCTGGCATTTCTAAGCATTTCACTGTTTGTTTTATCATTTGATATTTTAGTGAAAGAAGTAGAAGGCATACATTTTGTTCTTTGCAGTGGAAGGTTAGAGTTAAAATTGCTCGGCCTTTTCCAAGGTGAAAAGACTTTTTCGCCAAGCGTAGGCGCCAGGGTGACAACTGTAAGTACTATGAAAAAGAACAAAGGAACCAGGACTGAAAGTCAAAAGATTCAAACTGATTTAAGGGGAAAATCCCAGTTCAGTAGGCAGGTAAGGATTGTAGAGATTACTCATATTGTGCCATTGATTTAAATATATAGAGGAAAGTTTTTAAGCAAATAACTGGTTCTGGTCATATTGTCCAGGCAAAAGGCTACATTTTCTGCCCTTGGCTCTTTCTGCACATACCACATTTCTAATTACTTTCTTTTTGAAATCTACTTTTATCTTATGACATGAATATTTAACAAACTATAAGCTTAGAACAGCCTATCATAAAAATATTTTCATAATGATACAATTTAATATAATTAAATCAAAGCACAAAAATATAATGTGTATTTAATAGCTCTGTGTAATTATAAGGTGCCAAGTTCATCAGTGCACTACATTTATACTAGGAATATTAGTGCTGATTTTTAGCTCATAATTAAAATGTACTAGTTTTTCTGTTCTACCCTCAAGATTTCCAGTGAGATTTTGTGATTGACCAGACCCAATGCATGTTGTGAAAAGAACGGCCACCTTTTCTGAGAGCAAGGTAGCAGGTGGTCACTGACTTACTTATTTGCCTAGCTCTGATCAGAGAGGCTTCGTTTAGGAGAGCAGGAAAAGAAGAATCAAAGTAATAGCTGCACAGTATTAGCCCAAAAGGTTTACTGCTATTCTAATGTGCAGCCTAGCGTTGCTTGAAATAGAATTATAATAACAAAATTGATGATGGAACAGAAAGAATTGGCAAATGCTCTTAAGTCTGTGCACCCCTGCCAAAGATGCGTCTGAATTTATTGTCACTGAACCCCTTAACTATGCAGTTCAATTAATTTCTGCCTTAAATTCAATGATTTCAAAAATGAATGATTGCTAGTGATGTTGAATATAAGCGGGACTGGCACATTATCAAGGATCAAGGATGTGCATCTCCCTGAACACAGCTCCCTGGCTGGTATACTTGTTGTTTTGTTGGTTGGTTGATCACCGGCATGTGAAATGGGATTTTCACATAAAGAACCTTTGTTTAGCATAGTTTCAGTGTTGACTCCTGGCCCAGTTCTACTGTTGCTACGCATGCCTGTGCAGCTTGCTCGCTCATCTGTCTTTCTCTCAACAAAAGGAAAGTCCTTTTGTTTGTGTCGAGGTGACCCATCCCTGTCTTCATTTCCTTTCTGGCCTGTGCAGGTATGTGTCTATGAATGATGTAGCATCTCTCTCTCTCTCCAAGCTAGTTTTATATCCAGACATTGACTTGGCAGGGGTTTGAGTCAAAGTGGATATAAATTACCAGACCACTGAAATTATTTATTTTTTTCAGGAACAGTAGTGATCCTGATACAAGCACTATGGTCGCATTTAGCTATCATTTCACATCACTTACCTATTTGCTTACGAGAACGGCAGCACAAGCTCTGAACCTGTAACCTTCTTCCTATAAGTACTGTTCGCTTACCACTATGGCACATTTCATCCCCAAAGCCAAAAGAACAACTGAAGTTTGTCCTTGACCGAGGTTATTATGTTAATCATGTACTTATTTCTTCAGCATAGACAGGTTCTGGGGAATGGAATATGCTCCTGCTGCTGTTGAGGAAATGTGTGGCCTCTGCGGGGTCTGCAGTAACTCACTGCTGAGAAGGTCATGAGGCTCACACACTGTGGTAGATTTTTTGAAATAATATTTCCTTTAAACTGAAGACACAGTGATGCATAAATAAAAATGCTTTTATGTGATTTTTTTTAGCCTTGTGCAGCTAAATGAGGTTACCCTCAATGAACCTAGCAAAATGAAAATGTTTTTTAAAAAATAAATGTTCAGCTTTTTTAGTTTCATCCAAAGTTACTGTATATGCTGTACCTATACCTATATATAATTACATTTTTTGTTGTTTTTTTTTTAACTAGCCAGGTCAGTTATTTTTTAATCAAATGTATTGAAAATGTATAGGAAATACAAATGAAAGAGAAAATATTCGTTAATTTCACCCCTGTAAGAATTTTAAACAGTTGAGCATACTAATTGGTTATCTGCCACATCTGCCAAAATCAATGCTGGCTGATGCAAGTGTTGTTGAGGTTTTTGGGAGGTAGCCAACTGCTTTCAAACTCCTGCCTCCTGTAAGTTGTACCTCATCCCAGTTGATGTTTCTGCTGTATGCTGAGGGATATGCACTCTCAGTAGACACCGTGTGTTGTGCTTATTTATGTACTACGTCTTCCTCATTCGTCATTGACTGATTCATTTGAACACAGAACAAACCCCTGTGTGTATTTGTACAGAGTGACTGTGTGGCATCTGCCTGCTTCCATTTCTCCTCACAGACGCTAGGCATTGAGTTTATAGTGGAGTTTCAAAGGGATGTCAGGGCAAACTTTTGTCTGGAATTGAATAATTCTAAAATGTACTTTCCTGCTGCTCCATTGTCATAATGCCAGGCGGCCAGCTCTCTCCCTCTCTCTCTCTCTCTCTCGCTGACATTACGGCAAAAGATAGAATATGATTAGCCCCATTTCCTCTTTCTGCAGTCCTCTTTAGATCTGCACAATCCATTTCAAGGATTACACCACTAATAATTACGCTAACATTCAGGTCCTGAATGGCATGGACACTGAAAGTTTGATAGAGTAGAATTGAGGGGCAATCTGAATGACAATCTTTTACCGTTAAGAGATATTTCAGCTAAATTAAACTCTTAGACCAAGACAGAGAGAGAGAGAAAGGTCAAAGAGAAGGGGAGCATATATGTGCGTGTGTTATTTCTCAGGGGCCATATGGAATGTTATCATTATTTCAACTTAAGTACACACATACACACTGTACTCACTGGGTGTGTCTGTGTATGTGTGTGTGTTTGTGTGTGCATGTGTGTTTAAGATGTGAATGTGTTAAATATAATTTGAAGTGTAAATTACACACATATAGGTATATAACAGCATATATAATGACCATAATCTTTCAACCTCATACGAAACACACATACATAAATACTTTTTACTTTTAAATTTTCCTTGAATTATTTGTAATTGACATATTCACATACATGTAGACACTTATGACTCCCTCACTCGCTTATTTGCTCAGGCAATAAAAAGTGGCATGAGCTCTGAAACTATCACCTTCTGTCCCATGACCAGGGAAGATAAAACACCTGCAGGTGAAATGTCAAAGGTAAAGAGCCAAGAACAAGTGGAAACCCTTGAAGAAACTGGTGTTTGAAAGAAAGGGCAGAATGGAGAGTGTTTTCTGGTCGCTGTTTTTTTTTCTCTTTGAATTTGTTTAAATGCCTGTTGTCACCCAAATGCATAGTGGCTTAGTGTATGTGTGTACATGTCCTCGGCTAGAATTCAGAATGGTGAGTGACATTCTGGAGCTTTATGATGGCGTAGTCACTGTCCCTAACTCTGTCACCACGCTCACCTCCACTGTCACCTTGTCAGATGGAGCAACACAAAGCAGCCTTCCGGTTCGTTCCTGTCATTTTCATTCCTCCTTTGTTTACATCTCCGAGTCCCAACTGTCTCGAACAATCCGTCCACCAGTCTCCTTACACCTCCACTCGATAAACTATCCTTGGCTTTGAAGGAGCTGTCATAAAGAGAAAGAAACTCATTTCTGGCCTTAAGAGCACTCTGTCAGACAGAGTGGATTCACAGATTTGTCTCCGATTCACACTTACGGACAGGTCAAGCTGTCAGCCTGACTTGAACGCATCCACTGGCTGTAGTCTAATGTCGCTGTCAGATGACCCATCCTGGCAGGATTGCTTTGTGCTGAATGGGCCCCCGATGTGCTGGGAAAGTGATTTTATCTCTTCCTCGACAGCTGCTTCATTGCCACACTTTTGTCCTTCCACTGTTTCTACTGATGCATTGGCCAAATAGCAATGTGTTATTATCAACACTGTGAAAACTGGTGATACCAAAAATGTAATCATCGCTCGCATTTGTGTTTTCTACTATGCATGCTATTGAGACCATTAATAATAAAAGTAAAATGATATTTACAACATGAGGAGAGGGATAGGCATAAAACATAAACTGTAGAAAAAACAGAGTTTTTTTAGTTTGAGCTAAATCTGGAATCATTTAAACTGGAATTGAGTCTTCCCTTTGATCACCTCAGGCAAAAAGCTACAGTTTTTTGCGTTGCACAAGACAAATTAAAACATTCTGCATTACCTACCCATGTATTTCTACAAGAACTGTTGATTAGACTTTCTGCTCATTTAAAGACATAAATAATTACCTCTGGGTTCCCTTTGTTCGGCCAAGCACTTCTCCCCCTTTCATCTTATGTCTCAATGTTCAGATAATATTGATAAGGAGGAGTAATGTTTCATCATGTGGCAAAGGAACAAGATGTACTGCTTAATTCCAAGTGTAGAGACAGCATCTTAAAGCAGTGGAAACCTCTGTCTGGTGAAGAAGTATGACTGAAATCCTTTAAAAGTCCCTGTGAAAATGTCTCTGAATCACAAAGCTCCTTTTTCAACATTAAAGACATCACATGCAACCCTAATTTGCAAGTTGTTTATGTGTAGATGAAACAGCCGTATCTGCTTCCATGATTCTTTCACACAGAATGCTTTAGTCCAGCTACTATTTGAATTTGAATTGCATCAATGAATTCCAGCCTTGCTTCCTCTTGCTGGCACTCAGGATAAAAGCAGAAATACATGGAGCCTGGAATTTATGAGACTTTTGGACATTGAAAGGGCCATTCAAATAAAAACCTTTACTGTGCCGTTGTGTTGTGGACCCCTCCTTCTTTTTCCTTTTTCCTGTATGGAGACTGGTGTCAAAGCACAGCAACACAGACAATGAGTTTGAGATGTGAGAAAAAATGTCAGATTGTCATCACGGACTGAAATGGAATGAGTTTGTAGTCAAGCTGTGTGTAGATTCCCTGTGTGGTTGTAAAATGTGGTGTTAGCACACTTGAGCGTCACAATGATTTATGCTATATGCAGTCACATGCCAAAGACGTCTTCCACTTTTTGGAAGAAGATCACATATATTCTAAGTCTGAAAAGGCTTACTCGCATGAAACATCTGTGATTTCATGTGGTAGTTGATTATTTTGTGATTCATATTTGAGGAGGAAGTGAGCTGCACCTTGTGAATAGCTTTTGGGAAAACATACCAAAGTGCAATAAAAATAGATCTATGTTGAGATGACTGGGGTTGGAATTTCATACAAGAAGTGAATGAATGAATCCAGGGGGTATTAAGGATATACTTGCAACAATTTCCCCAGAAGACATATTCATGAGTGCTCCCCCATTAAGAGGGAAAAATAAAAAAAAGAATGACTCTGATTCCAGTTGTAACATTAAGGAACAGAAACATTCATTTAGGTAGATTGGAACTCTTCCAGATTTTAAGCTAATTTCATTCCAAATGCATTATGGTGCAGTTAGGGAAGATTAGTTCCCATTCATTAAGAAAATATCAAAAGACTCAGTTGTGCTTCGTTTTTTCATTCAGAATCTTACCTTTTCTAATTTCTGTACTCCCATAATATTTGGTACAATATTGAAGTCATTCCCTAGAACTGGTCCCGCTCCTATATTTGACACCTCAGATTCAACACAATATACTAGCCTTTTAGTGGCTCCCCCGTTAATGTCCTTTGAGGAGGTTGAGATGAAAAACCCAAGACATTTTACAATAACTCTGAAGCGGCTGCTTAAGCCTCTGCTTGAAAACATTGCATTTACATTTTGTCTTTTAGCAGATACTCTTGTCCACAGCCTGTTCAGGACCTCTGTCCCAGAGTCTGGTGACAGTGTCGTTGGAATTGCAGTAAGTCTGCTCTGAGCACAGTTACAGCAGTGTAATTTTGATGTTCGATGCCAACTTCACTATTATCTTTTTAAATCTTGGGGCTAGAAATGTTTTATTCTGAAGGAAACTTAAATCCCTAAAAGCTTACGCAGTTGTCTCACCTCTCCAAGGTAGTGCTCAGTTTTGTTCTCCTGGAGACAGTCCAAAAAGGAGACGCTTGCAGTCTTCACACTGGTGTTTTAATAGGACTGGATGTCAGCCTGCTTTCCTGATTTACTCAGAGGGGGAGAGGGATGCTGGACATACTGTGACTCAGAGATAAAGCCACTGATAAGAGATGGCTGATGTAGCAAAACTTTGGGGGAGGGGGAGTGTGGTTGAAATATATCTGTGTATGTTTTAGATTTGTGTATCTGTGTATGTTTTAAAGCATGTGTGTATGTGTCTGGTGCAATATGAATAATGTCTGCATGTCTGCGCCTATTTGAAAGAGTGTGTGACCTATCCTCTCAAGACATCTGCTGTAACTAGATGAAACAGAGAAATAAGATTGAGTCTGAGGTCCGCAGGGCCGATTTACAAAATGGACACGATAATTATCTGAATGGTCATCCTTCAATATCAGTGCAGGCCTTTAAATATTTCTCTAAAAGAAACATGAACTTTCATGTGATGGATAGAGACTACCTTCATCGAATGTCGGATTTTTGTGGATGGTCGGTTTCTGCTCTAATTCTATCTGCAGCTTAGACAGATACTTGAAAACCTTGTCCCCAAATAACATCTGAGAAATAACTGATTCCCTTGTTTGTCTTTTTCTGAATTGCGACTAGAACAGGATTGACGTAGGCTGTTCAGTTCTTATTCATGTACCAAGTTATTTTAAAACCTACATTTACCTTTGGAGGTTTTTGTACTACAAATAGAAACAGTTGGAAGATGCATTGACACTGGCTGAGAGTCTGAGAGACGGACATAGTCCGACTTACAATAGCTATAACCAACCCCCCCACACACATACACACACACCTGTGTTCCAAGCTCAAGGCCTTAAATGTATTTGTCGGGTGATTCACTTTTCAAGTGATTTTTAAAAATAAAAATTTAAAAATACACCCTGCATGCTTAATTGTATCCCCAAAGCATTCCTCAGATAAGTATATTATTGTTTTTTACATAAAACATGATTAGTCACACAGGTTGAAGTGGCTTGGTACTGGGCATTGGCTCTTGTGGTGACATAGTCTGCATGAAATGTTGCAAATATTAGCAGCTCTGCAAGGGGAATAAAATGACAAATGATATTTTTTTTTACAACATGTGGGTGCAATGACTCTATATGTTATAACAAGTTTGGAGTTAAATGTAAAATAATACTCATTCAAAATGATAAAAAAATAAAATCCATGGGTTGACTGAATAAATAACTACTTGCATTCAATATTGGACTGCTGTCTCATAATGCAGCTAATTGCTAACAAATATTCTCAATATAATGTCACTGTATATCAATTTCATTTGTATTGCAATGACAGGAAAGTTTCTGAGCTCAGAGAGAAATAAAGCTGTGGATACTTTTATCTAAACCGTGAAGACAAGTTTTCTTTTACTGACATACGTGGGACCTAGATAACACATTTAAAACACGCAGGTGATAGCAGGTTGGGGAGGAAATATCACTATTGATGATTACCAAGCCTAACATTAGCTGCAGCAATAAATAACATGTTATATGTCAGCTTAGTTAGCACTTGCTGGCTACTTAGCCACAGGTTGAGTAATGACAGTTAGTTAGCAGCAGCAGCAGTATGTGGGTAGTGAAATACTTTCCTTAAAACTACTACTCTCTTCTGTAATCATTGCGGTTTTATGGTTGCTCACACTAATCATTGTGCAGTGCTCTTAGGGGGGTATTCTCCCATGCGCAAGTCAAAAAAGTGCGCAGCTACGCACTTTTCAGCCTACGAGTATTCTCCCCTTGTCTTAAGTCTACGATTTGCACACCATGAAGGCAGTTATGCACTTTGGGTGGAGCAAACCCTGGGCGTTTCTTATGTAAACACCAATTATGCATATTCTGCCCTTGACTTACACGCTTTTCAGCTATGCGCTTCTGAGGGCTGTAGTAAGTCAAGCACCACTACATGGCGAAACACCATATTGCCTTTTAAGTCGATGGTAGGCCTACTTTTAACATTATTATACATGTACAAATGAAGTTCAAAATTTACAATATTTGTGTGTCATTATTTTTAAACTACAATAACATTTCTTGTAACCCTATATTACATTGTTAAACAGAAAAAAAACGTTTTACATCACATGGTGTTGTGAACAAGCCTGGCAAATAATTAGTCCAATTAGAATAAAACAGAAATATCAGTTAAGATGAGTATAAATAGCAGAGTGTTACCCATTCATTAATCAATTTAGCTAATGTTTTTTAGTCATTAGTAGTCATGATGAGTGATTACTAATGAATTTTTAACAATATGCTATTTAGCATGAGTTCAAGCGTGGACATTGGAACATGCATTTTGTTGCACCTTTTCCTCAATAGTGCATTTTTATTAACCCTTTCGCACGCACGGTCACACCGGTTTAGTGCCATTTAGTGCGTATGCTAAAACCGGTGCGATTAGAAAACTAGATTGGAAAAATTCTAGCTAATTTTAGCTTTGATGAAACAGCGATTTAACATTTAAAAGTATAGCAAATGCTAACTGAAAAACTATGAGAAGCTTAATAACGCTAATGAAAACATAATGAACCATGTAACGTAAGACGCACGCTACATAGCATAAAAAATAAGTTACGTGCGAAAGGATGAATGAATCTCCACACATCAAACATGTCTTTATACATAGGCCCAGCACTTGTGTCGTTTGGTATATTTACTTTATTTTTGGGTTTATGTCATACATAGAAACAAATGCTTTCCTTTGAGGCGATTCCTAATATAGCTCTCCCATTGCGTTTATTTTCAACATCAGAGTCTTGTTTATGGTTTGCATGGATTTCAATGACATTCACATGGTAAATGCGAAAGTCCACGTTCCACGTTTTCCCGACAGCCAAAATAAACAAGGTTGTGACTCAGTCTACTTCTATTTTAAATAAATCACGCCTCTTTCATGAGCCCGTCTTCATTCTGAAGTAAAGCAGCGTGGGCGTGATCGGAGTGCGTAGGGGAGAATACATGTAAATGAAATGCGTGTAACTGGAGGCACGCAAAAAAGGACTTTCGCGCGAATGGGAGAATTCCCCCCTTAAAAACTCTGTAATTATACATTACGATTGCAATAAGACTTCTTTTGTGGTTTACCACTCAGGTAACAACAGATTTATTGAAGTTCCAAACAGTGATTCAGGAGGAGAATTTTCAGACAATTCATACACAATCAACCAAATTTAGACAAACCTTTCCCATCCATGACTATAAAAATCTCACATTGCACTGTGGCTAGGTGCAATCTCTTCATCGGACTCCAAGCCAAAGAAAAGTACTGCTGAAATAACATATATCATATATGCAACCTTCACACTTTGATGGACATTCATATGTACTGAATTACATTTTAAATGTATTATCTCTTTATTGAAGTTTACTATAAAATGGATAGCATTTTGTTGAAAGGGGTAATGTAGATATTCCAGTTTTACTGCAAAGTTACACCAATCTGTGAAGCATAATATCTGGCACTTACGGGCTAGTATGGTTACAAAAGTCATATAAATTCTTATTGTCATGAAAACCACTATGGTTCAGCTGTTTTTCTCACTGGTTGTTGACACCTGCTTACAGTATTTGCTTAGCAGCAGCCCTGAGGGTAACCCGAGGGGCTGACAAAGCTTAGTTACAATTTTAGCACTTTCAAAGTCTGGACAAGAGCATCTGCTAAAAGATAAAATGTAAATGTAATGTTTCCAATCTTATACATTCTGCACATCCCCCCAATTTAGAGAGAGGGATTCTGAGTCATAATGTGAGGTTCAGCTGCAGATTCTGGTATTCAAGCTGACAACTCTGAGATGTTGAGCAGGCTGCTCAAACCACCATTCCACATTGCTGCTAGGCCTGTTGTATACACTTACTGTGATCGGTTGCATCTGCACAAACACCATTCAGCCAAGAACTCAGTGCGTTCCTTTTGTAAGTTACCAGCATATCTGCCAGACAACCCTCCGCCTCATACAGATCTGATGGGGGTGGGTACAAACAACATGCAATCACTAAGTGCTTTCCCATCTGGCTGTTCATTGGTCAGTGATGATGGACGATGCTATTTCCAATGCAAATTAAACGGGAAAGTTTTCCAATTAGAGAACTTGCCATTTTTGCTCCCACAGTAAATCACAAAAGCCAATAAGGATAAGCATGAGACCAAGAATAGCACACACTGTGCCTCACCCCACACCCCATTAGTAATCAATTCACAGCTTCCTCTACAGATGCAATTCAGAAATTCAGAAGTCTGCAAATTAAACTGATAAACCTCAAGGATAGGAATGAAAATTAAAGCATCCAAATGAAAAATATGAAAATTCAAAATATGAAAAGAGACAAACCCCAAAGGACATTATTAGTTTTTGTTTAAATCATAAATGAATTTATTCAGTGTTCTCAGCTCCTTGCATGATACCATGCAACTAGTGCGTGAATGAGGGGAAATGAGCCACACCTACGCTTATTTTGGCTTTTTATCACTGACAACACCTACCAAATATGCCCTTATTTGTAGGAACGTCAGATGTGCATCTTTTTAATGTACAATTAGTGTGAAAATGTTTCCTCTCTGTGTAATGTTAAAACTGGCATGAACCAAATTAAATGTTAAAATCTTTAAAAAGGTATAATTCCAGCCACTTGGATAGAGAACAAAAGGTGGCCTCACATGGACAATGTTTTATACCTTAATTGTATAATTTTAATTACAATGCTTTATAAGATAAAGTATACATGATAGACCAGTTCTTGCTGCTACTGACCCACACATACTGTGCTACCTTTGTGAGTTCTGTGCATCTGACACTGATTCAGAGGACAGGAGAGATCCAAGGGCAACATGCAGTCTAATCAATACATTTGTCTTTGAATCTGACAAGTGAATCATAGTTTGAAATGGTATACCATGTCCACTTATGAAACATAAGAGCAGTGAATAAACAGGCTAGTTTTATGTTTTAAGTGTATCTGTTAGAAGCTGGGGAGTGCTATTTACACATCAACAAGTTTACAAAGTCCCAATTACAACCTGCAAATCTGTTCCATCCCAGCCTGTGGAAGTATGCATGTTTTCTCTTAATTTTTCTTCTGCCTGCCATATCCTCTCACTCCGGGCTTCCACACAATTCCTCTGCTTGTCTGTTTGTCTTCTGTCCTATTTTAGATGTGACACGGCGGTGTCTGTTTGTTCCTTTTACCAGTAAAAGTAAATCTGTAGCTAGTATATCCTCCACTTCCTTGCCCTGACAGGCTGCTCACTGCTATGCATGGGATGTTGTTTGTGCTCACCTTTGAAGCATGATGGTCTCTGCTCTGCTTATATCGAAACCCAAACCTCTCCACTCCTTACCGTGTTCTGCTGTTTGATGTGGGTGTAGGGGTACTTTGGATGAGTCCGATGAAGGGACCAGACCTGCCCCTGAGTCTGAGGTCGTTAACCCCCCATTTGGACATCATAAACAGGGAAAAAGGATGGAAATGGAGTGGGGGAAGGATGCTGTGTTTTAGATGTGACAGAGGTGTTTTATCTATGTGTAGTTAATAGCGCTGGGATTGTTTGAAAGTTCTCCTCCTGAACTTTCTTTTGGAACTCTAGTGAGACCATGGCTGTGATGGTGAGCTCGGTGTGGGGAGAAAGGCAGGGCATAGCACTGAACCACTGGGAAGTAAGCACAGACAATTGCTGCTTCACGATGATTTGTGAAGATACACATTTACAACATTTTTTTAAAAATCCACCATTAATTGTTTTACCATTGGATGTAATTTCTCCAGCTTCATTTACTACTTCTCATAATTTTCAGATGATGGTGTTTTTTGGTAGTTCAGTGTTCTCAAGTTTGCCACTTATGTGTTGTGAATATTTATTTCAGAAACTATAAGTTCAACTTTTTCACTTACTAACGTATCCTTTTCTGCCCTGAGATCTAATCATACCTGACATCTCACCGTTCTGTGGTCACTTCCAACGTTTACTTCATTAAGTGTGATTACGTCACTGTGTCTGGCCTGTCAGTGAGGATAAAGTCAGTTCCATTTCTTTGCTTCGCTGTCTTCACTGTCAGGCTTATCTTACCATTATGTCTTATGTACCCAGTGCTGAGGTTCAGTGAATGCAATCCCCCGATAAACATACATTGCAAACATTTTTTCATAGCACAAGCCTCACAAAGCACCAGCTGAACAAATGTGAAATGGAGGAAGGGCACCCATCCCTACTGTCTTCTCTGCCCTTGAGGGACACCTGACAAGTTGCAGGGTGCTTAGAGCAGTGCCAGTGAAACCCACCCTACCCTGGTGGAACAAAGCCAACTTTGTTGCTGTGTTCCACTGCTACGGACTCCTGGTCATTGTCAGTGAATGACACGACTTGGATTTGAAACTGGGTCTGAGCTGTAGGAAACAGTCTGCCCACTGAAGGAGCACCTCAGCCAACTTAAACACTTGGAACCCCTGATGCCATTTTTCACAAAAGGCTGTGTAGCAAACATGTTTTAGTCATGTCATAGAATGGCCAGCCTTGCCCCATTGTGGAATCTGTTTCAGGAAAGCACGTTTAAGTTTTTGTTGTGACTTACTTATACTTTTCATTTGTAACTGATCTGAATATCATATTTTGCATTGAGGATTTAGCAGGAAGTCTCCTTTTTACAATGCTTTGAGCAACTTTGCTATTTAGTGCCACCCTTTTTACTCTAGAAATACAATATAAGCATCTTAAAGTACACTCCAGCTGCAAGTACACAGTTACAAGAATCTTATTATCATAGCAGTCAAGGGTGAACCAATAGCATGCATACATAATAGGGCACAGCAAAATAAACAATTTTACATTTTTCATCCATCCACTTGAAATTAATCAAGTGTGTCCTGTTTTATATTTGTCCACATTTTATGCTTTTTACATTTACATACAACAGATTTACTGCACAATTTCATAGATCTATGACCTCTATGCAAAAGTCATAATTAAGTAATTAATTTTTAATCCTTATTTTTAATCCCCATTTTGTAACCTTCACCCCCCTGTTGTCTCTCAAGAGCCACCCTTATCATCTCAGTGGAAACATAGCCAATGGCATTTATTTGAGCTCAAGACATTTATAAAAGAATAGATTGCAGTAATCCATAAAGACAATAAAACTGGTGACAATTCTGTCTGTCACAAACATTCGAGCAAAGCCCCACTTGCCATATCTGGAGACTGGACATGAATAAATCTGTCAATTATATTTTATTTGATGCCGTTCACAATGACATTGGCACTGAGTACCTATCAAGGATCAGAGCACAGGATGAATTCAGAGGACCAAGATTAAATAAAATGACAGACATCCTGTGTGTTGAATGTATTTTCACCTGCCAGAGGGAAGAGAGTTATTGGTTACAAACACTGTAGTAACTGGTTATTGGTTATTGTCAATATCTAATATGTGATTTAAGGGTGAAGAGTTTGGATCTGGGTTTACACTGACAGTCAGATTTATTTTTTCAAATACTGTATTAATCAATTTTAATTTTTCAAGGTCTCAAATTACCTGATAAAATTATAGACAATAAAGGCAAAAATATTTAAATCCGTTCTGATCTGACTGTACCTTGTGGTATTTTGCCTCTCCTGGTGCAATTTTCAAGCTAGAACAGAGGTCTCCCTTTTAGAAAGTGGCTCTTCAACAGTCTATTACTTTTCAAGTAAGTAAGTCATTGGAACCTCTCCATTGCCTACTTAGCACACAAGGGGGAAAACACACTGGAGAAAGCACACGGTGTTCAGATGCTAAAATGAAAAACCAAGGACCAAGTTACTTGAAAGGATAGAGGAAACATTGTACTTGTCCTGCACACACTGTGGCTTCTTAATATAACATATTTTATTCAACATTGTTTTAGGCATTTATTTCTGCCTTTACCTGGAGGTGGAGCCAAAAGGATGGACACCACAATAGGGTGATAATACACCTTAAGGTTGGCCATCCACTTTAATTTTAGGAAATATGTATATACGTCGGTACTTACCAACGTAAGAATTAGTCTGTGGGCTTTTAATTAACCTTACTTACGTTAAGGCTCAATTGTTGTTCACCTGGGGACACAGTGTGGTATAGTGATAAGGAACAGGGCTTGCAACCTAAAATTTACTGACTCAGGTGCAGCATTGCTGTTGTACCCTTTAGCAAGGCACTTAACTGAAATTTATAAAATATCCAGTTGTAAAAATAAATATCCAGTTGTATAAATGGATAACGCGTAAAAATGTTAGCTATGTATGTCCCTCTGCATCTGTCAACCATAATGGAAGGATCTGGTTTCAATTCACCTGTTTTTATAGAGGCATGGATCATATTTTGCTAGTTTGCGCACCTCTCCTGGTTTTGCCTTTTGAGCTCTTTTCATGGGAGTGGGATTTGAATGGACACAATTGTGCCGTGTCAGTAACATGCTGCATTTCCACAAAGATTAATGAGAATGGGCTCTATAGCACAGACCTGGCTTCAGCACTTTGGCTATCCTCACCATGGAACTACAACAATAAGCAGAAAATGCTTTCCCACCAGCAATAGAAGAAGACTCCATTAGTAGGTGAGATGTGCCCATGCCATAATCAATTAAACTCCAGGGAAACAGTTTCTGTTTTGAGAAACATGAGCCACATACAGTACAGTTATAGCCCTCGTAGCATTCGGCACTTCACTCCTCAGTGTGTGTTTCATCATACCAATTCACCATCAATGTCAAGTGAACCAAGAGCCCAGGGACATGCATGAGCACGTTTGGCATATAGCATAGTATTGATTGGCTGTGTGTGGTTTAGTGGCCTCATAGCTAGAGTGTCATTCCCACACCAGAGGGTTGTGGGTTCATTCCAAGCAAATACTTCTCAGGTTGTGCCTGATGTTTGGTGTATGGTATTATAGTGACAGGTTAGGCTAATAGTCCTGTGGAAGACTAGTGTCCTTTGAAATCTAAATATTAATCCTCAAAGAATCATGAAAAAGGTTAGACTGTCTGAGCAAATCAGTTTCAAACATGTCGCCTATCTGTGAATATAACTTTATTCCTCTCTTTTCAAGAACATATTCTACATGTTGTTTCATGCTGATCCTACTCCTACTGATTAACATGGAAGTATGCTGTGTTTGACAACTGCTGAACTCATAGTGTGTCTGTGTTTTTCAAACTGCAGTTAAATTTTTTGGATTATGTTTTGTCCTCTGTTTATCCTCCAAATAGCAAGAACATGTCTTTTTCCCATGGAAACAATCCAGGCAATGTGACTCATGTGAAAAGGTTCTGAACTGAGATGAGAAAGAAAAGACCATTTACACTGAGTTTTACACTTTTGCAAAAAACAATGAACAGAAGAGTACATTTACAAACACATTTGTTTAGATAAATTGCTTTAGATGTTATACACCTGTTTCTACAGTATGATGTCATATAAACAGTAGAACAAGTAGCTACCTAAGATTAACATACTGTAAGATTGACTGAGTAAAGGAGGAGGAAAGGTGGAGGAAAAGTGAACTGGCTTAATGACCTGTAAGTGTAGTTTTGCTGTAGTGAAGTCTAGCAGAGCTTGAATCACCATGACCATGAAAAATTTAAATTGTGATGGGCAGAAATGGGGGGTGGGGTGGTGTGGGCTTGACATTAACAAAGTGAGCTTAGATATTTTAAAGTGACATTTACACAGCAAGGCTACTTGAAATTTAAAATTTCATCACTGAATAAT
Organism: Megalops atlanticus; assembly: GCA_019176425.1. Taxonomy (NCBI): domain Eukaryota; kingdom Metazoa; phylum Chordata; class Actinopteri; order Elopiformes; family Megalopidae; genus Megalops; species Megalops atlanticus. The sequence goes on from CM032882.1 coordinate 19,971,323, forward strand.
GGCTGCCTGGGAAAGGAGTGGGGAGAGTATAATCCTTAACTCACTTGAATGTCATTTTTAAGGACTTTAATCTGATTTGCCAAATTTGTCTTAGAGAAAGAATAATGATAGTTGCAGGCCCTAACATCATCATGTTTCATCCTACTTCAATAATTTTACTGCAACTTGCAAGGGTAATGGGAAATGTCTCGTGCACTTTGTGTGTGCATGTGTGTGTGTGCGCTGTAGGGGGGGATTTATTGATTGAGTAGAGGTAATTACATGGATAATGAAAACGTTCAGACAGAGAGGGAGAAGGAAAGCGAGAGACGTAAAAGCCTCCTTTATTTAGACAAAATAACAATACAGCTCAACATAAATTTCCATTCATCGATTAAGAAAAGGCAACAAAGAAAAAGAAAAGGGCAGTGAAAATTAAATGGAAGCCCAAAAGAAATAAAAAAATACAAGAACAAAAATTAAAAACAAAACAAAAAATCCATTAATGCCACATACCTCCAGGTGTCCACCTTCATGCTCAAAGAGTTTTTTAGCATTTTGTACTTTATGCAACATTTATGAACAAATCAAAATTAATTTGCAACAGAGAAAAGGAAAACACACTTGTATTCGCTAAGAATGCACAGAAGAAAGAGGCACATCTCTCCACATCTTTAGAAAAATATTAAATGAACCTTTAAATTAATTCCCCCAGTTGTATTTTTAATGGGGACTAGTGGTTGCTAATGTACTTCTGGGCTTATAGGCTTCCAAGCTCCAAGCCACATATTAAGAATTTATTTATATAAAAAGGCTATCAATGCATGTGTTTTAGTCATTATGAATTTGTCTCATTATGACCTAATGTGCATAAACTGGAGGGAATAGTGTCACAACTGACAATTTAAGAGAAATTCAAACGCATATATATATAACATATGGAATTTGGGTATGTTACCTAATTTGTTCACACAGAAAATCTCATTAACTCATAAATCTTAAAACTAGTTATAATTCACCTGCATAAGGTGTCATCCTATTGTGGAGCCTCTCCAATGACATTTCAAACAAATCATGCATCTTGAAAAATGCAAAATTTGAAGGTCATACAATTAACAGAACTGGGAAAATAACTTTAAACAAAATTGACATGTATTTTCACTATACAATGTAGCCACCATGGCATATGACCTGGCCAATTACTAATTAATGACAGTGATAGAACCAAAGAAATCGCTTTAAGAACATTATCTTTACCATATTCATTATCCTCACCATACACAAGATGGCTGGAAAATGAAATGACATGTGTGACACTTATACAGACTATAACCAATTTTGTTCCAAATTCTTGCACAATCAAATGTTGACATGACATACAGTATGTGTGCAAGAAAAGCATGCAATGCCTCTGTCCTTGGATCAGGAGTAATATGCATGTGTCTAGAAAGTTGTTGCAGTCTATACTGGGTGCGAACTTAGAGTACACTTTTTCCCCCCTTCCAACAAATTCATGCAAATTTGAGATGGCTCTGATATAGTTTTGGCACCCAGGGAAAAAGGGGAAAAAAACAATGGTCAAGAACAATGAGCAATTGTTGACCCTCATTTAGAAAGATGCAATTTCCACCTACAAACACATTTTTATTTTGTCCTTTTCAATAGCATTATCATAGGGTGCTTTGCAAAGTGCATCACAGAGCGATCACAGGAAATCAAATACTATGGCACAGTAGTCAGATGGAGGGTAGAATTTCCTCTCTTCTCATCCCCTGTCTTCTCTTCTCCTCACTTGGATACGGAGAATTCTTTCATGTTTCTCCTCAGAAGTGATCTTCAGAAGCCCGCTACACTCACCGCCCCCAACACCAGGACCTTAATCTTTGAAATGGGGCACTAAAGTTGGCATCATGTGAAGTAGCTCTGACAAAGAAGCTTTTGCAGATGCTCTGTGTGTTTCCACCTCTTAGTTCCACTGCAGAAAGGGGAGGTCAGAATCTCAACAGGGTTGTAATTAGATAGTAATGGCAACTAAAGCCACTGGAGCAGTGATTCAGATGACAAATGTTAGGAATTCTAACGAGAATTACTTTAGAGATGATTTTACTTGACTTTACTTTTTCAGGTGCGCATCCCATGCAATGCAGTGATGGTGGCATTATACTGGCATCAAATTATTTACACAATAAATTGTGTAAACCAATGAAATATCCTCTTCTTCAATAATTACATATTTTCTTATCCTTCAGATGCTATATCAAGTTTCCAATACAGCAGTATACCTCCTGATCACTTCTGTGTACACAGGTTAGCCTATTCAAACATCTAACGCCTCTGAATAATATTCTTTACAGCTGTAATTATTCATGAATATATTTTATATTAGCTTATGTTTAATATTCTGTTGTCATATTGCATATCTGCTGTACATATTGTGATAGGTTTTTCTCTTCACCCTTCAATGTCTTTTTTCATGTGGCCTCTTGACTTTGCCAAATAATGAGCTGGTCATTGTGTTTTGGAGTTTGTGTTGCAAATTGTAACCATGTGGTTACTGAGAAGATACCAGCTTTATCTAAATAGTGGCAATGATTTGGTTGTTAACCATAAGTTCATTGAGTTGACACTCAACTCACATTTTTTGTTTTGCACCCATTAGTTAAGTAAATCCTGCCCTCAGTTTTACACATGTGAGATTGACTTGGCTTACATCTACTCCTAAGTACAAATTTTTGGTTTGAGACCATTCTTTAAAATACACTCAGAATTTTTATAGATATTAGCTGAAGTTTCAACAGAAGATGTTTTAGTAAGGTACTGTATAATAATTCATACAATCAAGTCACACTGAAGTACCTACAATGACAAGTATTATATTAATGCAATATAACTGAATGCCAAGGCAACAATTATCCAGAACAAAAAAGAACAGAAAGAGTTACGTATTTTGACTGGTGGAAAGATTTCTGATTGGTGGATTGGTGGATTTTATTGGTGGAAAGGTTAATAGTGAGTTATGTGAGGTGGTACCAGAGGATTAATCAGTTGCCTTTGTATTTTTTGAGCGTGTTAAAATTGTCAGTTTGGAACAGATCTGGCTGGATGAATGAAACCATTGAAGTGCTGTGCCATCAAGAGGCTTGTCATCGATTCATGTTGACAGATCAGTTCCTGTTTCACCTTTCCAGTGCTCTGCTCCTAAGGGGAATCGAGGTGCTGTGTTGTTTCGCTAAGTGACAGCCCTTGTCTCACAGCTGCTGCTAAATCGCTTCAAGAAAAAAAAAAAAGCCTCACACACTCTACTTGTAACGTCAGTCGTAAATAACAGCCCACATATCGTCTTGTCTCCACATTGCCCCATCCCCCTGTACAAATTAACTAATTAATTTTTTATATAAAGTAACAGTTTTTGAAAGGGAGGTTAAAACTCTAGGAAACCTTTTTTTAACAAAGTTTATTACAAAATTAAAACAAGGCACCTCGATGTTTGCCTTGAGGGCAGACAGATTTGATGTTGGTTTGTGGTTCATATCTCTCCTAATCTAATCCCTTGCCACACTGTTCCCATTTCCACCATGAGTGAAGAGTATTTTCTGCATGGCTGCACTGGGTACATTTGGGTCGAGCTGCAGGGTGTTGGCCTGAGGCACATGCAGCAATGTTCTAGTCAACAATTCACGTGCAAACACTTTCAATGTCTTCAATTTCAGAACATGCTGGGAATGTAATATAAATAGAGAACCCACTGTGTTTTTTGAGGGAAAGGGAATTGGAGGTAGCATTGCTTTTAGTTATGAGTATTAGTGAAGCAAATTGACCTCTGGCCTCGTGGCAGAAGAACATGAGGAAACACACATATATGTAATATGTCCACATGAGCTGTTTCAAAACAAAGTAATAGCATTGTCACAGGTCACATGCAACAAGCACAGTTTCTCATGTGGGCATACAAGTGATCTTTCTACATGATTAGCAGACCTAATTTATATCTATTTTAAACATTTGTAGTGTGAATCTAACATGCATCAAAGTTCTATGAACTAGGTACCTGTATGAGTTGTAATTCCACTGTTCCCCAGTGGATCCTGTAAAGCTCTAGGGACTATACAGTAAATGGGGATTAAATGAAGAAGCTGGGGTGGCTATTATCTCTCTGATTTTATCTTCTAGCCTATCATTCCAGCACGGCATGAAGAGGGATGACTTGTATCAGAGAGATTTTCCATGTACTGTATCTTGCACTTGAGCTGAATGAGCAGCCATAAGGGATTGCTTAATGCATGGAGTCTCGTCTCTGTTGCTGTATCAGCCAGCAGAGCTCAGTTGTGAGAGCGTTTTGATCTCCCGCAATATAAGGTAGGGGCAGGGGACTATGGATTGCTTTACTTCCATTTGGAAACAGAAAGTAATCATCAGAGTCCACACTGTGCTCTCGGATTTATGTGCTCTTATTTATAACCATCTGCAAGTGTGCACTAAGGAAAGAAACCAGAAACCAATATCTGTACACTTTCCATCACTACAAAACATTTTGGAAAATGTGAAGCCTTAAGCCTTGTAAATTGAACAGGATTGAGGTATCTATAGAGGAGGTAAAGAATATTCACCCTCTTGCATCAGACTGCACAATTGCTCACAGTCAGCTGCTGCTACCTTTTTAGGGTGCAAAACCACCCAGAACTGAACATCTGTCTGTATTTCTTTCACCCCCCTTTGTAATGGTCTATTTTCAGGATATTGTCCATTTGAGTTGTATACAGTGGGGAGCAGTATGTTTAGTGTTTAATGTGGCATGCAGTCACAAAATTGATTAGACATACGCTGGGGTAGAGATACTTGAAACCCAGTTCACTCAGTGAGAAAAACAAATGCTGAGAGCATGTCTTCAGCTCACAGGAGAAATTTTATTTATGTCTACTCAGATTTTAGATTTTTTTTTTAGAAAGTATTATTTTGGTGCTCCAACCTTCTCTGATTTCATTAAAGTCCAAAGATACACTACACTCTGCCCATAACATCTGTCCAAGGCAATTTGATTAATCTAACATGCAGGGGCGGTTTGTTCCTTAGGGTGATCAGGCGACGCACCACCAAAGGGGGAAAGGGAGGGAATTTTTCTATCACATTCTACCACAGTGTTACGCTAGCTGTGACTGTTCTAGACAGTTTGTCCTGCCTCTGAATATCATAGTCCAATCAGCGTCAAGTCGTGTTCCGTGGAGTACCGCCCCTTTTGGGCAATTTCAGTCTGGTTGAAAATTGCCCAGATTGCTCTGATAGACTCTCATGTTAAGGAAATTTTTTTCAAACTGCAGGCACTGCAATGCAATCTGTATGGGTTCTGGGTGGGCTTGCACTAACGTGCTTTCCTCATACATAACCTGGTGTAGGGATCTCTGGGGCAGCCAGCAATCTTGTCACATCCAAGGTAAACATGGCTAATGTTACCTCAACTCAGAGCAACTCGATCGTGTCATTAAGAGAAATACCGTTCAGTCGTCGTAGTAATCATGATAAATTTGCAACTAAAGAATTATGACCACCCAGACCAAATTTAAACATCAAGCAAGTGTCTACAAAGGGGGGGAAATCGTATAACTGGGGATTTTCACAGAGCTGGTGTGAGCGGAAAATGTGGCTAGCAGGCTGCGAAGTAGCTAACGCTTTGTTTGCAATGTGACAATGTCAAGTTAGCTAGGTGACTAATTTGCACAATGCAATGTGACAATGTCTAGTTAGCTAGCTGTTAATTTACCCATTGAACAGGTCACCTTAGCCATCATCGCAACAATTGCCCCCCTGAGAGATTTGGCAGGAGCCGCCACTGCTAACATGTTGATTACTGAAAGCAGTTTCCATGTTTTTCCTAAAATTTAATTTAAAAACATCCCAAATGATTCATAAATACTGTAGAACAAAATGCATTTCAATGCATTGCTTTTAAGGCAAGCCTTTCTACACAAAATAAAAGGAACACTGGATTCGCATTCATTATTTGAAAGCCATCATGCAAATTGTTAGCACTGTGAAGTCTGCAATGCCATAGTGCAGTGAATGTCCCTGACTGAGTTGAAAAATAAAATAATGTGACTCATGCTCATTTTTGAGTGTCTCTATGATGCTTGCCACTTTGTAGACTACCAAGGTGTCTTTCTGTATCACATGTATTTTCCTTCATTCTTTAAAATGATCATGATGTTCTTTAAGAATCTATGAAGTTATACACTCTGGAATACCTAATTTCACAGCTGCATCTCTTTGGTAGGATTCATATCTATTGTAAGGCTAAAGAAAGAAGCATTTTGCAAGCTGTAGGTTTTTTGCAAGCTTCTTTTTTCGTGCCTTGTGGAGTGGCATCCAGGCATCTAGCCAAACAAAACAAGCTTGTAGCTACACAAATCAAGGCACTTAATGGCAAAACTTTTTTCATGAATTATTTTAACTGTTAGGTGCTTCAGCAAGTAGCACAAGATAAAAATTCAAAGAATAATGTATTCAAATTCTAAACCTTTTTGTAAGTATGCCATTAAATGTGTCTGAGAATGTGTCATATCACAAGTGAGCAAGCCCCAAACCGATTCTTATAAGCGAACTGCTTAAGTATTTAAATAGTGGTAGTGTAGGAATGATTCTGTCCCAGTGGTTTTGATCACTGTATACTTTTGAATCTTATATCAGAATTTCTTATGAGCTAAATTCACTGCATAACATTACAATGTCTCTCAGACATGCATAGTCAGATTCTTCAGTTTTTATTTATTGTAATAATGTAACATGTACAAAATAATAATGTAATAACAATAATATATAATAATAATAACAATACTACTGCTACTACTAATTATTATTACATACAGATAAGGTATTTGTTGCATGTAACAACTGCATTCCCTTGTTAATTAAAATTCAGTTTAGCGTGATTGCCCCAGCCTTAAGGTGGCAAAATATGGATTAACATAAATGATGGTTGCAGATACAGTATATGACCTGCCATCCAGGAAGATAGTAACAGGATCAACAGTGTATGCAATTTTGTCTTGAGTCATGAATGACAGCATTAAAGCTGTATAGATAGAGGACAGACAAGTGGTTTGACTGATAAACGCTATGATAAACCTTGTTATTGTCTGTCTGCATAGCGGGCAAGCCCTGCACAAGACAGTTAAACAGTGCTATGCCTTCAGGAAATGGGTGCCTAGATACAGTGAAGATGCCAGTTTATGACAAATGTTACTTTATGTCAGCTCTCAAGAATGAAATTCATCATTCTGAATGAGACTGGGCACATGTAGGCTTTACATGATCATAAGTTTAAGAAAACTGAGGGAGCTGACAGTAAGCAGAAAACTTTCACAAAACTATGAAAATGCCACAATGGTGGTAAAGGAAGCTTAAGTCCACTGCAGACTTATACTCATCAACTTCTTTCTCTGGGCTTCTCCTCTTATTAGCACTACTGCCAAAGAGCTATGTACTATTCACCTTTTGTACTCATCCTGGCAGGACTACAAGCTCTTTGAGTTTAAGGTAACATGCAGGCGCGATTGATGCAGGTGTCACCTCTGACAACCAACAACCCCAGCATACTCATTAGGCACTGGTAAAAGTCACATGACCCATGTGGTTGACAGCCAATTACTAAAGCACCAGGTGCTAATCTTGCTGCGGGCTGTTTGTTAAAGGTCACACACCACAATGCGGCTGTATGTGTGTTTGTGCGTATGTACGTTTCTTAGTGCGTGCACTGGTTATGAGAGTTCAACAACACTGTACATCTCATATTCAGAATCACCAGTCTGAAGAAGAAACATCATGAGATTAATATTATGATTTATTCATTTATATATGGTTACAAAAACCCTTTAGTTCAGTTTTTAGCAGCAAGTTACATAAACAGAGCATCGTGACAGGACCACCTTAAATGATACAAGCACATCACCAGTGTTACAGGCAAGCAACAGGAAAACAGATTACTGGAGGAAAAAAGGTTTCCATGAAGCAGCCCTACTATCTGAGCAATTGCACTATATTTACTAGTGTACTATGTGCACTGTAGGACAACATAGGCAACAAAAACTACTTGTACAATCACAGTAGTTGAGGGTAATGTTCCAAGATTATTACATTACATTCTACAACAGAAATAAAGCCAACAAAAACAACAATAGGAAATCCCAGGGATGTGAGTGCAGTTGTATCAATGACAACAGTGAAATTACAGTCACTAAACTTACTTAATATAAAGTGTAACCTATGTTGGCTTTAAGCTTGGTTTCCTCTGACCTACCTTAGCTGTATGCTTGCAGTTTCTATGCAACTCACTAAGGTACTTTATATTTTAACTGATGGTAGTGTTTTTTTTTTCTAGGACTGCCTTTACTCCCCTATATTTCATTTGTTTGGAAGTAAATGAGTTGAAAAAGCAATAAAAAGATACTGTAAGCAGTGATTATTTTAATTATGTATGCAGATTAATTACATGCATATCTATTGTGGAACATCAGAGGAAAAAATATGAATTGTGAACAAGATAATGAGAAAGAACTGAAAAATATTTTATCAATATGTTTTTGCACACAGGATTAATATGTCTTATCCTGCTTGATTTGCAGGGCTGTTGGCAAAATTAGTATCATATCTGGGGTTAGCTGACATACTGTTGGCCAATATCAGTTTTCTGTGGAAATAGGTTTCTGGCATACAGCTAACCTGGGTCAGTGGAAATAAGGCTTTGGATTAAATGTAATAGGGTATGCTTTAAGAGAAATCCCTCTAAACTAATGACATTGCCTAAAAGTGTAAAATGTACAAAGTGTGCTACAGACAACTCTAGAGAATGTATACCATCTGCTGCAGCCCCTGGATGTGTGTATGTTGGCAGACCCTAAATGCAGTAAAGCGTTAGTCAGTAAAGAGTTACCTGACATTTTACTTAAGTATGTTAGCTACATCTGTACAATATTTTTAAAAAATGATACATTCAGTTTATTTTTTTGACTGGAACATGGGACAAATTTTTTTTCAGCATATGTTGATGCAGATGAACCATTATAACCTTTATTCTCAGGACAAATTGATACAAGCAGGCCATAATAAATACGTATAATTTGAAATTGTACAGGAAATTGTTTCATATCCTAATCACATATGGAACAATTATAATGAAAAACTTGTATGTAATGAGATAATCATATTTTACAGAGTTCTTGTCCAAGGGAATTACAGAGCACTCAATCATTTTGCTTAACGCAAGCACACAATCATTTTAATCATACTTGCCGAAACCTCTAAATCTCACCATTGTCCATTACTGCTGTCTATTGTCCATTTGCTGACAGTTATTTTCAAACATTGCGATATTTTATGGCCTAATAGATGGGAACTGGTACACAAATTACAGACTTTCATTAAACAAGCAAATGATAATTGGTATTCATTTGTGACAGCAGAGACCATCTTCCACATAACTTAACCAGGGTACATTCACTTTGATAGGCCAGTAACAATGGAAACAACACTACAGTGGCTGTCACATCTATCAATGCTGTTCAGGAAAATTATAACTATATTGATGTATACTACATCTGTACATTACATACCTCCTGAACACATTCTCTGAGAAGATACTATCCACTTGCACATTTATAGTCATTTTAGGTTTATGTAAAATGAACTGTTCATCCTGTCTTCGCAACTATGTTTCTTCCTGGTCTCATGTAAACCAGGACTCTAATAAGTACCTGTGTATGGGCTCGCCCAGATTTTCTGATACTGCTTCTTAATAAACACCAAAAGAACACATTTAAGCACAATTTTACAATAGTTACTCTAGTTATATTTAAATTTTTATTGATTCACTGTTGTTGTTGGTGCATTGAAGTTAAATTTATATTTACTTTTGTTTACATTTATTTATTTATGTGAATTGATAAAAAGTAAATCCTGGCAAGTCTATATATTTAGGTGGAGTCTCACACAGTTTACCTGTGTATTTGGTTCCAAGGCAAAGTGCAGAAAAACGTGTTTCATATACATATATATATATATTCACAGAGTGCAGTCCATGTGTAACAATGACTGATAAAAGAATCGTCCACACATAATGATCAACAATAAAATTTTAACATTTTCCTGAAATAATTAGAATTAGCTTGTCAGAATAATCTGGGGCTTATTCACAACATACAGATATTCCACTGAGTGCAATGGAACGGAATAAGGAAAAAGCAGTTTGGCATTTGAATACAGTGAATCTCATAATCCACTTTAATTACCATGGCACCTAGCAAATCCAATAATTTGAGAAAGAGTTTTGGAATTTAACTAAGCAGTTATATGACAGTCGACATGGAAGAAAGAAACTAACACTGATAGTCTTTTTTATGATATTCTCCGAAAGACCATCTAAAGAGATGCATCTGAGGAAGTGTATTTGCCACAGTGTACACTGTGTAAGATTTTAAAAGGCAGAGAGAGCATGATGAGAAACCAATAAGAACAAAAACTAACACGAAGTGACAAGGCACCTATAATTGACTGAGCTGGTGCTCACCACACCAGACATGTTGGTGATCACCTAGTGACTGCGCCATGGCAGGCCTACACAGCAGCAGCTACCACAAAGACACTAATCCATTGAATGACATTATATCTGAAATATTTTAGCTGAGGACCTTGATTGCACCATGGCTTTGCAGCCTATGCAGTGCCACAGTTCATATGGTGACGCTCCAAAATAATTTATTTTCGTCATTATTTATTTTACTTGGTAAATATTTTCATCAAAATTTTGTACATTCCAACAATTTTGTTCAAAATTTTGAAAATTTAGTGAAATACATTTTTCAAATATATAAGGGAAAAATATTTAAAATAAAGTCCATTGTACCTATTCATTTATAATTCTGCTTTTTAGAATCAAGCCTTTGTCAGCGTTTAGGATTCTTGGTGGACTGCACAGTATGTGCCTTATTTTGTATTTTCAACAATTGAATGCATTCATTTAAAATAACAGGACTTTATGTTCAGTCTAAAGTTTGAATTCCAGCAGCAATTATCTGTACCATTTATTTTGTGGCATACGATAACCTAAAACCAAAACTGAAAAAACAACAATTTCAATACTTTTTTCTCAATTTTTTTGAGAAGAGTTTAGTAGTTTGGCAGATTGACATAAGACAATGGCACAATAGCAAACGTAAAGTTTTTACAGTTTTCACATTATTTGGCCTGAACCATTCATGTTATTCCAGATTTTTCTGTACTTTCACAGACAACTATTTTATTTTTAGATGAACATCTGCACTTAAACGAATGTAAATACATTTCACCAATAGCTAAAGTCAAAAACCTACCAAAACTCAGCAACTGACAACATACATGACCCTGACTCCTAACAAATGGCACATTTAAAATCCAAGAGGTGGTGCTCTTTCATACACGCACACAAGCAAGCACCCTCACCGACACACAAAAACCCATCCTTCTAAGCTCAGTTTGTCCCCAAATGATTAATGCAGCATGTGAATAGCTTCCTTCTATGGGGGAGATGAGAACAGGTGTACGCTGAAGCTGAGAGCTCTCATCGCTCTGTTTCTTCCTGTCCTTCTTAAGAGGGAACGGATGGCGTGAGTGGGCACTCTTTTAACACAGTTCATTATTTACTGTCTTTTGACTGTTGGTTATTTATGGCCTGGGAACATCTGCGTTCTTATGCCTGCTCTCGCTCACCACTTCCTTTTGTATTCCACATTGTGACACAGTCAATGTACAGTTTCTGGAATTTTGTAGGCTTTATTGTCATCCTTTTTTTTTAGTATCACTTTGATCACAGTGGGTTTTGTGAAGCAGGTTCTGTGTATTTTGCACCAACATGAGAAAGACCCTGTTGCCTCAGTACGAAAGGATGTTCTTGCAAAATTATTTCCTGGTTTTGTCCTGGTCAAGATGGCAAGATGTAAGCAGCATCAAAGGTAACAGTGGCCTTCTTGCACTACATTCTTTTTCTCCTGACTGACCTTTTCCCATTTCTTTCTTCATATGACAAAATGGGAGTTAATTCAAAGGTGACACACTCATAAAGACTCCAAGTTTACTTCTGCACTGTACCTGCAGCTCATTTGAGCAGCACTGTTCTCACACAGCACAAACTCTTCTATGTGATATCAACTTTTGTCCTGATGCTCTGACTGTTATGGAGTTTTATGCAATATATTCTTGTTGTCACAATTAGTTAATTGCATGTCTATGTGCATGTTGGCTGTCTTTAATGAGCTGTTGGAAAATGTGAAATAAATGTGAATAAGTAAGGGGGAGATACCGACATCATTATGTAGAACATGTGTATGTATGTCACTGTATTTAAACACTTGCAAAACTTTATATATCATTTCATGACAATCTGTGCTTTCATAATAAAAGTAGAATGGTATATTTGTCTGCAAAAGTAAAGCGACATGTATTAGTATTCACCCAAACACTCAGGCACACACACACCCACTACACCAATACACATGTCATTCAGACACAGTCCACTAGAAACTGATTCTGTTTGCATTCTGACATGGAATGTTTTGGGCGTGGCTGCCATTTTTTTTTTGTAGCTGCCCTTTCTTTCTGCTGGACACAGAGGGTGGATGAATCAGCCAACAATCAGCGGGTCAGTAAACTGTCTCCTTGATGATGTTGGTGGAGAAAGTGTGGTTACTGGAGATGCTATTGCAGTGCCTAGTCAGGACACGCTTTGGCTTCTTGCGGCGACAGGGCAGGAAGAAGTAGCGGAGCGTTGAGAAAAATACCTGCCGGTAGTTTGCCGAGACCAGGTTGTAGAGGACGGGGTTGATGGCGGAGCTGACGTAGAACAGCACGTTGGTCACCATGTAGAAGTAGTGGTAGAAGTCGTACAGGCTACTGCAGGGAGGGAGATAGGGGCAGAAGTCACTTCCCCTCATACTGGCACAGATGTCTGTTTTTTTTCCTCACTGTCCTAGCAGCAGTGTGGTTAAGACTTGATTGGTACAGTCATGAGTTCACCAGTGAATTCTGACACATCTGCACAACAAGTACTTCACCTTAACTGCATCAACAACAATCCAGCAGCACTGATGTAATCATGGCTCTATTTGCTGAGGGCTGATCCAGTCAACCTAAGAACACTTTTCATCTCTTCCCTATTGATATAAATGAGGCATAATTTTGAAGTAGTCATGGTAATGATCTGGTACAGCCTCTTCCCTAATAAGGGCAGATCAATCCCCACTCTGTCTCTTGCAATTCCATTGCAACATGGATGACGAGGAGAAACCTTTATCGAATAGAACCGTAGCTGCATCCTTAACCTCTGTTCTACAAAGGCAGGAATCAGACCGAGATTGACACTTGTGTCCTCAGGCCCTGAGATCACCTTGAGCACCACATTTGAGTCCCACACCAGCACTTTGACAGTTTTTGCTGGGCACAGGTGCCACACACTTCTGACAAGCTTGGAAACAATCAGGTATGCCCTTAGAAGTGACCCATCTGCTGCATCATGGCATACAAAAAGAATGGCTACCAATGCAATTAAAGTGCTGTGGGCATTTAGATGTCCACAGATGATTACAGGAACACAGCCTACAACCTACAAGAGTCAGGGTGCTCACCCACGTTCATCACACCTCACAGAAACCATTTACCAAAGTAGCTCTATGTCCTGGCAGTGTGTCTGTGGTTGAAGATCCTGGCAAATAGGGATCTCCCATAACTGGCCCAATAGTGGAGACAGCATGAGGGGTCATCACCTCCACCTGGGCCAAAATGAGGTGATGGACCTTAGCTGGACCCTGTCAAGTACCATCTGTACCTGGGTGAGAGAGGGGAATGTGTGCAACTGCACGTCTGGCTACTTTGGGGCATCAGAGCCAAGTGGATCCAGATGTTTAAACACTGAATACCACAGGAGACACTGAGCATTCTCTGCTTATTGGTACAAGACTGCCACTGCCTTACCAGATTCCAAACCTGATGGATCATGGCGGGCTGCAATCCCTTCCCACCCTGTGGCAGCAACCTGATGCATTAGTAAACTATCTGGCTGCTAAACTAGATAGCCTGCCATTATCGTGGGCAAGAATGGCAAGACTTGAAGTCCGAACTAGAGCTGTTCAAAGAAAAGTGGCAAAATTAAGGTTTTATTTGTTTGACCTTTAATTATTCAAATATCACTTCACTTTATTATTCAAGAAACAATAGTGCATGCCCTTGATCTCCTTGTTGTCTTTATCTGTAAAAAGCTTCAGTTGTGTTCTGTCTTGGTTAAAAAAAAAAAAAAATATATATATATATATATATATATATATATATATATATATATATATATATATATATATATATATATATATATATAGTGTTGCTGATTTCCTATTGAAGGACATTCTATCGCTCAGAGCTATTCTTGGAGCACATTCATTCATAACAGATAGAAGGATCCATTCATTTTGCACAAATAACAAGACTGTAGTTTTTATTTCACCATCCAATCTTTAAAAATAGGTGTAAAGCAGTAGAAGCAATGAAAACCTTGAAGACTTTTCTCTTTTCTCCCTTTAAAGAGTAGGACATGTACTGCACATCACCCCCCTCAGTTAGGGGTATGTATGATGGCAGACAGACACACATAGATTCATTGACGTTTACACTGTCAAACACTATCTGACCCTCAGTGCACTGCCTGTGTTAGAGCGTGAAAGTTCAGTTGTTCTACTGGTACGGTGAAATACTGGTGGCAACCTTGAATGAACTTTATGTGCAAGGGGTAGTGATGGGATCATGGTGTCTCTGAGATCTGCTCTGAGATACTGCCGGGGATGCCCTATGGCTGTAACAGCTTCCCAGAATGCATCTCTCAGAAAATGGCCCTGGATATAGGGGCAGCGAGAGCGTCCCTCTTAAGATGGAAACATTACGCATAATTGGGCGTTAGGAAGTTGACAAAGATTACATTTTTAGTTATGTAACATGACAATTTTTTCCCAAAAATGTACTGTGTGATAGTTTTGATTTCTCCTAAAGAGGGGGACGTTGCATTTAGATAATACAAAAAGCTGAATACTTAATGATGAGAAGAGTCCAATCAGCCCAACAAAGCCTGTCATTTTATTGATAATTTGGACTTACCACTGTATATCTTTTTTAAAAACATGCATTCAGTGTTTTGTGTGTCTGTTGAAGGTCCTACATTGCAGACATTTTTAGTCTTGTGAGCATGCAAATAAATAATTTGCATGCTCATATCACTAAAAATAATAATTTGTCTATGAAATAAATAATTTCCTCATGACAAAAACACTTTTGTGGCATGGAGATATTATAAATGCATCAATATCCCAGTGTTTTAGACACAGTTCATTGAATTCTGTATTTAACACATTATACCACAAAACTAATGGTTTCAACTAGTCTACTTCATTAAAACGCATGATAAAAGAAGCAATAAGACTGCATATTCAATCATTTTGCAACATGTTTGGACAGACCTGCATATCTGCACTTTGCTGACACTGATAGATGGTTGCAAATCTTAATTGAATTATGTATGTGTCTGTTTAAATGCATGCCTTGCCATGACACACGCCTCTGACTGATGGCCCTGACTAAGGGATGTGGCGGGAGGGGCCCCACAGAGGACTGTCCTTCATCAAACCCATATCGACTCACTCTGAGGGCTGACATCTTCCTCACTCCCTTGTGGAACATAACGTTTGTGTCTAGTGTGTGGTCTGCCTGAACAAAGAGGTTTACCATAAGACAGACAATGAAGCTAAGCGGAAAGTTTCACCAGACCTACCGTGGTCTTGGACCCAGACTCAGCATCCTACCACGGGACCTTCTCAAAGCCCGCCATTTACAAAGTTATCAGGGAGCGAGATTAATAATGGTTATGCATTGTCTGTACTATGAGATTAACACAGGAAGCTCCTGCTGTGATTTTTATTTCTGAATACAAGACAATTTTCATGACGTTACTTTATAACTTCCAAATGAGGCTATGTCTGTAACTCTTGAGTGACCTGATAGGTCGCTTGAGTTCCATTACTTACTCTGTCCACGTGGTGACGTAGCAGTACATGAGTCGCCTGGCATGATAAGGTAACCAGCACACCACAAAAGCAAAGATCACAGCACCTGCCAGGCAAAAGGGACAATCAAGATGGGAGAGGAAAAGTGAGAGGGGTAAAGGTAGTGAGAGAAAAGAGAGAGGAAGGGGGGAACAGTGTTAAAAGACCAGAGGCAGAACTACAGGAAGTAAATGCATACTCAGTCTGCTTTAGAGTAGTGCTAATTTATAAATGACAATCTAAGGAGAAGGAAAAGCAGGCAACTGAACTGTGTATTAGAAATCCCTGACTGGGAATTGTAGGCAGCTTTATTCATTTTATGAGTGCCTCTATTCCATTAAATATCAATATAAATAATTCCTGAGTAGATTTTATTGTCTGTCATTAAACACAGATTTTTCTACACAGGGCAAAGCATATATTGATTGAGTGCTTCCATGAAGGCTCTACAGAAAGCATGTCTTCTAAATCTTGATGTTGCATGTTGTTAATCAGTGTCTTTTAGACAGTGCTCTTTCAAAGCCACCCTTCAGGGCATGGTCACCTCTTGTTAGTGACACGGGAATTTTGATGTTGCAACTGTCTGTCTGAAGTGCGTTGCCAAAGGCTGATGCGTTAATGTGAGGTGTCCTTAGGACCCTTTCCCCCCATCTCCGAAGAGTTTGTCTGTAAGTAGCTTGTTGTTTTTCCTTCTTAGATGGATTTGATTGAGTGTTCCCTATTAATCACTGTAATGTACATGACACAGAAAATGAAATAACTTCTGTTCAAAGTCCTCTTATTGTTGCTTGATTACTGTTGAAAGATGCACTGCATTTGCCAGGCATGTGGACTAACAGCACTCATGCACACTCTCCACTCTCAGCAGCAGTCTGACATGGTTTTTAAGGAGATGTTTAAGGAGAAAAATATCCCTCCTCCTCTCCACTGGCATCTACTTCTGAACTGATCGGTTTTGGGCTGAACATTCCAATAACTGACAATAACTGTTGTGATCAACAAATGATAACAGTCTGTGAGTGTTCTGACTGCTGCAGGACTTGCCTTACACAGATGAGTTACTTGGAAGTGTAGCACTGTATGTAGCAGATGCATGCAGCAACAGCGCTCACACAGTGTTGGTGGAAGTTGAGACAGAATCGCTTTGCTGCTGTTGCCTGAGAGCAACACACTTTGCCAGAAGATTCTTCTGAAAGCAATTTGTAGTGTTGGTTCAGTTCAAGTCCTATGCAGCACTTTTTTTCCCTGAGGCTGAAGAGTAATAGCAGGGAAAGGGAAACTCCTTTGGCTTGAGACGCTTAGAAGGGGCTGTGGGCGAGAGTGTGAGCTGCTCTTTTTCTTCTTCTCATTGACAATCTGTTGCAAAGGGCAGGAAATCAAATATCATCCTGGCTGATGGATGATGCCTACACCTGAGACCCATGGCAACAATGCAACCTGGTCAGCCCCAGACAGATGAGAGAACATGCCACTGGATCACCAGCCTGTGTTTTAGCGCCAAGTATTTAATTTCTTTGGCCTCAGTCTCTTCCATGCTCCCTCCCATGAGAAACCTTCTATATTTAGAAACACAACGCCGGGGGACATGTTTCCCTGTTTTTCATGAGGAACGATTTCCCCTGAAGGTACTTATGTGAAAGGATGGCTTGAATGCTTTATCGTAGGTGGGGGCTGGGGTTGGCCAATATTAGCCAATAGAAAAGTGAAGCTGAAATAAATAATTTAGTGTTAATTATACTGTTTTGTAGATGTACAAATACTCTGACTAGAATTTGAATATGAATTCAGTACTGTAATTCCTTACTTCTATGGCTTCAGCCACTGTTTCAAGAAGGTTCCGGAATCTTTTATTAATAAAATGAAAAGCAACACTTCCTGTCCCTAAAGGAAAAAAAACTCATATTTCATAGTTATGTGCATGCATGTATAACAAAAAAGTTCTTCCAGCATGTTTCCCTTGTAAGAAGCATTGGTTTTTACTCTAAGTCAGATTGAATGTTCTGAAAAGACTGAAAGCACTAAAGTACTTCCAGAATGTTTACCCTGAAAAAAGCACTGGATTGCAGACTGAATGTTCTTAACATTCTGAAAGTTTGGGTTCAGCCCATGCATGTTCATCTAATTTTAATGATGTAATGCATATTCATCTGATTTTAATGGATTTTAATGATTTTACAGGCTGAAAACTTTTCCTATCATATCCCACAAAATTTCCTGTGCAATAAGATTTTTCTTTGAGGATGTATGTGTTTTTTACATGTTGTGACTGTACATCATAGTTAATGCTACACTGCAAATGACTGTGCATCATAGTTAATACTAAATTATGTACGACATATGATGCAGCCTGTAATTTGTGGGAGATTGAAAATGTGTATCCTCATGAGATAATATGGCGTTCCCTGCATTATGCTGTACGTGTTTCCCCAGCAAACTATGACATCTTTCAGATCGACTCCAATCCTCACACTGTCCTTGTTACTGGTGGCTTTTTGTATGCTTCAAAGTTAAATTAAGAACATTTAATAATGAATCCATTGCGTTCACAAATATTATCTCTACAAATCACAATTAACGTCAGGGTTCTTTTTTTTTGTCTGAGCCATGGGCATGCGTTGTCTCTGACAGAAGTGTGATATGATGTGGATGCTGACAAGCTTCCCTGGAGTCTCTGCAGCAGAAATGCCTTTTCCCTCTTGTCCCTCAGCGAGAACCCTTTGGATTGAGACTGGCTGACGGAGGAGAGAGCCCACAAATGGCTCCCGTTCTATTGCTTATCGCGCTTGGAAAGGATAGGGCTTATCAGCCTAACTCCCGTGTGTATCCTGGTTCTATGAGAGAGACTGGAGATTCAGAAAGCCTGGAGGGAAAGGATTCCATTCATGATGCGGTGGGTCTCTCTGCCACCCACATGGCAAATCATGGCTTTCATTGCCATGGTGAAATTAAGTCAAAATAGGAATGGAGTTGGTATCCTTCCCCACCTGGACTGTAGCAGTGTGTCCATTTATGATAGGAAATATCAGGGCCATGAAGAAATACTTAGTTCAATCGCTGTTTCCTGTCATACTTCCACACATCCAAAGGATATGTCACGGTTATGATCAGAGCTCCAAATCTAGTTGTGGAAGTGAATTTGTAACATTCACAATGTTTGTACCATTGACTGGAATTGTAGATAGTACAATTCATGTATCATGTATCATCATGTATGTTTTTAATT
Source organism: Megalops atlanticus (assembly GCA_019176425.1). Taxonomy (NCBI): domain Eukaryota; kingdom Metazoa; phylum Chordata; class Actinopteri; order Elopiformes; family Megalopidae; genus Megalops; species Megalops atlanticus. Next base: position 19,990,619 of record CM032882.1, read on the forward strand.
GTGTCTGAGTATACCACATGCTTTTTTCATAATTAGCCATGGATTATGACACAGTTTAAACAGTCACAGATTATCATTTCTTAAGATTAAGCCCATTACCAACAGCAGCTTGTGCATGACATTTACCATGCCTTAAGGTTGTATTATTACCCTTAATTCCCATTTAATGACACACACTTGGTTTTGCATCCCATATGGTGATAAAGAAACCACAGTGCTGTGCGTTAGGGTGAAAGACAACTCCTGTGAATAGAGAAGCAGCATTATAGCCTCTTTGAGGTCTCAAGCGTACAAAATATTTTGGTGACAGTTCAATACAATAAGACTCAGTCCTCTTAGCTGAAACACTCTCCTGCTAAAGGTGCATTATAGTATGTCTTAGCCATCCTAGCTGTTTATAATCAAAGAGATAAAGGCAACTGAAGATGCAGCTGACTGCCTGCATATGAGCGAAAGCACGGGCTGTTTTATCAGCTCTCTCCAGATTCTGTTATAGGGACGATAGTGCAGTCAGACTGCATCCTAAATAGCACGTTTTCTCTTGCTCCCTTGATTGGAAAATATCTGCAACTGGAGGGTTAAGGTAAAGTGTTTCCCAATGCATAGTTATCAAGAGTTAAAATGCAGAGCTGGTGCCATTGATCCTGTCTTCCAGCCTAGATACTGTCTTCACAAAAATGGTTTACCCATAACTCTTTGCGTTATCATCACATTTCAGCTACAGACCTTTCAGGCAGAGATATTTCTTGATGGGGAAAGTTAATGGCAAAGGTCGCGAAAGCACTACCCAGCAAGTTAAGACTAGTTTTCCATGGGCTCATTTCAGAAAGATCCAAATATGCATCTTTTATATATTTTGTTTTACAGAGATGTTTTCATTTGAGTCCTCACCCATACAATTAAATGAAGTCAATTGTAAATTATTTTTTCCTCATACTCATGTTAAAATATCTGATGAACGGAAAGAATCATGTGAAGGCCTAATTACAGAAAATGAACTTTACCAATCCATTATGTCCTTTCAGCGGGGAAAAACACCTGGCCTTGATGGTATTCCAATTGAAGTGTACCAAATATTGTATGAACAAATCAAAAAACCCCTCCTTACATGTTTTAATTTTTCATATGAAAAAGGTATGCCCACGGGTACTCAGCAAGAAAGTTTAATCTCTCTGTTGTTAAAGCAAGAGCCTAGTGGCCAATATAAAGATCCAGTCTACTTGAAAAACTGGAGACCCCTTACACTTCAGTGCTATGATGCCAAAAGATTAGCCAAATGCATAGCTATTCACATCCACATTCACATGAATGAAATATTAGCACTTAATTTTAATAAAAAACTCTGTAAAATCATAAAGATCTTGTAGCCCTGGAAAGGAAAACATTTGACCATTTATGGCAAAACAACTTTAATTAATTCATTAATTGTATCCCAGTTTACCTATTTATTCATGGCATTGCCAACTCCTGAAGAATCGTTTTTCAAAACATATGAACAGAAGGTGTTCCAATTTATATGGAACGACAAACAAGATAAAATTAAGCGGACATATCTCTATAATGATTACGAATCTGGTGGTTTAAAATTACTAAATTTAAAAGCATTGAATCTCTCACTTAAAGCCTCCCTTATTCCTAAATTCTATTTCAACCCACAATGGTTTTCCAGTAGATTACTTAAGAGTGTTCACCCCTTGTTTGAAAAAGGCCTTTTTCCATTCCTACATGTCAAACCTATGCATTATTTAGTAATTAATTACATATTCTCTAATGTCTCCACTTTTTTGAAAGAAGCTCTACAAAGTTGGTTACAATACCAATTTCATCCACCAGAAAACACAGAACAAGTCTTACAACAAATCATATGGCTGAACTCCAACATTATGATGGATAGAACAATAATTTTTTGGAAACAAATGTTTGACAAAGGCATAATTTTTTATAAAGGATATGGTTGATGAAGAAGGTAAACTCATGTCATATACACAACTAATTCGTATTTATGGAACTGTTTGCACATTACAACAATACAATCAACTTATCGGATCTTTACCACAAACGTGGAAAAGGAAAATTAGAACTGGTACTGGATGCCAGATAGTCTGTAGACCACATAAGAAAATGGCAACTTGGCTGAAAAAAACAAAGATCAATAAAGATATCTACAAATTTTACTTAAGAACAAAGAACTTAGTTGCCATACCATACAAGATTTTAGATAGCTGGGAAAAAATGTTAGATACACCAATCCCATGGAATCAGATCTTCATAATCCTTTATAAAACAACACTTGATTCAAAAATAAGATATTTCCAATACAAACTAATATGTAAGTTCCTGGCAATGAAAAAGATGTTAAATATCTGGGGAATTGACCCATCCCCCATATGCTGATTCTGCCAAGAAGAGGTGGAATCTGTAGAGCATTTGTTTTGGTATTGTTCGATTGTGGCCTTGTTTTGGACAAAGGTTCAAGAATGGTTATCAATGCATGATGTTTGTCTTCAGTTAAACGTGTTTACAGTGTTAATGGGCGATATATCAAAACACTCTCACGCATTACACAACATAATTATATTGCTGGGAAAAGTATTTATTTTTGGGTTGACATCAGTGGAGACTCTAAAACTTGAGAGATTCAAGATCTTTGTCCACTATTACTGTAGAACTGAGTGTCTTATGGCACATGAAACAGGAAGTTTAGCTTATGCCAAAAGATGGGATCAAGTTAGAGAGGCGGAAAGATGGAATTGGTAATATATTTAAACAAAGAAAGTAAACAAATAATGAAATATATTGTATAATAAGGGAGAAGACAGAACAAGATGTTGTCATCTCTGGGGGGGCTTAGATTGAAAAAAAAAAGAAAAAAAAATAATTGAGCCGTTTAAGTCAGAGTCCACTTTCTATAGTCTTTGTACAGTGCTGTCGATCTTCTGTCGGTGTATTTTTCTTTCTTTTTTTTTTTTCCTCCACATGCACTTATACAAACATTTATTTTGTTCATTTGTCGATCCAGCCATAGCTTGTCCTTCCCACCTGTCTACCGGGAAGGTAAGAGGGGAGGAAGGGCTGGGGGGGCTAGAGGAGGGAGGCTGTAATCCCAGAAGACCCACTCAAGTCTCATATCTCTTCTGTCTGTCCTCCAGGCAAAGAATACTAACCCTAATTATGTGACCACAGGTGAGACTATGGATCTCAGGACTGGTAGCAAATATACAGGACATTGTTGAGATAATAAGGAAATTTAGTACTGTAATAGATTTCTTTCAGAAAGTACATCCTGGAGAAGCTAAAATTCCTTTCTAACCTATTTTGTATTTTATATTTTCTTTCATTCCATGCACCTGCAGATAAGAATTATCTGACAGCACGAAAGGATTATTCAGATAATTGACATGCTTGTTATCTAGAAAAACAACCAAAATATTGAGAGTGATGAACTTTGCCTTGTCTTTGTCTGGGTCACAAGGCGCCACAGCCATGAATACATTGCAGCTAAACAGTCTTTGAGGGATAATAATCTGTAGCTGTGTTTTCCTCATTACAATCGTTATGTTGTGTCTCATCACAGCAGCAGGCCACCTGAGCATAAGGTCCATCTCAAGACTCACAGACCTGGCCTTTAACACCCTGACACTTTGATCACTGTTGCACCTAAGTTGTGGTGAATAATGTAATAATATGATTTGGATTTAGCAGGGTTATGGGTGGTACAGTCCCTATCCAGCAATTAAGGCCTTTATAACACCAATGGTTTCCAAAGCATATATATAGTTATATCTGTAACTATAATTGCCTAACATTCAGTGGGTGACATGATAAAAAAAAACCCTGGCTAAGTGTATAGCTAGGTGTCTAATGTACACAATTAACTAAAATCTAAAATTTACAGAGCCTTCATTTAGCTAGCTAACTAGCTAGCTACATATTAAATTCTGCTTTAAACAGATGTGCAAAGAGTTTGATTGTTGAAATAAGAACATTGGAAAACATGAGTCAAACCCATTATGGTAAGTGCTGTACATACAGATACCCATGCTAGGTATCAAGGAACATAGATTTATAGATTTATATACTGTTAAATCTATTCACTGGATTATGAACTAGTGTGAACTACCTGTGTACATGTGTGCCAATGGACCATAATGGAGGAAAGCCTCCACCTGCCCACCAGTCTGCCTGGCCAATGGGCAGGATCAAATAAATTTTACATAAATCAAACAAACAAAAATGCTACATTTCCAATACTACACGTAAAAATAACAGCAAGTACTAGAAGTGGCAGCTGTTAGGGAGCGGGGATTGAGGTGGAACCAAGACGCAGTCTGAAGAGGTGGGTCTTCAGTCTGCCTTGGAAGATGGCCAGTGATTTCATTGTACTGACCCCCATGGGGAGTTCATTCCATGACTCAGGGACCAGCACAGACAGGGATTGTGCAACCCCCGTCAGGCTGGGACAGTCAGTTGCCCCATGGTTGCAGAGTGTAGTGATCTTGGTGGAACATAGGGTTTGAAGACTGATTGTATGTATGAAGGGGCTGTCCCATTAACTGTCCGGTATGCCAGCACCAAGGTGCAGCTGCATTCTGGATTAGTTATAGGGGTTCGATGGCACAGGCGGGAAGACAAGAAAGCATTAAAAACAAATGCAGCTACTTTAATTTTCCATTTCTGTCCCGTGTTTCTCTTCTATTATGAATCTTAAATTCAACCCCCTTAGATTAAGGAACAGAGGTTATTTATGCACAAATCCACCGTCATTGGCATTAACTATGGATGCAGAACACAACACTCTTCACCCCTGCCATCAACATAAAAATGTTTGCTATTGTGAAGTGGTTGTCCACAGTGGAGGTCAACATCAGTGCAAGGCATGCTTGATTAAGGGAAATGACTGCATATTATATTGTTTTGAAAAAAAATTCAGCACCAGACCCTGAAGGCAAGGCAATCAGTGGGAGATGCATGTTCTACTGTCAGTGTCAAGCCGGTCTTTTCTGAGGTGACACACAAACACGTGGGTCATGCAAGATCATTGGCAATTGGACAGAAAAGTGAAGAAGGGTGACAAAGATCATTTTAAAATTTGTGTTCTGTTGAAGCATCAGAGAAAAAGAATGGTGTTTCTCTGTTTAATGCATCCGCTCTGGGTGGTTCATCTTGATTTGGCTGTCAGATTGCTGTGCTAGCTGGCTCAAACACTGCAAAACCAATGCTCTAACTTGTCCAAAATCAACAGCTTCCCAGAGGCACATTCCACAGTGATGATAGACAATTTCAGAGCACTACGCCCACATATACACCACACTTTTTTAAGATGAAAGACTTTTTAACAAGAATTTAAGGAAAAATTTTGGTTGTGTATGTTGTGTATGCTTATGTGCATGTGCATGTCAGTCTTTGTCACTTATCACTTTGTGTATGTGTGTGTGTGCATGTGTGTATGTGTGTGTGTGTGTGTGTGTGTGTGTGTGTGCGCCTGCACGTGCATGTGTGTCAGAGCTATGCCATACTCACGCAGGACCATGACTCCGTGCCGCAGTGACTGCGTCCGGTTGGGCTCCACGGCGACGCTCAGCATGGTGGGGTTTCCCCCGATGATGCAGACGCGGCTGTCCTGCGCAGCCTGCTGGAACATGCGCATCAGCTGGCTGGCGATAACGCCGTTCAGCGCTGAGATGGCTGCCATGGGAACCACGAAGGACAGGAACGCATTCACCTGGGGTTGAGTAAGGAGGACATTGTGGGTGGAGGGCATAGGTCAAGGGGAAAGGTCGGGGGAGGAGAGAGAAAAGACAGCAGGTTGTGTTGTCACAGAAATCACCTGACCATGTACTGTGAGACAGATTGTCAGACCTAGATTTTACTAGAAAGAACAGAACTTTTGGTACATTTCTACCTTTTTAGTTTGAAAACAACAAGAAGTATTAATTTCTACCTTGAGTAAATCAAATAAATTAACAGTGTATGGACTAGTAAGTAGTAGCCTCACTTATCAGTCATGTCTCAGATGTCTAAGCCTAACATACATGATGTACATCTGTGTTCCTATGGCACACGCAAACATACACACACACGCACACATGCACGCACGCACTCACGCATGCATGCACACACACACACACACACACACACACAGAGCTTATATAAACTAAATTCAAAGTTAGTCAGACAGTTCACTTTTTCATCTATTTTATGAAAAAATATTCTTTCACTTGAGCCCAGTTTCATTCTGTTTTTCTTTAAAACAAATTCCATATCCACTCCCTTTATGGCACACAAAGCTTGACAACAGCGAGCAGCAGTGGGAGACTGATGATTAGCCCAGACTGTAGCAGCCTCTGAGACTGATTGAATTTGTGATGGATCATATTGGCATGCATGCCAGAGACTGAACGTTTTGCAGTCTCCATCTTAATCAGTTTCAGTCCTTTCGCTTTTATTCTGGTGACTGAATGAATGGTTATTCATTTGAATCGCTCTGTCTCACTTGCAACAGTCATTTTGCATTACACCGCCAAAGTATTATATCATTGCCATGGCCATTTCTAGCAGCCATCATTCTAAGTGAAAACAGCAATGAACTTCATTAACAGATTAATTAACTGCATTTTTGGTTGACATTATGATTGCAATGACAAAAAAATCTAAAAGCTTGCACTGATTGTTTCCAAACACTTTGTAAATGTTTTGCGTTGCAGATTCTTCAATATTAAAGCAACCCTGCAAACACTTAGCTAATGTATTTTGGGAAAGCTTTTAAAATGACAAGACTGACAGTTAAATAAGCTTAAAAAATGTTGTGCTCCTCATTATATTTGCACTTAAACTTAATTGAATGAATTACAAAATGCTGCAGCGAGCAGCCACCACACCATCAAATGGCCACCATCTGGACCTTGCAATACAGCTATTGCTAGCAACTGCATCTCTGTACCTTCCACCCTCAACACCTGATCTAGGATCAGTTCACCCAACTCTAACCTTTAGCCTTGCCAGTTTAAGAAGAAAAATCTAAAGCTGATCCAGAACTAGAATTTAGGGCCAGCATCTCTTTGTACTTTTCCAAAATTGACACATTAGTTCAGGTATAGGTTCACCTTGACCAGTTATTAAAAAAACCTGCACAGCTCCTCATTTGATAAGGTTCTTAAAAAAAACTGGAAATGGAAGGTACAATCTGGGAAAATGAGCATCATTTAATTAAAACAAGGATGACACATTCAAAGTCATCACTAAGTACAGACAAAAAGTATTTTCCTTGGGAGCTGCTGTGGCCACTAAATACTATTATGCACAGCATTTAAAAATTAAACTGACATTCAGGGATTTGAATTAATTTCCTTCCTCTCTGAGTCTTGAATCATTTCACCCCTAATTGCTTTAGTCTGAAAACAGAATTTCCATCTCACATTCATTGTTCCAGCACTATGATATGGCTGACTAGAAAATTAACAGAAAAGCACCAAGGGAATTGTGACAATGGTGTTACTATCATTATCTTGATTTCTTGTCCTGCAGATGCCAGGGAAAAGAGAAATAAACAAACATTTGGTAGAGAGATACACTGTATTTGAAGACACCATGCTAATGACAGGGGTAGCATTTCCCAGCAAGTGTTTCAACTTTAGAGAGCAACTAAAATCAATGGTGTTTAGTCCTGGACTTTGAGAGCCCCAGTTCAACCTAAGAGAAAGCTGTGTCACATGTAAAAGTTTGTGATTTATATACAGGCTGTCTCAATGGCCATTGCTTCATAAAACTAACTCCAACTCCAAGTCGTTAATTAATTACAGCAGACAACATCTGAGCAGTTAGACAGTGGTAGATGTCAGTAGTGTAGTACCTACTCAAAGCATTTCAATTATACTGAAATTACATCCAGTGAATGATAACAGGTACGGTACGTGGCTATGTCACCTAGACCAATAGACTCCTTGACAGCTGCCTTCAGTTTCTGGGTTTCATTTACACGCCACATTTGGCAGACAGTTGATGCGTTCCGTTAATGATTCATTGCTCTTATTTGCAGTGCCTATGCACATTCCGGACTGTTGCATGTTATTCATTTGTATGTCAGAAGCTTTTATTTCACACCTAATTATCATGTAACCCATTAATACTGCTGGATATATACTGGGTCCTTTCAGATTTTTCACTAGTACACTCTGATATTTCTTTAACATGATATGCATTCTGCCTTTATGTCAGCCTCTTGTGCTCTCCATTTTTCTTGCTGTGTGTCTCTTGTCTCAATCACTCTCTCTATCTCTCCCATCATAAATCTCTTTTGAGTATGGGCCAGCTATCCTGACTTCCTCTGATACCTGGGTTTGATTGCTTGCACCTGCTCTATGTGTCAAGGCCCCCTTCCTCTGAATTATAGGTGATGAAGGAATGTTCCTATCAATGTTAATTTACAGCACCTTACTCATGCAGCACCCCAGCTTAACAATGTCAAAAGTGAGAAAAATATGAACCTAAATTAATATGTTGTGGTACTATAAAGGCTTTGTTCGGAAATAAGTTGTAGCAAGCAGTTCCTCTGCTTTCAGTCTCTGTAAAAGCCTATTCATTTTTAAACACCTAAACTCAGTCCCCAATGTCTCTTTAAATTTAATTTCATTTTTTAGCTAATTAACTTAAAATTCTTTATAACCTTTCATCCAGCCATTTCATCTACTAATATCACAGTCTTTTCTCCTTTTTTCCTGCCTCCATTCACTTAGCAATTGTGCTAAATGAGCTGGTAATTTTTTTCACGACCTTCAATTATGAACAGCTCTTAATGTGGTCTGTTAGGTTCTCCTTCAGTCTCACAACCAGGCAAGGCAACATTTAAGAATGATCTCTGTGTAACTGCAATAACTGTTAGACCCACTGAATATGGAATGGACAATCCCCTACAACCCCAGAGTACAGCTCACATCACTATTAATGACAAGATTTCCACTCTCTTTCCCACTCATTTCATTATTTACCACCGCATACCACATGCATTGTGTCGCTGAATGGGGAGTTGTGAATGAACTTAAATCTTGAATGTTTTTCAGCGCTAAACAGGTCACCACAATCACAATTTTACCATTTGTATTATCTATGGAAAAGCTAACAGGAAAGGAACTGTTGATAGCTCAACAGCAAAAAGGTTGTATAAATCACCAGCCAGATCAGGGCTGGTGCTCTGGGGTGCATTGCACCCCCAAATGGACCTCAGTGCAGCCCCCGTTGTCTCCTTATATCCTAATGTCTATCATGTTTTGATGTTTTGTACTCTACCATGGATTGCAATTGCACCCCTCTGTATTTTCTCCTGGTGCCAAGCCTGAGCCAGAAGTAAGTCAGAGATACAAAGGCTTAACAGTTAAATAACATGTCTGATGACAGGCTCTGATTAAATCTTAATCAAGCACATTGTCTGAAGGGCTCCTCTTATTGACAAGTACATTTGCACCTCTGTTGTCTCCATTTTGTGTATGACGTTTGCTAATTTTGATGAAAAAGATGATGTTGCATAATTTGTCGGTAAAATACAAAACTCTACCAGTGTATTGCATGACAAGGCATGGCCACCGATGAAATATTTATTGTTATGAAGTCCTAAAAAACAAGTTTGATCATTACTCTGCAATGCAATGGGGGCTGGCAGGCCATTACTGGAAATGACTAAAAGTTCCTGTACAGTGGTTTTTAAAACATGGTACATAGCAGTGTTTATCATTTAATTCACAGGAAATTGACGACTTACTTCACGCATATACACTTCACTGCCTTTTGGTTTCTGGCATAATAAATATCTGAAGCTGATATTCTGATCTGAGATCACAGCTATTATAATGACTGGTATCTCAAAGTGTTTTTTAAAAAACACTTTCAGAGTGTGTTGAAGTATTGAAGTAAAATTACAGAGACTTAGACAACTTTGATCAAATCAGAATTTTTACATTCTTTGCCACATTGTAAATTGACCTGTAAATTTTGTTTCATAACTGTTGTTATGTAACGGTTGTTTATAATTTTCCATACTAGTAACACAATTATCTTACATCTAAGGGCATAGCACTCAGGTAGACCACAAAAAAAAATTGTCAGCTGTGACCATGAAAGGGCTGGAGAACTAAAACATTACATCGGAATTACTAACTAACTGTAAATTCAAAATGAAGAACGTTTTAGTGAGGATAACAACAGTATGTGCTTTTGACGTTTATGCATATGCCACATTTAACATACGTATGGATGTCCAAGGAAATTAGATTTTGTAGGGTACACATCATTAAATATACCGCCATCTTAATCACAAAAGCCTGTTCCAATCACAAGCCGTACATAGCATGAACATTATGGTGAAGATATGGTGGCGTATTCAAAATCAGTGTGAAATGGTGAATTCTCTCATTAATCATGGCAAGCCGTAATTGCCAACAGAAGGAGACATTGTGTGCGAAAATGCTGTATCGGAGACAATGCATGAGAATTTTTCACACAAGAATTATTTCCTATTAATGTTGAATGAGAGGCGCATAATAAGCAATTAAGTCATTCGACAATCACGTTGCTTCTGGAAATGAAGAAAAACCTGCAATATCACAGCTGCTTTGATGTCTGACGTTTCTCAGGTCTTTTTCAGTATAGTGCTGTCCAACATGCAACATTACAGTCATATGTGATGGAAGCCAAGATATTCAATAGGGTGAAGTTATTGTTTTTTCACACTGCTGTCTTTTCCATCATACTGTTGGTGTAATTTACTTCATGCATTCCATTAGTTCCTCACTGAACTTTGTTGTCATAAACCAGAAACATTCAAATTCCATGTGCAGGTTGTACATGTTGCATAACAGTTAATCACAATGCTGGGGCTGAGCACCTCTAACCAGTTCACCACACCTTTATATTTAGAGAGGATGGAATCGTAGACTATGAGGAATCCTGGCTGCCTGGTAACCATGGGTTGCTGGATGAGCCTATTCTTTAGTCTATTCTTTATGTAAATAAGTCGCTCTTTTCCTTAATGTTATTGTAATAATTTACTAGTTCACCATTGCCGTTCAAATATTTTATGTTTAAGAAAATCACAGTTCACCTCTAGAATTACTCATACTATTATTCTGTAAACAAAAGAAAGACTGGTGACAAAAAATCAAAATATTTCATGCATGATTTCAAAACAAGAAGAAAGTATTTCATGAATGTTAGTCCATTTTTGTCCTCTTTTTGACTGCAAGACCTACATAGACATGTTCTTTCAGGTTGGTTTTATCTTTGTAACCAGAAGTAATCATTTTGATTGGTTGTGTAATTATATGATTTGCATAACAAGTTTTATTGAATTGGTCTTACATTTGTCACAGGTGGAGACCACCTCAAATAATTTTTGCACTCAGCATCTGGCATTTCTTCTTGTTGAATCTGCTGCTGCTGCTATAATAACAACCATTTCTGATATTCACAGAACAACAGGACAAAAGAAGCCACATTTACTAAATTAAATTGTGCAACACTAAAAATACCAACTCTTTATGGACATAGTGAATGCAAACCTAATGACTTGTTCTCTGAGACATGCTATGCACAATACAATTCATTTAACAATAAATCTAATGAAACACCCTAGTGTTGTGACAATTTTCACACACACTCCTGGAAAAAAATTCATATGGTAACTTCATACGGTAAAATTCATAGGACAAACACATTACCTCACTAAAGCCCCATATAATACATGAAAATAGCAGCTAAGGGAATCAATAAAAGATAATCAGATAATAAGGTGTGCAAAAATGGACTGAAGCATATTATTTCACACAATTTTTGGTCTAAATTATCTAACACCAGTAGATTGCACGATTATTAGTTTTTGTAGCATTACATGGTTAATTGGTTATCCAAGGCTAATTTGAGGAAGATCAGCATAGTAACATAAATACAAGCGAAATAACTGACATTAATGTCACAGAAATATCTGTCATCTACCATGGACAATGCTCACTATAATGTGTCATTTTTATATTATTGTTTATTCAGTCTCTACAAGTGAAGCACCCACCACTGTCACCATCCATGTTCAAAACAGCACATTGCAGGACCTTCCTCTTTCCCCTGGTGTGGATTTGAATATATACTATTGCCTTGAGTTGGTTTGCTTCCTTTTCCCTGAAACAATACAAAGTCACCTTGACAGGCTCAATCTTGACTCATGCAATAGGAGTCACACAATAGGAGTGTCCCAGGAAATAGTGCTTCAACCCCTTCCAGTCTCTTTTCACACTAAATCACTATGATTCATTATTTATGTGCATAGTTGTTTTTAGCACATCTTGCTAATTCCCACAAACACACACTGAACAGTGATCTCTTCCTAGACAAAAAATTATATCCTTAAACTCATTCTTCTCAGGACAGGCCAAATAAACTCAAACCCTCACCCCTCTGAGACCTTGAAATAAATATAGATGTTTCAATGCAATTCTCATCTGAGGCCAGTAAAAAATGATGTTACTCTTGAGGACAAGTCTTTTTTATCACTTTGGAGGTGGTGGTAAGTGGCTCACCTGTAGCTTCTTCCTTGAAGAGGAAGAATATATTATTACTCACCACCTTCTCCTCCCAGTTTATAATCCTACCCATTGTATAATCCTGCATTGACCTTTTCCAACTCTTTTTGTCGACATCCCTATGACATTAAACCACTTCAGCTCATTCAGAGTGCTGCTGCTAGACTACTGTTTATTTTCCCTAAACATAACCACGTCTTGCCTCTTCTTGCCTACCTTCGGTGGGAGCTAGCCCACTGGGCAGTTAAGGACATGGCTCCTTTGTACCTTCAAGCAGACTGCACACCCTCTACAAGAGCTCTCTGCCTTGAAACCTTTGATCATCTGGCAGTCCCTAACTGCTGTGGCTATTTCCGTACCCTGCACTCACCTTAATTCATCACTGGCCTCTCCAGTGGTGGAAAAAGCCACGTACAATAGTATATAGTTTAATGTAGCTCTTACAGGTCAATGGCAGGCATGACTATGGTAGTATGATGCAAACTACCATTGTTCTTACAGACCATTTGTAACCATGTGAACACTCTTATACAGCCATGTTGCTCTCATTACTGTTGCAAATCATTACTGGACTGTATGTGCATGTTGGCATGATGTAGATATGTGTATGCTATTCTTAAAGAAATGTGTAAGGAAATATGTGTATGCTAAATCAGTTACTGTTGTAATGTTCACTGTTCACAAATCTGATTTTCATTTGCTATGTACCTTGCTGTTCTGTACCAGTGTTCTTGTTGCTCCTGTGATACGCACTTAATGAATCTTGACATGATAGGCTTATGCACCATTCTAGGGTATTCTAAGGGTAGCTGGATAGTAAATAATAAAGATACAATACACATTTATGGCAAAGGTGTCAGATAAGTTATATATCAATTCTTACTCTAATAGCAAGTTTGACCGTGTCAACAGGTTAACAAATTCCACTCATGTTTTTGAAAGCCCTTAATGTCCTTTTTTTAACTGCACGGTCCTTTAGGGAACCTGGCTGAGAGTCTTTACTCTTTACACGGTGTCATCCACTGTTTTTGGGCCTTGCAATGAAAACCTGAGCCCAGCCATTCCTGTTTGCCCTCTTCAGACACTTAGTCTGTATGAACACACTTCAGCCCTTCTGCACATACAATTCTGGGCAACAGGTCTGGATGTGGTTGCTATGGTTACTGGAAGCCAATTTTTTCCCCTGTCTCTCTTGGTTCTCATCTCTCCTTGACATCCTCCCTTTATATCCCCTCTCCTTGCTGCACACTTGCTCATGGAAATTTACTTTGTAGGACCAAAAAAGTTTTGAAACAATTAAATATTTTCAAAATTTTATATTTTATTGGGTTGTATTGGGGTGATTTTGAGTCAGCCACTTTCCAATTTGGTTGGACAAGATATTCATTTGTTTTAGCAAAAGAAAAATAACTGAACGCTGTTGAACAGTTTCCATTTGAAACCTTATTGCTGAAAATACAATGTAAATATATTAACTTTAAATATTCTCATTCATCTTCAATGTTTCACAGTGATTTATGGTTGCTTTTTTTCTCTCCCTTCACACCGCCATTCCGGTCTCTCTCACTGTTTGTCTTTGAAAATACCTGTGATATGGAAAGGCAATGCTTTTAGAGATCTTCAAAACTGGACCCCTCCATCTTCACCCTATCATTCCAGGAAGTAGTCATTTCACCTTTTCAAGACTGCCTTCTGCCTGTGTGCCCATCGAGACCTTTACTTTAGAGGACACAATCCTGAATGATGCTGGGAAAATATGGTCTTTCATCTCACAGGAACTGTATTTCTATGGTGTTTGCATCTCCCTCCATTCATACTTTAGCAGGAATGAGGCTTAACCTGATGAACAGTAGAGGGCACTGGCTGACTGGCTGAAATCCAAATATATCCACATACAAATAACAATGCTAATGGGGCATTGTTTGCACACACCGTTAACTTTTGGCACATTCTTCAACATCCTTTTTCATTTACATTTATTCATTTGGCAGACACTCTTTTACAGAACAACGTGCAACACATGTATTCCAGACGGTTAGCCAAGGATGGATACAGAATTATTAGCTCTGCCCTCACAATATAGTGCCACTGTGGAAAGCACTGTCACAAAGGATAATGAGTGCTGTCAACAGGCACAGAACCATATACTAATACCACAAATTTCCAGTGATATCTCGCCATAAGCTTTTACTGCCAAAGTGTTTACCACTGACCTTTGGCTGCTGCTTTCAATCCGTAAACTGCCATCAGGTTTCCCCACTAAGCTTTTACTACAATTTTAAAGGGTGGATGGGTCAGAGTTCAGGGTACCAACATGTAGTCTGCATTCTGCACATCTCACTACCTGTACTACCACATATAGACAAAACTTAAAGATGAAGAAACCATTTGCCAAAAAGTACAGCAGAGGAGGTCAAAGGAGGGAGTAGCACACATTTGAAATGAAATGAATTTGGTTCTGCTTTTACCCAGGCAACAGAAATCTAAGCAAAACAAAAAAATCTTCAGAGAGCTTTGTTTCTTCATCAGATTTAGACAGGAGCAGATCAATACTTCCCCCAAAGTCCCCATGAAGGTATGAATTACTCTTTGTTGTTTAAATTTACAGAAGTTACTAAAGTGATGCTATCATTGAAAGTGAACAGACCTACGTATTTCCCAGATTTCCCGTCATCCTAAAAGCAGCCCACCTATACAACAAATATCCACTTCCTGCATGCTAAGGCCTACTGAGTTGTGGCAAGTCCAGTGACACTCTGTGCTGATATTTCTGTGCTGTGTTAAATGTGGATGTCTCTGTTTGATGGCTGACAGTTTACCAACCTCACCTCTAAATCTTTGATACAATAGCAAGCAGCCTGAAACCCGAGCATTCCATACAGGGGGAAAGAGGAGATTCCACTGCAGGACTGTTATTCCAATCCAGCTTTAAATACTTAAAAAATGTTTAGAAATTGTTACAAATGGATGGTTTGAATGGCTAAAACAGTAGGTTTATTAACATCCCACACTGGTGTACATCCATAGGTATCTGTATGGTAGTGGTTGTATGCAGAATTATAGGTGTGCACAGAGGTAATATATGTGTACTGTATGATGGAATGAATGGCAGCCTAATAGAGAGAGATAAAGACTAGTAAGGGGGAAATGCTACACAACTGTGTTGACAAGGGAATTCAGAAAAGGAGCAGCTGCTGTGAACTCCTGCATGCCATAATTTGACAGTTGCAGTTAATAGAGCCCCCTTGTAACTACAAGCCCTACATCTTTTAGAGCTATTATAATCAGGGCATAAGACCGTGACCACATGACCTGACGTGAGAGAGACGAAACATGAGAGGAAGAAGACAAGAAGAGAAAGACTGAGATGCAATTGTCTCATTCCACTCAGGAGAATCCCTGCAGGATGGCTGTGATTGACCACATTATGCCTGCGGCTGCCTCACCCTGGGGCCATAGCACAGACTAGATAATGAGCCACTTGCCTTGCCATCAGAAGCAGGCAAGGCAGGAGGCTGAGATGAGAGCAACAGAGGAGATGAACAGCCATCACCACCTGCAAACCAAAAGAGGGCCCTCCTATGCTCTCCTGGCTGTCTAGGCATGAGGCTGTCCTGTCCTGGCCTGACCTTGCGACCCAGTGGTGACGTTCTGCTGGAGCCCTGTGATTAGCATATTTTAACGCATGATAATAGGCATCTGCTCTACAAAGCCAAATGCCCGGCTCGACCCCTGAAAGGCCCAAATGATGGGGTTTCTCCTGATTGCATGAATACACTTACATAAATACACAGGATCTTCACAGTGATGCCAGACAAAGTTCTGAATTCCAAGTGAAGGGAGGATACCATAATGCAGACACATGTAAATATTAGGAATCCATTTTAAAAAAGAAAAAAATTATAGGGCTCCACTTTGCAAAAATTGTCCATAAATGTGAGCTCCACAGTCTCCTGCTGTAATTTCTTATACTAGCTTTTGCTTCCCTGTACAAACAGCTGCAAGTATTTTGCCTTTGTTTTTGCAATTAATTGCTGGTTTTAGTGGTTTGTGCTTTGGATGTCTAGAGAGGTCAGTGTGAGCCTCTGCAAATGAAAGACCTCGGATCAAGATAATTGGCAGGAATCTTCTGATGGTGGAGAGACACATTCTGCCTTTAGCAACTGATCCTGGATCAGATAATCAATGAACGCTTATGGCTATTGGATGAATGCAAGCAGGGGCAAACTGTAAGAAGTGTTATTTGGGGTACTGGAGGATCTGTTATGATGTAATGCAATAGGAACATTACAAAGTAGAAATAACAACACTCAGCACGGCCCATGTTTGGCCAATTATTTTGTGGTATATTCTTGAAATTGATATTGAATTCTGAATTCTGTGTGTCTTAGGATCATTGTGAATATCAACAGTCAACTGGTAACTTGGTAGGCTTTCACTGCTTCCTGAAAAAGGAAAAAAATGCAGGTTCTT
Source organism: Megalops atlanticus (assembly GCA_019176425.1). Lineage (NCBI taxonomy): Eukaryota > Metazoa > Chordata > Actinopteri > Elopiformes > Megalopidae > Megalops > Megalops atlanticus. The sequence continues at coordinate 20,007,652 of CM032882.1, forward strand.
GGTCTTGCAAATCATAGTTTTTACTTCTACCACAGTAAGAATGACCACAAATAGATCACAAAGTACATCTGCAAAGTATTTATTTACAAGAATACAAGAAACAAATGGAAAACAATTAAGTTTGCTTTGCTTGGATTACTTAATTTTTTACTATTGTTATTTTGTTAACAACAACTATACGTTTGATCAAATATTCTTGTGGGGGTCCTAAGTGATTCAGCCAGCAAGGCGTTCACTTTGAGTGCAGGCTGAGCCAAATGGACTGGCTTCAAAACTGCCTGTGCCTGTGCTGACAATGCGCAGGATCCTGCAGTGACATATTCTACCTGGTATAGGGGTGGGTATAGCGGGTGCCAAGGCTTCCTCGTCTCACTGCTCTCAGGCACCCTGCAATTTAACAGGTGCTCGCATGTTGGCAGAATGGCAATGAGTGACCACTCCACTGTGGCCTGCTGTGTGACTTGTAGTGCAAAAGAAGCTGTCGGTTGAGTGAGAGTGTATTGGAGGATTTCATTTGTCTTGCTGCAGCAGTCCCTGTATGTGTGTGGAGGTTGCTGTGGTGATATGAGCCTGGGGTACAATTGCCCATTTCAAAACAGGATTGCAAAAAAGGGGAAAAAAAACATTAAAAGAGAAAAATAAATACCTCTAGAAAAAAATTCTTTGGGTTAACTTTAAGAATCACATGCAAAATAAATCAGTCTGTCCTTCCTGGTCCTCCAACATAATGATCAATGTACACTTCTTCCACTGACATCTCTGAAGTGCTACGACACTTACGTTGCTCATACTTAAGATTCAACAAGACCATGTGCTGTGGAGAAATGTGAAATGTGAGCAAGAAGGCACTTGTTTACTGTGTTTCAAAATAAATGTAATGTCTGGTCTGTGGGGTTGTGAAGCTGAGTCAGAGGAAAGTTGCTTGGAAGTCGGTAAGATCTGAGCTCATTGCTGAGTCAGCGCATAGCCATCACTGGATCAGTGCAGAACCATTGCTCAGGCAGTGCAGAACTGTCACTGATCCACAGTGAACCAGTGTTGAGTCCATTCTGCACCATGTGTTTGTGCATGATCATGTACATACATATAAGTCAGTGTGTCCATATTGAGCTGTGTATTTTACTGAAGACACACTATTGTGCAGCCTCCTTCTTCTGTAAGATTACAGAAGCTCTGCATGAGCCTGAGGACAATATAGATTAAGTGCAGGTAGCAGTATCTGTCATCTGAGGTGATATTCCCTCTTTCCAAAATGTTGAAATCTGATTAAACCACACAAATGCAAAGCAATACATGCTGAGACACTACCAGGTCCAAGGGTAGAACCTCACACTGAACTGTGTTGCACTAGCAGATGTTCTTGTTATCGGATAGTGTCTGTTTTTCTGCACTCTAGGGACACTGTGCCTGCACACAAACTCAGCAAGTGGGGTTTCCTAATGGAGAGCTGCAGAGGTAAAGAGTTAAGCTGCCTGTGGCCCCTGTAATTTGAGGCAGATGCTGACATCAGGCTGTGAAAACAGTTGCTCTGAAGACAGAGTGTGCCCATTATGTTGGTGAGATGGCAAGATGCCAAACAGCTGTGCGGGATTACTCCTTGATGTCTTACCACTCCTTAAATAATTTTAAAATGAACCTCAGAAATTCAAAATTTGGGTTATACCATAACTGCTGAAGACAGATGGGTGAGTGCCCTAATCCCTAGGCAAAATCCTGAAACACAGTCAATGTCCAGATAAGGACATTGTTAATGATGGTAGTCCATTTGATAAGAGGTGCATCAAGCAAATGTAAGCCTCATTTGGCTCAGAAAGGGGTCATAACTGTATACCCCCCCAGCCCATAGTATGTAAGAGAAACCTAAAGGTCACGATAAAATGCTTCTTCTTTTTTAAAACACATCAATATGTCTACCTCTTGACTGGAACAGTTTCTTTTCAAACAGATCAATTGAAAGTGTGATTGTATATTTTCTATATGTCACAATATAAGAAAACTTCTTTGTGTTGCACAGCACACATACAACAATCCCAATGTGATGATGCTAAAATAAATATAAATTTACGATTTATTGATTGAATGCGTAAATGATTGATTGTTTGATTCACAGCCTGATTCAGTGAATCACTGACTGATGCTCAAAATGCATAGAGCATGCAGCAGTATGTAGTGTATAACATGAAAGCATGCCTCTGCTTCAGTAGAAACTTGGGCATCACTCCATCAAGGAGACCTTGATGCATTCAGAATGGACTTTACTCCTCTTTTCAGCCCTAAATCGGTATAATTAACAATATCACTAACAATTAAGAGGGTGTATTTGATGCTAACTTGGTGCACTCCATCTGCTTCTTGTGAATTACTTTAAAACAGGAACATTGTGGAGTTTTGCATCTCATAGATATAGCATATTACCCATTTATACAGCTGTGTATTCTGAAGAGTTTTGAATGTCATGTTAGGGTACAACATCAGTGCCCAACACGGGATTTGATTCAGCCTACCCATTACTAGGGTATCAGAATCACACCATGAGTGAGTCAGGTCTTATTTTGGACACGGCTCACTCTCGCTCTTTTCTGAGTTATAGGGCTGCAGTGGGTTTTCATTCGTTTGCAACCATCAGGAGTGTAGCCAGTGCAGATTATAGTGACTCAATGGAGGCTTAACATCCTCTCTTTCCTATTCTTATTTTGGCTTTGTTTCTGATGGCCTTTCCCCTCCTAATGAAATTGTTTTCTGTTTCTCCTTACGCTTTGAGCACTTGTACTTGCTCAGTTAGAGCACTGTGTGGGAGGAAGAAAACCTCCTGAGACTTCTCAGCCTTGAAATTAACAGCATCAAAGTGAAAATCATTTATATACAGCACCAGCCAAAAGTTTGGAGACACTTTTCTTTCTTTATTTTTACTATTTTCCACAGTTTAGAATAATAGTGAAGACATCAAAACTATGAAATAACACAAATGGAATTATGCAGTGACCAAAAAGTGTTATAAACAAGCCAAAACTATCTTCTATTTTAGATTCTTCAAATAGCAAAAAACATTTTTTAATTAAAAATTTTTTGGAAAGAAATTCATGCATAGGCATCAACTTCACTATACATATTTGTCTAATGAACACTTTTCAAGCATTTAAGCATAAGTCATTAGATAAAATTGTCTTTGAATGTATGTTTCCTATTATCTTAATCATGTGTGTCCAAACTTTTACTGGTACTGTATATAATTGAATAAAAATAACAGAACAAAAAGTAGTAGCTACAGCTGTGCCAGTTTTCCCTAAGACTCTTTGCAGACGATTCTTCCTGCCACACATGATTGTTCTGGGGGAATTTGATACACAACATATTACAGTATGAAACATTAACAGAGCTGGTTACTGGAGGTGTTTGGGAGAGTTGCTGTGTCTCTTTAACTGAGTGCTGCTCCTTGGGGCATGAGATTTATGAACTCTGGGCATAGTTTTTCCTACATATAAACCAGAAAAGAGATTATGTACATTTGCTATGCTTTGAGATCACAGGGCAGCTGACAATTACCTTAAAATTCTATAACTGATTCTCTGTATAGGATACCCCTGAAATGGGGGATTTAATAAGACTTTATCCATTATTTTTGTGCGTACCTGTACATGTGCATTTTTACATGTGTCAGAATATATAAGGATGTCCATGCACATGCATGTGCTTGTGTGTTTCTGTTTGTGCATGTATGTATCCACACACATTCTGAACTAAAGAAAGATCTATTTGACAAAAATCAGAGAGCACAGATGAGTGAGGATGGAGGAAAAAGAAGACAAAGAAAATGATAAAATGAAGAAAATAGATTTGGAAAACATTTAAAGATTCTTATTTTAAAGGAAGAGAGAAAATAAAGGCTTCCATCATAACATGCATAGGGACACACAAGTTTACATCACCTTGACAACCTGGCTTTTTCAATTGAAAAGACTTCTTTTTAATGTGTGTTTCAATGTGTATGTGTTAAGGGATGGGGTGGTTGTGAGTGTATTCTATGGAACTCTGTGCAAGGTATATAGCTCATAAGAGAGACTGAAATCAAAGCAGACTATAATTAGATTGAATTTAGGTCCAAGTGTTTACATGATGGTAGAACAAGCTTTTGAGGCTTGCAACCTGTAAGTGTAACAGGTTAAAAAATAGAGTGAAGGATATGTATAGAGTGAAGGATATGTATTCTTATTAATCACTTTGAAGTTTGAAGGCACTTTATCATAGTGAGAAAAATGCAGGTGTTTGTATTTCTTAAATTTAGTTTGACTTTCATGTACTATACTGTAATGAATAGTTACATGAAGATAGTACTTTTTTATCCTTGCCGGTCATTTTTAAATAACAGCAATTTAATGTCATTGCCAAACTGAAACAACAATGCGTCCAATCAGTGCTTTGTGCTTACTGTTTAAATCGATACCCCATTACCCCCCACACACACACACACACACACACAGATAGATACACACACACACACACACACAAACACATACATACACTTTTTTTTTCTTTTCTTTTCTATGTGCATTGCAATCGATCTCAGAGCATGTCTATTTACTTGGAACAAGGACTGCACATACAATGGATTCCGAGAACTGTCGACCAGCAATCAGTTCCTCTCATACAAGCACTTAAAGAACACCGTGCGTTTGTACCTGGAGACGAGGGTATCATTAGGCACTACATTAAGTCAGTGCCTTCCAGGACTGCCTGCGGAGTAATGTTCACCTCTAAACGTCACGCTCGACGGAAATGGAACTGTATAGGTGCTAAAATTAATCAACAAGAAATGACTGTGAATGCGCCCAGTGCATGAATACGCGATAATTACAATATCTGACCTCGTTATGCCACGGATTTGCTGAACTGGGTTTTTTTTTGACGAAGGCACATTTGGTAGTCATGATAATCATCATTGCTTTAGAGGACCTATTACTCTTCTTATCGTCCACACAAAACTAAAATCTACCTGCTTGAGTGTATGAAATACCTATAATATTATGTACAATTAAGCCATTTGGTGAAAAATATTGGTGCCTTTTAAAAAACGAATTATTAAGGAAATATAGTTCCAGTAATAATATTTCAGATAACTCCAAAATGGGTCACTCCTGCACCCACCTGCAACACGGTCTTGGAGGTAACGAGGGACACAACAGTGGTACAAATCTTCTCACTCCCGACGTAGACCTGACCCATGGTAAAGAGCATCGGCGTGGCCAGGAGGAACGACGCCACCCACATACCAGAGATGAGCTTCTTGGTGCGGCTGCGGGACATGATGCTCTTCGCCTTGAACGGGTGGCAGATAGCCATGTAGCGCTCGACGCTGAGGCTTGCGATGTTGAGCACCGTGGCATAGGAGCAACCGTCCCTTAGGAAGTAGTACCCTTTACATACTGCTTCTCCGAATGCCCACGGGTGGTGGACCCAGATAAAGTTGTACAACTCAATGGGCATGCAGAGAACAAGGATTAGGAGATCGGACACGGCGAGACTGGCAAGGTGATAGTGAACGGTGCTCTGCAAATTCTTGAGGGATTTCTTCATCAGTAAAGTGTAGAGTGTAATAGAGTTCCCCAAACAGCCGATCACAAAGAGCGCAATATATATCACGGTGACCAGGACTTTGGAGTAGATATCCGTGTTCACGTCCAATTTATCCTCCAGCTCGGGCTCCATAGCATTCTCATAAAGCTGCTGAGAACGGTTTCCATGCGCCTGGAATGTTTGCGCTAAAGCGCGAAAGTCAACGAAGTTGCGCCCAGTGAGCGTGGAATTATCATCCATGTTATTACAAGTCAACCGTCCAATAAGTGAAACACGTGAATTGAAATTAGAGAAAAAGAAACATTCGCGTAAATTGTGTCGTAGAAGCTCAACAAATCTTTGGGGAGAAGCGCGGCTGTGCGTAAAAATGTGGTCAAGAGCAATGCGGAGAGGTAGAGGAGGCTTTCCCGTTCATCAGTTCTCGCATTATGTTTTGGGCAGAGTAGTTGCGCGGCTTTTGAATCCGACACATAGGAGGCGTGTTGGACCCCTATCCTTGAGCTCTGCCGCCGCTCCATTATTTTTTTATTACAAGCAATTGGTATTTTCCTTTGCAGACACGCAGAATAGTTCACATAGCTTCTATTTCTTATTTTTGATGTGTAAACCGTTATTTCCGTAATAACGGTACATGATTTTTTTCTTGGTTGTACCTCGACCTCACTTGACAATTTCGGCATGTTTACATTAAATAGAAACAAAAACAGCAACTCAGCAGCCATGACTGCTGTTGCATGTTTGAATTTGAGTTCATTTTTCTTGACAATGTGACAATACATGACAATAATTCTGTGCCGTTCGAGTGAATTCCATTATTTGAGCGTATTTTAGGATGAGAGGAAGACAGAAAGGGAGAAGGAAAAAACAGAATATGTATGAATGTGAAGATGTGTTTGAGTATGTGAGTATGTTTGTGGCGTGTGTCTGTTAGTCTGAGACAGCAATAGACAGAGAGGTGACAGGTAATGTCTGTGCTTTATTGGTATAGTTAATAGCCGATGGTGTTGGTGTAAATGTGTACGCTTTTCTCTCCCTCTCTGTGCATAGTGACTGCTTCCATCCTCCCTAATCAGCGGAAATATGTTAATAAAAAAGACAATAGATTATAGAGCTATTATCTATTATTGATTAATGATCTGATAGATTAAAGACAAAGCAGGATGGGTTATTTACATAGTATAGATTTTGCGGTATTATTTACTGCATTTGAGGTGGCACTTTTATTGAACAGTTTTAATATATTCATATTAGTTGTGGAGCGCCTGAAGCCTTTATATCGTTGCCCAAGGCTAAAAGCTAAAAGTACCAAACGGGAAAATTACAAAAGAATTTCCCAGCTATTAACTGGCAACTCTTATGAACGTGATTTTAAAACTGATATCGCTGAAGACAAGGGAATCGCTGCAGAGAGGGAAGGTGGGGTTTCAGACGTGCGCGCTTAGACTGAGGAAAGAATTCCTTATTCTGTTGGACGTGAGACAGAATTCCTGTCGTGGAACCCTTCTCATGTGCAGAAACAACCCGAACAAAGGAACGTACGACTTGGCGAGTTACGACCTTGCATAGACGGAATGCGCCATGTAGTTGGGGAAATAGTCATACACTTAAACAGTCTTACACATAAAAAGAAAAGCTCCCAGTGTCCTGTAATGTTACTAAGCATAGAAACGTTTCAAAAATAGATAGCTGTATGATAGACTTTACCTTCTCAAGTTTAAGCAGCATCTTCATATCAAACAAGTAAGAAAACCAATGCATCTCAGTGGCCTTTGGTAACAATGAGGTGCCTGTGACTGAAACAAGCTGTATTTTAATAGCTAGACTAGAAAGGAGTCATGGTTTTAACATTTATTTGATGTACACTTCCACAGACCCATCTCACCACAGACCCATCTCACCTTCTGCACACTGTAGCAAGACTTTTTCCCTGGCCTTTCTCTCCAGGTTTCAGACCAGAATAATCAAAACTCCAATACACCGGTACCCAATTCCCTGGGTTGCTATAAATCCTCATGAATATAAGCGCACACACAACCCATGCTGCAGATGGCCGTGTCATCCCTAAAACACTCGGGCAGTGGTGTGAAGGAGCTGAGAGACAGACAGAGGGATCATGTATCTCTGTAAACTGGGACATCTTATTTGCACAGTCACCCAGCTCTGGTGTCAAGTGATTTCTGTCATGAAGTATAGGAACATCTTGAATACAAAGAAGGAAGAAATTGAGAGAAAGAGACTTTCAAATCTTTTTTTTAGACTTTAATTAAAGAGCATGGAAAAGAGTACTACCTACATATTCTACATATTAAAATAGAGAAGAATCCCCTCCAAAATAAAATAATAAAAGTTAGCATACTGTTTCTTCAACACCTAATTACAACTTAATCTCCCTCATATACTTCATACTGTACACCAGTTACCTACTTTCCTAGCTCAGCTTTCTGGGTCTTCAGAATGACAAGTTTAGCTCCTCCAAAAAAGTAATTAATTAACAGACATTAAATTAAGAGGATTTATTTTCTTTTATATAATTAATACCCCAAACCAAGTACATTTTTGCAAAAAGCATGCACACAACCTTGCTGTCAAACCATCTAAAACATTAAACAGTGACAGTAACCCAGGCCAATCCCTGAAAAAAAAACAATTCACCAATGGAAAATTAGATCTTTCAATGGTTGGCTGGATTAAAATGATCCACCATACTGTTGTTCATAACATATCATGTAAGATCCTCCAGTGGAGGTCATCGATTTATTTTGAGAAAGGATTCTTATGCAGTAACTTCCAAGATAGTGGAAACCCCTTATCTGCAGCTAAGCAAGCCCTCCATCCAACATCAGGCACATTTAATTGTTCCGTAAAAATTGATTTGACATGTAACCAATATAATTGCTTTTCCCCTGCAGCCTTAAAGGTTACATCACTTTACCCTCTCCATTTATTTGACTCTGATTCTTAACTTTATTGGTCCAGCTCTGCTCTGGCTTCAGGTTCACATAGACTGCAGATAGAGCTGGAAGACGACTTTGGTGCACTGCCATTTATCTGGTTTTAAAAACGCCCGTGGAATGTAGAACTTTAAGTGGAAAATGAAGGAGCAAAGGAGAGGGAGAAAATGGCAGCAATATTTTTGCTCCCACATCGGACTTTCTGAACTGCCTCTGGATAATGCCTGTATTCCTTAAACTCTGAAACTCTGGAAAAAATGATGGGTATTAGAAGCATTCCAAATGACCATGTGATAATCCTTGCTGAGTTCCTTTTTTCTCACCAATCGGTTTTTCACCTGAACCACAGTTATATAGATACCAGACACAGTATTTTATCTTATATGAAATTCTTATATGCAGTTATATATAGTTATATGCACTTATATGCGGTGGAGGTGGGGGTGGATGACTCATGCTCACTGTCAAATGTGATGGACCAAGAAGAAATATTAACTACAGGGGTGTGAATAAATGTGACCCCTTTGTCTTCTGGAATACAAAAAATATGACATTGCTTTATCCAATGCTAATAATATTAAGGATCAATTTAAAAACAATTAAGGAGATAAGGAGAAAAAAATGCACTCTACATGTTTTGTTCCTGTTTAATCATTTGTTTGAGTGAATATGGAGGACACTATATTTCAGAAATGAATCTTTCTCATACAGCTGCCCCACTTGCATACATTGTATCACTGCTTTGAATCAGATCTCTGATTAGGTAATTCTATATCTATGGTCTGATTGCCTGGAGGAAAGCTACAGAGATTCGTTCACCTGGATTTCATTCATCATCAGTTTTCATTGAAGCTATTAATTTGCATTACAAAAAGGCTGTATCCTGGGTAATGTGAAAAAGAATGTAAATCTATTTCTACACCAAAGCGAGGCTGAAAAGGAAGTGTGACCACGTACTCTTTCATATTGCCTATGTTACATAGTCTTGTTGCAGTGGACTCTCAGCTGCAGCACTACCAATTTTGGCTAATTGTTTTCACATCACATTCAATTAAATCAGTTGTCCAGTGGACAAATCTACTGCTTAACTGAAGACCGGAGGTGATTCAAGGACTGAGTCCATTAACAGTGTCTTGATCATGTGACTTGTGTATGTAAGCATTCGCAGTTCATGAATGATCACAAACGCAGTGTAATACGTGCGTCTCATCAGTCTGTGGACAGCTTTACCATGTCATGATGTGTTCTGCTTCCCTCTCCCATTGCTGGAGTAAGGACACCTCTATCATCAGGGAAGGTTCAGCTGCAAGCTTTTCCAATTCCATTTGACTAGGACAATTAGAATTCTCCCTGGGGAAAGCTACAATTTGTATTATCCAATTCCATGAGGGGAAGAAATCTATTCATCATTTATCATTGAGTTGAAAGCACATCCAGTAGCTGTTCTGTGTGTATGCCAACGCTTGAGACACTTGAGGGAGACTCTTGGGGAATGGTGGTTGTGGCTCAAAGTAATTGACTGTGCCAAGATCAGCTGTAATGGAATGATGAACTCTGTGAAGAGAAAAGGGTCTCAACCTCTGGTAGGGGGAGATTACGTCCAGTCTGCCCATTTAGCTGGGTCATTCTATGCTTTTGATTTAAAGTACAAATGAATAAATCAGTGCGATGGAGCGGTGATCCTGCTCATGCCTGGTTTGAAGTTGGAGATTATCTCCAATTATGTGTCATAAAACTGTTACATTACATCTGCTCATCAGATCCTCTTATCCAGAACAATTTAGATAGCGTATGATTTTTTACATGCTTTCCATTTATATAGCTGGATATTTGCTAGGATAATTCATCTGAGAATTGCACCAGTAAACTTTGGGTTATGAGCCCTGCTGCTTGCCAATACACTACTGCACCAGTTTGATGATTATGTTTCTTGGACAGGACATGCACCCTAGAGTCATTACCTCACAGTGAAATAATTGCAGGCTGTGTGCCAAGAAGAGAGGCCATGGGTTTTAAACTCTCCAGTATTGCAAAGCTGAGTATTGAGCACACAGAACTAAACAAAAGTTATTATAATAGTGGTAATGTAAGAATGTAGACATATGTAAACTAATATGCATATGCTGAAACAGAATTATTTCCTTTTGTGAAAGGTTGAGTTCAGTTGAGTTGTTGCTGTCAGAGAGCTACATGAGCTGCTGTTAGCAACTAACAAGGTAGATAATACCAGTGCTATAACGTGAAGGATTCAGAATGCAATTCTTGAATTCAAACAAAGACTACGAATAATCCTTCCTCATTTTACGCCAACAGTGTTATACTTGTAGCAGCAGTGTTTGGTTTTTTTGGTCAACGACTGCCATTTCATTGTCTTGTCAGTAGCTCACACTTAGTTGGATATTTGTCTCTTACTTGTGTGTACAATCTTTTTGGATATTGGACCATCTAACACAAATGATAGTGGCAATTTAATCTCAAAATGTCCTGTGATCAATCAGCACAAAATGGAGCCACAGATGTGCTGCCTGCACAGAGGAATGAACTTCCATTTTGAATTTAGGGTTTGAGGTCGTTTGCTGGTGATAGACACACATCTGTCCCCTCATGTATTCAACAGTACGAGTTAACTCTTGATGTGTACACCTCTGACTGTGGTAAAGCTAAACTGGTACCTGCTAGACTTGCTTTTCCTGCATTTGCATATTCACAGAGCCTCCTTGTTGAAATTAAAGGGGAATATGAGCAAAAGTTAGCCTCAGAGCTGTTTTCAGATGCATACAGTTTTTAGCCACATTCCAATCTTATCTAGCTTTCCTGTTTAGTTGATGAGGTTTTCCAAACTTATGGCAGGGAAGCAAGGCAACGTGAACTTTTCAGGAGATTCACTTTGTGGTTGGATTAGACTCTATGCTCCAACTGAAAGGGCATAAACATGTGGCTGCTACTGTGAAAGGGGCACAGAAAATTGTAGTGCAGCGTGAACATGCTCCTCTTGCCCTCAGCATCACAGCTCCCAGCCTGCTTATGTCTTTGATTGTTACTGCTGCTACAGCACAGCATGTTTCTCTAGTTCCCTCTGACATTGCCGACTTACCTACTTCCATGTTGAAAATGACAGTGACCTCCTCTCTGGTAAGCATTGATGTCATGATCCCATTGTCCACTGACTATGTGGGTATTCTTGAGGCACAGTGGATTGATACCTCTGGATTGGCAATGGCCAGGACTCTCACTACAGTGTAGAATGGCCTGGCAGCTGTACGGATTGTTAATCCATTCACACAGCAATCGCAACTTCCTAAATTCCATTTCCTGGATCAGATACACTCCATCACTTGCTGCCAACAGGACTATGTCATTGTTAGGGCTGTTCTCTCCACTACCCCTTCAGGAATGATGTAAGCCTGATGTTAACATTGACAACACATGTCCAACTGCCTAACAAAAGTTTGAATTACAAGACCTTCTCCTGAGCTTGATGATATATTTAATACCCACTCTCATGATTATCACCAGACATTTAAGTAGAACACTGCATCAATACCGGTGAAAGGAAGCCAGTAAAATTATAGACATATCATACTTCACCAGCATAGCAGGCAATTATGCAAGTGGGCATTAACAAACTCCTCCAATAAGAGGTCATTGAAGAATCCCTTAGTCCATGGTCATCATCAGTCATTCTGATGAAGAAATAAGATGGAACATACTGCTTCTGCATGGACTACGGGTATCTTACCTCTGTCACAATCACAGACTCCCATCCTGTTTCACACGTGGATAACACCTTGGACAGGCTGTCTGGCACTCAGGTCTTCAGTACTATTAACTTTACCTCTGGGTACTGGCAGATACCTCTTCATCGAGCTGCCAAGAAAAAAAAAACACTGTTTTAACTGGATGTGGCCCTTTCTGGACAATGCTTCTGGGCATCTGCAATGCCCCCCCCCCCACCCCAGTTTCCAATGCTTGACAGAGTTATTTCTAAGAGGATTACATTTGAATATTTGTCTGATATATTATTGTTTACAGTGAAACTTTTGAAAAACACCTCCATCATCTCAGACATATTTGACAGATTTGAAGTATCAGGACTGATGCTCAAACCTTCCACATGTCATTTAGCTGAACCCTCCGTTTCTTTCTTGGGACACTCAATCTCAAAGCAACCTGATCCATTAAACACTGAAAAACTGTTAATGTGGCCTCTACTAAAGTCCCCTACTGAGATCAGAGCATTCCTTGGATTATGCTCATACTACAGACATTTTTTCAATGGTTTGGCCCACCTTGCAGAGCCACTTTATTGCCTCACACACAACAATATGCCTTTTGTATGGACTGATGACTGCCACACTGCCTTTCAGACATAGAAAAATATCCTGTGTAACCCACCTGTTATGCCTTTTCCCTATGTTGGGGAACCCCTTTTGCTGTTTTGTCCACTGATGCCTAAAACCATGTTATTCGGGCAGTCTTGGCACAAGGCTTTAGCTCCATAGAACAAGTCATCTCTTATGCTAGTCAGGTCCTCATGGCTGCAAAGAGGAAGCGGTCCACTTTTGACCATTGATTTTTTGCAATTGTCAGGTCAGTGAGACACTTCCATCACTATCTAGCAGGTGATACATTCATACATTCATAAATTCAGATGAAGTGGTCCACTTTTGACCGTTGATGTTTTGCAATTATCAGGTCAGCGAAACACTTCTGTCACCATCTTGCAGGTGATACGTTCATCATTATCATGGACCATAAGCCCTTGGTGGACATCAAATGAATGCCCCTTGGTTCTTATCACATGGGTCATTGTGGGCATCAGGCTGAAGCAGCTTATAACACCTACATACATGCACAGGCTTCATACCTTTCTTTCCGACTCATAAGCAGGAGGCTAACATGGCTCTCCATATACTCCAGGGACCCAGCAGGGATGTCTTCAGATTATGCTCACTCTTTGAAAGACATTCACCAATTCAGTGAAAGGGCAAAGGAACAGCAGAAGCTGTATCATGACAAACATGAGAAGTATACCCATTTTTTGAGGTGGGGACTTGGCCATGGTGGACAGTCCTGTGCACCATCATGATAAACTTGTACCTCAATGGTTAGACCTGTACAAGGTCCTCCAACCCATCTTTGATTAAGAGGCCTATTTCCCAGTGAGCTTTAAAATCCAGACTCTGTTGAGTCCCAAGGCTAAACCCCCAAAAAATACATTTCAACTCACCAAAGCATTTTATATTACACCATCCTCACCTGGTCCTGCATCTGGATCTCAGCTACCATCATGCAGGCCTCCCCCTCTAACAGCCCTAGCACGCTTCTTGCCCCCACACCTCTGAGCCCCACTCCCTAGAGCAGACCAGCAGGGACCTGCAGACTTCTGTGCCCCACCACCGCCATGTTCCCATGGCTCACTACCTACACACTAGCCAGTGCACATCAGGAGTCATTATGGTTTGCCTGTTCATCCCTGTCTGAGAAACCTGGCTGGCCTCACAGGGTGAGGTGGATGCCTTGCTGTTTGGGAGGCTTTATTTTGACCTGAATAAGCAGTTTGACTTTTGTTTTGTGGATTGTTAATGAATACGTGTTAGTCTTTTTCTATTGTGGGGTTGTGGGGTTATTCATATTTGTTATGTTCTGTAGAAATAAGGACATAGCACATGTGAGTGGAAACATATGTAACGTGTGTTATATGTCCACATTTTATGACATACCAACAGTGTTACAGTAATAGAGATGTCGGTGAGGAAAGTTTTAGAGAATATTTGGCTCTTTCATTTAATAAACCTTCTGGGGCAATAAACTATAGTATAATATATGCTGTCTGAGATATGGAAGACTTGATTCATGTCCACTGTGTATCACATCCAAAACATTCTATGTTTTGATGTTTCAAAAGTTTGTGTGGGAGAGTCATTTTGATGGGATTTAAGAACATATGTATAATATTTGTCATTTTTTATTTTATTTAAAATAAATGCAAAGCTAGCAGAATAAAATTAAATTTGGAGAGGAAAAAGACAATTTTTCTCTAGGCCTCAGGTACAGTTTGTATTTTGTACTCAGGCATGCTAGCCCTTGAGAGAAATTTCTTATCATAATGTAACACTTAATACTTGTGCACATCTTAGTGTAGATGTAATGTCAATATTTTTTCTAATTAAAAGTGAAGAGATTCGATCAAACAAGTCCCCTTATCTCAGTACAGCTCCACATGCAAGCTCTCTTTCTCTCTTTCTGTCTCTTTCTCTGTTTCTCTCTCTCGCTTGCACACACACACACACACACACACACACACACACACGCACACACACACACAGAGGATAGGTGACACCTATGATGTAAAGTTGAGCTGGCTCTGAGCCTAAGAATTTCAGTACTGGTAATGATGATGCATTGTTATAGAGTATCCGACAATAAAACTTGAAACTTGAAACCAGCCCTGTGAGAGTAGGATATACACATACAGATATATATGAAATCTGTTTGCTTGGTTCAAATATATATGTATAAGAATGAACCAACCCCACACAAATACATGTACAAACAGACACACACATGCACAATGCCTTTGATGGAAAATATGCAACTCAGGTTCCGCATAGTCTGCTTCCAATTCATGACTAGTGGAGTCAAAGATAAAACACCTTCAGCAGCAGGAACCCATTATGGGCTGATATCATTAGAGGTTCTGCAGGGACCAATGGCCTGCTTTAATGACCCATAATTAAGCTGTAAAAAAAGAGGAGAAGCATAAAAAGCAATGTGACTTTAATGATTTAGTTGCAGCGGTGCCCAATGTTGCAAGTCTTTTTGACAACACTGATGTTCCACCGTGATTGAACACTTTGGACTGGGATTCCAGTGGGTGGATGATTCAGAATTTATGTTTTTAATAAGCTTCATCTTTGATATCCTTCACTTGTATTATATTTTCTTTCAAAATATATGACAAAACAAATTGAGTGGATGAGCATTTTCATTTTTATCATAGTGAAGTATGCTGTAGTGTGCAATTGCAACATTGCACATTTGCCAAACGAAGAAGCTTTTTGGGAAGTTAAGCATCATTCACGGTTGTCCTCAAATATTCCGCCTTCTCCTTGGTTGATTGGTATATGTATGTGTTTGTGTGTGTGTGTGTGTGTGTGTGTGTGTGTGTGTGTGTGTGTGTGTGTGTGTGTGCACGCACTTGCACGCGCATGTGTGTGTTTCTGTGGGCATATAAATGTGTTTGCATGGTTATCCCATTGTAGTGAAACACACACTTGAGCTAGAAGATTAGGAGTATCTGGTATTCATTCTGTTGTTTTCTGACCAAATGAACAGCTATGGAAAATTCTGCAAGAGGGTGTGGCCCAGTTTGGCATGGATAATATACCTGCACAGGTAGAAGGGTTATAGCCTTGTTTGGCATCTGTCTTTTTTGGGAAAAAGCAGTTCAGAATTTCAGATTCTGCACAGAATTCACTGATCTTTATCGTATGGATATTTGCTTATGTAGTGGACTAGCAAACTACAGGTAGCCATCCAGATAACAGAGATCTTTGTAGAAGCTATGCATTATTGATCAAAAGAACAAACCGTGTGTAATTTGTCTGGATGGGTAGAGGGAATTGCTTTGTTTAGTACAGACAGTATATCTGTGATATGCTTCAACTGATACATTGTCCATTCATAACATGACCTTGTTCAGCATATGTGATGTATTGCACATGTACAGTGGCGGTTTAGACTGTGACTGGTGTGAATGCCTTTTGCATGCATTCAGTGTTTGACTGCAATAAACTAGCAATAAAATTACTTGTGCACTATAATCCCTGGGGACGCACCCTAGACATCTGAGAAGAAAATAAGAGGAGGTTGTCCCTCATCAATAAAATATAACAGATTTGGAGACTGATATGAAGAAGTGTCCAGAAGTGATTTAATGTAATATTTTAGATGAAAAACTGTATATTTTGTTGAATGACTTAAAATTAATGAAAGGAAGAAAGGGAGGGGCACAGCAATCCTATATAAGGGAAAGTAATTTTGAATGATGATTTTCATTATGTTCCTGGAAATGTAATGTGCATGTATAGATTCACTTGCTTCCATGTTTGTCATGCCAAATGTCCCAGAAACCTATTTCCTCTCCTGTTTGTATTATTTTCAATCATTTATTGTCTTTGACACTAGTACTTTATATTTTTGTATAAATAGCATGTAAGATTTGCATTCTCTGGCTGAGTAGCTATTTTCATGCAATTTATCATCTACTGTAGCTGCACGTGCACAATAATATCAAAACTAATGTTTTTCAATGAAAAACCAAAACAACATTTTTGCTATTCCCTCAGTAGCTGGAGCTGAAAGCTGACTGGCAGGTGGCAGCCTTCCCAACCAGAAACTGAACACAGATAACAGAGGAGCGGAAACCAACATGTGGATATCTTCACAGGTAAAGAATGTGGCCTTATTTGTGTTCACAACGGTCTGATACAATTACAGGTGAGTCTCAGAGGTTACAGGAAGTACAGTCTGGGACTTGGCGGTTTAGGTGGAAGCTATGCACTCACTTCTCAATTATAAAGTTACCAAAGACGTTTGATTCAAAGGGGCAGATAATCTGACTGCATGCTTGACAATGGCAGCTCCTTCCTTGTCCTGTTCATCTGACAGAGATCTGGTGAAGGCAGGTGCTCATGAATACTTATTATTAGTGGGGAACTAATGGATTCTGACTGTATTACGCCTAGAATTCATTTATTTAATCCATGTTTAAATTTCTCGCACTTTATTGCTATGTGCCATTCGGAAATTACATTTTATTTATTGTGACCTTTTCACGTGTAATTTTTAATATTAATAGTTATTATATATTTTACACAGAACTCCCTGACCTATGATCTGAATAAATGTTGAAATTTAACATTTATTCTGCCAAACACAGATGTTTCCCCAGATGAATGAGCTTTGAGTTCCTGCTCTTTTTTTAATACATATTGTAATTAGTTATGCAAAAGGCTTTTACCCTAATTAAAGGTATGCAGAATTATTTCACCCTCATTGTAATTTTGCAACAGATATGAAGTAAAATGGTATGAAAGTAAATCAATTTAATACAATCAACATCCAACAAATGCCAGATGCTTAAATGCAAATATGATTTCTCTATTTTCCAGAAGTGCAGGGAGCATCCTAATTATGGCTGCTTCAGAGGTGTGAGAGATAAATATGGTAAGTTAAAGTAAGGTGTAGTCTGTTCCAGCCATTTTAAGAATACTGTTGGGCTAACTCACATGTAATGTGATAATCGAATACAATGGCACATAAAAAGAGAAGAGCCAAGAAGAATTTTAAATTTGAATGTGAATGTCAAATGAAATACCATACCATCTAGCCATAATACCTGCTTATGATGGTTGGCATTTTCTCACTAGCTGGCTACATGTAGATTTAAATGACACAGTTACTGTGTGAATAGCCTATTTGCAAAATGGGTTTTCAGTTAGTGCATCTTATTAAAGGTAACTACTGTAGCTTGCACCCTCCTAAGCAGTTTTTAAGTTACGAATTGATGGCTAGTGTTGAAAAATTAGGCATTTCTTTAGTGTGCTAGTTAGACAAGTTGTTACTGGTGTGCTGTTGAATCAAATTTGTCGGCCAGTATTACCCCACTGAAACCTTCATCTTAGCTACCTAACAAGCAGCACAAAATAGTAATTACCTAACCAAATGACTGCCAAGGCTGTTTTTATTTATTACATCCAACACCGTTTAATGTCTACTGTATGAACCACTAAATGATTGTGGTGTAGTGTATTAGTCAGTTAAAGGCATAGCTTCCTAATGTCACCACCTTTGGCTAACTACCTAGCTTGCATGCTAAGTAGGCATGACTTTGAAACAAATTTTAACAAGGTTTCAAGTTCTAGACATCCAGCTGTCATATAAAAAATCAAATTATCAAATTTAACTATTGTATGAAAATATGTATAAATAAATATGTATATCTCCCCTAGCAAAACAATGGTAAGCTCTGTGTAATGGGTTTGGTTTTCACTGGGTTTTAGATGAACAACAGAGTGATATAGTTGCATTATATCTAGTTGCAGTTTTTGAATATTGTGTTTATTTTTTAATTCTGACACAAATACACAAAACAGTCATATTATATAACAACACAAACATGCTCATCACATAATGCCCATTTTCACTTTTGTATTTCCTAAGTACATTACATTATTGTTATTTAGCAGACGCTCCTATCCAGAGCAAATTACAATTTCTACATGTTATCCATTTATATATATTATTAAGTTCCTTGCCCAAGGGTTCAGCAGCAGTGCCCCAGGCCAGCAACCTTTCAGTTTAAAGCCCTGCTCTTTACCACTATGTTACATTGCCACCATGGCATATTTCATTTTTTTCAGTTTCCCTATTTACTCTAATTGGTCTGGATAAGTCTCCATACATCTGCATTTGCAATACCACTGCTGTCCACCGTTACTTGTATATGCTGACCTAGGATCAACTGGCCATTTCACCCTTTCTGACATCAATTTTCTGGGCCCATCCAATCATAGGAGAGGTAGTGATGGCATCACTGTCCCTGCTGCCAGATTGAGCAGACATAATTTATCCTCTCATTTAAAAACATAGTGTTTAAAATCATGTTGTGCAGCACCTCAGTGAGACTTCTGCCTAATAGATAAGAAAGTACAGAGACACAACATTCTGGACTTCATTTTTCGTTCAACACATGCTTGTCAAGCACAGGTCTCAGTGGGTTTGGAGACCTCACTGACAGACAACTGACTGACTTGGCCCTCTACATCAATAAATTATATAAAAGTAAACAATGGGCTGGTCTCAGATGATCATGTTGCATAATGGTTATCCAACGGAAACAATAAGGGAACAGAATTCCTGAACCAATCAGGGTGTCAATCATTGTATTCATTCTGTTAAGACTCACTGGGTGATTAACTATTGAATGCCTCATTTTGCATGGTGGACCTGGGGGTCTGGTCTGTCAAAGCTGAATAAAAGCTGTCACTGAAGTCATCTTATACTGCTGTTTGTTATTTCTGGAAAGGAATATCAATGAGTGGTGTCTGAGCTGTCCACATATTCAAACAAATTATTAAATAAATGAAACTATAAATGAAGAAAGCTGTCATAGTACTTAGTAATTGTTTGCAATAAATTCCAAACCCCATTTCTGCTATTTATTACTCATCAGGGCTGTGTGCATTACCCATGTGCATTATTTTTAGAGAACAATCAGTTAGAACAGGATTTTCACTGTACAGGGACATGAAATTTGAGCAATTTTGTGTTTTTCTTTGAACCTTTGTTTTTGCCAAACTGAATTCATTTGAGTGGTTTCCTGCAAGGAGGGACATGGAAATGCTTTCATTCGGCATGAGCGAAGGTCATAAAGAAAAGCTATGCGAAAACCAAATTCTTTGCCGTCATTTAATATGTGCACCTGGTTTGTGTATATGTATATCCATAATCTTTTACAAACAGCACAGATAAAAGACTAAATATAAATCAGTTCTCCTAAAAAACATGTCTTAAGGAGAACAGATCATCTCTTTCAAATGACTTAATATTGCCCAGTCTCAGCAGGAAATAATATTTTTTTCTGCCTCTGTGTGAATGCTGCAAATTTCCCACATGGCATTTAATGTTCTCAAAGGGTATGTAACCATTTAACCAGAGACACTTTGATTGTGGCGCTCTTTTTTTCAAATGTAAATGATCGGTGCACCTGCACATTTTCAAGCGATCATGTTCATTGAACAGTAGACCCCAGCAGAACTTTTCTCTTTTTTAACCCTGAAACAGATTGCTTTAACCCAGCCTGCGGTTTATGCATTATGTATGGTTTTATTTTTCAAATCCGCATCCTGTTGGAACACCAGGAGGTTTCTTTTATTGGCCTTGCAAGACCCACTCCATCAGGGGCTGACATTGAAATGTATTGAATACTGGCAAGTCTAAAGGTTATGGTCAGCTTGCCTGTTAGAAAGGGCATGAAAGTGCACTCCAACCTATAACAGTAATGTGAAAGCTGTGGAGACAAGGCTGTGTGAGCTTGTGCCTAATTGTGTGCAGTTGTGTGTATCTGTGCAGGAATCAAATGGAAATCCAACACCTGTCTATTTACACAGCCACTTGCTAATACAGGATTTTACATTCATTTCCGGTCAGTCTGGACAGCAATACAGATACCATGACATCTTTAGCTTCTTCACCTCTTGGTCTGAATCTTACATTATGACCATGCCAAATGCCATACTGTTTATTTTTTTCATTAAAAAACTGAGCATATGGTCAAAAGGGTTATGGGAGTTATGTGGTTTGTACAGCAGATTGCAGATTGCACATCTTTTGTTTACCTTTGCTGCTCTCATTGCTGCACGCTTTCAGCTGGGTCTCCTTACAGCCCAGATTCTTATTATAAGTCGCTATCTAAAACTTGCATCGCAGGCATAATCTAGCTGCTCAAACAGACATGAAGAGAGAGCTCCTTCACATTGTTGTGTGCAAGCCAGCACAGTACACCTAACTCAGTGCTGAAAGTCTGCAGAGACGTGGGTGTCTCGAAAGTGTCCTTGGCTCTTCCCTGTTTCATCAAGGCTCCTTGTATTGCAGAGTCTCACTTCCAGTCTGTTAATTTGGATCATTCTCCCAGAAAAAAAGTTGATTGGCCCTTCTGTTCTTAGTTGTCAATAGTGCGTGTGCTCATTTGGCCATTCCTTATCCTGGTGGGAAGAAAAGGATTCTTGTTTACACAAAAAAGAATGAAGATGAAAAAGAGATCAATTAAAAAGCAATCTCTTGCAAGTCAGTTGCAACTATGCCTTTGCAGGGGTCTTCTTGAGAGGTCCAATTAGAGTAGATAAAACACAACTACTGGATGAGTAGATAAAATACAGTTCCATGTGAGATTAAATTTGCACATGACGGCAAACATGCCAGCCAGATTCCAGGGAAAGACGCATGCAATAAGCAATGTCAACTGTCAACATAAATGTTAGTGGTGAGCATGCCCTTTAAAACAGATAGTCACACTTGTGATAATAATTTTATATATAGATGATTTTATTCTCCTGATATGATGAACTGTAACCAAACAGCAATTATGTAGATGCTAAGATTAGAGATGTTTAAAATCAACAGATATCAGTTGATTCTCTGATGTGCACTGGTAAAGTGTCATAGTCTTTCAAAAAAGCATTTACATTATTTTCCATTCCTTTGAGCATTCCTGCCTGTAAAATCTATGAGGAGGCTGAGGGTGTTGGAGGAAAAGTGTTGTAGTTCCTGTTGACTGTAACTGAAAGAGACAGTTTGCAATTGCACTGCCTCTGTATGGAGAGCAGATCTGTGCAGGATTTGTTCAACTGTGTGGAGATGTTCCTTAAAGCACAGCAAGAACCTGTCTGCACAGGGAACACATTATCACACACAAAATGTCTGTCTATGCAGGATGAACCTGTTTGTGTAGACAGAGATCCACTGTGCAGGGTCAGCCTCCCTGTGTAGGATAAGTCTGTTTGCACAGATTGAGACTGTCTGCACAGAGAGAGCCGGTCTCTTCTGCCAGAGTCTGCACAAGGAGAACAGCTGGTTTAGACAGGGTATGAAAGGGTTCTCACAGTACAGCGTTGCACACAGACTATCCCCAGGTCCTGCATGGCCTTAAAATGTACCTGTTTGGAGGATGGAATGGCTTCTGTCATGGAGAAGTGGATAATATACATGATATCTCAATCCATGTTTGAACAGGCGAAGAAACTGGAGGGGTAAAGAGTGGCAGATGCATGTACTTGTAGCGAAGCTGGCTGACACTTCTCCCATAAATGAGCAGAAAAGAACCAAAGGCTAAGCCAAAAGCAGGGACAAAACAAACCTTCCCTGTACTCTCCAGCCACACCTGTATTTAATCCACCTTCAATTACTCAGGTGTGACTCATTAGCCAATAGCCTGGTTCCACAAACAAATTATCAAGTGCACACAATTAACAAATGATTGCCACAACTAACAATTAGTCTCTAGGGGATGGTCAAAGTACTGTTTAAGTATCTTGTGTGGCCAAAAACTTTTACCTCTATTGTGTCTTAAACTTAATCTTTACTTACCCACAAAGTTTCTAGTTGTGTACTTATGTGTGGGTGCATGTGTGTTTTAATGACACCTAGTGGGATAACCCGTTGGACCAAAAGGACTTTGGATACAGGAGGATTTGTGTCCAAACCTGATGGCTTCCCTGAGGTCTGCCTGCATTCATCTGGAGTTAATCCACCACCTAAGTCACTGCCATCAATCAAACCTGAACCAAGGCTTTGGCTTACAGCCCCCTGGGCTATCACCAGATCATCTCCTTCATCTCTCCTTTCTAGGTACAACACAGCATAGCATATCCACTTTGGTGGGTCTATGTTTCTCCTGTTAAACAAAGGGCTCAAAGCTTTGTAATGGCTTTCAGATAGTGCTTTGTTTCTCTGCTCTAATGTCTATTCTTATCAGACTGATTTAATATGCTTTGTGTGGAACAAACATTTTTAAAACTGCACTGAAAAATAATGTCTTCCTCCCTCCCACTGCCATGTCACCGTGGAAAAAAAGCATACAGTGTGTTTTGCGGGTGGTGTGTTAATAAGAATATCACGTCATTCGTCAATGACACTTCTGTAACGGTTCCTTTGGCATTCATCAGGGAGCATGTCAATCTCTAGCATGTTTCCCTCACAAATAGTGGATGAGTTTTCCTTTCACCCGTGAATCATCAACCAGCTCCAGCATACTCATTAGTGGTGCTGATCTATCTTGTGTCCACAGGGAACAGTCTCTTCATTACTCCTGCTAGAGGAGAAAGAAGGGGAGAGGAAGGAAAAGAAAGAGGGAAGGAATGAGGGAAGCATTAGGACCTGTCAAGGGAGCACCTGGAGTTTTCCTCTTAAGTTATGAAAAAGGGGGAAAGGGTTTGTGCGGAGGTGCTAAACATTTATCATTCAGCCTGGTCAGGGGTTGCATTCCAATACCAGCCCTTCTGCGCTCTGGGAAGGAAGTAGGGAGAAACCGTTAATCTGATCTCACTTCCTGAGTTCTAGAGACCACATTTTAGAGGTAAAATATATCCAGCGAAACGCATGAAGAAGTAATTCTGAAACACTTGAAACAAATCTCAACCTTCAGTAAGCTATTTTTGATAAATGATGATAATAAGGTAAGCTATTGTCCTCTGTATGAAAATATTTCTGTGTGCCCTTTAATAGGTTAGATAATTGCCTCCTGACTAATTGTGCATGTGCAATGTGAGACAGGAATGATTAAACAAGCCCAAGTTCCTTGGGCCATGCCTTGGTTTAGGGCCTCTGCTGTCTAGCCTCGAAGCTACAAGAGACTGCAAACTCACGAATAAACCAGCAACAAACTTTTGAAGAGAAATAATTAAAATAAACCATGGTAAAATAAAATGCCTCTTGTTGCATGATTCTTGAATTGTGTTTATTCTATTCCTTTTCAATGTGTTTTCCCCCATTTTCAACCATTTTTGGAATGCCCAATTGTGTCATAGAAGGTGAGGCAAACACATCCCATCCTCTGAAACATGTGATGTCAGCCACCCCTTCTTTACACACCACAGTTTGCATGCCAAGCTTGTACAGACGTGAGTTGGAGGAGGACACTTCATATGCAGACTGTGGGCCCCCAGCTGACCAGTGGAGGTCACTGATGACATAAAGGATGGACAAGCCCCTGGCTGACGTACCTTTTCCTATACCCCCAGCAGAATGAAGCTGTTCTGCCATTATGGGTCCCAATCATCATCGGCTAATAAGACAGCTTGGATTGAACGTAGGATGTAGGACTCAGGCTTTTGCGGAATATCAGCTTTCATAAGGCAGGTGCATGTGGCTTATGTACTGGATAGGGCACTCTTACCCTGTTTTTCCTTGGGCAAGCACTGCTCCTATACTCACTCCAGAGACATTCACCTAGATCAGGAAGTGCTGCTGGAAGTCCACACTCTCAAGAACTGGTTAAGAGCACATGTAGGCCTTCAGGGTGGTGAATGCCTCCTCACAGTCTTTAGGTCCATTTCACTGGATTGTTGGTGGCCTTAGCAATCAGGCTTACCAGCAGCATTGCAACTGTGGTGAACTGCAGCACGAATGTCCGCTACCAGCCTAAGCAAGGACTTCACCTGCTTTTTGGTGTGGGGTTGAAGGCTGTTCCAGATGTTCCAGACCATGCCAACTTGGGTGAGCCCGAGTGCTGCCCGCAGCCACCAACAAGGCCTTGCATCACACACTACATAATAATAAAGACACTATAATTTAACAAACCCTCTACAGATGAGGGCTTTAGCACAACCTTTGCACTGGGCAACACAACCAGTGAGGGGTGCACAGCTTGGTCATGAACAAAGAATTCAAGGTGGTCAGAGGAAGCATTAAGGACAGTAAGAAAACAGCAATGGATTTTGACAGCTAAGAACAAAAGACTACAGCAAGAGAATTCCCAATACTGGTAAAAAAAAAGCCACCTCACAGAACTGAAGACTAGAAGTAGAGGAAACAACATCTAGACAGCTTCCTCTTCCCAGAAAGCAACTGCTTGCCCTGTCAAAGTGCATGCAGATCAGGAATTGGGCTCCTAAGTTATCTCAGGACTCAATGAGATACCCCACAGCTGTCAGCATCATTGAACTGGGGAATAGCTGATAACCTCACTGCTGGATCTATATGGCTCTTTGGAAGGTAAGTCCTGTTTTTTTCTTTTTATCTTCTCCTTTCCCCTTTTAATTTGGAGGAGTATTATGCAGTGGTTAAATTATTGATTGTGTGTTCCAAAAAGGCTAGTAATGTGCCTATAAAGTGCACCTTGAATTTATGAATATGGTATACGGTTTGAGAAGTAGTCACTCTTGTAAATTGATCATATATCTGCATTGTACATATATTGCATTCAGGAAATAATGACCGCCTATGCATATTGATTTATTCTACTAGTCAGGGCTTAGACCCCACCAGCAGCAGAAGGGGGAGTGTGCTGGCACAGAGAGGTAGGCAAAAAGCCGATTGTTGCTCTTTTGATCTATGTAACATTTATGTTTTTTCTGCCTTATTTGTTATATGTTGAGTGCACATACTAGTGCACGTAGTCAGAGGAGCAGTGTACTAAACCACCACTGCACCACTGTGTTCTTGCATCGGTGCCATCTTTAAGGAACTAGGACTCGAGGTAGAGTCTCACTGACCACACTACCTGACAGTGCAATTAGGATATTTTGTTGAAGAATAGTTTGATTTCTTTCATCTCCTCTTTGATGTTTTCCTCTTCTTCCTCCTCTTATTCTTTTCTGTTTTCTTTTAGTGATGAGGGAGCAATACCTCAACTGCCTGTTGGGCCTGTATCTTCTGGCCAGCGGCCAAGGACATGAAAGACTGCAAGAAGCCTGAAAAATTTTGTCAACCTGACTTGTCACACAGTCACCTCCAAAGGAAATATAGAAAAATACAAATGACTTTATGTAGCTGCTTGAAATGCAACAGAATACTGTACAATTTCTATTTGCAGCACACAGTAACTATACCATTCAACCCATAGACACATGTAAAGAGGGCTTTGTTTAGTTTTATACTTATGGTGTATTTTGTCAGGCAAACTATTACCCCCATCACAGATCTTGATGCTGTTTGTGTTTCTCGTAGGAGGCATATACCGGCTGAGTTTTTGACTCAAGTCCATAGTGATATGAACAGTAGAGACACACATGCAAATACATATAGACAGACAGAAAGGCTCAAAGCCACTAACAGCACCCCAGTCATTGTCTTAAGCCTTCATCCACAGCTGATACAAACACCACTATGCAAGCATTCTGAACAAATAGACCTCTTACACTTGGGTCCATAAAACCAGGAACTATGGATCAGGGAAGCTTTAGTGTTTTTCCCATTATCTCTGGTCCCTGATATCAGTATACCCTGCACAGTCCTCTCATCTTTCATCATCCCCCAGTTTCCCCAGAGTTGGATATTCCTTCCCTTACCACCTCAGCTGATATGTGGTGAGTGCTTTGGAACAAAACCGCATCACCCAGTCAGTGGTTGAAGTGACTCGCCCACCTTCACACCATAAATTGCTGTGAAATCCTTGAAAGATGCTATATAAATCCATTCCATCATCCCATAAAAGTGCTGTAATGAGCTGAAGCAGATTCACATCAGAACATGAAGATAACTGGTGCCTCAACCTACCCAAGGTAAAGTCAGTGACATGTAGAGGGTGAAATTGTTCACTGTTGCATGGGAAATTTTATGACTTCACTTGCATTCAACCATGGCTGGACTGGCCATCTGGCAGACCGTGCACTTTCCTGGTGGGCCGACGTGCCTTTTGGGCCGACACAACTGTCTTTTTTTTTTTTTTGTCTGACTGGCCCATAAAACAGGTAGATCGGCCCATTGGTTTTTTCATAATTGACACTGGGCTGGCCCAATCACATCTTTAAACACCTCCCCCTTTGGGCTCAGGGCCGGCTTCATTTAACAGCACATCTGCAAAAAAAAGTCAGAGTAAAAATGAATAAGACAAAACGCAAGGGAGGCGCAGAGAAATTGCAGGTCAAAAAAAGACAGGCCAGATGGCAGGTGCTGTCAAATGTGCTAAAATAACTGACATGTTTGTTGCAGGACCTTCTTCAGCATCCGTGGCCAATGATGGTGGTGGCGGGCACAGTGAGGAGGATGAGGAGAGGGAGAGAGATGAGGGCGAGGGTGGAGGGAGTGTAGAACTAAGCTGCTTACCATAAGCAGAAGCTACCGATGGGCTGGCTGCCTGGCTCAACAATATGTGATAAGTTATGTTGATAACATTACAATAAAATAAATTCTGCATGCTTTGCTCTACTTCAATTTGGCTAGCTTGCTACTTTTATGAACGCAGGTGTAGTTTGCTAGCTAGCTAGCTAGCTAGTTATAACATCAATGTTACCGCGTAGGGAGGTCACAGTGGCTAGCTAGCACATTGTGCATACTGGCTAAGACAATTAGTAAACATGTGCTAGCAGCTAGCAAGCTAGCTGTTTTATGTTTCCCTGGTGAGCTAAAAATATCTTTTAATGTGGCTCCGATACGTTGTCTTATTGAAAGAACATCATTATTTTGTTAACCACCATTCATCAACAGGAGCAGGAGGACATAGATTACTTTGCCCGCCCTGAGCCTTCTATGTTACAGATATTTTGTTTTTAAGGAGTGGCATGGTTGGTATACCCATTCAGGGAGCGCGAAGATGGGTGGTGTGTGTGATCAATTGTGGTGGGCTGGTCTGGGCCAAAATTCCAGGGCCGATTTTTTGTCCCAGTCTAGCCCTGCATTCAACCAATCTGTTGTAGCAGACCTTTTGACAATTCAGGTTATGGAGCATGACAAATAATGTGCCTCTCAGCTACTGAAAATAAATATTTTCAAGGGGGCAGATTTTATGTTTATAATATCCCTTTCTTTTTCCCATTCAGTCAAAAGTTATGCATTTAATATTTTCATCTGGTGACATTCTGGGTGAAAGACATGCTCTGGAAATGAATGAAAGGATTAGCCAGGCATGCCTCATGAGATCATGCAAGAATGCATTCATAACAACACAGAACCATTTTAATTGTTTGTGATGTAGAGCCCCCCTGGCTAAGTCTTTATTAATATCCACATTCTAGACAATGATATTACAAACCAAACAAACAAAGTGGCAGTTCAGACACTGTATTAACATTTATCATGTAAACCACTGGCTATGGAACAATGTTTGGGACCAGACTACAAATGATTTGGCTCATGACTTGAAGCAATAACTCCAGCTAAAAACTAGACTACAACATGACCCAGCTGGTCTCTTACATCATCTTTAGAGATGGATGGTGCTATTATCAATGCAGGTGTAGAATTTCTAACGCATGCAAATCTGGGAAAGTGGAACCATGGGAGTGTGTTTGCTGCCATGACTTTTTTTCCCCAACTGATTTATTAGAGGATTGAAAATGAGGAGTGTGAACCACAATACTTCCTGCCCAGAATAGCCGGGGCTGTAACACGATTCAGCCTGCTTTCCCATTCGTCCTAATATGGAAGGCCATTCAAAATCTGATGGCATATGTGAAAGTGCATTCAGCAAGTTCCATTTCTATGCAGGTAATTGGTGAAAGCACCTAAAAATACAAGGGAAAAACATGAGCCCAGCATTTAGGGAGTCTGCTATATATGCTGCACATCCATAGACATTCAGTGGCTCACAATGGAATGGTCAATGAAAGCTCTCTTTTCATACATACAAATGTATGTAATGAGCAAGGGCAAGACATGTCATTCTTTCAAAAACAGTTCAGAGCCAGGTCACTGATGTTTACAATGACTGCATTGTGATTCCTTACATTGTGCCTTTGCTGACTTTAAGTTTTCCCTGACTGAGCTAAGCCACTGAAACACTGAACATGTTCATCTCCTCACTACCTATGATCTGTAAGCAACCAAGTTGCTCATTATGGTAACTGAATTGAGAGATATCGCCCTTCTGCGTCTTTATATGGTGTACTTTTTCTTGGTGCGTGTGGTTACATAGAACACTATGACATACAGTTCTTCCTTTCATTGAAATAGGCTTATAATATTCAATTTCAGTGAAAGGGCTGCTATCTTATCACAATCAGCATCACATTGATGGACCAGCACTGTTGTGCAGAAGGGTCTTTCAGATCTTTTTGAAGAGGTTTGAAATGTGGTTTATTACAAATAACTTATTTTTAGTAACCAGAAGTGATGGCTGACTGTTGACTGCTGTTATACTTTCAAGTAATACAACAAGTTGTCTTTGGGTATTTAATTAGTTTAAATGTTACTGTAACGGTGCAGACTGGGACTCAAGAGCGGACCACGCTAGCGTCAGGGTTGAACTGGTTTTATTGACGGGACGAGGCAGAGTCGTAAGCCAAGAACAGGCAGAGTCGAGACGGGGCAGGCAATCTGTGGGAAAATCCAGAGGACAAAAACAGGAACAGGCAGAGTCAGGAAACAGGCAGACAGGCAATCAGGCGATCGGGGCAGGACGGCAGGCAGAAAACCAGGTCGGGGCACAGGCAGGGTCGGAAGCACAGGAAAACTCGCAGGCAGAAACAACGGCGGGGACGAAACAGGTACAAAACACTGCAACGAACTAACGACGAGACAGGAACAAGCAGGGCAGTATATAGGGCAGAGCTGATGAGATAATGGGAAACAGGTGAGCCGGCTGGCAGGTGGAGGTGAACAGGTAATAGGGCAGGTGGGGACTGGGTGGGGATTGGGGCAGGGCTGAAATGAAAGGAAAACAAACAACGGCACATGGCAGACAGGGAGAACATAAAAACAACAGCTAGGGGGCCGGAGTACTGACAGTTACTCCAAGCATGCATGTACTTATTCTTGGATTGTGCACCTCACTGAAGGACATACATGAAATATATATCTAATCAGGATCTTCTCTAAAAAAATATAGAAGCACGTGTAAATTATGTCCTCAGAATGTGTTTTATTTGAATCAAATACATACAAAACTTTATTCATAACAATGGTTTACACAGGAGGGTAAAGTGTTAATTTGAGTTTGTAATAAGGTAAAATAAACATACCATCGTGTCCACATTACTATTTGAAATGCTATCCCTTGTAATGCTGCTTTATTTTAGTTATCTTCCTATACACAGTTAGGTATTCATTCACAATGCACAGTATAAAGCCCTTTTTTGGGAATGCAAAGAAGCTTGCACATTCAAGACCATTTTGTTTAAGGTGCTGTCTCTCACTGTTGCCTGACTTGGTATATGATGCATTGGGAAGTCTAGACAAAATTTGCACTTTCCATTTATTGGGTTACTTTAGATTTATTTTGTTTTATCTTTATATAAAGTGTATATATTTTCACCTAAATAACCTATTCTTTTTGATCAGTGTCAAGGCAAATTTAAAATAGGTCTCCACTTAAACAAAAATGGTTTTAGTGGGAGCTCCTAAAACATATCTCAGCATTTGAGGATATGGGATCGAAGAGATATGAATGATGTGGGAGATGCATTTCCTACTTAGAGGCAGACATGTCAAAGGCTGTTTTTCTTGGGACTTCTGCATTATTGTATGATTACTCAATAGGTCTGGTATCTGCATCTGGTTATAGAAGACTTTACTCCATTAAATCACAATATGACAACACTGCAACCTGAACCTATACTGTATGTCTTCTAACTGATCCACATTTTGTTAGTCTCTAAAAATAAATAAAGGACGTGGTTGCTACATTGGGCAATACAAAGAGGATGCAGAGGAGTTATATTTAATATTGTGGAGCATATTAGGGGAGGGTGCTTCAGAAATGGAGATGTGGTAACCAGCAGGATCAAAGGATAAAGGTGCCAATAATACCCATCAGCCAACTGGGTACAAGTGCAGAATGAAAAGTACCTACACTGAACAGCTTATAAGTGAAAAAATCTCTTTCCATCGACTCAAAAACATGAATCATTGTCCTCTTGGTCAATTTTCCCCTCTGGGAATAGTGCTGCTGTTAAGTGAAGTATCGACATAAAGATTTGCAACTGAAATTCAAGCCCTGCGGCTAAGGATTGCTGTAAAAAATGGAGGTGAAGAAAATTATTAAGGCAGAAAATGATAAACTGTTTCAGGCTGTTCAACACACTGAGGGTTATTTACTGTATGTTCATGGGCTAGAAATGTAGCACATCCAAAGAGGAAAAAAAGGCACTTTGTGAATATCATGAAAAAGAAGCAGGTGACAAGATCAAGTAACAATTTCATGATTTCTTATTGAGTGGCTTATTGCAAGTCAAATATGGCCATCATAAGCAGAAAATGTATGACCAATCCACTAAATCTGTTATGCAAAGTAGGTAATTATGCAATCAACCGAAACGATTAGCAGAGGTTGTAATTAGCTAAGACAACTCATAAATTTTCTTCCCCGGGAATGGCTCCATGTTACAAGACCTGTTTGAGACAGTTCAAAAGCAACAAATCCAGTTTGATGATCTGCCAAAGAACCAATAGCATCCAAACAGAAATTAGCATGATCTACATAAACACATCACATGATAGTAAGTCATGCTCTAGTTATAGCTTGTTCTAGTAGTAAGTGTTTTTAGAGAAGACTTTGATAGCAATGGAAAATCTTTTTTCGGTTAGGATTAATGGTGGAATTATGCTCTCCAAAAAATCAAAATCAAATAACTGCTGCATCAGTTCCACATATTCTTTTGGGCCATATTTGGACCATATTTCTGGAAATTACCTGAGTTAAGTCTTTATTCTGTATAATCCTGCCAGTCCATCTAGTGACTGGTTTACAAAATTATATAATGATTGGCTTATAATGCATTTACAGCGTTTAAGGTTTCAGCCTGTTCCTCTTTTTTAGATGGTCTGCAGCACCACCTAGAAAAGGATATAATTATTATTCTATACATTCTTGCCTTCACTAACCAAATTGCCTAAGGACCTGGAATTCACTATGTCTTGCCTGATTTTGTGAGACCTTGTCTGAAAAGATTCACTCAGCTGTTATAAAGAGTGCAAACAGATGTTTTCAGCAACATTAATACGATGGCTGCTGGTGGATGCTGTCCTTTGCTTTTTCTGACAATGCATCCAGGCATGTAGCTCATGCTGGAAACAATAGTTTTCATTCCACTAAGAGAAATCAGAGAGATGGAAAACAATGGATTGAACATGCAAATTTAAAAAAATACATTACATTAAGGACAGCTACACCAATTTACACAAAGTGCTCCATCAAATGAAGAATAGCAGTAACATCACTACAGATCATATAATATATCTGAATTTACTGGAATGGATGTTTCCCTGAATGGTTCAATTAAATTCATCATGTTCTGGCGTCCTCTGTGAGGTGTGTGTGTCTCAGAGTGTTAATCGATATTTTAGTCATGCTTTTTTATAAAATGCAGCTTTGAAGGTCATCTATGACGTTTGTAGCTGCTGTTTTGCCTCTCTTTTAATCTTACACTCCATTCATAATTTTTCTGCAAAAAATAATACGATGAAAAATCCCCCAACACCAGATATACAGACTCCTCAGAGCATCATTTGTTACATATGTACTGTATGGTGTATTTCATGACTGCAAAGTGGCATGGTATGGAACTACTACAGCAGTGTGCTTAACACATCCTGTTGATGGCAAAGGGAGAGGATGAGCATGCTGAACAGGAATTTTAAATTCATATTTGAAAATTCTTATTATTTTATTAATATTACATATAAAATTATTACAAAAAGCTGCTCTGATATAGAATTCCACATTGTCTATACGAGTACTGAGGCCACATGCTCCTCAGGTAGACTAATGTGTATATCTTGGGTTTCCATGTCAACAGTTCAGGTCTTCACAGTGTGGCTATTTTATCAAACTGCATTTTAAATTTGTGGCTTGTCAGACAAAGTCATAATCAGGTCACATTGAATACCCTTTTTACAGATCAATGTAACCTGAAATCTGCATTATGGAGCTTGCATCTCTATGGGATAGCTTGACTGTGTTTTCATTTCAGACTCATTCACTAACATAGTAAAGGTAGGTACAAACCATGAGGTGCTAAATAAATGCTTATTTTTTTCTCTTTCCACAAGCCACAGCTCACAGGCCAGGCCAGGGAAGCATCTGACTGAATCCATTTCAATGACATTATGCTGTGTAGCCAAGCATGAGGTCAACTTGTTAGAAACCACCGCTCCATGACTGAGTAGATTTATCACCTCTGATAGCTCATTCAGACACGTGTCACCCAAATGCTGCTTCATTACACACACAGGGGGAGTCAATGTACTTCTTTTTGTGGTAATAGACTCAGGGGAAGTTATTTTTATGTCTCCAGGTAAATGAAGCACATGTGGAAAGACAAAGGCAGAGAGAAACCAGAGGAAAAATCCCACCACAACTGATCTGTAGGATCATTTTAGCATCAGTTGAAATGTGAATTCTAAAGCATTGCGAGATGGCCCCTTTCGCCAAGTATAAATAATTTAAATAACAATTTTTCAACTTCATGCTGTTTTCCATTGTCAACCAAATCTTATTGTACTGAAAGAACGTAGGAAATGTAAGAAAGGGTATTGGTACACAGAATGCATCATAAAAAATATGTAGCTCTAAACTGCAAATGAAAAGAAATATTATTACGAACTGACAGTCACTGAAATTGCTTGATTGCATTAAAACACAGACCTGATGATGCATTTGAAACGCAACCTGGCATATTTCCTCCATGTTTCTGATCTTACACACATACACACACACACACACACACACACACACACACACACACACACACTAAATGTATGGCAAAGAACCATATTGAAGGATCACTGGACCACAAGCAGTAAGTCATCTTTTTCTGACGTGCTGCAGATGAGTTCCTTGAAATGGCAGTAAATTCAGCCCTACCCTGAGAATACTGTAGTGTGTGAGTCTGCTGCAGGGTGTCATGTTTTCATTCCACCTGACATGAACGAATTGAATTCGTTATCTGTTTTATTGGATCAGTTTCACCCTTCCCTTCACTCTCCTTCGAAACACACAAACATTTGCTGTAGCACAAACCCATAGGATGGCCATATACCCATGAGATCGAAAGGGACAATGATGGATGGCATTTGAACGAATTTCTGTGTGCTTGTGTGTGTGATGGTGTGTATGTGTGTTTGCCCAAATGGGAAGGAGCAGGCAAGGGGTATGGAGGCAGATAGAGTGGTTTGCTTACTGTAGCTACACAAACATTGCATAGCATAACAAGGCTTTTATTTAGGAACTCTGTCAGTTGCTCATCAGAAATAATAAAAGTAATCATTTGCTATTATGATATACATGACATCTGACTTGATAATTCAGTGATGTGGGAATGTATCCTTGGGGTGGTATCTCTATTGGATATGTAGGCCTGCTGGTTAAATGAAATGAATTACATTTAACTTGAATTTGTTTTGTCATTGTAACTGGATTACTGATTTACAGTTAATCATTGTACTAATTGCTCAATCACAAATTCTACAAAAAGTTCAAAACATTCAAAGCTTTTAAGACAAAAGCCAAAACTCATTCTAGCATGCAGCTTGTGCAAGAAGCATATATGTCAGATATGATAAACAGTATACACTGTGCAAAAGCAAATAATAGTGCCAAGGCATCAAATAGTTTGAAATTCTCATTTTGATCATGAAGGTAATATAATGTAAAAGAATCCTAAATACAGTACATACTGTTATCGAACAGAGACCAATACCTCAAGATAAACAGATCCATTTTGGCAAAGCAAACAAATAATCTGAAATACATTACAGTGGGTAAAAGACTGATAATACAAATTAATCATAAGACACAAAACAAAGTATAACATGCATTTCCATGTTCCCCATGCAGTGCCAATTTCCAGTTTCCAGTTTCCAGTTATGTTTAATCAAGTCCTGCCCCTACATGAGGCCACAGATTTTCATCCACCTTGCATCCAATGTCTTCATTAGCAAGGCACCATGGAAAAAAATCCATTCTAGTGGCTTATCTACCCCTGTCACTGTTGCACTGTGATGTCATTGAACATTCCGTCTATGGCCTTGACAAGATTTCTTGGTTTTAGTGGTGGCTGCCATGGACCTTTTACCTTCAGGCCAGAGATGAACACGGTGGCAAGAAAAAATCTGGATGAACTCCAGAATGAATGCGCTGCAAACCATTCTTGTATTATCAGTCCATGATCAAAGATTACATTGCCCCAGACCATGGCATTCTAGCATTTGAAAGAACAAGGCATTTGTGCAGCAGATCTAGGTAATTAAATGCATGGGCTGAATTGTTAGAGAGTAGCACAGAGACTGTGTGTCACTCTGTTCTCTGATATGGCATTGTTGTATTTACTGTGACAAGTGGACCACATCATAACTATAGTGTCGATGTGTGAATGGATTGAAACCCACTTCTTTTTGCAGCCATGCCCATAAGTTTTATCATGTCCACATCCAGCAACTCCATCTGTTTCATTCTGTTACAAACTACTAAACTACTACTGTTTCCACACAGTCTTCTGTGTAGAGTTTCTGATCTCTTTCCACATGGGATTATGTGCAATGGAGAGCATTTGATATCAAACGATAAAATAGTTAAGTGTTTTGAAAGACTAACACTTAGCATTTGAAACACCCATGTTAGAAACCATAGATAAATAAAGGTGAAGGTTAGTTGTGTAAGAGTAAGTTTATTCCATTTTGTATGTAAACATGAGAAGATCTGCTCTCTGTCAGTTGATTAAACATTTTCAATTAATACCAATTCTTAACAGCAAAACACCCTGTCAATGTTATGTACTGTAATTACAATTAACAGAGCTACAATTAACAGAGCTAACAGTTGCATAAACTTAAGTACATTGTACACTTCAAGTACATTGAATTACAAGTACACTTAAAGTACATCAAAAATTCAAAGTACATTGAAATGAAAAAAAAATGCATGGGTATAGAAAAATGTAATTCAAGCACTAATAAAAGTGAATTATTTTCCTTGAATGCACCATATGCACAAACATTTTGCTGAAGGGTCTCCAGTTGGTCCAAAATGCAGCTGCTCATATTCTAACTAGAATGAGGCAATGCAAGCACAAAACACGAGTTTCAGCTTCATTTCACTGGTTATCAAATTGTAAATTGACTGTAAGATACTTCTCCACACTCTTAAGGTGCTAATTGGGCTTGCCCCTCTGTATATCAGGAATCTCATTTCTCTGTATAACCCCCCACAAACACTTCATTCACAGTGTGAAGACTATCTTGTTATTCTAAGAGTAGCGAAAAGTATTGTAGGTGGTTTATCCGTCTTTAATCAAGCTCCTCTTTTATGACTGAGAGACTGTTAGACTGAGCTGTCAGTGCTGTGGCTATATCCAGGCACGGTAACTCCATGTTTAGCTAATCCAGCAGTGATCTTGTGACAGCCACAGGTCTGTCCTCACAACTATGTTGGCACTTTCCCTCTCATCCCTTACTTATGCTGCCATAGGCTATTCCCTATTGCATTCAGGCTACTCTTTTCTACTCTCTTTCATCTAGTTCATCTTGTCTGTAATGTTCAAATTGTGTCATCTTCACAACAACAATGACAAGGACAACAACAATGACAACAACAACAACGTTAATAATAATAATAATAATAATGTTACAAACACAATAATAATAACTATTATTGTTGTTATTATTG
Source organism: Megalops atlanticus (assembly GCA_019176425.1). Lineage (NCBI taxonomy): Eukaryota > Metazoa > Chordata > Actinopteri > Elopiformes > Megalopidae > Megalops > Megalops atlanticus. The sequence continues at coordinate 20,044,495 of CM032882.1, forward strand.
TATTATAAAGGTGGTTGTTGGTTATATATGTATGTATTTACTATGTATTTATTTACTTTTATAAAGGTCAGCAGGGTTTGAATATATTAGCATTACATGCATTTATCAACCCTTAGCATCTGTGTGCATGTCCATGAGTATCCGTGTGTGTGTGTGTGTTTGTGGTGTGCAGTATGTGCTTGTGAGCACACAGCTGTGAGAGAGTGAGTATATTTCTGTGCACATTTGTTCATTTCCATAAGTTTGATAAGTAAGATAATGAGGAACAGCAGGGATCCTCCTTTTCAGTGTGACACTGGGGTTTTAATAGCCTATCTGCATGCCTCAATGAACTTCTCACATTAAGCACAGCACTAATATAATTTTCAGGATCTGATTCCACATGTTTGGGGTCTTGAGTGAACACATACAGCTGTGCATCATTGACTTAGTAACATTCCCACATTTCTGTGCCTGTCTCTCTGTATTTGTGTGTGTGTGTTAGTAATTTGCACTTTTAAATGAGTATGTTACACATCTGAAAGCTCAGAAGCCAAAAATAATGGGACTGATAACCCTATGCAAACAGCTGTGCTAATAGGAACCGACAGCCTGTGGGTCTTGTATTAAAGGATACAGAGAAATGGGCATCATACCAGATGTTGCAGACGCTGTGCAGACCTGTATGGGTGTGCCTCTCATGTCAACTGTTGACACTGTGGAGAAAAAACTATACTGCAGAATCAGATGTAGTAGTAGAATAGTACTTAAATATGTCAGTTTAAAAAAACAAGTTTTAAAAAGTGTATACTTAACTGATAGGAGTATATAATAACAATAACTGGAGTCAATAAATGAAGTCCTTGCCCCATATTTTGACATAGAGACACAGCGTGACAGATTGAGGCCTGCCACAGTAAGCAAGAGTCCACACCACTTCTTCCTGCACCTGGGGTGGAGGTGTCCCTCTCCATCTGACGGCACCATTTTTGCGCTCATTGCTTTGCCCACAGTACAGTGTGGTAACAACGAGAACAAGGTTTCATAGCTGCAGGAATTGGACAGAAAAGCAAAAAAAAAAACAGCATAAAAACATTATGTTGACAAAATGGAGCAGCAGGCAGTGTGCAGCTTGATTTCCCCGCTGTGTGCCAAAGCCAAGGCGCGATCAATCAGCTAGCAGCGGTGTGCACCCTGCGCTAAAAGAGAAGAGTGGAGCCAAATCAGCCCGGGAACAACTGTGGATGAGCCTCCCTGAAGAAAAGGAGTCTGGAAGGCGATATACAAAATTGAATTTGTTAAGTTCATGCCATATCAAAGTGTCTTCTTACTCCAGAAAGTTTCGAGAAACGCCTGCTAGGGGGCTGATAGTGGAATGGGGGTGGGATGAGGCACTGAAGCGTGAAATCAGGGAAGTCTTGCCCCTTACCCGTGCTGACTGTGATTCCGAAAAGGCAGCTCAGAGCAGCAAAACACGACAGCCCCCAGAACTGCTCCCCACCTACGTGGGGCAGTTCACCAAACAGACGTGAGGAGACTGGCTTTGAATTTCAAACAGCCTTTCATTCTTTCTCTCTCTCTTTTTCAACTATTTTTTTCAGTTTATTGTCAACTGTTGTCGACTTTGCACTCCTTCTCTCCCTTGGTATGTGTTTATGTGGACTCTCATTCTTTTAGTCTCTCTCTTTTCCCAGGTTTTCATCAGCACCCCTCTTAATGTCAATCAATGACATTTTGCAGGGTAAGCGCTAGGCTAGTTGCTCCTGTTTGCCCCTGCATTTGTGTTGCCCTTCCCTGTGTATTGAATGAAAATGTCAGGATTGGGTGATGTCTGACAGACAATTACCTTTTTACTTTTTTTTTTCATGTTGTTATTTTTGACCCATTTATGTGATAAAGGTCATATTTGCCCTCCCATTTGTCAGCCTGGCTGAGGTATTGAGGAGAAGACGCAGTAGCAGTGCTGGAGACTTAAACACTGATGGCTGCACTGTGGCAGACAGGAGTTCAACATCATCACTTCAGGTGCTGCCGTTTATTTATGAGAATGTTTGTAATGCCTGGTTGTGTGATGTCATCAATGAAGTGTGAATTGAACATGTAGACCTTTGAGAACAACTCCTTCTTTTTTGACTCCTTCCTTTCTCTTGACTGATGATGTTCTTCCTCTCTAGCTTTTTCAGCCTTTACTTTCGTACCTTTATTTGCCTGGTCTGTACTTTTACATTCCCTCCACATATTCTACGTATGCCTCCTTTGTCTCATATCCTCCGTCCACCACATCTACTTTCATCTGTATTTTTTAGTGTCTCTATGAAAAATGGGCCTGCTTAGCCCTACGGGCAGCAATGTACTGGAGAGTCAGACTGATAATCTGTAGTGCTGTGCCTTTAGTGTGTATTTTTTTTTTTTTTTTGCAAATGTCACTGGTGCAGGCTGCAAGTAAATTAACATACAGTAGTAATATACATAATCAATCAGAACATTTGTAGCATAACGACAATCTAACAGATGGTCAGAAGGAATGTACTCAAACAAGTTAAGCATTGCAAGAAATTTGATTTGTTTAGGATCATCAGCTCTGTATGTCGTGAAAGAAAAAGAAAACTGGAAGTAAATATTTAAGATTTATAAGGTGACTCTTACATTACATTACATTATTGGCCAATGTTAAACAATCTATCACACCAAAAAATATTGATATAATGAAATAAAAAGGCTTGCATTAACATTGAATCATTTGGCAGCAATGCTTGAACTCAATTTAAATTATTTTTGTGTGAAAGTACTCTGAAATAATGCACAGCTGGATGCAAACTATGTTGTTCCACACAGTAGGATCCTACGCAAGGCAGCCATCACTTAAACTGAAAATCTTGGAACTGGACAGGGAAAGCCCTACCCCTACTAGAATATAATCCAATATGCCAATAACCCAGTAATGTTTAATAGTCCTATTTTATTTTGAACAGTTTTGTTCTGAACAGGAGAAAAAAAAGTATGTTGATTAGATTTTATTGTCATTAACGCTTGTAGCTGGCAGTCAATCAATATACAGATTGAGTACATCCCTGATTTGTCCTGGAACCTATTATGTTGTAAGTGTCAATAATATGTTTACATTTTAATATTACATGAAATCTCCATTCAAAACCCCAAATCTGTGATTGATTCTATCTTTGGTTGCTACCTTTTACTTCCCGTTACAATAAAATTGGTCTGGAAAGAGTCCGAACTGTTTGCTTAATGTAATGCCTAGCTGTGGAAAGAGTGCTATGGTATTTGTCACAGTAAAGGGAATGTTTGTTTCTACACTGAGGTAATGACTCCTGAGGACTAATGACATGCTGATCGAGTAATTTGCTTGGGAAAATTCAATTTATTATTATTCTGTTTTTCATTACTTGTCCTCCATGCCTGCTGCCTGCATGATGTTTAGCCAAGTATAAATGGAATAATAACTTCTCTTGCAATAATATGCATGTGTAAACATCTTAATTGAATGTCAGGTAATTTTTTTTCTTTCCTCTTGACTCCAGGGGTTTTCAGATGCGACCCAAAATCCAATTACACTTTCCTAATACTCATCCTCATTGAATAGAAATCCACAGAAGTGTAATATTTGCATTTAGAATAACCCTTCTACCCTTGTCCCTCTTTGTGTGGATGTCCTGTACCTTCTAATGTGGGAACAAGATGTGTCATGTATCTAGGTCAATATCAAGGGCCAGAACCTGTCTTTTGAGAAATCATCTGACTTTAGGCAACAATTTAGGATTGGTGTGGTGAATTGAGCCATTTCATAGAACACAATAGGTTTCATGGCCACAGTCATCTGGTGTTAGTGCAGGAGGCACACATCCGTTCCTATTGAAAAAAAATCAATAACTGTATGACCAGGTGAGAGCTCCTCAACAGATTCCAAGATGTTGCTAATCATGTCCATCCTAAGGCTGTTCTAATGGCTTTTTCATCTCAAAATGAATTTAGTCAATACAAACGTCTTTTAAAAGTTTTGTAAATTGCCTCTCTTCCAGCCTCTCTCTTGCTCTCAGAGCGGTTGTTTATCTCGTATTTGTTTCCCAGGGTTCAGATTGTCTTGTTCACTAAAGAATGTTGAGTGAGTGAGTGAGCAAGTGAGAGAAAGAGACCCAAAGAGAAAGATTTAAGATGTGATTGTAATTTCTCTACATGATCACCATGGCAGGGGTCTTATTGTCAAAATGTTGCCAAAACTTTCCTTTAAAGGGCTTTTTCCCTCATCCCTTCTGCCTCTTTCAGTTTGAAAATGTTCACACAGTGCAAATCGACAGCATGGTAAATGATTGCAAACAAAATGTTTTAGAAAAATGGTGAACTGAAAGAAAATGATAAAATATCAGGAAAAATATCAGGGTTAAAGCCTTAGGCAGCTACTGTTTATTCATGAACGAGAGATAGAGGGAGAGGGAAAGAGCGGGTGAGGGAGAGAGACAGAGAGATGTCGCAATCTGAAGGCGGCTGTCAGATCTTCACTAATTGAAATCTGCCCGTGTGGAAGAGTCATCAGAAGAGTGCTAATCCCTCCCTGCATGTCTGAGTTAATTGCATAGAATATAGAGTCCCCCAATATCCCCTGCTGTCACTTTGAACTTGCTCTATTCAGGTGCATGGTGACTATGGTGATATATCCCCACCCCCACCCCTCCTCAGTGGTTTTGTACCACATCCAGTACGGGAGTCTCTGTGGACTCCATTCTCACCAAACCTGCAAGAGCCTCAGGAGCAAGTTTCATAGTTTTGTTTTTGTTTGTTTACTGGACTGTATATAACTTGGTTCTTGCAGTTGATATTTCTCTTTTAGGATAATTCTTTAGTTCTTTATATTGTCTTTATCTGTAAGGGTGAAGCAAAAATGGCCCTCTGAGATGTCCTTTTTACTTGTTCAAGCACCTCACAAACATCAAGCTGGATTAGGTAGGCCAGCCATGGTGAGGAGTAGTATATTGAATATGCATATGATAGACAATTAGTATAAGGAACCCACCTTTTTATTAAATTGGAATTTTGGCAATCATAATTCACAAATACTGCTGCTGGTGCCTTGATTCCTGCGAATCAGAGACCTCTAAGGCTTGGTGAGTTCGTTAATAAAGATTTATTACTGGGATAATAACTTCAACTGGTGAGGGCAAGGTAAAACAGAAGAATTGCTGTCTAAACTCAGTGTAAACTGAGGAACAGGCCAGAGAGTGTGTGTACAGCCCTGTGTAGGTGTGCACATGTGATTTGTCATGTGAGTGGTGTGAGGAATGTGTTTGTTCAGGATATGATACAAGATTTGTGTGTGCATTTGTGTGAGTGTGTGTATGATTGCGTGGGTGGATGTATTGTGTATGTGTGGGTGTGTTTGCACACCCAACTGCAATTTTTAGAGATATTGATTTGCTGATTCAGTGGTATGTGCAACCGAAGCTGATAACCACTGTCATATCTTGGCCTATGCTATTACATTGTTATTATATTACTGAATTCATTATATATTGATTTCTTGGTGCACATGAAACTGTGGGAAATACGCTTGGCTGAAATTAAATCCGGTGTTAAATAAAATATTTTAACAGTGAAGATGCTGACGCATTATTTATCTGAGGAGAGAGGACCAGAAGAGATTGTTGTGTTTGAGTGTTTGAGCACCTCCACTGACTTCAAGCTTCAGTGAAAATACAAACTGACTCATACTGCCCAGACACACGAGTATCATCCTATTGCACATAGACTCTCAGGAGCTCAGTGCTCCTCACCCTGATCCCATGTGACACATTTCACAGCCAGAGAGATACCATTCAGCCCTACGGCATTGTTTTTTCTACTGCAACACATTTTAACATGATTTAATTTGAACATTAATACTGAATGTAACCTAATATGTAGTGAATGACTCGCATTGACCAAGCATGCATTTTTCTGTTGGAACATGCATGTGTGCACACACTCACATAGATTAACCACACATGTAGGGTGTCTTTAAAGGAAGCAAAACACAGCCACCGATTCTCATTAAAAGAGAGGGAAAGGAAATGAGGTAAGAATGGTTAATAAATTCATTTCATTCCTTGTTAATTAGTGTGGATTTTGGATAAAATGGTAGAAGGCAAGCATGAAGAGTCTGTGCTGTTCTATTGACTTACTACCAATGGTTATGAGATGCCAGAGAAGTCACCTTAAAGCAAATACACCTGCAAACCCAGGCACCTTTATACCAATCTAAATTAAAAATACAAATATCTTGTAGCACTTTTTTTTTTCTTTATTTTTCCATTTTCTCCCCAATTTTGGAATGGCCAATTCCCCGAATTTTTTGGAATGCCCAATTTGTCATAGATGTTCGGTCCCATTGCACAACCCCCACTGTCAATTCAGGAGAGCGTGGACAAGCACGTGCCCTCCTCCGAGACACGTGATGTCAACAGCTGCTTCTTTTTGCTCTGCGGTCCACAAGCCAAGCTAGCACAGAGGTGAGTCGGAGGAAGACATTTCATATGCAGCTTTTGGCACGTGGACCACAGGGGTCGCTGTTGCTAATGGGACCGAAGCCCCTGCCGATGTACCCACCCCTATCCCTGGCGGAACGAAGCCAATGTGTTCCACCTGTGAGCTCCCGGTCACTGTCGGCTAGTGACACTTGTAGCACTTTTGACACAGCACTGTCATAAAATGGAATTTATCATTCATCACTGTGTACAGAGATGGAAAATTCTACAGCTAACTAAGCCTGTTCATGTGTCTTTCCATGCCGTCGCCGTATAAGACCGTTGGATGCTAGGTGAATGGATAATTGTTCATTGTGAAGTCCAAAATGGCAAGGTAAAGAAAATATACATATCTGGGCGACCCCCTCCAATTACATCACTGTGAAAAGTGGAGGAAGAGAGCGTGTTAGAAAAACGGAGAGGGAGAACAAATGTAAGAGAGAACAACTAGACTGTCTGTCTTTTCTTCAGCTGCAGACACTTACGAAATGCTTCTGCCAAAAAAGCAAGTGTTGCTTCTGATTAAAAAAAAGTTGCAAGTTTTGAGTGACAAACCTCCTGACTCTTTACAGTCACAGTTATATTTAGGTCTGATTTGCCTTGATGTACTGGAACAATACGTAGGCAGTGCACTCTTTGAGCACATTAGATAATCAATATATGGCTAATATGACTGCATCAATTCTCTTTCAGAAGATATTTTGCTATGAGAGAAGTACCACCACTGAGTAGAATGATCTAGATGGACTTTGATGATTATTTCTCCAATGTTTTCCCCTGTCTAAAAGATGCCTCGCATCAACCCAGGCTGCTGCACAGAATAACCTATGACACACACCTACACAAACTCTGAGTTTCATAACTAGATTGGCTGTGCGTGACGGCTTGTTACCAGTGAGTAAATTCATGGCTGTGTACTCTCTTAACACAGCACAGAGGTCATTTCATTCTTCTCACCCGCTGTGAGTCGCAGAATTTACATGACTGTCTCACGGCTCCTTTTTTTCATGGCCCACAGACAGTGTGTGTCACCTCTGTGGCTACCCTCCACTGGCTAAGGCGCTGTCATGTAAGTCTGTCACGGTGATAGAGCACCAGCTGGCATTCGGAGCCGCTGCGAGCCTCACGGCGTGAGACGCACATAGCCTGCAGACGCTGGCCTCCGGCGGGCCCTTGCTGATCTGTGCCAGGACTTGACAGGTGTATGTCAACGAGGCAGGCCACACTGAAGTGGCAGATGACTGGTGTTTCTGTGTGTGTGTGCATGTGTGTATGTGTGCATGTGAGTGTGTGTGTGTGTGTGTGTGTGTGTGTGTGTGTGTGTGTGTTTGCATAATGTGTGTGTATTTGTGAGTGCACATGGGCACGGGAAGGGGTATGCAGTGATGATGAGAGGCAAAATTACTGGATGTCAATCGATCACTGTTGTAATGTTGATCCAGCAAGAAAAAAAAGAAGAAAATCAACCCTGTGATGATTTCCTTAAAAGTAAGCAAGTTATTTTATCACTTGAAATGTGCATTTCCAGTATTTGTATGATCCTAACTATCAAAAGTTATGAGTAGATGAGTAATGACTAATGTGAGTAATGTGTTCAAGATGCATAACTTTTGGCATAAATAGTCAAAAGTAATTGACTATTTATGCAGCTTGGTTCTATGCAACCATTCATGATAATTGTTTTAGGGAGACAAACTGTCCTAGGGAATTATTTTGAGGAATTAGCCAGAGTACACTCAGCACTTTGTGCTGTACAATGTGTGCTGATGCCAGTCAGTGTTTATGGATTATTTCAAAGAAATGGACCATGAACATCTAGCGCCCTCTTGTGGTACATTAGATGCAACCCCATCCTGGGGACAGAATCATCCTTTAAAAAAAATTCAGGGTTGCAAAGCGATTTACACAGATTTGCCCCTTCATGAATGTCATAATGTTTCTTATGAAATGTATGTAAACTTTTCTTTAACATCAGTGGCAGAAATATAAAGATGCATTTCATTCAGGTACCTTTATTTCCAAAAAGTTTTGCCCCATCATTTTTTTATTTTTTATTGAAAAACTGCATTGTTCAGCAGCAAGCACTATGTGCTATTATTTATTTATTTTTTTTATTTTACACAGACATACCTGTGTCTGACCTATGCAGACACAGTTGTTGCTGATCAGCCAACAGATAACAAAACAAGAACAGCTTCTCTTTGTAAAAACACAGACAAACACATCACAATAACAGACAATAGTTGTAAAAAGATGTCCTTGAATTCCATTGTCAGGTAATTTAAGAAGAATGAAGCATTGAGTGCAGAGACAGTGCTGGGGGGGGGAGGGAGAGAGAGGGAGAGAAGACTGCATAAACTGCCACTCAAGCAGCCTGACAACTTCCCTTGCAATGGCTCTCCCTCAAAACACAATACCTCAGTCCTCATATGGCTTATATCGTGTAATGCATTTCAAGCCTACATCAGAGTGTGTGTTTGTGTCGAGTGTTGAGCACAGATTCTTCGGGAGGAGAAAGTGCAGCACCCTCTGTTGTCACCTGATAGACATGATGAAAGTGGGGGATGTTTTCAGCTGTAATCCTGCAAGTCTGCTTCTTCTGAAGGCCCCCATGTGACCATTTGGGAGTAGAACAGAAGAGTTTGGAAATCCCAGCTCAGAATTGTACAGAGGAATGGTCAGTCAGTCTCACTGTAGCATGTCTGAACACCACAGGTAATAGGTAAATTTTGATTGTTATTATGCGATACACTTGTGCTTCAGTTGTTGCAAGAGCATCCATATGTGTTACAGACACACAGCATGCTTGATACTTAGTGGAATTACAGCATTTACAGAATTAGTTTGCCATTGGAGGTTGATTGACAAGCTGTGGAAAGTTTCGATGTGGTTTTTGAGATCATTAACCCTTGAGAGGTTTTGGTTGCTTTGCAGTTTTACACATACTGCAGGCCCCCACAACTCCACCTGTCTCATTTAAAAAATAATTTCAGGCACATTTCCGAGAGATAATATCACAAATTCACAGCAAGAATACAAAACAGCCATTTCAGTGCATTTTCAGTTTGTTGAAACATGACTTGCATTGAATACACAATAATTTAACAGGCTAAAAGCCATTTGCAATATGTCTGCACACAATAATAATAAAAATGTATAAAAAGCTCATACTGACCCACACTGTATTTTGAAGGAGAAGGGACACATACAATATTTAGGCTAATCATGTACAGGACAATCAAACCCACCACTGAAAGACACATTTACCCACCAAATCATTCAAAATGAATGCCAAAGATCCTTTTTGGTAATTTCTGACAGGTTAATCCGGCAAGCAAGCCAGAAGAGGTTTATTAGAGTATCTGTGTGGTCTTTTTCATGTTCCTGATGTAAGTTTACAAGCAGATCCACCACCCACAGTGGGTAAGAGTGGAGTGTGACTGCCATGTGGACATACATTGACCTTTGAACAGCAAAAGGTTCCATGGTTTAAACATAATATATGGATGTAACAATTCTGCAATCCTATTGAAGGGTAATGAGAAAGCTGAAGTACTGAGACAAATAGAAAACTACTGAAATGTTTGGCAAAAAAATGGCTGACAATATTTAATGTAGGAGACGGACAGGATAGCTATATGGCCTCAGTAAAATACTGACCCAGTTGTAGTACAGTCAACTTTTACTGTGCAGTTAAAACTGTACTGTGAATTTTCATCCATCTAGTGTCTGTGTGAGGTGTGTGCATTAAACCCTCTCAATCCTCAAATGGAGGAAAATCAGGAAGTCCATACATCTAACTGTATAGGGAACCTCTATACTCTCCTCTATACTATGTCCATCTGATATCTATCCACACACCCAAACCATAACCATACAACCACAGAGCCCTTGCCTTTGAAGACCTTGAGCTCAGTAAGGCAACTACACATTTATCATTCTTTTTTTACTAAACAGAATGCAGCGCCTAAGATTGAAAGAGAGAGATCTGGATCGTAGGTGAAATGGTTCCGAACTAGTTTTACACTTTCATGTCTGTTGCTTTACAATTGAAAAAAGAGAAATATATAAAAATATGAATTTTTGTTTTGTAATGACCTTAGTGACAGGTTTTTAACAGTGTGTGCAATGTGCATTCTTCCAGCAATCCATTTTACTCTAGTGCAAGGTTACTCCTTCACTTTTATGTATTTTGCAGAGTCACCAGCCTTGTTTGAAGTCGCCTCCTCTTGAGGGTGGTGCTGGCCTGGGGCTGGAGGTGGGGCCTCAGAAGTGAGAGGGACAACTCTCATTGGCTGCCGTCCCCCCAATATTCTCCACCCTTCTGCTGTCCCGCCCCCAGAACTTGCACCACACTTTAGTCTACGGGACCTTCACTCCTGAGTTGCCAGAGCAAGGAAAGACAGAGAGAGGAAGATCAGAACATAGAGTAGCTGTTAAAGGATGCATATCTGCAGTATTACATGTAATAACACATACCTGGTGTACCCCTACGTGCCACAAGCAGAACACAATACGATATAGGAAACCATTACCTGAAAGCGTATACTGTCTGGAGTGTGGGTGCCTGATCTGTGGATAGGTTATACATGCTAATGGTTACCATTGGGTGTGAAATGAAGGTGATATTGGTTTTCTTTCAAAATATGTCTGCGTAGGGAGGAGTCAAGTCCTGTCTGTGTTACTGCAACCAGGCAGGATGTTTAGCTTTATCCCTTGGCAGAACTGAGCTGAGACAAGCCAAGGAGCCGCACACAAAAACATGAAATCCTTCACACTCAGATACACCCACCACCCAGCAGAGGAAGAGACAATACTGCCAAAGCACCATGGTTTTGAAGTCTCAATGGAGAATTGCTTAATAAGCAGTAATCCAATTTTAAACATTAATTCTTCTCTTTGTGGCTGTTCTGGCTGGCTGTAGCGAAGGGAGAGAGCAGTTACCCCACCCAGCCTTGAACCCGGGTCTACAAACTGCAGCTTTGCAGTCAAGTCGCAGGTTTGGTACCCCATAGACCCGGGTTTGAGGCTGGGTGGGGTGACTGCTCTCTCCCTTCGCTACACTGGCCTTGCCACTCTTGGGTCTAAATGATTGGAAGGAAAGATGCGACTTCAAGTCCTGGGTGCAATTAGATGCGAGAACAGGATGGGACGCATTTTATTGTCTCTTTCAGCTTCTTGCTTGCTGTTATCAGTGTCACTGCCCTTTAGAGGTGTCACAGAGGCTTGCACTGGGAAACACACTAAATGCGCTGCATTTCCATGTTCCTGGAGTGGCTTCTTGTCTTAATAAAAAGATAATGGAGCACAGATTGGGTTGGTGGAAAGAGACGAGCAGAAGCCGATAGACAGAGTCGGCTCCTGCTGACAAGATTCATTTACATCGAAGGCCACTGAATAATGCATGAAGTGCAACTGCCTGTGAGTTTATGTGGATGGCAGTGTGTCTGTGCGTGGGTGTATCTGTGTATGAGCATCCTGTATAAACACAGTTAATCTGTGGGTGGGTGTAAGTCTGTGCCTGTACATGTGTATGTACAAACAGACAGTATATATGGGAGAGAGAGAGAGAGTTATTTTCATGGTTCTGAACAATGATGAAGTGGTTACACCAGTTCTATTAATTACAGTGACAGGCTTCTTGACTTGGTGTTTTTCTTGACTTGTCTTGGTGTTTCAAGAGCTACATAGATGCACATAATGTGTTTGTGTGTGTTCGTGTAAGTTTGAATGTATCCTGTATGTGTGTGTGCATTTGGTTCTACCTGGACCACGATGTACTTATGAGTTGGATGCATCAACATTTAGGTATGTTGTTTTGGGAACATGTATTCGAGCATGCCATTGCAGGGGAACCGCTTAGTTGACCTAAGTCAGGGTACCTCTTGTGTGATGGACAGCTTGTCTCAAACCCACATAGTACGTCACAAAGAAAATTCATGACACAAATGACTGTGCTGCTCATGCATGCCTCTTGAAAACATTTATGTACTGTTTTATGATTCTGAAATCTTAAATCAGTTAAAAAAGTACCAAAAATACAACATCCCAACACAGATGGAACAGGACAGAATACAAAATGAGAAATCAATTGGTCTTACAGTTGATTTACATTCATTTTGGATCAGTTAACAAAAGTAATTTCAAACAACATGAAAAATGTACCTCCTACTGTATCTTCTTTCTGGACCTCATTAATCAATCAAATTCCTAACTCAGATAGAACTGGCTCTTGTGACGACCTAAGCAGCCACATGGCCCTAATTAAGATTTCTGACATGTCTTCATTATAAGCATGTTTTTTGTTAAGTCTTACATCTTACATCTGTTTTCTTCAGTTGACTTCCAGTAGAAAATCCATGTTAAGTGGGTTTTGTGGTAAGATGGACAACAAACAACAAAAAAGAGAATAAAACACATCACAATTTAATTTAAAACATGGCATGAATTATACAATAAATAAATCTAAATAAATAATTGCATTTTTAAACACATGAAAAGAACGTTGAAAACATTCATGTGACTAAGTATTGAACATTTAAAACCATGAGAATTGAAAATAAAAAACTGGAATACAAATTTTGGCCTCTTGTGTTTTAGGATTCAACATATACTTCACTCGGTTGTGAATTATATGCTGAAGAGGTCATGTGCGCTAGCTGTTTTTTTTTGACACAATACACGTGCTGTTCATTGCTAATCTTCTGCCAAGCTAAAAGCACCCTTCAGGGAGATTCAGTTGTCTTTAAATGTAAAGCTGGGAGGTATTTGATTATTCAGTGATGAACAATATAAGTATGAGAGAGAAAAGCATTTTCACTTGTTCAATTGTGGGTTATTTGGCAGATTTAGTCTTTGAGCTACCTATTGTTGGCTCATTGTATAGCAAGTGCAATCAGTGGTTGGGCTTTAACTGTTCTCTAATTTACCAGGATATTTGCTTACTCTTAAACTCTGCAGCCTGCATTTTAATATTAAGTGCCTTATGGCCACAGAATAGAATGCATAGGTTATTCATCTGTTCTGTCATTAATTTTTTCAAGGCAAATATCAGCCTCTATACAGCTGTGTGCTCCAATACACAAGTTAAACTTTAATTGACATTGCCAGGCTGTATGAGTTGTCAGGGATGTGCAGGCTTTGTTCTGTAACACTCCTGAAAATTCATTACATCTGTAAACTGACATGCTTTTACAGTATTTTCTAAAATATTTTCAGTATTATTGTCCACATTAGTTTTGATCGATACATTGTCATATGGGTAACAAAGCAAAAAAACAAGTGTATTTGTTAATGAATATATAAATAGAATAGTTTACGTGTGGTTAAAATCTGGAATAATATTGAATATGTTTTAAAAGCAGCTTTCAACTTGTAAGTGCCCTTAAGGTCATAGTAAAGCATCATCATTCCTGCTTTTGGAATTTACTTGCCTACAGTAGGATTTAAATAGATGTATGTCTTTTTAGAATCTATGATAAACATTTAAATTAAAAAAATCAAATTTGTTAATATACTAGATAAGCTTGTCTGTTCCTTTTTTCTATAAGTCAATGATTGAAAGAAAGAGTGTTTTAGAGGTATAAATACCTCAGGTGGCACTCTAATAGGTGTTTGGTACTTTTTTTCCCACACATACGGCTGTTTATATCTCTTATGTCTTTGGATTTGAACCTCCACTGGAAAACTAGTATCCATGTATTCTTTTCCTTTTTTAACATTCCAAAAGAATTGCTTTTGTTCCCGGAACAAAAGCATAGACTGCAAGCTGGTTTTCCCTTTCCTTCTCAGATTTCTTTTTTTCCTTTTATATTTAATAGATGTTCACATATACTGTCTTAATGTCAACATGAAGACATCCATGCCCTAACCTGCTGTGTCCCCGCCACGACACCCCAAACCCTCACAGTCGCTACACATGCCCAGGGGCACACCTGCAGGCCACTGGCTGGCATGAGGAGCGGGTGGGGGAGGCCTGCACAGCAGGTTTGTCGCAGCACCGCTATTGATGAGATGGTCCGACGGAGTGGCGGGAGAGGGTAGGGGTGAGGTGGGGGGAAACGGGTGGGCGGGGGGCGCTGTGGGTCACGGGCGTGGAGGATGGAGATGGGCGGGCGTGGCGGGAAGCGAGGTGAGTGGTTGTCGTCAGAACCTGGCGTGTACATTGGGGATGATCTCTGCCGGGACGTCCTTCACGGGCAGGTCCCCTGTGTCGCCCGCGCCATGGTCTGTGCTTTCACAGCTGCTCTGCGGGGACTCTGGTGGGGGCTTGTAGAGGACGCAGGCCAGGAAGAAGAACACGGTCCCCAGAACCTGACAGGGGAGAAACAGAGGCTATGTCCCAAATCACACACATGTAAACTGCATACAATGTACTCTGTACTGAATCTTACATGTCAAGAAGTACGCAAGTACACAATATGAACTGACTGTGAACGTACTTCTTCATCAAAATTCTAAATGAACAAACTCTGATGTTAGCTCCAGTAAAGGCTAGCCAGCTAGGTACAGTATTTTACTCTCATAATTAATACTACAACTGGCATGTTGAGTTACACCACAGTAAGACAAATAATGTTAGTGTAACACCGATGTTAATACCAATGTGTGATACCAATGTGGTAACTGTTAAATTAAAATGGTTGTTTGCTATCTAGCTGCTTGTATACTACAGCTGTTCAAACTGTCCATGATTTTTTTCCTTTTTTAAATTCTGCCATAAACCCCACCCCTTTTATTTTTAAAAGAATTAGGGGGTAGGAAATGTGAAACACTTCCTGGATAGTGTGTAGCCAAATGCATATTTCTTTTTTCAGCAATTGTAGTATGACATCAGGGAATGTTCAGGCATACTACACTAGATAAAATATCAGGTGTTAATGTACTGGATGGCCAAGCATACCTGATAAGTATACTACATAGTATGCTAGCGTGCAGTTAGGGACGCAGCCATAGTGTGGACTGCATGAGCATGCTCACTGTGAGTCACAACGGATTACATCATCTAACAGTGAGTCACAAACTGTCTCTCCCTTTGATGCTATTGGAAGGTGTGAATGGGCAGAGAGAGCACGTGCACCAGCTGCAAAACCATACAGGTAATCTGATCCTCCAGAGTCAACAGATTAAACCTGCACTTTTTGACTCAGATTAAACAAACACATGTATTTTATTTTCTATTCGGGTGATTCTGCGATGTTGTAATTACACTCAACTGCAGCAACAAAGAAGAGGCTCAAGCCTGACAGCTGAGTGTTTGCTCAATCAAATGAGGTGTGCTGCTTGCACGCCAGAAGGTAAACGGCAGAGCTGTGGATTTGCATAAGGTCTTTTTTGCACAGGTGAGCATGCTCTCTGCAGTGGTATGCTGTTGCAGAAGGGGGGGTGCTGCTGACAGTACCTTGTATATGAGGCCAGCGATGAGGCTGTAGCGGCTCATGGCGGAGTTCTGGTAGAGGTAGCAGGAGCCCTGGTCGCCACACTGCTCCTGCCATAGCAGGCACGAGATGTCAATCACAGAGCCAAACGCTATCGGACCTGGAATTCCGCCTGGCAACACAAAACATGGCGAAGTGATTACCACTGAAGGAGTGAGACGCAGCTCAGCGTACAGAGTGAACTGGTACACAATGCTCCACATGACGGCACAGTTCTGTGTTGGAAAAGATGTAGACTTTTTCTTTATTTTCCGACAGTGTATTAGCTATACATTTTGAACCATCATCGCTGCTACGCACTCATTATTATCAACATTTTTCTTTTGATTTTTCCTTTGTTATCTCTTCTCAAGTAGTTTGGTTGTTATTATAGCTGTGAACATAAACCGGCAGCAAAAGTAGCTATTTTGTAGTGTCATATAAAAAACATAACATTAAACATAAATATTCTTGCCAATTGCAGTAGGCTCTTGAATTATGCCTAGGCAGTCCATTGTTAACCATTGGGATATATGTGTTAAGAAATGGGTGTTGAAAGTCATTGTTTTTGTAAGTTACAGTACATCTGTACGTCTAAAGGACTGCTTGCATCTACACAATGTGTGATGCTGACCAAAGTGAACACAACATACCCAGCGTTCGCACAACAATCCACTGAATGCCCAGACCAAAGGACCGCTGGCTGTCTGGGACACACCTGTAAGGGGAAAAAGTCCTGTCAACACCTCAGGGCTTTGTCCTTGGTGCTTCAGCTAATTACTGCAAGATCATCTTACCCGCCCCCAATTATAATCCAAACCATTATGTCCAAACCTGATGCAGGGTCAGTGTTTTAGGGGTAATACATCAACCTCTTTTAGTCGATGAGGTAACCCCATGCCACTAATAGTTTATTTTTGTTCTGTGATTGCTGAGATTACTGAAATTGTGCCATTTAACTTTCATTGTTCTCATGAATTATGCTGAAATCAAGATGAAATACTTTGCACAGAAAGGTTTTTGGAAAAGCACACAAATGTTCCCACAAGTACATATGTCACATGGCAACTGTTGACCTCCTCCCCACATGTGGAATTATGGTATAGAGAGGGCTCACCAGTATGTATGTGGGTCAGTGGGTCAGTGTAGGGTTTCCTCTAACCTACCGGAGCGTGGCGGTGAGGGCAGGGATGCTGCACAGGAAGGTGAAGGAGATGACGATGAAGAGGAAGGTGAGGAAGGCGGGCATGTGATGGCAGGAGGAGCTGCACTTCCCTGCCTGCGCGAGACCCTCCTCCCTCCACGTCAGGTTGCCTGTCACGCAGCTGCAGCCGGAAAATACCTGCGCAGGTAGAGGAAAGGAAATGTGACACATACATCAAAGTATGTGTCACACTACACTGACACACCTGTACCACTGCTGTGCCATGAGCCAAGCACAGGGTAATATACTTTCACCACAAACCTGCACACCTGTACCACTGAACAACATGTCTATGCCATTGACCAACACACCTTCATTAGTAACTATGGCATACTAACAACCCTGCATTACAGACTAACATGCCTATTGCACAAAAGACACACACTGTCATGGATCGACACACCTGACTCAATGGCCTGTGCTACAGACTACACCATATAAACCATAAACCAATGTACCTCCACACTCACGCCTGTCTCTAAGCATCTGTGTTATGCTTTTTTTTCTCATTTTTCCATTTTCTCCCAATTTGGAATGGCCAATTCCTCGAATTTTAGAATGCCCAATTTGTCATCGGTGTTCGGTCCCATTGCACAACCCCCACTGTCAATCCGGGAGAGCGTGGACAAGCACGTGCCCTCCTCCGAGACACGTGATGTCAACAGCTGCTTCTTTTCGCTCTGAGGTCCACAAGCCAAGCTAGCACAGAGATGAGTCGGAGGAAGACATTTCATATGCAGCTTTGGCACGTGGACCACAGGCGCCCGATCACCCAGCAGGGGTCGCTGTTGCTAATGGGACCGAAGCCCCTGCCGACGTACCCACCCCTATCCCCGGCGGAACGAAGCCAATGTGTTCCGCCTGTGAGCTCCCGGTCACTGTCGGCTAGTGACACGGCCGGGATCGAACCGCATCTGTGTTATGCTTGTGGATTCACGGATAGGTACCTGTCTCCCAGTGCTGCTCAGTGTCTGGTTGACTGTGCTGCAGCCAGCGTGGCAGGGGGAGTAGTACATGACCCCATCGGCCCCACACACAGGGTTATACAGCTCCCGCAAGCAGTGGCAGTCAGCATTGCAGCCCACTGTCAAGTTCCCCTCGAACTGGGACCTAGGACAGAGGAGAGGAAACAGGTACATTTTAGACAATCAACACAGGCATCGACGCACCCTTCACACATAAAGATCTTGGAATCCTGAACAGATGGTTGTTATTGGAATACCTTAAACTGGACTGAATCATTGTGAGAGTAACTGCGCACCCTACTGCGCTACTGGGAATTATACACATCTACCTGGACATCCCTGTAATGAGATGAAACATGTTATTCTTAAATTGGCCACTAGAGGTCACTGTGAGTCACTTGCAATTTTTTTTCCTGAAGTGAGCCTACCTCTTGATTCATTCAGGAGGGCATGATTATCTCATGAAAATTATGAAAATAATTCAACACAGATGTAGCAGGCTATGTATTTGGGGATACATTTCCACAAACAAATCTAGCTGATGCACCAGACCAACTCACAGTAGTCTGTTACTCATGGAATTATTAGCAGGAGCTTTTACATGAGCCTCCAGACAATATGTATTCTGCTCTGAGCATCAGCTGGCTATTTTACTGGTAACAAGTTCAGCAAACACACCACAGAAATTGGAGAATTTGCTGAAAGCAAATCTGACACTTAAAATAGCTCATCACACAGGCAGAGGTTATCATGGAGAGATTCCAAAATGGGGTTGCACAAAGGACAAAAGATCTGTGTGAGACAGGCTGACACATTTATGACCAATGACAGACACCATAAAATCAACGGAATGACTGCAACACTGCAAGTGTTGTATTACGGTTTCTCCTGGTGGATCCTCAATATAACACATGACATATTTGTCATTATTTATGGATTTCTGGGGAAAAAGGAACATTCACAGTACACATGCTGCTAAATGTTAATTGTTCTCCTTGTTCAGGACAGCTAATCATTTACATCTTAGGCATTCAGTTTCATATTAAACAGACGGAGTTGTAATACTTTGCTCAAGGGTCAAACAGTTGTGCTCCACTAAGGATATGACCCCCTGGTCCTCTCCACTCCTCTATATTTGTATCTATGATAGCAGAACATCTCAGCCTCTGGCATCTCTTTTAATTGGATCTCTGTGTCAGTGTCTCAAAACCCAAAAAATCTGGGAATCTTGACACGAGGCCAAATGACAGCACGAGAATAGGGCCAAACGACATCACGTGTGTCTCCGCATTGTGCTTGGCTGGTCCTAAACCCAAGATAAGAGACTGCTCTCGGCTGCATTCTTTCTTTGCTTTATCTGAGTTGTCCTTGGCATTGGGTTCGACCTGCAGCGTATTACATTCCGGTGTCTCTCCGCTTTATTAAAATCAACAATTTATATAGTGTTCTAAAGATGAATATAACAAATGCATTGATCACTGACTACTACTAACTCCTGTTTTCTTTCTGTGTTTCTTTATCACACTTCACCTTTGTCTAACTTTACCTTATCCAAACAGAATAGTTTCTTACTGAGTGTTGCTGTCAAAGCTGCAGATATGGGAGTAGTCATATAGTCTCACAGTCCTAAGATGTTTTTTTTTTCCTTGGGGGATAATTTAGAGCTGCTGGGGGGGGCTTTCTGCTGAAGCAGCAGAACTGTCTAACCCCGTTTTGCACTGTGTCTCTCAAGGAAGCTCTGCGGTCCTCCAGGATTTGCACCGCATAGGGCGTCGCTGGCTTACCCATTGTGGAGGTCTTGGTACTGGTGCTGGTACTGGAGGGGGCTTTGGTGGTACGGTGCAGTCACCCCAGCCATAGGCACGTTAGGGCAGTGGATGAGGAAGATGAAGATGGCGAACAGGCTGACCAGGGCGCACAGCATGCAGAAGCGGATGATGCCACGGCAGCGCAGGTTGAGCTTCTTCACGATGTAGCCACCCAGGAACGTGCCCCCTCCACCCGCGGGGACCACCATGTAGCCTGAGGGACAGAGGGCAGGAAGGTGGTTCTTTTTAGAGATTTTAAAGTACAACATAACTTAAGTAAGTTCATGTAATCTCCTTCTGCTGCACCTTTCTTATGTGCACATGTACTGAACAGGATCAACATTAATGGAGTAAGTAAAAGTATCAATGGTAATGGTGTATTACAGTAATGGCAGTAAAGATAGTATGATATTACCATAACATTAACAATGGTATTAAAATACTACTGTAACATTGGCAAAAGTAATAGTGTATAACAGTAATGGTAGCAAGGTTTGATATGTATTACAGCAACATTAGCAAGACTAGAGAGGTGTTATAGTAACATCAACAAGGATAATGGTGTATCATAGTAACATTAACAAGGTTAGTGGCATATTGCAATTCTAGCAGCAAGGGTAATGACATACAACAGTAACATTAACAAGGATATCCAGATTTCTTTCTCCGTACCGAACCACGTGGCAGCCTCGGAGGCACTGAGGCTGAACTGAGACTCTAGGAACTTGGGGCCAAAGGTGGACATGCCCGCTATGAGGGTGGCCTCTGTTGCGCCAGCAAAACACAGACAGATAAAGGTGGGATTCTTGAGGAGCAGCAGCACGGACCTAAAGAGATGAGAGAGAGACAGAGATAGAGGGAAGGAGAGAAAAGAAGAAAGAGGTGGGAAAGCCAGAGGGTGGAAGAAAGAACAGGAGGAGGGGAGGGGAGGAGAGAATGAGTGAAGGAGGAAAGGAAAGGAAAAGAGAGTGACAGAGAGAGATGACAGTGAGAAAGTTAGGGACATAGGAAGAGGGATAGAGGGTGAGGGGTGAGATAGAGGGTGAGAGGGTGATAGAGAGGGTGATATCAAGTAGATCAATAATGAAGCAATGACAGAGAGAGGGGATGTGATAAAGAGAGAAAGCAACAGAGGAAGAGGGAGAAAGCAGGAAGAGACCAGGAGGGAGGAAGAGAGGAAGAGTGTTTCAGCATGAGGTTAAATTTGCATCTGTTCTACATGTCATTCTCTTGGTAACAGATAGGATCCCCATCTCCACAGCTTTGTGATTCTGATTAGAGAGGAATGGGATGAGTTGGGACTGGACCTTAAACCTGAAGGATACAGCGGTTGTACCTCAGGTGCCTTACTTCAGATGCTCCAGTAAAAATAGTTAAAAGTCACTGTAAATGGGTTACAGAATGTGTAAAATGTAGAAGTAGCCTAATTACTGTTAGGTCAAATGCTAAGCATGTCAATAAGGTGATGTGATGTAATGGCTGACCTCCTTCCTCTTAGTAATTTTTCTATGGAGAATCTGCTTCCTGTCTAAGTTTCATTGTCATGGACCCCCTTCCCCCCTTCCCCTACACCACCCCCTCCAAACCCCCCGCCCCCTCCTCCCCTGAGCAGCTGGAACATGCTGCCATGATAAACACAGGCAACATCCAGGAATGAGAGAGTCCAGGGCATGGACAAAAGATGCCTTTGGTCAAAGAGACATCTGGCCTCCTGAGTTCAGGATGTTTTTGAGTGCTGTAGCCTTGGGGCCTTCAGAGCTCCGTGTGGCCCCTGACATGAGTGTGAAGGAAAGAAAATACATCCATTGTGATGTGCTAATTCTGTAAACATTAATGTTACTGTTAGGTCTTGCGAAATACTACACTGCTCTTGCAATGCAGACAAACACGAAGGAACAAAGACCAGGTTAATGCACCCCTAACAAATAGTGATGATGATGATAACAACAATAACAACAACAACAACAATATTATTAATAATAATAATAATAATAATAATAATAATAATCATCATCATCATCATCATAAACATTTGACACTTCTCAGTTAATTTAATAAAAAAAAAAGTTTTTATAATAAGAAAACATTTTTACTGTGGTTCTTTGACAATGACACTTAGTAAATTCTGGCTCTTGTTCAATCAATTTCCTGCAGGACTGGCTAAGAGGAATTAGCCATTCCTACAATTATGTACAGCTCTGGAGACATGACTGATGAGACGGCAGCAGCACCTGGGCATGTCCTTCACTGTCTTTCCAAACTGGGGGTCTGCTGCTCTCTCCTGGCTCCCGTCCTTCAGCTGATGGGCCTCCGACACCCGCATGGCCACGTAGCGCTGGGAGCCTGGAATTTCGGTGGGGTGTTGGAGAGAGGGAGAGCACAGAAAAGAGGGAGGTTTGGTACAGCCAGTCCTGGTAAACCTGAGGAAACTTTGATCTGAAGGTACACAGTGCTGCAGTGTTCCCACGAGACTTAATGCGACACAGAAGGAAATACCAACCAAATTCAAACCAAATAAACCCTCTCATTATGTGTGAGGGGGAGAGGCAGTACCTGGCAGCTGGCGTGGGTATCCCAGGATGGGGAGGGCAATGACCAGCGCAGCCGCTCCTCCTGCCAAGAAGCCGATCCACCAGGCCCCCACCCAGAGCGGATTCTCTGGGGTGAGTTCCGTCCTGAAGGATGCCATCAGAGAGAGAGAAAGAGACAGAGAGCGGTTTACTTTACATACCAGCACCGCCACACACCACACTGTACAGTGAATGTGAGCCCTACACTGGGAAATACACAGTTAGGTGGATAGACCTAGAATGAGAAGAAATTTTCTGTCTTTCCTGCAATGGCCACAAGAGGATGCTATTTCCTTTGTGAGTCTCTTGCAAGTATGTCCTGATATGAACCTCCCTCCCAATTCATAAACAATGGCATAAGGAAGGTGGGAATGGGATAACCTGGAAACTAAATTAAAAAAGGCTACAAATGTAGTGTCATTTTAAATGTTTATTTACAGTCATGCTGCAATGCAGTCCATTTATATTTGGTTACACATCATGCCATACTTTTACATTTTTTGTTGCCAGCCATACCAATATTTCCATTTATTCTCTTACCGCACACTCTATAGCATGACAAACCACACTGATTGAGTGTTTCTTTAGTGCATTACATGAAGGCATGTTAACAATGTTATGCAGATATACTTATATCTGTATGGAGCAGGTCATGTTAGACAGACCTCCAGCCTGTGCTTCAGGGACAACCCTCACCTCCAGGGTAACAGAGGGCACACCCCCAAACAGCACCATAGCCCTCTTCCTGGCCCCCGCTGAGAAGGAAAGGCAGTGCAGAACACTCACGTCAGGTGGGTCTCTGTGTACATGTTGAGGAACAATCCTCCCAGCAGGTATCCAGCAGCCGGTCCCACAATGGCTGCGGTGTAAAAGATCCCTGGGAACAGAGGCGACAGTTGGTGTGCTGGCCGGGACCACCAATTCCCCTGGCACGGGGTCAGCTTAATGAACCATTGTTACGATTGTCCCGTGCGTGCATATTTATGTTATTTTAGTTTTTGATCGATAGCCCTCTGAGCCAGATCAAGTGCGTTCGCTCCGTTTCCTAGGGAAGGTCGGCAGGCTGTGATTGTTTTTGATTGCCTTTGATATCTGAGCAAGGAAAACACAATTCAAAGACATTTCACGTTTTATTGATGTCTGGGGTGGCCCTGGGGGCCCCACTTGGCTGGATGTGTTGCGGAAGTACGGGAGCTTGAGAGGAACAAAATTCAAGTGATACCTAGAAAACTAGACATAACACTTGTTTTAGACTGATTGCAGACACCATGTATCATCACATGAAGCAGCGTTGCTGTCCAGAGCTATGAAGAAAAGGCCTTTGCAAAACTTTGCAAAACTAGCACCCTTTTGCCTTTGCAAGATGTTGCACAAAGGCAAAAGGGTGCTACTCTGACTTTCTTTACTATGATTAAAAAATATTAATCTCTGATATAATCAACACCCTTGACTGGACTGTGTCTTTGCATTTCACTGGCTTGGGTGTCTGGAAGAGCAGAAATCCAATTACAGTAGGTTTGGCCTCACCAAAGGAATTTTCCCCATTTTCCGATTCAGAAATCTTATTGTGATGTCTCTAAAAGGCAATGGCCTGCTGGTGCTCTTGTCGACCTGACCTGTGAAATAGCATGCTCCTGGCTCTCCGAGACACAAAGCAGGACAGAATGTGTGCCTGCAGAGAAGTCATTACTCGTGTTATGGTAACAAGATTCTTGTTTTGGTCTTTTCCGTGCTGGCTTTTGCTAGAACAACAATAAAAGACATTAAATGGGATAATCCTGCAAGAAGTCAGCTGTTCTAGAGAGGCAGTCTAATTTTGAGACAGATTTGGGATTGATGATGCATCATTCATTTGCAGGAAAGAACCGAAAAATGAAAAGCAGGCATCACTGCAGCTGTGTCTAATCACTGACAGGAGTTGTTGGTAAAAAAGGGTATCAGGAACAACAATTTTTGCCACACAGAGAACAGAGCAGCATGAAAGTACAGGGAGGAGGGGAGGAATTCAATATTCATGTTTTTTTTTTTGAGTCAGGGAAGGTACATCTCAGTCTGCCCGCTCTGAACAACACCAGCTCTGTAAAGATTCTAATTTTACTCCGGGTTTCCATGGCAGCCAGCTGGAGATCAGTCCTTCACTTTGTTTTGCCGTGCGTGTGTATTCGGACGGGTTTTTGTGGACCCCTGTCTGAGCGGGAACCCCGGGACAAACCAGCGAGCTCATCTCTGCACTCGGGTCAGGCTGCAGCACTGGCTGTTCTCCTTCTTGCAGCAGTCTGAAACGGAAAACTGGGTGATGCCAGGCCATATGCCAGCCCACATCCCCCTGGCTCCTGGGCTGTGTTAATTGTCAGGCGTCACACGTACGCTCTGTGTTTTGGTAACTGCCACTCTTTGCCCACTCTCTAGCCACGTCTTGAGACATTTGAATAACTCCAAAACACAAATTAGTTCTGCTAGGTGCCTCAGTATCTGCTTCCCGTACTGTCTGCACCGGAGAGATTCTATTTCCGAAGCAGAGCGTTTGATCCTATTACATCAGTGCTAAATCTTAATCATCCACATAATCATGTTCTTTCAGTTCCCGCTAGTTTCAGCAATCATCATATTTGGACTATCTTAAAATTTACAAGCTGATTGCTCATCCGTGGCAACTTGCAGTAATTCAGCATAATTATAGTGTCTAACAGTTCAGATAGAGTACAACACACTTTGAATGAAACAGCTCTCAAAAACCCACTGCTCCCACGCAGACGGCATCCTTATTCATGAAATGAACTCTGAAGGCATTTTTACTGGCTCAGATTCATCACATGAAGCCCCAGATCCAATCAGAATCAGATACACTGAGTTTGAAAAAAGTTATTTTCTCATGTCCTATACATTGTCTTTTGACTTCAAGCTAAAATGTCAACATAGGCACTAAGG
The DNA here is from genome assembly GCA_019176425.1 of Megalops atlanticus. Taxonomy (NCBI): domain Eukaryota; kingdom Metazoa; phylum Chordata; class Actinopteri; order Elopiformes; family Megalopidae; genus Megalops; species Megalops atlanticus. The sequence goes on from CM032882.1 coordinate 20,069,877, forward strand.
TGAAGGTAAGGTAATATCTCAACATTCATGAGTCATGCTATCCTGAGAACATGTGACCATTACGCCATGTGTGAAAGTGGTTGGGCCTTAACCCTGTCAGATGGAAAACAACCAATGAAAAGTATAAAAGCTCAATGTAACACCTTAAGGTATGCTATCAAAACTGTTAAAAATGAGAAGAAACTGGTGATCTGGTTATGCTACCAGATACTGTATGATAAGATGAGATGACACAAAATGAGAGAAGGCTGAGCAGCCAACTTTATGTGCAGAACTCAGATTTTCTGACTTCTCTCACGCCATGAGTGAGTGACCTGACACATTTTCTCTCAGTGCCTCAGCTCATCCATATAATATAAAGCCTAGCACCACTTACTTTCAATTTACTTTTAATACCTTTGAACCAGCAGCTTGTTAATGATCTGCCCCAAATACGCAAACAAACCCGGAAACATGTAAATGTGGAAAACAACAGCTAATGTAAACTGATTTATCATCAACTTATTATTTAGTCACAAAAATGGAATGTATGACTGAATTATTATTTACATAACTGTTGACTTTACAACATAGAAACAAAAAGTTTCAGTTAAATGGTGTGATTCTCAAAACTGATAGTCAGCTCCACCTCTTTAGGAATAGTCAACTTCCTGGTTGCTTTGTGGTCAGTGATCATTGTTTGCTAAATTGCTCAACACAATAGCCACTGCATTGCTCATGGTGAGGTGTGCATTACTTTCACCCAGGTCCTAAGCATACTCCATCTATATGAGGCTGAACATTCTAACTGGGAAGTAATTGTGACATCAAACTATGATACATACATGCAACAAGAAACTTTGGCTGATCTTCAACAATTTTAAGGACTGTTCTGTACTTCTACAGTTACGACTATGGTTTGTTGTCCTATAAACTGAGAGAGCTCTATGGATATATGGAATTATTTTCATTTAAGTTACATTAACTTATGATAATGGTAGCTACTTCGAGTACCATCTTGTAAATTTAACACTGCAAATTTTGCTGTATCTGCAGATAGCTACATACTGCTAATAAATTAATCCCATTGCTAACGAGTATTAGGCCTTTTTGGAAAACTACAGAAACAGACCTGTGCTGGTAAACAGCCATAACACCAAACATCTGTAGGTAACGAGCAAGCACAGGCAGGCTTTGAATGCTGCTCTTGCCCGAGAATTACAATAATTTGTAATACTGTAGTATGCTTTATAAGTCACATTGGATAAGACTGTTTTGAAATTACATTAAACACCATACAACAACAACTACTACTATTACTACTACTACTAATAATGAGAATAATAATAATATGCGTGTTTGGCTCCTTGATTCAGTCTAACTCCTATGCCTCTATCCTGTGTGAGTAGCTGTTTTAACGTGCTGTTGCAACCCAAAACTATTCTAACATATGCACTCTGATTAAAGATATGTGGGAGAACAGGACTGTTGTTAGAGTCTGAGCAAGTCACATGTGTGTTGTTATGCCTACAGTAATCAGTAATCAGTACTTACAGCAATCATACCCTGAATAATACCTTTCAAAGATCTTGGTGAAGGCCCTGCTGGCCTGTGAAGTAGCATGTCTGTAACCTAATGCATTCTTGATGACAGATCCAAAAAACCCTCTAATTATAACACACTATATTTCGGGCTTCATCAATATATTCAAAATACAGTATGTAAATTATTGTTGTTATGGTATATTGCAAAATATTTCTGCTTTGCATTAATATATTTTAAATGTATTACCAATATATTCTTGGGTTAAAAATCGTGCTTCACAGTATATGACAATATGTCTTCTTTATATTTGTATGCAGGACCCTTATTCTCTATGCCCGACAGCACTGTTTCCCAACCCTACTCTTGGAGGCACACTGTCCTGCATATCTTCTATCTATCCTTGCTCTACCTACCTGACTGAACTCATCAGTGGCACTTTTGATTAGCTGAGCACACCTGATTTAATCAAGCAGCAAGGATAGATGGAAGATATGCAGGACAGTGTGCCTCCAGGATTAGGGTTGGGAAACACTGCCCTAGAGCCTCTGTCTCTCCATGACTCTACACAGCACTCACCTATGTAGACAGGTGCGTAGCTGGACTTTACGTTCTCGTCCAGGAATGTGACGCCCAGGGTGTAAAGGGGCGTGGCCCCCATGCCGTGCAGGAACTGGCCGAGCATGAAGACGAAGCGGTAGCTGGACAGGCTGCTGCTGCTCTCCTGGCAGGGGTCGGTGACGTTTGCCGAGCAGAGACCCGTCTGCTCCGGCACGCTCACCTGGTAGGCAGGGGTGGTGAAGTGCGGCAGGGCGAATACCAGCGAGCCCAGGGCCATGATCAGCACGCCCCAGCCCAGCCACCTGGGCTTGTGGCCCGTGCCCCCGAAGTAGCTCACGAAGGCCAGGCAGATGCAGGCGGCGATGTCGTACGAGCTGGCGATCAGGCCCGTCTGGTAGCTGCGCAGGTCGAAGCGCCGCTCGATGGACGTCACCACCGTGTTGATGAAGCCGTTGACAATCATGCCCTGGAGGAAGGAGGCCACGCAGAGGAAGAAGAGCACCCAGCGCGGGGTGTTAAAGGCCTGGATCACCCGCGGCGTCAGGGCGCCCCAGCCGCACAGTTGCTCTGATTCCGTCGGGATGAACTTGATCCCGTACGGGGTTTCGCTCACATCCCCGTAACCCTGTCCGGTTAGGGCGGCCCTGTTACCCCTGCCTTCTGGGCCATTCGCACCTGGACTCCCGGCGTTGGAGCCTGCTGGGGTGTCGTCCTGGGACTCCGCCGGGCTGGCCGTGTCCAGAGCGGCGACACTCGACCCATCCTGAAGGTCCAGGAGCTCCTGCTTGGAGCTGAAGGAGGCATCCGCATTGAGCAGATTGGGCATGGCCTGGAGACTTGCTCCAAGGGGGGGGAAGTGGAGAGAGGGTAAGGGCTTTTTTATGGGGGGATAGGGGACACAGTCACTTGTTCCTTGGCTGTTCACTGACCCTCTCTGCCCCTGTGCAGCATGGGATAGCGGGGGCCTGTGGAACAGTGGGCTGGGTCAGAATAAGGCAGTCTCGTCTACACTGGACATGTGTGAGGGAGCGACGCACCAAAGCACCTCCGAGACTTCATCCTGCAGAATGAGAGCAAATCAAAAACTAACACACCGTTCGGGTCACATTCCAAATGACACATCCAAAAAGAGCGCAAGACACACTTGCACTGTCCATGGCTGAGAGAGCAACAAAGAGGCTTAACAAATGAAAGAAAAAAAAACCCACAAAAATAAATGGCATACATATAAATGGAAGGCAAACAGACGCCTTTTATTTCTTCTTAGCTCTATGCTGTATAGTGTGATACTGCAGTACCGACGCCCCACGATATATCTGGGCTGCAGTGGTGCTGTTCACCACACAAAGCTCAGAGGAGATTAGCTCCACAGCACTGGGAAACTCTACCAGACCGAATAAGCATGGCTCTTCCTGCAGTTCCACTCCAGCTGCACAGGCAGCACGATTATGCACTCATTCATCTCACTACCTTCATCAGTGTGGAAGAACTTTTTCAATACACTCTTTACACACTTCTTCTTCTTCTTCAAAAAAAGATCAAAGCTTTCAGTTCTGGGCAAGTGACCTTTGGAGCTGTACTTTGAATAATAGCTCTTATGTAACAATAACTGGCAAGCCTGTGTTCTTGCAGGCAATGGCAACATAGGTAGGAATAGGTGGAAATAAAGACACGTTAACACAAGTTGAACAAAGGTGCAGGCATGTTCTTCATAAGACCATCAGGGAGGGAGGAGCATGTACGATTTTGCTGATGTTTGACCTAATCTTTGAAGTCACACAATTGCTAAATTTAGAGGAGTATTTGCCTATCCAATTCTCTTCTGCCTCAGCATCCTCATACTTTTACTGTCTTTGGAGTTTCTGAAGTATTCAGGAACATGGAATGAAAAGCCTGCATTTGAGCCAGGCCATTGCCCAAGCGCAAACTGCTGACGGAGTTGATCTCTATAACGGCTGAGTGGCTTAATTCTAAACGACTTCCTCTTACAGTTTAATTAAAACTGGTGCCCTGTCTGGTTCGTTGTATTGACTAAAAGCAAAGGTACCTGGTGTCTCATCCAGAATGCTTCGAGCTTTAAAAAAGTTTTAAGCAGGAAAAAAATCTACCACTTACATTTTTCCAGTTCTATATTTTTTGTCCCTATTTAATAAAGGAATGAAGATGGAGCGCACAGCAAATGAAAAATGGCTCACATTTACAGTACATAATTTCCTTTCTTCTTTCATGAGATATAGATAAAAAATTAGGTAAATTACAAGAAAAATCTTTTATTATTGAGTTTGAATGCATAGACCTTGATTCATTTATGTGCAGTACATTTACAATATATTAAAATACAAGAATGTTCTACTAGTATCAAAAAGAATTTACTGCTTAAACGTTTAAGCTCATATGTTTCCAGAAGAATACAGTACACATATTTTTGAAATAGGTAAAATGTTTCTGTTGTCATTTCGATTAACAGACCATTTACGACAGACTGTGACATGGTTGAGTGACTGTTGCTTTACCAAAGCACTACATCACCTCAGTAGTCAGAGATGATTGGGTACAGGTGATGAAGTTATCTGACCTGTTTACTCTGAAGGGAGCATTTTAGGTCCACTTACGAAGAATATCATCTCTGTGCCAGTGGTATGCTGGGAGCTGGACTATGCCAGCGAACTGTCCCTGTCTCTCTGATATGTTCGCCAGTGATTGAACCTGGCTATGACATAACAGCCAGTTGGAATACATCCATAACAGGCCACAGTCTGGAAGGCCAACCGGATCACATTACATAAGATCTAGACACCATTGGGCTCTACTGTCCTGATAATTTTCTCACCTCCTAATCCGATGCAGGTGCAACAACACTTGCAGCACCAGTCTGACTGCAAAAAGGCGGCTTCACATTCACCCTTTGCAGGCCAAAATCAAAAGACTACACAGGAGGGCAGTGCTTACCAAAGTCCATTGAGATAGTGTCAGCATCAACACCAGTAGTATCACTGACACTGGAGGAAAGAATCACGGTTTTGTTCTGACTATCCTGATGCATGTCAGGAAGTGCCAAACAGATGTGCAGAACGACGCACCATTTGTTGTGCACAATGGGCCGATTGATAGGGATGTTAGCGGGTGCTGCTCTGGGCAGGAGTATCTAGCCGCTGCAGAGCTGAACATGCTGTAGTAGTCCATGAAAGCCTGACTGCACAACATCACATTAATATCCTGGGAACTCACTTGCCACTCTTCCTGCAGGCCTATTGTGACTTGACAATTTTCCAGCAGGACTATGCACGCCATCATGCTGCGCTTGTAGCAACAGCTTCCTTGTGAGAGGAAAATATGACAAGTCACACCGTGGGTACACCGTTCGTCATGCTTTTCGCCATTCGCGGAATGAACTGGGGCCGACTTGTGGCACCCGGGCCTCAGAGGCAAAAGCTAAGCTGTGTGTGCGTGTTCTTGCGTGCGCAAAAACAATGACCTGATTTGTGCTGGAGTGCGGCAGCAGTAACCCCTGTCTGCCTGCACCACAGCACGGCGGAGCAGCGGAGAGAGCACTGGACTCTGGATGTGGTGGATGCGGGACGGAATCCCAGCTTGTGTGGTTACTTGTAGTACCCTTAAGCAAAGTGTACTCTCAAATGAATCTGTCAAACTTAATCTGTCAGAAAATAAGAAATGACAAACCTTGAGTCACCATGGATCAGGGTCTCAGCAGAGGATAAATTATCACTGGCTTTGTTTTAAATGCTGCTTTTTTCCACCCTCCTGTCCCCTCCCAAATCCCCCCAATGACATAACACCTCAGTTACATAATGAGGAAGGTAAAGAGGAAAACAACAGTTCAAACATATTTATAAACCATTCGTGGTAATTATTATTGATCAGTTTTGACCTGTTATTATACAACATCACTGAGCAACTGGCTTGCTGTTGTAGAATTTATTTTTTGTTTAAATTAAATATATATAAAACATATATATTTATATATAAAGAATCCTCTGCCGGTTACTTCAGAGGCGTTCATCAGGTACAAGCACCGGCACATGATTGACATGTTAAGGGAAGCAAAGCACTAAATCAAGCTTGCCATGAAATGGTTTTGTCCAAGGGAGGCACCAGACACATCAATCCTCTGCACCAGCTAGCGCTACCCAGCTGGCTCTGGAAGGCCAAGGAAATAATGATATATGTTAAACTGAAATTTCTACTGTGTGTTACACCATGCAAGGGCCAGCACAAATCAGCAAGAATCACCTGCCTGGCAAGTAACCTTTGAGGTTGGAAAAGGTCATTATGACACCATACATCAAACCACACTGTACATTCAGCAATTCATTAATGAATTTAATATTCCGCACTTCTCCTTACACATTCGTAATAGATTCACACCTCCTTCGCAAGCTGTCAAATGAGCTCCGGAGGCACTATTGTGGAGGCATGCACAGTTTCCAGCAGGAGAGTTCTCACAGCTTCACAGGGATCTGCTCAGGCCCCAAAGAGTCCCTAACCTTGATACCCTCCTCTCCAAAACACACCTTCACATGGTGAAGACAGAATTGGCCAGTTCCCTCAGGATCATCCACCTAACCATATCTCTAGGAAGGCCCCAAAATATTGTGCGGTTCATGTCAGAAAGTGGAGGTATGCATTCTCGAAGAATAGGTACTGCTTTAAAATGCCATGGAAATATTAATAAGAAAGCACAGAAGAGTATTTTAAAGTGCCCTGTGGGTCTCGACTGTGACCTCCCTGCTGCACTTCAGACTGCAAACGCTAAAGCTGTGACCCAGTGCTGTGCTGCGCTGTGGATCTGGTGCCCCTCTTCCCTGTTCAGGGAATCAGTCTGTGGCCATTCCCTGACAAATGCAGTGCCCATGTCATACTGCAGAGCTGAATGTCTTTTTTTCATTTTTAGAAGAATATTTGTCTAACAAAAAATAATACTAGATAATACTAGATTTAATCTAAACATTTAACATCAGGGGGAAAAAAAAAAAAAAACTTTCTTACTTGGATTCCATTTCTTTCCAACAGAGAGGAAAAATACGTTGCCTAAATCTAAGACTTCCTTATTTTTTTTTTTTTTTTTTTGGTGTGTGCTAGAGTTCAATTAGTATTGCCTTCAGTCTGTTCCTATGAAACAACACCTAAGCTTGAGACATTCAGATAAACCGCAACTGCGACAGTTAAGATTTCAGACACACCGGCTGTCAGAGTCTTTGCAGATGATCTCCTTGACAGTTTTTAGATAGCAATCTGCCAATACTGTTACCAAACAAGGAAAAAATACTTCAGTGTATTAGTAATGAATGCTTCCTCATGGATTAAAAGTGATGCTTTTCAAAGCTAGGTCCTTAAATGCTTGTGACGCTTGTCCTCTCCCCTGTATTCTAAAATCAACCCATGGAAGGCTACAAATGCAGCACCATAACCAGCTCCACTCTAACTCTGTCCAGTCAAGCTTCTTAAGGCTTGCGCTGAAGCAGCAAAATACCTTCTCAGCACCAATCCAGTTATCCTGTCTAAGAAATCCCACTGATGGAGAAGAATACAAAACACTTAACCCTCAGTCTAATCCAACCATCTGACTGTAGTTTACTCTCTCCTGATGTTCACACATTCACACTGACAGCCAACTCAATGTTAAAAGCAGAGCTCCACCAACAAAAGAACTATAAGACACACCTGTGTATTTGAGCCATGGTCTGGGACCAGGATGCAGAGTTTCAGTAGGCTGTAGAGCAGACAGGGAACAGGCACACTTTTCTTCTCTTTCCCTCCCTCTATGGTAGTACTGCCCCACAGTTGAGGAGGGGCATGAAGTGTGAATGACATCAGTGGTTCGCCCCCTCCACCACCACAGCACTACCAATCAAAAAAGCTGCAGGTGCCATGTGACTCCGCCCCCCATCAGCAAGGATTCGATACAAACACAGGAAGAGCTCGTACCTCCCATTAAAACAAGCCACATGTTGCCCAGGACAACATCAGGGATGCCAAACAATAACACAAGTAGCTGAAGAAACCATGAGCCCTCACCAAGACAGAATGCACTGTGGCAAGTAGAAATATAGGTTTTATCACTCATTCACAGTACTTGCCACCTATGACCGGTATTCCAAAGAATTTCTCATAGTGAATCTTTACAATATTTGACCTTTTATAGTTTATAGAAAAGCTGTGTATTTTTATTTGTTTGGTCCCGTCCCCTAGTCAAGAATCTCTAACTGGACCAGGGCAACCCAGGGAAAACTTCAAATATATGTCAGTCATATATAATAAGCCAAAAAGCCAGCATTTTCAGTATTACATATAGACAGGGTCAAAAGTAAACATATTTTAAGAATGCACACACCACTAAAATAATTTTGTTCAATTATTTAGCTCTACTGCATATCAATTCAACAGTTGAGGCTGATTTAGATAAGCAGAGTGTCCCTGTCTTTGTGTACCCAGAGAGCAGTCCTTGTTATAAAGATTTCAAATCATGTTTATGTTCTTGTTTTTTTATTTTTTTTCAGCCTGAAAAACTGAGAGGGAATATCTGCCATGACCAGGACTTTGTTCCCATCCCCAAAAAACAGCCAGAGGACAGAATGGTTTAGACTTAGAGAATAATACTGTACTGGCAAAACCATGAATTTCCTGAACCACCTCTCTCCTCTTATCTTTAGGACTGCAGATATCCATTAAAACACATTTCCAGAGACTTATAGCACATGGAGGCCAAACCGTACCCTGCTCGATTCACATGAAAAAGTCCACCTTGCCCTGAGGTAATACTGTATGTTTGACTGTTCAGATTCTTTTCAAGTTTAATTACCCAGCCTACAGCAACACCAGAGAAATGGAATGAAATAGCCCATTGTAATGCACTGAACCATTCTGAGTTAACCTGAGTCACTGCCAAAGGCTATCCATTTTCAGCCTGGAGGAAAAGATGCATTTCTTATCAGTGCTGCATCAGTAGCACAAGCAAGGGTGGAGTGAGGGTCACTGACTTCATGAACAATTACTGTAACTGATCTGGAGAGATGACTGTCACACCAAGAAAGGAAGAATTTCAGCAGGAACCCATGCCAAATGCAAGTATAAGCAACAGCAGCAACAATGGGACCGTAGTTGATAGATACTTCAGTGTAAATGTGCTAAAATATCAGTTGTACTTGTTTGCAGGCCACCTGACTGCATGAAATTATCATACAGTCAACTTCAAGTTGTTAACCAAAAACAAATTCTTCTTCATAATAATAGTTTGTTAATGACATCCAAAAGCATGTACACAAGTGTGGCACCACCTGACATTGCCATGTAAATTTTCAAGAGTGCGTAACAAAACCACTTCCCATGGCTGCCTTCAAAAACGATCATGGAGATACCAAATTCTTGGTAGGGAACTAAGTGAGAACTCAAATTTAATCACATTTAACTGGTAGCTGACAGGCACTTCTTGGTATAACTTCCCCATTGGTCCTCTTTTCTGATAATAGAGACAGGGAGGTACTGTATCTGGATTGCAGATTGGTGTTTTGGGTTGGGCTCTTTTTCTGACCACAGTTAAACACTAGCAAGGCACTAATTCTATGCCAGTGGCAATACCTCAATGTGTACACACAGGTTAAGCTTTTGTAGCAAGTTTCACTGGAGCCAGAGTAACATTTTGACATTGTGACACTTGACTCTGAATAAGAAAGGTTATGGTACAACATTTGCGATTGGGCCATGTGGGTGAAGCACTGGACAGACAGAGAGCTGGCTAGGTATGTTTGTTTGTACATCTTTACTCAGGATATTTTGCACAAACAGGTTTTTGGAGTGATCAAAAATAAGGAAACACAAATCAATAAATGCACTGGAAAGCAAAGTTTATTTTGGAGGTCCGAGTCTTTCCTCCCTTTTAGCAAACAATTTCCTTTGATGTGCTCACTCAGGGAACTAGACACTTATAAATAGTCAAGTTTACTTTAAGTCTCCAAAAAAACTTTGAAAGTTTGAATTTAATTGCACTTTGTTTTATCAGCTGAGCTCATGTAAAGAATAACAAATGTACCACACCTTTGATTTTTTTTCCTTTTAAATAAAGAAACCTCAGAAATTTCATGAGAGGCACTTACTGTAAGCTTACATGAGAACAGACTTTATATGGTCATATAAAAAGCAAATTGGATGTTTATTGTCCAGTTCCCCCATTAGGCTAAGTGAGCCAATGAGACCATGGGGAATTCTGGTAAAAAAACTAAACATGGATTTTATTGTGCTAACTTAACAAACCTATACAAGCAAGTGTAAATATGCACGATCAGATTCCAGTGGTAAATACAAAAACCAAGGAAAGCATGAGACATTTACGCCACAAGTTACTCAACAGAGTGATAGGGAGTGAACTATGTCTGGGTTTTGAGGCCAGCTCAAGTTGTTGTCTGAAAGTGGGAGCATCTCACTACAGGTAAAACATGGCCTATATGCATCAAATGATATCTAAAATATCATCTGATGCGTATTGAATATCTAAAATTGATGATGTAACACTATGAATCTCAAAAAAAAAAGTATAACATGGAAATCTATCCAGCAATGGCATTGACATTAGCTGTATTGGAATATTTTATTTTATTATAACACTTGTTGCCACCTCCCACAACCACTGTTCTTGTCCTTTAGATGCCCGTAAAAGTAGTTCTGTGAGACATCTGTAAGTAAACACTATGGTTGTTTCACAAAGCTTCACTGAAAATACCCACTCTGACATACTGTAGATAAGCCGGGGGATATGTGGGATTTTAGGAACTGCCAATAGGTGCATAACCCTGTAGTTCCGCCTTCCGTCTATGGGTTATGTTTTTTTCTCTATTCAGCTTTGAAAGCTGTACTCTACTATATATTGTTGACTATTAACCATGATTAAAATCTCAGGTATGGAGTAATGCATCTGTAATGCATACGTGGGAGTACAAGGAACAGTTCAATCAGACCTGATTGTACACGTTGCCCAAGCTGTAAGAGTTGAATAAGGGTGCTCCTTTGACACTGGTGTGAACTACACAATGCACATTAATGTGTGCTGGACCACAGTAACACCTCTGTGCTTCTACAATCCCTTTGACTTTCCCCTTGAACCCTGTTCGTGTTGAAACATAGATAACTAATGGCACAATATTTGATCACATTTCTGTGTATGTCCATGTTCATGTACATGTGTGTAGGAGTGCTATTAGGAAATTCTGGACAGGTCCTGTGGATGCCTAAAATGAATCTTGTTCCTGGAATATGCATATGGTCCTTATGAGTCACTCACTGAATAAAAACAAACGTTAGAATGAGTGGATGGTAACCAGACTTGAGAATGTGCTACTTGTTCCTGCGGTAATTACAACAGTAACAACTCATTCTTTCCGTTATGACAGGAAAGGCATGACATAACACCACCATCATCACCATCACCAAATCATCAAGAACACAAAGATTCACACTCTTAATGGTTTCTTTCCTTGTTGAGATGGATATTACAGATGGAATAAAAGATTTTTGGAAGTTTTTCATAATTTTTCATGAACAGTCAAGCTCTTTTGTGGGATATGAATGATATGTTGGGCCATTTAGCATCCTCCATGTCCGAGGTGGCTTTATAGGCAAATTGTGTCAGATCCATGTGACCATCATAACTGTCATTAGGTTTCAGATAGCCCTTTCCATCCATATGTAAATGATAGATGTTAAAGGCATGCAATTATTCTTTAGTTTAGCATCTGATCTCTTTGGCACCTGCATAGCAGTAGATGCCTTCCCTGGAAAGATAAAAAAATTTGTTTCAGCTCAAACAGTTGGCAGGAGCACATTCCTTAACTGTGCTGTACATTGTTTGAGGACTCTTTTGAGCCATCTGGGCCAGGGACCTAGTAGGGACTGACCTCGGCGAAAGTGGGCAAAACAATCCTTATTTGTCTATAATTGAAAATGGAATTAAATTACAACAGATACTATTACACCTACTCAGAAAGTGACTTATTTTTTTTGCAGAATGTGTTCAGCTTATTAGCCAGGAGGTTATTCTACAGAGACATTTGTCCAGATGTGGAGTGTTTTTGTTTTTGCAGACTTTCAGTTTCTGCTGACAGCAAGGGAGTAATTGTTAAACATGGTGGTCTGATCAAGTTGAGGGCAAAAGTGAGAAACAGACAACACCTTCTCAAAGGGAAGGTACAACCTTTGATGCAGCCTATCACACAGACACAGACACACACACACACACACACACACACACACATTCTACTAGCTTGAGTCTCTAGCTCTGACACACCACATATCAACAAATACATGCCCACCCACACAAAATGTAATATGGGTTATTCTAGACCAGTCCTTGTATAGACAGATGGAAATCCACAGTGGCAAGGCTGTGACGGGCCAGTGACCAATGATCAGCTGGCGTAGCTGGTGTAGGGTGTGCAGTGTCAGAACGAAACTGAATGTGTGCTTCCAGGAAGAAGAGGATCACAGCCAACACAGAGGTCAGACCTTGGCTGAACAAAATTTTTTCCACCCCTTGGGAATGACTGCATCTGCTTAACAAGTCATTTGTGTGACGGGGCTGCCTAAAGAATCTTTTTTCTTTTTTTTTCTTTCATTTTTATAAAATGACATTTACTCAGCTTGAGGTGAACAGGCCTAGAATATGAAACCCAACAGCCATGTCTGTGATGCTACACCAAACACACTTTTAAAACAGAAAACAGTGTGATTCATAATGGGTGGAGAACTTGATTTTACAGGTGAAAGAAACCCTAAATGAACCTGCCATGGTAACTACACAGTCAGGGTCAGTGAGAACCCCCCATTCGTAAAACCCCAATTTATAAACTACATCCCAGAGAGGCAGAGAGAGAGACTTCTCCAGTCAGCAAGGTCATAAGTGTAAAGCTGATGGCCCACACCTTCCTAGAGCTCCTTTTGGGAGGAGGGGGCAACTCTTTATTTCCTTAAATATTTAATGCCATCCCCTGCTGTGCCAAGACACGGGCCCACCAGAAGCTAAATCAGCCATGCGTCAGAGAGGGCACTCTGCTGGGGTTAATCTAATCATCTCCGTCTCATCTTGGCTGTCAGATCGGGTTAGGATGGGGGGTGTGGGGTATGGGGGAAGGGCCAGCCTGCAATTTGTAGCTACTAAAAGACATCTGTGACCTCATTAACACTCGGTATGTGCAATGCACAAGCAAAACGCACGGATGAGCCAAGAAATAAATAAATAAATGGTTGTTACTTGTGCAGCAAATTAAGAATTGTTCTTTGACCGTTGGATTAAATGCAGCCCAAAAATGTCTATCAGGAATGGGGAGTCACAGAGCAGCACTCTCAGCGTTGCACGGTGATGCTGATGGACGCATCAGCGACGGCGATGCTGAACTGCATCATTAATAGCTCAATGTGTGTCAGTAATGGGGAAAGTGAGGCTTGGCTGACGGAGAACAAGAGACTACGAAACGGGAAGAGACACAGTTGTACATCCTCAACAGTTGTTATCATGAACAGATAGAGCAAAGCACACACGCACAAACACGCATATGCTGGGACCAGTTCTTCTGCGCGCGCGGGAGGAAGACGACACAATTGCTCTCCACTCTTTCAAAGAGGTTCAGAAAATTGGCTGCATGGCACAAACCTTCCGGTCACCACCACCACGGCTTGCTGACATTCTTTTCCCTTCTTCTTTCCTAAATCCTGTTCATCAGGCTTTAATCAACTGTACTATTCCAGCATTGTTTAAAATTTTTCATCATCAGTCTTCTGAATATTTCATCCTGGTATAATGATAACCTGGACTACCCTGAGGCTGTTTGTGTTTGTGCCCACTGCCAGCGTGACTGTAGTGAAACACAGCGCAGGCAAAACTGCAGGACCTACTCAGCAAAGAGCACATTCCTCAGCACTCCAAAGCAAAGGACATAAAGTTTTTGAACTGTATTTGACACAGTATTACAAACCTCTGGGGCTGTACTGCACCAAAGGGCCCAAGAAGCTTATTCAGAATGGAGGTGTATGGCCTGTGGTGTGTATGTCTATTTTCTGGATGTAATCTGTAGGGACTGAAAAAAGGGGGGGGGAGGAGTGTTTCTGTAGTGCTTGCCTTCATTTGGTGTGTCATACGCTGGAGAAAGGAATACACAGGTTATACTTGTTTGATAGATTTGGTGAATCTGCAGACCTGGACAAACAGGACCCATTGGCAGGAGTTAGACATGGGCTCCTTGGGCACTCGGGGGATTTGGACCCTGCTGCAGAGTAAACTGACCCATGCCAGACCTCCAGGCCCTGGATTTAGCATGGAGACAGTGCGTCTGTCCCACTTCATCCTCCCTCTGGCATTCTCTATGGTCTCCCTTTGTCCTCTCTCTTCCCCTCTGTCCTGTCTCTCTGCAGCTAAATTCACAAGTTCAATTTTAAAGTTTCTTCATTAATGTGATCCAAAGTGTTGCCAAAGCAAAGCATTCAGAACCTCACTTGCGACCACAGGGTGTGTTGTAATTGCTTTTGTTTTTTAATAAAAAGGACATTCTTTTGTTCAGATGTGTTTTTGATTATGTCAGTGTTGCATGCCTTTGTTGAATCGCCCAGGGGCACTTGAGGCCGAGAGAAGCTTAGAGAGGCGGAATCTCAGACATATGGGGAGGATTCACGCACTTCTGATTATGGTTACTGCCGCTGTTGTATGTTATTGTGCAGCCTTTGTCTTAATCCAACTACATTATTTCAGTGAAGACACAAATGCTGTGTCTCTTTGAAAAGGTGTATCTGAATTTTTAAAGCCCCTTCTTGCCAACTCTATTGCTTTGCTCACATCCTGATCCGTAGGGACACTGGCTGCTGCAAATGTATATTCTGTGAGGACTTAACACAGCTGGGATTTTCTGGAGCAGCTGAGGTGAAGTGCATTGCTAAAGCTGTTGAACAGCAGTGTCACGGCTGCGATTCCAACCCATGACCCATGGTATGAATCTGCTTCTTAGTTTAACAATTATCATTATCATCACGACAGCCACATGTATACACATTTGCTTGTTATACCACATTTTAAAATGGGTTTCAGTTCAGAAAAAAAAAAAAAAATAGTCTCCATCTGTTTTTAGTGCTCTCCTTAGTAGCATACTCCTCTGGTTACTAGTGTTGCATTTTCATCTTTGACTCAGATCTACTTCCTTTTCAAATTACATTGGACAACTATTAGGCCTATAAATGCAATTGGAAACAAAGGGCAAATGCAAACAAACACAAATATTACTTTTAAAATGCTATAAATAAATACTATATTCAATGGAATAAATAAATACTATATTCAGACTGACATGACAATCAAAATTTTTAAAATCAGTTTTCAGACATTACTTGCTATATGCAACTGTGGAATATTTTTCTGTGATCACCCTTATTTTGTAACTTGAAGGTCATGGAGGGGTCTCTATAGTGGTGCCAGTGGCTAGCCAAGTATACAGAGCCACCCCCACTGCCTGGCTACTGGATCGAAAACTTGGTAGTGGTAATTAGCCCTGAATGTTATACCACCCTTCCTGTCGTCTCCTGTAATCAAAGATAAGATACAAGCTCTGGACAAACATTGGATGTGCTTACATGGCCATCAGAGCCATTTAGGAAGAGCAACAGAAAAGAAACAGGACACCTGTGTTTTTGAGGACTCAAAAGATGCCCTGTTTTTCTATCTATTCTGTCCTATACTGTCTCTACCATAGCTAGCAAAGGCTCCACCTCTGGCGTTGCTAATTAGTGTTCTGCTCTCCTGCCAATCATTATGAATGGCATGTTTTTGCTTTTCCATAACACTACAAAGATGTTACTCTTATCACCAAGACTGTTAAAAAAGATTAATGGCACCGTTGGAGGGTGTTATGCTTTTGATGCTCAGTGTTGTGAGTATGAGAGCTGTGAAATAGGGTGAAACTATTCTTCTTTTCTGGGAATTGAGGACCGAAGATTTTCCCTCCTTGAAGTGTTGCTGGATTATTTAGGTGGGACAACAAGCTACACAACATACTGTAAGTAATCCAGTTTAGATACATATTTGGTGCTGATGCAGTCCTAGTGTTTTTCAAAAAATATAAAAATATTCAACTGGCAATTTGTAGTCAAGACTTTTTTATGCCTATTTTGGGATTTCGGTTACTACTTTGGGTAGGTTTTGCAAAAGTATTGCTGCCTACGGCTGGCAAAGTAAAGAAGTCCTGAACAAAGTGTTTCTTAAGGGTAAGTACTCCTTGGCACAGAGGCATGTGCACTGTATGCTTTGGTTTTTATGTAAGGTAGGCTGCCCTGACAATAAACACACAAAGTGGACTCCGAGCTGGACGTTAAGCACAGTGGGTCTGTATACTATGGTCAGATTAACACCTGGGATGTGTGTTTGGCATCAAACAGGCAGTACTGGCAAGTCCTGACCAAAAGTCCACTGATCAAGCACCAGGAAAGATTTACTGATAAAATACTAGGATACTCAGATAACTGGCTTAGGGTCTCAGAACAACATACGTACATATACATTGATACGTATATCTGGACAAATGTGCCATACACCCTAAATACTACCTTGAGGATGGAAAAAGTTAGGTCCCTTATCCAAACAACAGTCTAACAGCATTATGGATAAACATACACATATATAAACAATTCTTAAATAAGTATATGCAATGAAGTACTGAATGAGCCTGAGACAACAAAAGTCACCCGTTGAACTACAACATAACTATTCTAAAAGCATCATAACCTGATTTCACAAACAATAAGGCTGGTAATTAGGAGGAGAACCAGGAAATCCCAGCAAGGTATGAAATCATAAAGACTTTATGAGCCAGAGCCTTAGGGTGGGGCATGCAAACTGCTGTTGAGGACTATGTGATGTTTGTGAGCAGTGACTGGTGTGGGGTGTGTTAACACCGTAGATGTTTAGATCCATAAATGTCTGCAACAGTTTTCCTGGGGGCCAATCAAGTTGAATGCTGGGTGTTTCTTAAAAGAGATGGTTCACTTAAAACAATAAGAAAACAGGCTGGGTAAACATCTAAGGTGCCACATATTCTTAGTCGAGGAATGCTACCCTGTAGAAAGGTAGTACAATAGGTGGGAAACAGGCTCGCCTATCCTCACTCTGGAAGCCTCAACTATATATAGGCATCCTACTGAAGTAAAATATTTGTAATATCAGAGGATGAATAATACAACAAAAATTATATTAATTTAAAAAAATCAATAATTAATAGAAAGCAAATGAGTAATTTTACTTAAGTAGCCTACCAGTTTGTTGATATCTGGCTCACACAACATGTCTTCAGGACAAATATGTTTTTTGGGTCCTGGGTAATCTTTGTTACCATTTCTTATCAGTAGGGCATTATGACCTCATACACTGGCACAGGCCAAAAGCACCTCATTAGAAAATAAGGAGCTGTCTGGGGTTGAGGTCTATGTGCCGCTGAACTAAAGCTGGACTTCCTCCTTTCAGCACAGATATCTCTCTAAAAAAAGGGATGCACACACATGCATGCACACAAACACATACATACACATCCAGGTGTGTTTCTCACAGTAACATTGTAACTCTGTAGACTGACATTAACTTAACCTGTATATCTGTGATGTGATAAAAAAAACAGCAGTTAATAAAAAAGGTTATGCAAATTCAATGTAAAAGAATTGCAACCCTGACTGCCCTTCAGTGTCCAAGATATTTGTATATGCAAGTTTTCTATAACAATAGGCTACATACCAAATCAGGAGCAGCTGCTCGTTCCTGTTTAGACTTTAATTGTCCCTGCTTTCAGATTCATTAGATGAGTCTTGGAATTCCAGTGTTTCTTCTTAGTCTGGAAGTGTCTATTAATCGAGTTGGCTCTTCCACAGAGTCCCTGTCAGGTACCAAGATGCCCCAAAATGTTCATTAAATGGAACAGTGAAAACAATGAAAGGTAGATAGCTAACCATTGGAAACAGCACTAGCAGTGTCTCTCCATGTATGTTTGTCGGTTCAAATAACCAAATATGAAGGAAGATTAAGGAATTCAAATTGAAATTTGTGACTGACCTTTGCAACTTCACCACCTCTTTAATCTGTAACCAAGCTCCTCCTTGCATATGAGTCAGGCAGGTGTGCCACAGCCATAATGGAGATAAGAGTGAATACTGATCTCTTTTTCTGGGACACAGTTGCTCTAGTTAATATATGTGTGGTACTTTAAAGTCTAGTTGTACTGTAAAGCCTATGAAAGATGTATCAGACCAAGGGAAGAAGTAAGGTGTCCCTTCCTGGTACTTCACACCAGGCCCCCAATGGAACAAAAATGGTGTCCTTTACCAGGTGTGTCAGTCCCAGAATTAAGGTAAACTGCTGTGTCCACATATTTCATCCAGTGAGGAAATTACACTGAGTTGCTGAAGACGTGTATTGTGAGATGCATTGTGAGACAAGTGTAGTCAGACATTGTACAGCGGTACACACATATACAGCACAATCACAAATCCCCAAAAGCAAAGCCAACATTGAAGTTATAACAGAGCGAGTTCTGTTCTGTATTTGGGCGTATTAAGATGAAGATTGTTTGTGCTTTACTTTAATGCACCAAAACACAGCATCCGAATGAAAACCAATGTTGTCCGCCCATACACATTACCAGTGAATGTCACGTGTTGGACTGAAGCCAATGTTCTACTTAAGAATGGAAGAGAATATTTCTCAACACATCTTCTTGCAGTTCCATAGACTTTTAAAGCTTGCAATTTTCTGCAGTTGAGATAAGGATCACGAGAGCCATGTGCAAGATCTGAGATGAATGTCAAATGAATTTTTGTGGCATGACAACATTTACTTCAGTAGGCTTCTCTCTGTGCTTGCATCATAATTGCAGTGTACTCCTCTCATACGAAATACTGAGATAAGATTCAACTGTAAACAGTGATCAAAAACACTAGGACAGACTCATTCCTACACTAAGGCTAATGCTGCATATAAAGCTCTGCACATAAATATCAATTTGGGCTCCCATACATCATGTAAAATAGTACACAATCAAGTCCTGTGGCACATAATTAATGAAACAGCATTTTGAATTTGAAAATTGTATCTCCCGCTAATTACTAAAGCACCTAGCATCTAAATTATCTTGAGAAAAAAGTTGTATAGTGAAGTGCCTCGTTGCCAGTGTACATGGCAGTAATATGAAAAAGACAAAAATACTGCTTTCTTAATTTTTCAGATAGTCTTAGGACAAATGAAAGAAATCTAACATAGAAAGTGGGTATGCCATGCCCTACACTGTTCATGAGAGTCAATGAAAAACTAAGGAGGCATAACATTATGCAACCAAATGTGAGACACAACACCACTCATCATTGAGACACTCAAAAGTAATTAATGTGATTTTAAGTTTTAATTTAGTTGAGGATTATGAATGGTCTTGCAGCTCATGCAGTGGAAGCAATTTACATGGTGAATTGGTATGCTGTTGTTATTTATTGTATTTTATTTTGATTATTTAGTAAAGTATTATATAAAAATCCTTAAGACTTCAAACAGACATTTCTTAGTTAATTAGTGCATTACTGGTTAACTAAACGTAACTAACTTTTAAAGCATCAACATCCTTCTTGACCCCTTATTTGGAACTCTGGATTTAAGGATCGACCACTCAATTGAATCAAATCCTCCAGGACAGATGTACTTCTTTTAAGTCCTGTAAGCTATTATAATGTAGAATTTTCCTCACTACTGCTTCACTTTCCACATTCACTAATCTGTTCTTATTTATCTATCTTATTTATTTATTTATCTCTCTGTGTCATGAAGTATTAGTCGGTGACAAGCCTCTTGGAACTTTATCGTAAGCAGCACCCTCACTTGACACACTCAAGTGTC
Organism: Megalops atlanticus; assembly: GCA_019176425.1. NCBI lineage: Eukaryota > Metazoa > Chordata > Actinopteri > Elopiformes > Megalopidae > Megalops > Megalops atlanticus. Next base: position 20,089,867 of record CM032882.1, read on the forward strand.
ATACAGTGTGGTCTGCTGAAAGCTCTTGCTCCCTCATTGTGCATTAATGGGAGTGGATAGGGTAGTTCTGACCCAATAAAGACCTTAACCAAACATTGCCCCGTGGACAAGATCGAAACGCTGGCCTTTTCATTTTGCTTTTGTGCTATGCTCATCTGCTCTGCCTGGGGGTGTCATCCAGTAAGGGGGAGGGGGTCGTTGCATCCCTGTGTGTACTCCACTACACAGCTCCATGAACAACATGGAGGGACTGGCCATTTGTTTGAATAAATCTTATGAAAAATAAACTGTCAGTCTGTGACAGGATTCAGCTGGCTGACTGTGAATGAAAGCACACTGAACCATGACTTAGTTAACATTTGCGAAGATCAAGAAAAGAAGAACCAATGTTATTATGATTCTGTGCATGACAGATGTAGGTCATCAAAGCATGGATGGAAAAAGGCAGCTATCACGAAGGCATTCCATGTATTGGTTTTCAATTGGGTCTGTACAGTGCAGCGACGCTCATGTGCAGTAATTCGGCACACAGCCTGAGGGGTTAATGCAGGTCTTGGAATGGGTGGGGACGCTGTTGTATCTGGACACAACTTGAATAAACCCTCCTCCCAGTGTACACAAACCTACTGCCCTACTTCTGGAGCCCATGGCTCTCTGCCTCCTATGGCGCTGCTGGATTACAGGTGAAGTCAGCCAGAAGAAATGGCCCCAGGAGTCAGACATCACGGCAGATACTCTCCTAAAGGCCTGGCTGGGATTGAAAGGTCAAGTTGAGGGGACAGCAATTAGTGTATGTGTATGTTTGTAGGCCCATGTATGTCTGTGTGTGCGCCTGTTTTCTGCTATGTACGTGTATACATGTGTGTCTGCGTGTGAGTGCATGTGTGTGTGTGTGTGTGTGCGTTATGCCCCCAATGCTCACTCACTGCTACAGTACATGGTTGTTGGAGTGGGGTACATAAAAAAAGATTGTGCTACAGATTAGTTCTGGTTTACAGTAAGAATCCATAAACTATTATACACTGCATCCAGGATTTTGGGTCAACTGATTGTCGGAGCATGACAGGATGCTACACACTGGTTAACAACCCTTAATAACAACTGATTACAATCCGCCACAATGGACACCTTCAGATATAAGGATCAGTTCATCAATACTTAACTTAAAATCATATTTGAGTGAAGTTAATCAATTACCAGAAAATATAAAAACTGCATAATAAACTGCAAATAAAACGTATGAGATTGCAGGTAGAAATTCTAGCTCCGGTAAGGGGTGTTGCCACAATTATTGTAATTCCTTTGGATCACTCTGGGATACACTGGATGTACAACAAAATAAATAGGAAATCTCCCCATGAGTTAACCTGCAATTGACTGCCACAGGGTGCACCCTCAACTGAGAGTGAACCCTGTAAGAATCAACTATTAATCTTTCTTTTTAATGTTAGGTTCACTTTATTCCCAACAAGGAGAATCCAAATAACCTTGAATTAATTGGCAAATGAATTCAAGTTTGTGTCTTTCGTCCCCCCAATTCTTCACTAGACTTTGATTGGTTTCACATTACTACTCACAACTTAGCTCAATTCACTCGCTGTATACCTGTGTGTTGGGTCTACCCGTGGAGGACACACAAGCTCTTGGATATGAGCAACACAGGAGGCAGGCTGCAGAAGCTCAAGCAGCCTTTTTCTGTCCTTTTTAGTCTCATTTCTGACTGCAATTGGGCAAGTTTTATTGCATACTTCCAACATTTTTGGTGGACCAAAATCACAAACACACCGAGTTCAGTTCCAGACGGCACAAGATCGCCCCTTGTGGCAGTCTTGCTTTGACTGTAATGATTCGCATCCTGGTGCAATTATAACTTTTTCAAAGTTTCACATGCACCACCACACAAAGTGAAGCAAACTTTTATTTGAATCAACACATCATACAGGCTAGTAAGAGGGAACCTGTGAAAGTGCCTGTGATTTGAAAAAATCACAAAAAAGACAACAAGGATTAGCAGTTTGATTGCATCAGATAAGAGGGTGCAACAAGCAGAAATAGCATGCAGACAGTACATCTCTGAGCATGGCGGTTAATGGAGGTCAACAGAAACTCCTTTATATGAGCCTGCTCTTAGTCAGAGACAGCACTTCCTCTCTGACAGAGGAATGCTGAGTCACTGCCTTCCTCCCACAACACGGATGCCTGTGAAAGCATGGCCTCACACATTAGTTCATACACACACGCACACATACACACACATAGTAACAATCTATGTTTTAACAATGTACCCCCTGAAACATATTAAATTATTCACACATACACAAAGCACAGACAATTTTTACATGGCCATGGGTCTTTCATGCCCTGTTTTTACACTACTCAAAGTTTTTAATCAGTTCACTACATTTCATCATTGTGCAATACATTGCATAGCTCTTTATCTCTCAAGCAATGACAGTTCATGGGTGATGCAACAGCATTTTGTGCTAAATTTTGTGAAAATAATTCCGAGGAAGCATGTCTGTCAAATATGCGTCATCACACATTGTCTTTCCTATCTGACACCTCTACAGCTACCGCTTCCACATGTCAAACTGAAACCACGAAACCCAGACAGTTGGGGGTGGGTCTAGGTCATGCTGCATGCAGGGCATTTACTCTGGTTATGTGACTGTATGTGTAAGCACATACAGTCATGCACACACACACACACACACACACACACACACACACACACACACACACACACACACAAATTGCCAGCCATCAGGGTATGGTCTAGTGAATGCCTGTGCAACACTGCACAAGGGCTTCTTCTGTGCCAGCTGGAGGAGAGTCAGGCAACGTCCACAGGGAGCCAGAGAGGAGTGGCTAAATCACTAACCAGAACCGGGGCAGGTGGACTGACCCCATACAGAGGTGCAGAAAAAAGAGCAGCTCACTGCAATGAAAGCTGAAGGGCTGAGAGCACTTGGTACCCCCCTCCTCTAGCTCTCTCTTTCTTCTCTCTGTCTCTCTCTCAGAAACACACACACACCAAAAGTGCATAACATAATCACTTATATCTTCAACTCCACTGCCCCGTTTCCTTCTGCAAAGCATCGTTCCAGTACAGTACAAAAGGACAGAACAGTGTCTTCCCTCTGTCTCCCTAGCTTAAGCAGGTGTTTATGGAAATTCTGCACAGAAACAATTAAAGCACTTGGGCCAGTATTCTCCTAGAATTAATACAGGCTCCTCCAGGAATAAAGAACTGGAATAGGAACAGCGTACAGCTGTGAGCTGTCAGCAAGCCAGTTGTGTAAACAACACCCAGTATATTAGATGGGGTCTGATCTAAAAACTTTTTGACTATCCACCTGAGTAAATATTAAAAATGACATAGGATGAGGTGGGACAAAAACTACGTCCTGTTTTTCTACTGACCCTCTCACTCATATTCATCACAACAGTCATTGGCTGTTTGGGGTTGTTTCATGCATCTTGGAGAGAGGCTGTGCCCAGGACAGTGATTTAAACCTCCTGGTTATACATGATTATTATTATTCAAAAGGGTAGAAGTACTTACCCATGAACTTTCAACATAAAAGATGTCTTCATGTACTTGTGGTTAGGGTTACACAGATGATGGTGAGGGAGGGGTAGAGGGATGTCCCATGTTACATTCAGTTAACACATTAAAAGACTGTATTTGGTAGTGGCTTCCAAAATCTCCGCTCTCCCCTGGGGCCTCTCCCAATCAACAGCATGAATTTTTTATGCAGTTTATTGTCGAATACTCTCAAGGGCTAGAGGTCTTCTTCAGTGGGATGTTTAAAACAGAACCACGCAAAGTGACATGAATTGTCATAAATAATGCATGCATTACCAAAAAAAACCTATTGGACATGGAAGTGGCCTCTAAGGGTTTCTGTTACCAATGTAGACAGGGAGGAAAGTGTAATACACCACAGATTCCCACACTTAAGCAGTAAGATAGTAATCTCCAGCACCCACACCCAGCCCAAAATGTGCCACCTGGGAGGGTGATCAGATAGCATGAAATACAATACATATCATTCGGTGTGAACTGTGGGGCCAACCACATGTCACCTGTGATACAACAAGACAGAAAACTCAATCCTCTCATGGTTCTAAATTCAAAATACCAACATTAGATAATCTTGTTAGCTCATACAAATGACCGCTTCCTGTAGAAGCCACACCTTATTGGCTTGAATTGCGGCAAATAATGCCTTCTTTTAACTCCACATCTCGCATAGATTCACTGTGACACAGCGAACTTGAGGTGTTCGCAAGAATAGTGTAACAATAATACACATCCTTATCGAACGAAATGCTTCCATTTCCAAACGGTATATGCTGCAAGGTGTAGGTAAGTTAAAAAGCTAATGACATTCAACGGAATAGTTTTCCTGTACTGTGCTAATGC